>CM016728.1:12127818-12854801 GCA_005771605.1 Scutellaria baicalensis
AAAATAAATAAACTTATTTATTGTATTTTAAAAAATTCAATACAAATAAATAAATATTTAATTTAAGAAATCAGTTATGATACTCAATTTAGTATTTATTGTATAGAAATTTCAAATAAAAAAAATAATAGATAAATAAGGGATTATATATTAATTTATTATCTCTCATCTTATTTTTAAGTATTTATTTGAAAGGATAAATTACAAAACACAACTCCACCTATCGACTTTTTTCAAATTGCAACATAATCTTTTTTTTCTTCAGATTGCCACCCAGTCTTTCTGGTTTTATCGATTGCAAATTTTCCGGTGAAATGGAGATTAATTTGTTCACTTTGCAACCTAAACTTTGTTTTTTTTATCTAATTGCAACATGAACTTTTTGTTTTTATCAGATTGCAACCAATAATGAAAATTTCGATTCCGGTGAAAATATAGGTAACTTAAATTTACGAAAATATCGTGAAAATATCGATATTGATGGAAATATGGGTACATATATTTATTGTTATTTTTCCTATATTTACCAATATATTCCATATTTTCTCGATATTTATTGATCAAGGACCGATCAAGGAGTTGGTATCGGAGGATAATCCCCCTAAGTACAGAGAAACCACTGTGATGGAATACTCTCTGCATTATAACAAGAAAGGGCTTGGTGGAACCTCTGCTTTGTTGGATTTCAAGCTTTAAGAAACTATGTTGTTGATGTCAATGTGATGTTTAAAACCACAAATGTTTTGTAAGAAGGGTGGCATTTGCTATGATCTGTATATCTACCATGTACTATGTGGAAGAAGACATGAATTTGTGTTTTTATTTATCATCATTGCAGATGTTCAATAGTCAATACAAGACCCCACACACACACACAAGATACTCACACATTCATTTGTATTCCAAAGATTATTAACTTGGCAGTTGAAAATGGAGCAACGGAGAAGTGCCATCAAGGCCCTTTGAACGAAAGAAGTCAGAATACTCATTGGCTGTGGTTCCTCGATACTTTGGTGGATTCTCTTCAGACAACAACTCCTTGATGGGGGCATACACAATTGATCTCGGGCCTGAATCTCTGCCAAAGAAGCTGGCAACGGATATTCTTGGCCCGGCCTTGCTTGCCAGCACTCTGTGTTGAGCGCTCTTGTATTTATCGTTTGTTATCAGCTGAAATCTCATAAAGTACATTAACCATCATATGCATTGTCTTGTGAATGTTGTATATATGCTTAATATTATGGATTCAGACAGTATTAGGTACCTGAAGAAGATCTCCAAAGTTGACTACTATAGCTCCTTGAAGAGGAGGAACATCGACCCACTGGTTCTGGTGTCGAACTTGGAGCCCTCCAAGATTGTCCTGAAGAAGCACGGTTAGAAAGTCATTGTCTGTATGACTGGTCGTGCCGAGTGTGAGGTCGGGCTCGGGACATGGTGGATAGTAATGGCAGATGAGAAAAAGTGATTCTGCACATTCCATTTCTAGGAGATGGTTCTTGCTGAGATGAAGACTCTCAGACAGCAACTCAAACAAACATCTTCCCAGTTCCTTCACTCGATTTGAGTATTCCACTATGATTTCCCTACAAGAATTAGCTAAGGTCCATCACAAGATATGAACAATGAAATACAATGATGAACCTGGTAAGAGATGAGGATGAAACAACAGAATATATCAAAATCATGGAAAATTCAGTCAGGACTTTTCACAGTCAGTTTACCTGCAGAGTGCAGGCAATTCCTCAGGCCTTGGTGAAGAAGGAAGAATATCACAGGAAAACGTGTCTCTCCAGTTGGCCGCCGGCGTACTAAACAAATCAAAGTTGGAGTTAAATCTGAACATTTTCGCAAAATCTCTGGTGTAGAACTGCTTCTTAATCTCCGTATCTTGCTCCATGAATCTACCAACTCCATTAACCATTTCCTCCAGAACACTTGCAGGAATCCCATGATTAACCACCTGAAAGAACCCCCATGTCTCCCCAGCTTCTCGGACTCTCTCCACGATCTTCCCACGTGTACTGGGATCCTTTTCCAACCCCCCAGATCTATCACCGGAAAATCGAACTGAGCACTGGCCGGAATCCTGATATCTTTGACACTTTCCGGTGGATGAATGAAAATTCTGGGCACCTTGGTAACGCCGGCGTCGACAAGCCCTTTAACCCCGGCTCTCGTGTCGTCGAAGGCCTGTAATTCGCTTTTTCGATCGTACGTTGGTTGAGCGGATCTCTGGGATTCTTGATCCTGACTTGAAACCACCATGTTTGTTTGTGTTCTTTTTTTTTTGGCATGAAAAAGGAAATGTAATGGCAGGTTGACGAAGATGAAGATTTGTCCACCTCATATTATATGAGAAGCATGATAATGATTGCAGCATCATTATTGACACTCAAACTTCACAACAACTATAAATTTACTACTTTTGCATAAATCTTTTGTCATTTTTTTTTCCTAAATCTTTTGTCATTTTTTTTTCCTACCTCTTTTCTTGTCAAAATAATCCAGCTATTGATGTTGGCATTAAAACGCAGTTGTCGTCTTTTCCTCAAAAGAAAATAGGGGAAAAAAAGAGTTGGTCACATGTGCTGCATCAGTTGCACATGCAATTTGAATTATCTTTTATGGATGCAAGTGATGTACAGTAAAATTTACTGAAAAAGAGATGGGTATGATCATATGAAGCATCAAATTCAGTTGTTATAATCATTATTGGTACATTAACATGTTATTTCTTTTAAATATCCATCTTAATTTCACTTTTTTTAGATAATATCATTATACTTTATCGAAATATATATGATAAGAACTATCCACAGTAATAATTTTAGCATTTTTATGAAATACCAACATTAATAGTTACTCTCCTGTCCACCTCATATTTGAAGCATGATAATGATTGCAGCATCATTATTGACACTCAAACTTCACAACAACTATAAACTTACTACTTTTGCATAAATCTTTTGTCATTTTTTTTTCCTAAATCTTTTGTCATTTTTTTTCCTACCTCTTTTCTTGTCAAAAAAATCCAGCTATTGATGTTGGCATTAAAACGCATTGTTGTCTTTTCCTCAAAAGAATATAGGGGAAAAAAAATAGTTGGTCACATGTGATGCATCAGTTGCACATGCAATTTGAATTATCTTGTGTGGATGTAAGTGATGTACAGTAAAATTTACTGAAAAAGAGATGGGTATGATCATATGAAGCATCAAATTCAGTTGTTATAACCATTATTGGTACATTAACATGTTATTTTGTTTAAATCCATGTTAATTTCACTTTTTTTTAGATAATATCATTATACGTTATCGAAATATATATGATAAGAACTATCCACATTAATAATTTTAGCATTTTTATGAAATACCAACATTAAGAGTTACTTTCCTGTCCACCTCATATTAGAAGCATGATAATGAATATTAGAAGCATGATAATGATTGCAGCATCATTATTGACACTCAAACATCACAACAACTATAAATTTACGAGTTGGTCTCCTGTGCAACTGGTGTATGTACAATTCGGGTCGGGTCCGGGTCGACCTGGATCCGCGCACTTTTATTTATTTTATTTTTTTTGAATTTTATTTTTTCACTTCAGGTTGTTACCTTTATGTTATATGCATGTGACCTTTATGTTATATAAGTGTGACCTTTATGTATAAATGTAATGACCTTTATATACTATAACTTAGAAAAAAATGAAGAATTTTAACAAAATTTGTACATATTTACGTTTATGAAATATTAGCTGCATATATATCCATCCTTAAAATGCACTGAATTTTGAAAATTTCAATTTTTTTCAAAGTTATGGATTATAAAGGTCATAATATTTGTACATAAAGGTCACAAGAACTGTACATAAAGGTTACAACAATACAACATAAAGGTCTTAATCTGAAGCCAAAAAACCTGAAAATTTCTCATTTTTTTCCTAAGTTACTGAACATAAAGGTCATAACATTTATACATAAAGGTCACACTTATATAACGTAAAGGTCACACCTTTACAACATAAAGGTAACAGCCTGAAGCGAAAAAAAAAAGAAAAAAAAAAGAAAATCCAGGTGCGCGGATCCGGGTCGGGTCGCCCCAGTTGCACCAATCCAGATCCGTGCACCTGGTGCACAGCAGCATTTGCCTAAATTTACTACTTTTGCATAAATCTTTTGTCATTTTTTTTTCCCTAAATCTTTTGTCATTTTTTTTTCCTACCTCTTTTCTTGTCAAAAAAATTCAGCTATTGATGTTGGCATTAAAACACATTTGTTGTCTTTTCCTCAAAAGAAAATAGGGGAAAAAAAAAGAGTTGGTCACATGTGCTGCATCAATTGCACATGCAATTTGAATTATCTTGTGTGGATGCAAGTGATGTACAGTTAAATTTACTGAAAAGGAGATGGGTATGATCATATGAAGCATCAAATTCAGTTGTTATAATCATTATTGGTACATTAACATGTTATTTCTTTTAAATATCCATCTTAATTTCACTTTTTTTAGATAATATCATTATACTTTATCGAAATATATATGATAAGAACTATCCACAGTAATAATTTTAGCATTTTTATGAAATACCAACATTAATAGTTACTCTCTTGTGCACCAGTTGCATAGATCTGTGATCCGTGCAACTGGGCCGCTCTGTCCCGCCCAGCCCGTGCCTCTTTACTTTTTTCGCATGTTTTGGTCGTTACCCTCACGTTATGTTAGTATTACCTTCGTGTTATGTTAGGGTTACCTTCGTGTTATGTTAATGTGACTCCATCTCCAGATTTCATACCCTTAGTTTAAAACCATTGAACTAAAATGTTAATCATACCCTCATGTTATGTTAGGGTTACCCGTGTTACCCTCACGAGGGTAACACTAACATAACACGAGGTAACCCTAACATAACATGAGGATATGACTACCTGAAGCGAATCTTTGTGGGTTTGAGCGTACCCACCAGACGTGTGGGGAGGGAGAGCGCGTTGGGACGCAACACATGACAAGGATCGACCCTGGTGCATGGATCCTAGATCCATGCATCAGTTGCATAAAATATTCTGCCCATCATTAATTGCTGGCTTTTTGACCCATGGAGAATCCGTGTCCTCTTTTTCCTCTTTTATTAATAAGTTGAAATTTGATTTAAATGTTTTGTTTCCTTATCAGATCATATCCTAGCAGAATATTATGATAAATTTTGTGCTGTTTTGGTATAAAATCTTTACTCATTTTTAGCATTTTAGGCTATTTTTTATAGAGTAGGTCTTATGTGAGACCATCTCACGGATCTTTTTTCGTGAGACGGGTCAACCCATAATCCACACTTAGCAATTCATATGGAAATATGTGGATATGAGTTCAATTCATGGGTAATAAGACCATCTCCAATGTTTAACTCAAAATGCTACTCAAACTCAAATGGTGTAAAATAGTTGCTCCAATGACAACTCAAATCACTATAATTTGAGTATTTGAACAATAAGTGGCAAAATTTGCCACTTACTGTTCACTACTCAAACTTTTTTTTTCATTTATGTTATTTATTTACAATTTGTTTTTTGATCTATTATATTTTATGTATTGATTTTATATACTTGATATTTGGTATTTGATAAATCACGAAAATCCTACATTTCAAGATTTTCTTCATCGGCATAGAAAAATTAGAGATGTAGAGGCTCATTACAAACTTCGAAATGCATTGATCGAACATCTTTGGGAAAAATGGTCTAATTCGGAATGTTAGTTATAATTTGTGTCATTATGTTATTTATTTACATTGTGTTGTATGACTAGATTATTTTCTTTACTATATTAATATGTATTTGTGATGAATTTTATAATATATTTTTAGTATTTTAATAAGACTAGTAGTGCACCCGCTCTATGCGCGGCTAAAATATTTTTAAATGTAAGAAATGAATATATTGAATATTTGATTGTTAAAAAGATATGAATATAAATAATTATATTTTACGTATTTTTTTGTGTGTATATTGTAATAGTAAAGAACATTGAACACTTGTAATTATTTATTTGTATAGAAAGTTATTTATTGCATTACACATAACAAAGTAAATACTTCTAATAATATAAGATACTTTTGAATTAACTTTTAACTTTATAAAACTTTAAATAATTATATCATAAACATTTAAGTTTAAGTACATAAATTTCAAAAAGTAGTAATCTTCTTCTATTAAATATTTTATCACGAAGTTTGCATTAAAATTTAAAAAAAGATGTTTCAAAAGAAGACATACATTGTAGATTCATACATTGTAATTATAAATTGAAATTTTTGATTTTTTGTAATAAATTATATTATGTAGATTATAACTTAAATCTTTTACAATTTATAATTATTTAAAACAATTTTTTTATAGTAGAATGTAATATAATATAAAAAAGATTTTATTTTCTATTTTATTTATAACGTATGATGATTCAAGAATTATATATGTTTTTTTTACTACAATATTTAATAGTTTATCAAGAAAGTCATGTAATTTAAAATGATTAAATTAATTTAGAAAATAAAATTAAATCTGAAAAACTAAAATAAAACGAAATTATTTACACATCATCAAATTGATGTGACATTTTTAGGAGGGAAAGTGACACATTAGTAATTTTTGACAACTTGCTTGCTTTTATTATAGTATAGATTTATAGTTCATAAATATTTTTTTATAATTGAAACCAATTAAGTTAATTTATGAACTAAAATAAATAAATATTTGATATTAAATAAAATTTGAAAAATAAAAATTAAGAATATTGTAAGAGAATATTCCAATTTGAGTTTAAAGGGTTGGAGATAGTGGCAAATTTGGTGGCAAAATAAAGATTGAGTTAGGATATGAGTAAAATGGTTGGAGATGGTATAAGGATCCGTCTCACAGAAACTATTTGTGAGACCGTCTCACATGCGATTTTGTGTTTTTTATATGAAAAAGGTTACATATATCTATTGTCTATTATTATTATTATATATTATATATTATTATTATTATTATTATTATTATTTTATATTATTATTATTATTATTATTATTATTATATTATTATTATTATTATTATTATATTATTATTATTATTATTATTAGTATTATGATTATTATTATATTATTATTATTTTATTATTATTATTATATTATTATTATTATTATTAATTATTTTATTATTATTATATTATTATTATTATATTATTATTATTATTATTCTTATTATTATTAGATTATTATTATTATATTATTATTATTATTATTATTATTATTATTATTATTATTATTATATTATTATTTTATTATTATTATATTATTATTATTATATTATATTATATTATTTATTATTATTATTCTTATTATTATTATTATATATTATTATTATTCTTATTATTATTATTATTATTATTATTATATTCTTATTATTATTATTATTATTATTATTATTATAAAAAGTTTATATTTCTTACAAAATATGGATGTCTAACATATTTTTATTAAAGTTTATATTTTAGGTTATAATTGTAATTTAGGATTTTATATTTAAATAAATTTTACAATATAATTCTAAACAAAAATCATATTGAACTATATCACGAGTATGACTCTAATTTAATATAGTTTATATATCCTCATAAAAAATTATTATTTAAGGTATTAATAGTAATTTAATATTTTTGATTTAAAGAATTCATCTTCTATGTGCGACCCACGTGCTCATATGTGTGTATATATATATGGGAAAAACTCTGTTTTGGTCCCGTAAGAAGGCTACTGTCCAATTTTGGTCCCGTTAAAAACCCAAAATCAAAATTAGTCCCCTTAAGTCGATTTCTGTCCAATTTTAGTCCTTTTTCCACCGGAAAATCGCCTTTCCGGCCATTTTCCGGTGAGTGAGATGCACTCTCCGACAATCAGAACTTTCCGATGACAGAATGCGGATGTGGCATTACTTAGCCCATGTGGCATTTATTTTATAATAAAATGTATTCCAACTAATGCCACATCATTATTCATACACTTTAAATAAATACAAAAGACCATTGATTGAACCCTAAAGTCCCAATTTCTAAATTATCAATCGAAGAACCCTGAGCTGAAATAACAATTCGAGATCGAGAAAGGGCCCAAATTCAACCAGAAGCAAGAACATTTATTCAACCATTCGAAGGTAGGAAGAATGTCTGAGCTTTCCCAAGCATGTATTGAGCATGAGTGTTTGTGTGGAAGAACGACAGTGCTGCGAACGACGAAGGCATTAACAAATCGAGGGAGGAAGTTTTGGGGGTGTGAGAGATATAATGTAAGTCCCTTCGGTTTAATTGTGAGCTGCAATTGGTTTTGCTTTGTTTTGTGTTTGGGTTTAGGAACAATCCCATTTTTTTTTTCACTATTGTTGGTTTTGTTCTATTTTCTACTATTTTGAAGAAAAATGGTGGTTGTGACTTCTTCCACCGGGATGACAATGAGGAGTATGCAAAATTCAGAGAAACTTATGATGCCAAGAAAGAAGAATTTGAGAAGTTATACAAAGATGTTGATGCACTCAAACAAATCAAGAAGGTGTTCAAAACAGACATAGTTGAGTTGAAGGGAGATATGAAGGTATTAAAGGAAGAATTCCAGAGTTTGATTACACATAACAAGAGTTTGAGGAGGTAGTTTATATTCATCTCATTAGCACTTTTCATTTTTTGGTGGATTGCACACTGAAAATGCAATGTCATGTTTGATGTTTTGCTACAGATGTTTTAGTTGAATGTTGGAAAATTGCACTCTGTGCATTCCTTAGTGGATGTTTTTGTTCTTTGTAAGACTCTTTCTATGACATTTTTATGATTGTTATCTGTGCATTTTTATGTTTGAAAATTGCATTCTGTGCATTCCTTAGTGGAAAATTACGATTTTGCTATGTTGTTATCTTACTGCCAAGCTATTTTGGTTCAACAATTATAATGCTATCCCTTGTGCGCAACACAAAATGCCAATCAAAATACTATCAAGACCTTGAGCCAATAAACAAAAGGATAAAAAACTTATCAAAAATAAGGTTTTCAGAAATTTGAGGGAATCACTTTGTTCATTAAACTTGCCAATATACAAAAGGTCATCAAAACTTATCAATAGCAAGTCACAATGTTGTTTAAGGATGCCAATAAACAAAATGGCACACACAAAATGAACAGCAAGTATGCCACATTGTTTTAAAGCATGCCAACAATGGCTCTGATTTGCACTCTTAGTGAAGGAGGTGGTGGTATTAAATGGCCTGCAGCCCCAGGAAGTGGACTACAAGGTTCTGCACCCATTGGTGGGAAGCTGTCATCAAGTGGCTGTTGACTGAGTTGAGACATATTCATTTCTTCATGAGATGGTCCCTGGATGAGCATTGGATAGTGCATGTCTTTAGGAATTAAGCCATATAATTTCATAACTTTCATAATTTCATCATTAGTAACAACTTTGCAAGGGATACCTCTTACTGTTGATTTTTGCAAGTCTGTAACTGTTCATACATAGATGGCCCTGCCTCTATTGGAATTGACAGGTTCATATACTCCTCATTGGTCCTAGAAGGGAATGTTGTCTCTTGCATTGGTGCTCCCTCTTGCATTGGTGCTCCCTCATTCACTTTGGTCTTGCCTTTTCCCTGCCACATACAACATCATAAGAAAAAGGATACAATAGCTTGCCATGCTCAATAATAATAAAAAAAATGACATGCTCACTTGTGTTCTTTTCTTTCTATTTCTTGGGAGCCTAACTGCATTGCTTGCCTTTGATTTCCTCTTCTTGCCACCATTAGCAGGTTCATCTATGCCTCTTCTTCTTGATTTCACTGGTCTTCATCTCTTCCCTTGTGCAAAGTTTGGAGCTAGGGGTGGAATGTAGGTAGAATCCCCCCATAAGGCTTCATAGCTCACCCCCAAAATAGCTGGATCATACACCTTTATATATGTCTCCACATAGTAGTACCTATCCACATAATCCTCTAACTGCAGCCCCTGACTCAGTATGGCACATGTAGCATGCTTGCAAGGAATACCAGTCAGCTGCCATGCTCTACAAGTGCAAGTCCACCTCTCCAAATCCACTGCATACTGAGATCCATCATAACTTGAGATTTGATAATGTCTATCATGTGACTTGATAGGGATAAAATCTGTCATACTCTCCTTATGTCTACCAAGAATCTTCATAATCTTTGGGCAAAGTTTGTCTTTCCAACATGATAGTGCTCTATCCCTATTCTTTTGCAGCTTAATCATAAGATAGAGCTCCAAGGGCTCTTCTAAGCAAAGCATAGGTCTTCAACCAATATCGGAGATTCGGGCCGATTTGGTACAATGGTCACTCGATTCGAAGCTTTCAACCTATTTGAGCGCCTCTGGGGATTTAGGGCTTCGCGATTTGGGGCTTTTTGGATCTTTTTAGGGTTCTTCATTTTTTGGGAGTTTCTTCGATATAGGGATTGATCGGGATCAATTTGGGAATTTAGGTTTCGTGTGTTTATGATTTAGTGTGTTTATGATTTTTTCATTTTCTTTTTCATTTTCATTTCAATCTTTTTTTAAATCTTAGTTGGAATACATTTTATTGTAAAATAAATGCCACATGGGCTAAGTATTGCCACATCAGCATTTTGTCATCGGAAAATTCTGATTGTCGGAGTGCATCTCACTCGCCGGAAAATGGCCGGAAAGTCGATTTTCCGGTGGAAAAAGGACTAAAATTGGACAGAAATCGACTAAAGGGGACTAATTTTGATTTTGAGTTTTTAACGGGGCCAAAATTGGATAGTAGCCTCCTTACGGGACCAAAAAAGAGTTTTTCCCATATATCTATTACCTATATAAAAGTATGAATATTTCTTACAAAATATGGATTTCCTAATATATCCTTATAAAAGATTTTATCTAAGGTTATAATAGTAATTTGTGATTTTTATATTTAAATAATTTTACATTAGAATTCTAAATCAAAATTATATAAAATTCTATTATAAGCAGGACTCTATTATATAAGGACTTTAATTTATTAGATTTTTTAAAATTTAATATATATTGTATATCCTTATAAAAACTTATTGTTTAAGTCGATTAATAGTAATATAATATTTTTAATTTAAAAAATTCATCCTCCGCATGTAACACATGTGCTGATACTCGTATATATATATATATATATATATATTATGAAGTGTTAAAAAAATAGTTATGTGTCGCAAAATCATGACATTTACTCAAATTGTTATTTTAATCAAACTTGTCATTCTTGATTGAAATTATACAACCTTATATGCGGAGTTATTTTATCTCTATCAAATTTGGATGGAAAAAAAAAAAGAAATTGAAGTAAGAATGTGGTTAAAAAACTTTGTATATTACATGTATAAGATTATGTTTTTTTAATTAATAATAAAAGGTTTGATTAACATGACAAAAGTAAAGCTTTTGATTATTCCAACAATTAACTGACAATTAAATAAAAGAAGAAGATGTTTAGTTATGAAAAATGGTTAGAAATATACATTTCCACAAATTGTTTATGCTATATTGTTAGTTGTCACGTCATATAAACATATATATTTTGGATTGTTTTCAAATTGAATGATTTGAGATAAGAACTGAAATTAACGGTTTGCCACACATTTTATTCTAACTTCCAAAATTAGTACAAAAAAAGTTGAAACACATAAAACAATGAAAAAGGGACAACTTTCATTGATGAGCTCGACTCGAATTCAGCTTGAAATGAGACAGCAACGGGGTCCCATCGAGCCCGTTGGTGTATCGATATCCGACAATCTCTTCCCCCATCGCTTCCCTATAAATCGGTAGATTGTGTTCCGACAACAACTCCTTGATCGGCCCATACAGTCGAGACTTACTCGTTTGCTCTAAATGCATTCTATAAAAGAAGGCAACAGACATCCTGGGACCAACATTATTGGCCAATACTCTATGGTACACACTTTTGAACTTTGAATTGGTAATAAGCTGCGAAATATAAACAAACAAACAAACTTGAGTTATATCAACACCGCAATGTGGAATATATGCTCGAAAAGCTTATCATACAAACTTGCCTCCATGAGGTCTCCGACGTTGACCACGAGGGCTCCGGTGGAAGGTGGCACGTCGACCCACTGATCGTCGTGAAGAACTTGGAGACCCCCGATTTCGTCTTGGAGAAGCAGAGTGAGAAAGCCACTATCTGTGTGGCTGCTAAGGCCTAATGTCAAATGTGGCTCAGGGCAAGCAGGGTAGTAGTGAGCCGTGGCGAATAGACCTTCCAAACAATCCATGTCTTTCAAGTGGTTCGGCCTCAATCCAAGAGCTTCGGATATCAGCTCGAATAGAATCAATCCGAGTTTCTTCACTTGCTTCGAGTATTCCATCATCGTTTCTCTGGATACCATAATCACCAAATCAATAGGAGATAACAAAATCAAGATTTAACTGGGATTAGTATACCTGCAAACTTGAGGCAGTTCATGGGGCTTAGGAGGATTTGGAGCCATGATCATATAAAGGGTGTCTCTCCAATTAGCACTTGAAGATTTGTGTAAATCAAAGTTGCTATTGTAGACCACATTATTGGTGAAATCACGCGAATAGTATCGTTTCTTGACCTCTGCATCGAGTTCATGAAACTTCTTGACACTTTGAAGAACTTGGTTCATTAAACTTGATGGAATTCCATGGTTTACAATCTGGAAAAAGCCCCAGTCTTGGCAAGCATCTTTAACTTGGTTGATGATACGAGCACGAGCTGCTGGATCTTCGTTTAGACATTCCAAGTCTAAGACAGGAATACTAAACTCAGATCTGTCTGAGACAACCTCATTCGTCGTCTTCTTCTTCTTCTTCTCGAGTTTATATTGTTCGTTGATGAAGATACGAGGAATCTTGTCCCCTCCAGCTTCCAAAAGCCCCCTCACACCAGCTTCTGTATCATCAAATTCTTGCAACTCTTTTCTTCTATCATATGCAGATCCATTTTCTTGCTGCTCCATTATCTTTTCTTTCAAACAAAAGGAAGAGCATCAAGTTCGAATATTTAGACAAAGATGAGCACATGCTATATTATTTTTTTGTGTAAATTCAGTGTTGGGAATTGGTGAATTGTTTGGACTTATTAATCCAGATAGGACAACTTATATTGATATTCAATCCAGATATGGATAGCCCTTAAAGACAAATAATGTAGAATAACTCTCTCTCTATCATCTCATCATGACCAAACAATAATATGATCAGGTCACGTGTGTGATGAGAGCCATTGAAACTGAATAAGAAAGATGGCATAACTAAATAAGTTCAATAAGAAAGGAAAGAACATTAAAAGAAAAAGACATTGGACAACAAAATGTAATCCATTTCCCTCGAAGTTGATATCTATCCACTTATTCAGTACAAAAAAATAGTGCAAAATTGCAGAAACCGAAGAGCTCTCTCTAAACCAAGATAAAATCATTTTCGTGAATAATTAGTATTTACAAGCATGTCATGCAAAATTAACAGTGCTTATTTGCATGATCAAGCTTATAAAGGGCAGATCAAGCAGCAGGAGGCCTGAGCTCGTGATCTTGCGATGTATCGCGAGCAGACGGTGGTAAATACTGCCACATGGGGAAGAGACTGTAGCCGGGAAACATTGGCATCTTGTTTGCAGTAGCCTGGTACATGGGTGGATGTGCTGGCATGAAACCAGTAGGAGGCACAGCCATGGTTTTTAATTGCTGCTCAATCCTTTCTTTGTCTATCTTGAGCATCAGCTTCTCTTCACGAAGCTCATTCTTCTCAGACTGTTTTAGACAGGATGGAGTTGTAGTAATGAGAGAGATGTAACTTTACAGATTATAGCTAGAATGATGATAAGGTGGTTTCATATATTAAGATGACCTTCAAAGTTTTGATCTCTTCTAAAAGCCTTTCGTTCATCTCTTTATACTCCTGGGATTCAGTTTTTAACTGGTTTAGAACTCTGATGGCATCACCTAGTATGGCCAATTTGTCAGTTTTCACAGGTCTTCCAGGCTCCAAAGTAACAGATAATTCTGCAAACCTGCATGAAGGAGAAATTAGTTCTATCTTTAGAACAGTTTATGATTTAGTTCCAGGTCCATCAGATTCCCACTTTTTATCAGTTTGTATTAAAGTCCAAGTATAGTGTTCGGGCCCAAACAGAAGAAGATAAGGTGATATAAGAATTCTTTCAGCAGATAATGTAATTACATATCAACCTGTCATTCAATTTTTCCCTCCTCATTCTCTCACGGCAAGCTTTGATTCCTGTTCCACCACATTGATCACCTCGTCCCCTGTAGAGTAGCAATCAACAACACCTATGAGACTAATGATTGGAAAAATGCATTTTTAAGTTTTAAAATTTGAGATAAAGCATTTTTTTTCATTGCCAAGAAAATCTAGCGTAATGAAGTGAAAGAACAATTATGTGATCTACATTATAACAGTTAAAGGAACATACACACAATTCGGTCCTCATGTAACCTTTTATTCAGTTAAGCTTCTCATGAAACTCTTATGCGCAAATAAGAATGCCAAATGACCAGACATTCAAAATTTAAAGGGAACAGCCAGCGAAGCAAATGGATGCAGGATGCTGCCAGTGACTCAATATATCATTTTTGTAGGGGGCGTCTTTGGTGATTACCTCTTTCTCCGGCCTTCTCGTTCTTCTGCACATTCACTTACTTGTGATGTAGTTCCACTAAGTGAGGCATCAACTGCAACACAAGCACTGCAAGAAAATAACTGGTCATATTAAAATCATTGTCTTGAAGATTTACATATTCCAGTAACAAGCAAGGAAGCAGTAAAGTGCAGTATTAATGAATTCCTCCATCACCATAAATCTATGTTGAATAAAGACTTAAAACGAGTTGAGCTCATAACATTAGATACTCAAATCTAAACTCTCATAAGTTTTTAATCTAAAGTGGTCAAAAGCTCATCATTACTGTAAGCTTAGAATCAAATCTAGCTTATATTGCTAATGATATAGAGCTCAGCACATGTAGCAAAAGCCTATTTGAGTTCAACCTACTCATCAAATCAAAAAACAGACTAGATAGTGGAACAAATGTGAATCATATTAATAATTATAACTATGATTTGTGTATTATTTGTTATATTATCTATTCTTTACATACATTCATAATCATAAATATGATTAGTGTATAAAGAAATTATTACAGTATTTTGGTTGGTTGGTAGACATACCAACATCAATTAGAAAATATGTCAGTATCAAATAAAGATATAATGGATGAAAGTTCTCAAGTCAATCGCCTATAACAGACTTGGGCACCATCCATTTAACAGCCAGAGCTGAGATCAAATCTCACTCGAACCAGATAAACAGTCCCTCAAACCTGCCCCACTTATTTCATAAACCTACTCCAGGCTTAAAAATTCTCAAGAGACGAGTCTAAGTTCTGCAGTGTATTTCCGAATACCAGCATTGCCTAAAATCCTGATTTGTGCCCTGTCATGGAAACCTTAGAGACAAAGAAGCACTACAAACATTCCTTTCATTTGAACATCGAAACTTGTTCACAAACAAAGCCCACAAGCTGAAATCTCCAAATCTTAGAAAAAAATGGCATACACAACATGATATATCTGGAACAAGAATATTCATCCCACAGAAAAACAAAACAATAATAACATGTCCGAAACCTATACGGGTAGAAATTAAGCGTCACAGATTGGAAGCCAACAAAAAATTGCTCAAATTAATTTAAAAAATCAGAACTTTGAAAAAACACATAATCAAAAAGATTAAAACAAAAGCCCGAAATCATAAAGATTAAAACAAAAACCCGAATTGAACACGAAACTACACGGATACCAACTCACTTTTGTGTAGGCGGCTGAGGGTTCCAGTAAAGATCGGCCGGCGGAACGGCGTCGTCCAAGAGGCTTCCATAATCAATCAATTCAGTCCAGCAATTATCGTCGAACGAATCGACGTGGTGAGCGAAATCATTCATCTCCAAATCACGTGAAAAATTAGGGCAGAAATGGATGGGGGCCGTGAGTTCAATAATTGGGGATTTTGTTTTGATTTTTGAGGGAAAATGTAATGATGGGAAATTTGGGGGTGAAAAGGAGTCGCAAGATATGATTCGGTGGGTGGGGATATCAACCACTCAGATAGCGACACGTGTCTCGTCGAGGGTGAATTATTGAGTGTGGCAAAATCTGCAAGTTGTAATTTGAGTCGCCGCATATATGCGTGAAATAACATAAAGCGCTCAAAGATGCAAATGCGCTTTTGATGGTTTATTTTTCCTAAGGTTTATTCTCTAATCATTCATCTCCTAACATTCTCTTTACTTTCTTTATTTTTCAAAAGCCATCTTACTTTTTGATAGGAAATTCCATAATACCCAAATGTTTAAAAGCTTTTTTTTGAATTATATGCGAGCTCGACCAATATAATAAAGATTGATAATCTGTAAAATATTATATCATAAGCATCAACTCATCGAAAATGAAAATGTTGTGGTTTGACTAGATGAAGGAGGTATTGTATGGTGAACTTACCGACGTGGATGGTAAAGATAAATTAAGAAATGATGGAGACGAAGCTGCGATGATGTATCTTCGCAAAGTTGATCCCTTGAAGCTTGACAAATTGAAGAAATAGACGTGTTGAAGGGCTTTAATTTTTATTTACTCATGTTTTGTTTTCAGCCCAGTATGTTTGGGTTTTTATTTCTTTTATTTCCTTGTTTCCTTTTATATTTTTGGTATTTATATGCTGTTGAGAACTATTTTTGGAGGCTGGTTGAACATTGATAATTCTAGGGTTTTTCCTGAATTTCCTATCTTGCCGGTATTCCCATTGAATCAACGTCTCGATAGAAGGTGTTTTCTATTCATTCGATACGCTCGCTGCATCAGTTGGTATTCAGAGACCAGCCATACGTTCCTATCATGGCACCACGACGTGATTTGCAACGTGACGCCGCCCTCGTTGATCGTTTGGATACGTTAACACAGCAGATGGCAACGGTGGTACAATTGCTCCAGAATCAGGCAACTGCTGCCGCTGATGCCCCTGTCCCGCGTCCGCACGCCCCGCGTGCCGCGCAACCACCGCCTCCGCCTGAGGTATTTCAAGATCCGCCTCCGTTCGCCCCTCTTGCTGGCCGTCTGGATCGTCGTGTTGATGATCCTCGCTCTTGGGAATCCAGTTTTAAACTTGAACTTCCCGTCTTTCATGGGGGTTTAGAACCAGAGGATTTTATTGATTGGTTGATCTCTGTGGAAGAGGTACTGGATTTTAAAGAAGTCCCTGCGGATCGCCGTGTTCCTTTGGTCGCCACACGATTGAGAGGGAGGGCTGCCTCTTGGTGGCTCCAATTGAAAACGTCTCGCACACGTATGGGTAAATCGACGATTGTGAATTGGGAGAAATTTAAATGCAATTTGCGAAAGGAATTTCTGCCTTTCAATTATTCGCGCACGTTATATCAGAAGCTCCAAAACCTGCGCCAAGGCTCTAAGACGGTGGATGCCTATGCAGAAGAATTCTATCAGCTTTTGGCTCGTAATGATATCTCGGAATCTGTTGATCAATCCATCTCTCGTTATGTTGGAGGTCTGCGTGTGCCTTTCCAGGACATGCTGAACCTCTTTGCTCCGATTTCGGTATCGGAAGCACACCAGCGAGCCCTTGCTTTGGAGCGGCAGTTTGCTCGTCGAACCTTTTTCCCGTTCTCTCCCCAGACCGCTCGCCAGCCGAACGTTACCTCTACACCTGATCAGCGTGCGTCGGCTAGTAGGGTTCCACCGCCACGCCCTGTTGCCCGTTGCCCGCTCCCATGGCCCCACGTGGTCCCTGTTTTTCTTGTGGCAAACATGGACACCGTCTGGCCGAATGCCCGAAACGAGGTGCCACTCGTGGGTTATTACTTGATGATGTACTGGGGGATGATGATGGCGGCCACGCTCCTTACGATGTGTATGACGAGCAGCCCTACATGAGGAATTTTTAGCAGCAGATTCGGGTCCTGCCCTTGTTGTGCGGCGTACTTGCCTCGCTCCTCGCTGCTCGGAAGAGGACGTCCAACGCCACTGCCTCTTCGAATCTGCATGCACCATCAATGGTAAGATCTGTCGATTTATAATTGATTCTGGCTCGTGTGAAAATGTAATTGCTAGTGACGCTGTTGCTAAATTATCTTTTGAAAGTCCTACGTGGATCAGCAAAAACAAAAACAACAATGTCCCAATCAAAGTACACGGTGTTGTCAGCGGTGTCGACAACACCAGCGTAACACACAGCGGAAAAATAGATCGAATTAAAAGTTGCAGAACACAAACGATATATCCACGAGTATACAAATACTCGTGGAATGCCTTCAGGGTGAAAACTCCTTTATTGATTTGTGTATGTGTACAAAGGAGAAAGAAAGATCTCTAAAAGAGATTCTTTCGAACAAATGACTCAATACGTCCTATAAGATTATGAAACCTAGGGACGTATACAAAAACTATCTCAGTTGAACACTCCGAAGAACACCTATACTAAAAGTCAAGAGTATGCAAACTCTATGACACACAAGAAAACGATGTTGCCTATCGGTGTGAACAACACAACTCTTGACACCAGTGTACTGCGTATACTAGACTGCTTTTGCTCTCGATTCTATATATCTTTGATCTTCAGCAGCTTCACCTATTTATAGACCTTGAAGTACACTTGGTGTAGACTCCACTTCCCATGATCTTGGAGTGCTCCATGATCTCCATAACTCCATAACTCACGTGCATGATGGATGGGGAAGGTGGAGTGGACTTGTTCTTGATTTCTTCAACCTTACTTCTTGATCTTCATGTTGACTTGTTCATCTATGGATCTTGTTCTCTTCTCTCAACCCCACGTTCTGCAAGTCACGATCTCACTCTTCAAAAATCACGTTTTGACTTCTTCATCTCACTTGTATTTATATCTCTTTGAATCCTATCAAAACACACGAGCAAATCACAACTCCCTAAAACATAGGAGAGTTTGTTAGTGGAAAGAGATTCAAAAATAAATAACACATGAGATTTTACTAAGTCAAATCCATAAGAGAATATCAAATATTTTTCCAAATCTTTTCAAATAAATATATCTAATAAAATCTAATTAAAATCTAATTTTGAATTTAGGATAAACTTGAAAAAGGAAAATTAATTAATGTTGGAAAATCCAACACTAACATCTTTGACTGCTGAAACACACCCGACTCCCTATAGTTTATCCTGGATACAAAAAGGAAATTCAGTTACTATTGACCGGCGTGTTCTTGTGAAATTTTCTATTGGTGATAAATATGTTGATACTATTTGGTGTGATGTGGTTCCCATGGATGCTTGCCATGTGCTATTGGGCCGCCCGTGGCAATTTGACCGTGGAGCGATCCACGACGGGCGTAAAAATACATACAGTTTCATTTACTCGGGCGTGAAGATTACTCTTCTTCCTACCATTCCTAAAGTTTACTTGGACATGATACTTCGTTGCCGACTGATGTTCCTCCGGCAGTTTCTCCAATTATTCTTGAGTTTGCAGATGTGTTCCCCTCAGAATTGCCCGCGGGTCTACCTCCTCTTCGAGATATTCAGCATCACATCGATCTTATACCGGGTGCTCCGCTGCCAAACCGGCCTCATTACCGCATGAGTCCGGTTGAACATGTAGAGTTACGTAGACAGGTGGAGGAACTACTGAATAAGGGCCACGTGCGTCAAAGTTTGAGCCCGTGTGCTGTTCCTGCCCTCCTTATACCAAAGAAAACCGGGGATTGGCGTATGTGTGTGGACAGTCGGGCCATTAACAAAATCACAGTCCGTTATAGGTTCCCGATACCACGTTTGGATGATCTTTTGGATCAGTTAACTGGCGCGGTTATTTTTAGCAAACTTGATTTGAAGAGTGGGTACCATCAGATTCGTATCCGTCCGGGGTGACGAGTGGAAGACTGCTTTTAAGACGCGAGAGGGCTTGTTTGAATGGTTGGTAATGTCTTTCGGTTTGTCTAATGCCCCAAGCACTTTTATGCGGGTCATGAATCAAGCGTTACGACCATTAATTGGCTCTTGCGTCGTCGTTTATTTCGATGACATTTTGATCTATAGTAAATCCGAGGCTGACCATCTGAATCATTTACGGGCTGTTCTTTTAATACTTCGGGAAGAACACTTTTATGCCTCTGCTTCGAAGTGTTCCTTTATGACAGATTCGGTGCTTTTTCTTGGTTATCGTATCTCTGCAGCTGGGATTGGAGTTGACCAGGCCAAGGTTGAGGCGATCCGAGGGTGGCCCACTCCCTCTACGGTCACGGAGGCCCATAGTTTTCATGGGTTGGCGTCATTCTATCGCCGATTTATACCTCATTTCAGTGCGATTATGGCACCCATCACGGATGCCATGCATGGCAAAACTCTTTCTTGGAGTACATCGGCTGATGTAGCCTTTAATACCATCAAACAGAAGTTAACCCATGCACCATTATTGGCGCGGTCCTTAGCCAGGGAGGGCGACCCGTGGCCTATTTCAGTGAGAAAGTGACGGGAGCACGTTCTCGATATAGCACCTATGATGTAGAATTCTATGTCGTGGTCCGTGCGGTTCAGCATTGGCGTCATTATTTATTTCAGAGAGAGTTCATCTTATACACTGATCATGAGGCTTTGAAACACTTGGCAAACCAAGATTCTCTTTCGGCAAGACATGCAAAATGGTCCGCCTACTTGCAACAATTCACTTTCGTTGTTCGACATCAATCGGGAGCGTCGAATAAGGTAGCGGATGCCCTGAGCCGCCGATCGTATTTATTGGTTGATATGCGGGTTGAGGTCCTGGGGTTCGATTTCTTCCGCGACATGTACTCCACGGATCGATTTTTTGGACCGATTATGGGCCTCTTGGTAGACGGCAAGTATGGAGCTTTCACCTTGGTGGAGGGATTTCTATTTAAGGACAACCAGCTGTGCATACCTGACTGTAGTTTGAGACAGAAATTAATTGCTGAATTTCACGGCACTGGACACGTGGGCAGAGATCGATCAGTTGAGCTGTTGTTGCGTCGATTCTTTTGGCCGACTGCTCACCATGATGTGGCACGTTATGTTTCTCGTTGTCGTATTTGCCAAGTTTCTAAAGGCACGACTTCTAATGCGGGTTTGTACCAACCACTTCCAGTCCCTTCTCGACCTTGGGTAGCGATTAGTATGGATTTTGTCTTGGGATTACCTCGTACTCAGCGTGGTTTTGATTCAATTTTTGTGGTGGTTGATCGATTCTCCAAAATGGTACATTTCATCCCTTGCAAGAAGAATTCAGATGTTGTGCACGTGGCACAATTATTCTTTCGGGAGGTATTTTGTTTACACGGACTTCCCGGATCTATTGTCTCCGATCGGGACTCTCGTTTCTTGAGTCACTTTTGGCGCTCTCTATGGCGCATGGCGAATACGGAGCTTCATTTCAGTAGTGCCTACCACCCCCAAACCGATGGTCAGACGGAGGTGGTGAACCGATCATTGGGTAACATGCTCCGTTGTTTGGTGGGAGATCATCTCCGTGCGTGGGATCAGAAATTGAACGCTGCAGAATTTGCCCATAATCTGGCAATTAACCGCAGCACGGGCTTCAGCCCTTTCCTCGTGGTGTACGGTATTTTGCCCAAAGCTCCAGTAGACTTACTGACTTTGCCGTCCGCTGTACCACAGGATGTCCGAGCTATGGACTTAATCACTGAGTTGCAGAGCATTCATGCATCAACGAAAGCAAACCTGGAGCCGCCAACACCCACTATAAACTTGCAGCTGATGTGCATCATTTCAGGAAGGTGATTATGTATGGGCTGTTCTTACACGTGACCGTTTTCCGGCAGGAGAGTACAACAAGCTAAAATCCCGCAAAATTGGCCCGTTGGAGATAGTGGAAAAGATCAACCCGAATGCTTATCGCTTGCGGTTACCCAGACATATTCATACTTCGGATGTGTTCAATGTTAAACACTTGGTGCCGTTCATGGGAGATAACGACTCTGGAGACGAAGCTGATCTCGATTCGAGGGCGAATCGTTTTCAAGAGGAGGAGAATGATGGAGACGAAGCTGCGATGATGTATCTTCGCAAAGTTGATCCCTTGAAGCTTGACAAATTGAAGAAATAGACGTGTTGGAGGGCTTTAATTTTTATTTACTCATGTTTTGTTTTCAGCCCAGTATGTTTGGGTTTTTATTTCTTTTATTTCCTTATTTCCTTTTATATTTCTGGTATTTATATGCTGTTGAGAACTATTTTTGGAGGCTGGTTGAACATTGATAATTCTAGGGTTTTTCCTGAATTTCCTATCTTGCCGGTATTCCCATTGAATCAACGTCTCGATAGAAGGTGTTTTCTATTCATTCGATACGCTCGCTGCATCAAGAAAGAAGAGAATCAGAAAACTATAAACGAATGTAAATTCCCACTCGAACCCACATATTCTTAAAATAAAAGAACAACATAGATCAAATGCTATAAAATTTGATATAACATGATGGAGTAGACATGACATAGAGAGTATACCATCTTATCACTGATATATTCTTATCCTTATTTTCTAAAAAATGCTTCTTTTTAAACTGGCCATCCAAATTAGATGGAGTTCTATAACCATATTTTGGCTTTTCATTTATACCAAGAGACAGTTTGTTAAGTAAAAACAGTAAAAACCATAAATAAAATCTAGACTTTCTCATCCTCAAAAGTTAACAAGAATATTTCATCTTTTCAGTCACATCTTTATAAGCAAATTTGTTTTAGAAGTGTAAAAAATGTAAATGAATGAATTTGAAATCCACTCAAACTAGTTTGAATTCAAATTAACCAAAATTCTTGAAATTTTAGTTTGAAATGAATCCTATTAATCCATTAGTTTGAAGCTGAAGGCAGATTGAAAGAGCAAATAAACTTCTGATAAGAAATCCACATTCTTAAGCAATGAGTTTATTGTTTTATTGTTCAAATGTGACGAACAAATTCATCTACAGAGAATTAGATTTATGGGATCATATAACACGGGCTTCATTCTTTAGCCGGTCAATCAGTTCATCGACAGAAGAAAGTATGAGTCCGGCTTTTCTTTTGGGGGGTTCCGTCACTTGAACAATCTCCAAGTCGGATTTAATCTCCACCTTCAGATCCTGTGGAGTCACCTTCTTTATCACCTTCGATTTTGCTTTCATTATGTTTGGAAGAGTCGCGTATCTTGGTTGATTCAACCTCAAGTCAGTTCTGTGAAACCACAGATTCCAGATCATGCATTGTTAATTCTTTTGCCATTTTCAAGATGTTTTGAGTAAGAATAAATACACAAAAAAAAAAGGCAAGATTTTTACGTGATTACAGCAGGCAAATCCAAACACAGGGTTTCTAGGCCACCATCAACCTCTCTGTCCACAGTTGCCCGTTTATTTTCTTCATCGAAAACAACCTAAGAGAAACAATATTCAACACCGAACACTATTGAACAAAACCTGGATGCTACCTGGTTTTCATAGTTGATCAAATAATGAATGTAAGACTAACCTTGGAAGCAAAGGTTGCTTGAGGCCATCTGAGAAGCCCTGCTATCATTTGCCCTGTTTGGTTGCAGTCGTCATCAATAGCCTACACAAGTCCGAACATCAGGACCAATAATCTGATGCAGTTTCTTCAAGTTGGAAAAACATAAGTTAACAAACAACGTCTCGAATATTCAACATAGTATGTATACCTGGATATTGAAGAGATAAACGGTTAGTATCATAAAGAAACCACCTTCTCCTTTCAGTCAACACAACTTAAAATCCAACTCATTATAAAACTCACAATGCAATTAAAAGCTCACCATGAATGCAATTATGCTAGTCACCATTCCATCTCATTCTTAATCTTTCACATATTGCAAGAATGAGCAAGAAACTCCAGATTCTACTTCGTAAAACTCAGAAATGGTTTGTGTTTTCAGAAACTAAAAGGATGGTCTATCGATAGATGTTACCATAAGCCAAGTATATGCCCAAATTAGCATTCGAAACTAACTTAGTGACCGTAATGAACACCAGTTTCATCATTCATGTCCATAATAAGTATATCTAGAACTGGTTTAGCTCACTTTGTATGAGCTGACTCAATCAAATCACTATATAAGTTCCACCATTGCACACTTTTATAGATAGGGCTTTCATTCGATCTGTTTATCAGGATGACTAAATCAAGCGACTTAGTTTCTGAAATGCAAACCAGGCGTTCGATAGCATAAAAACTAGCATGAACGAGTCAGGTTCTTTTGCAATTCACACCGAGAAACGGAATGCAATTCATCAACTTCTCTTAACCAGTTAAATTCCATATTTTCAATACCATCCCTGCTTAAAAATCGAAACGTTTCGGTACCTAAAATAGAGGCTCTCGATCACTCAAAGACATTGCCAATAATACAAGCTTATTAATCTTGATCTTAAAGGCACTACAAAACATCAATCTCTAACATCTTTACCTCAAAAATAAAACAGAAGACAAAGAATTTGCCCAATCCCATTCCACACAAACTCTAATAAAATTGCATCTTTACAAAAGTTGCTACAAAATACTATATTCAAATGCCAAAAAAAAAAAAAACAGTTGTCAACTACATACAAATTAAGAAAAAAAAAAAAAACACTGAATTTCCAATTCAAAAACTCAAAAATAAATATAACCTGTTTTCCAAGAAGAAGTAATCCAGGCTTTTCAGCATCAACAAGCGCTTTAAAAATCTTGGCAACGGAAAGGGGGTAAAGGGTTCCAGGGTACTCCACGTGGATGGCCCGATCAGCGCCCATAGCAAGCCCGGTCCGGAGAGTGTCTGCACACTGGGCCGGGCCTATGCTCACTGCCACGACCTCAGAGGCCCGGCCCGACTCCTTAATTCGAAGGGCCTCTTCTAAAGCAATCTCGCAGAAAGGATTCATCGACATCTTCACATTCGAGGTCTCCACACCACTCTGAAACAGATGAAAAGCAGTTGAAATTGAGCTTATTTTACAGTTAAGTTGATCTTTCTTCTTTCCGTTTCTCCCATGTGAAATTCATTCGTTCGGGCTCTAGGAGCTTGTTACCTTGTCGGGTTTGACCCGGATTTTGACGGCGTAGTCGATGACCCGTTTGACAGCTACCAGGATCTTCATGGCTGCTTGGGTAGAGAGAGAGAGAGAGAGAGAGAGGGAGAATCCGACGGAAGTGTTTTTGACAATTAATTAATTAATTTTAGGCCAAACTTTTCACTTTCTTATCACTTTCAAACCAAACAAAGAAATAATTATTAGCACGATTTACTTAAAAAAAATATTAATATTATTTTATAACTTCTTTGAACAAGTGGGTATTTATTTGTGAATTCACCTTCACAACCCAAGTATTTTTTTGGGGCCACGATCCAAGTTTTAATATATTTTAAATCCATAATTTTAGTTATAGTGGCCCAATAAAAGGCAAGCTTAAACTACTTTAAACCCAGTTGGAGGCCCATTAGCCCATTCACATGAGATGAGAGCCCAATAAGCCGTTCATGTTGGTAGTATTGGAGACTCATGCAATCTTCTTCTTGTTTTCTTCCATTTTCAATTGATAATTGCTTAAAAATATGTTATTCAAGTAATTAATTATTCTTAGAAAAAAATTAATGATTTTCGGTGATTAAACTCATCTAAGTTTTGTAGTGTCTACGTTTAGTTCATTAATATGGAGATTAAGGAATATATATTTGATTTTATCGTTATTAGTATATTTATATTTGATTTTATTTCATCTTTTAGGATTCCATAATATTAGTATAAATATGTATTATATTTATTATTTTGGGGAGTTGAATATTGAATTGAAAATTTGATTATTTCCTTCATGTATCTTTCGGTATTCTTAGAATCAACGGATTTACGTTTTTTTTTTTTTGTGGTTCTGCATCATCAGTAAGTATATAGCAATTAATGTCTTCATTAAAAAGAAGGCCAAACATCATGTATGTTTACTAGAATCATCTTCCTATGTGGTTCCTATTTTTACAGAAATTAATTAGATGCATCCTTAAAATTGGAGAATGATGAGGTAGGTTTCCTAAAAAGGAAAATATAGTACATTGCCAAATTTCAACTCAAATAATGGAATATGGAGATATGTTCACTAAATAAATAATAATCAGTAACAAATTTATAAAATCATCTAACGAATCTAATTTTATAAAACACAAGTCAATTTTGTATTTTAGAAACTAATTTATGAATTTAGCTAATAAATAGTATGGGCTTGAGATATGATCATGGTATATAAAAAAAATATGTGTACAATGATGAGAAAGATTGCATAATTAGGAAATTAAAAGAACATGACTTTTATCAGGAAAAGTAATAGCCAATTTATCTCAGTGTCTGATTTATAATTAAGTCATTCTTTTTTTTTTTTTACTAAGCATTTTAATTTGTTTGTTTTCTTGTTTTTATTATTATTTTCCAACCCTCATTTCCTTCAAGAATTAGCAATTCAGCATTTTATTTTATTTTTTGAAAATAACTCATCAATATTATAAAGAGTGTGTGAATATATTAATTAATTAGTAACTCTTGAGGATTCTTGTAATTTAAGTAAATATATAGCGTCACGATTTCAAAAAGACTCAAAGAAAGAAAATTTACTTAATTACTATAAAAATCTAACATGGGACAAGGACAAGTTGAAGCATATTTTACTTAATTAGGTCCCAAAAAATTATTCACGTACTAGTTTTATTCAATAATTTCACTAGTGACATTTTCATAATCTCATTTCCTCATTTGTAAGTCTACCTAACACAATTAATTTGGGCCATTTTTATCCACTATGATCAAATTAGAAAAAAGTAGTCATAATAATAATAAACGTTCTATATACATAGCCAAGGTAGTCTAAAATAATTATACATTCAAAATGACAATTACCAAAATTCTTCCAAGATGTCTCCTAATTCCATCAGCAATCACACTATACCTAGCCATTTCTCTTCCTCTCTCTAACCAAACTCCGACGGCTCCGAGGCCGAAACCCGGCAACGACGCCGTCTTTTCACGGTGGCTATTGAACCAGAGCTTGTGGGGGGTACTCTCAGTGTTGGACGACTGCCTTTCTCCGTTCGGTAATGTCGTGTCGTGTAGTGATGGAGGACTAGGCACCCCCTATTTTTACTTGGCTAAAACCAGGGACGTAACTGGAACTTATGCTCTGAAACGTCCTCGAGCCTCGTTCACAATCAGTGAACGAGAGATGAATGAGCCGGCGGTTGGGTCGCCTTGCGACGTGAACGTTGATCCTCAGTCACCCGTTTGTGCCAAAATTACTTTCTCTGGCAATGTATGTATAGATTTATATAAAAATATGTACATTTAATTTGTATCCCAGTTCTTTTCTTGTTTTGGTTCATATTTTGGTATAACTTTTCAGTTAATTGTTAGTAATGAGACTTCAGAGGCAGCCATGATTGCTGAAGCTGCTTTGTTCACAAATCATCCTCAATTAGCAGGTAAATTTATTTGTTCATTAAATATTATTTTGTCCATCTAAAAATACAAAAATAAAATCAAGATTCTATTATTGTATTATAAGTTTATGATAAATATGTTTTTTGGGGATAGAGATAAAATTAAATTTATGTAACATGAATTTGAATGATGATGCAGGTTGGCCCAGATCAATTGGTGATTTTCAACTTTTCAAATTGGAGATTGGATCAATATTCTTGGTGAATGAATTTAAACCTGCAAAAAATGTGTCTCTTCAAGAATATTTTAAATGAAAAATATATAACTATAAGGTAGAGTTTGATCAATAAGTGTAATATGAATTAACATGGCTATAAATCTTGCTTGTGACAAGATTATAATGTTTTCTCCAATTCTATGTATGATTCTCTCTCAAGATACATAATTTCTACGTTGATGGTATGTATGTCTTTCCCATAATTGATATGTTCATCAATTACGAATTTTATTTATTTGTGTTTTGAAATTATATATAGATGATGAAAAAAAGAACACCAATTGTATTATTAGTAAATCCAATATATTTTTAGATTATTTAGCTTTATTATGTAAAATTTATCATTTTGGGAGATTTTGTATAATACATGAGTACAAATATAAATGATTTATTAATGAATTATATTATGTCTAATATGTAAATCAGATGACATGTTATAGCATAAATTCATGTTTATATCTATTAAACTCATTTTACAAAATATATTATTTTCGAATAAAATCAGAGTAATAAACTTCACTAAACCCCTTAATTAACTTCACTTAGCAAGTGGCTTGCAATTAGAATTATGAATTAGTCTCACAGATTATATTTCGTGAGATTAGACAACCCACAATTGACACTTCATATATAAATTAGTGAAAATGAGTTTGATTTTTTGAGTTAAAACGATATGTTTCACTTACACTTTTCGTGACTATCTCACATAAATTTCATGTCCGGAATTATTAAGTTCAATGTATGTGATAATCTTAATTTGTCTTCTTTTGCTGACTAAAGCACCATGAATTGTAAAGAAACACTAGCTAGCTAGTGTCTTCAATAATCTTATAAAGTAATATTCTCTCTAATTAAGATTAATTAGCTAATGAGCCATGTTCCCTCTATATGTAGTGATGACGTCATGAGATTTCACCCCATGACATCATATGGAATCAATCATATTCCAATAATGTTGATAATCGAACCTAAAAAAAATGGATTGTTAATTAATTGTCTCTTTTTTCAAATTATACATCATATTAATTATAGATAAATGTCTCTCTCCGATCCAATTTGATTTGTCATTCTAAAGTTTTTGTTAAAAATTAGGGAACATAATCTTTTAAGATATATTATTAATAAATTAAGGAATTTAAAATTCAAATTATGTAAAATAATCAAATATTTACAAAAAATAATCATTATATCTCTAAATTTTAGTCAAAAGTTTATATGCTAGGTCGAAAATTAGCAGATTTTAATTTAAAGAAACAATGAGTGAATATTAGGAAAACAAAATTAAATATAGAAAAATAGGAAATTTAAAATTTATAGTGGGGAAAATGCTAAAATGTCCCTAATTGATAATTCTTGATATATACGACCTACATCGCTGACGTATAATATTCTCATCCCCTAATTATATGGAAAATGAACTAATTGATATCCCAAATAACTGTGACGTCAATATTGAACACATATTAATGTGCGCACGATAGGTAGGATAACAAAATAGGATTATCACGATTGAACCTCTAGAACCAGACTAAAACTCTCCAAATAAAGTGGTATTTATTGAAGAATATTTACTTGGAAACCTAGCTATAATTGTCATTATCTAGCTAATTATTGAGGCAAATTATATGGATTTGCTTACGTAATTCGTGATAGTCATTGAAGAGTCATCATTCACAGCCAATTATGGACCCTACCACATACCAATTTTGCACATGTTCCAAAATTAATGAGTGGTGCTCATTTTATGTGTCCGTACAGAATCTAGAATTTTTCCTTTCCAACATTTGATTTTTCATAAGTTTTTATAATATTAATATTTTGGAATGATGATAAATGGGCACTTCACGTGTGTTCTTAATTAATACAAAAGTTTTTATGATCCAAATTGTAATTAAACAAATAAATTAATTAATGGGACAAACATTTGAAGCTGCAATAAAACCAACACCCATTGGAGTCCATTACTTTATAAGTGCTCTTGAAAATGGAGATTAATAAAGTTAAGTTATGTTCAATATATAGTTGTCCATCCTTATTATTTCATTAAACTTTTTTCTTTATCTGTTTTAGGACTCAAAGTTTAAAAAACCCATAATTCAATCCACCATAAAATAAATTACTAAAGATAGCAAAATAAATTTTAAATTAAATTAATTTTATTAAAATATCAAAAACTGAGATGGGCTCTTACAAGCATAACAAAGGATACATATTTTAATTCTAGAAATTGTCAAAAAAATTGAATCAAAAACTGAGATGGGCTCTGAATTTAATTTGCAATTTTCATATATTAATGGCGGACCAATTAATTATCTATAAATTGAAAAGACATTTTTATATAATAGACAAGTGATAAGCAACTAATAAGAGATTAATTAGAACTAGTAGCAAAAAAAGGGTTGAAAAAGTGAGAATTCCAAAGCCACCACACTGACCAGCCCAAATTCAGAGCACACGACCATTTGGTCAACGTAGAACATTCTTTCCCACGTGCCATTTCTTGAACCTTCTTTTTCTTCTATTTTACTCTTCTCCTCTTCTTATTTTACTTCTACTTTCATTTCAATCTTACTATGATGAACACTATTTGTAGTGAAAAATACATTCATTATTTAATTACACCTAACATCCTCGAAAGAATTGTAAACGTCCGATGAATAGTTAGAAGATGAGCGAGTTCGAACTAAGTTGTGATCTGGAATATGATTTTTTTAAAATAAATATTAATATAATTTACTCGATATATAAATTAATGAAAAGGAATCTCATAACCTATGAATATAATACAACCTAAAGAGATCTTGATCAGATCTTGAGTCCGGTAAACACAATATATATATACAACCTCTTTAATGAAACAAAAAAGATTCATAATATTCCCTAGTAATATTATACAACAAAATAGTACATTCAACGTATTGACAAAAACAAATTGAAACACACACTTTCGAAGTTTCCAAAGAACCTATATAAACTACCGCCTTATTTGAAGGTTCTAAGCCACAACCACAAGAGAGAAGCTCAACCATGGACAAGGGCTCGGAAAAGGGGGCCGAAGAGATCAAGTACAGAGGGGTTCGGAAGCGGCAATGGGGGAAATACGCGGCGGAGATACGAGACACCAACCGGAATGGGGCCCGCGTCTGGTTGGGTACGTTCAACACCGCGGAGGAGGCGGCCCGAGCCTATGATCGGGCCGCCTACTCCATGAGAGGACATTATGCGATCCTTAACTTCCCAGAAGAGTACAACTTGCCTCGTACCTCGTCTCATTTTGCTTCTTCTTCGTCTTCGTCTACTAACGAGCAGCAAAGGGAGGTGTTCGAGTTCGAGTACTACGATGATAAGTTGCTCGAAGAGCTTCTTGATGATCAGAAAGGGAAGAGGAAGGACTCATGAGGTTTCTATGTATACATGTTTGAAAATAAGTTGATATAATTTTATTAAGTTTTCATGTAAATAGATGAGTTCCATATTTCATGTAATAATATCCCATATATAATGTATGACATGACCTGGGGATTGTGAAACTGATGATCATATTCAAAATGGGCTATTAATAGGTTGTCTTGATGATATCAATACCCTATCTTTGATATCTATTTCTATCTTTGTATATCAGTGTGGTGATTGTTTCGAACTGAGTTAAAATCATCTAGGGTCCATTTAGATGGGTGGATTTGAGGAGAGATTTGAAATCCATGGTAGCAAATCCACCGGTAGTGTTTGGATGGATGTAGATTTGAAATCCATGGTTTTCATTTTGAGCTAATTTTGAAGTCATTTTGGTGGATTTCAAATCATCTACTCCAACTTGAGATGATTTGAAATCCACTCATTTCAAATCACTTTATCCAAACGGAGTCTTATTGTCTCATAACTGTATTGTCATTAGATTTTGATTAAATAAGTATGATCAATGATTTTCAATTTAGTCCCACAATTTATAAATTATTCTAATTTCTTTCCAATTTTGGCTAGAAAACTCAAAATTTGCATGAAAACATGCCATCATGTCATTTTTAGGTCACTAGAAAGCCCTAATCCAAAGAAATCGGACCTAATATTGGACATATGCTTAAATAGTGTGTGATTAAATTGAAAATCCTCACAATCATGAAGCAAAAATCGAACAAAAAGATGAAACACAACAATTGGCTTTGAACAATTGCATGTGTATATATACACACGCAATGTATCAATTTAGAAATTCTTCAAATTTTAATTAGTTAAAGACGTTTTGTTTGAAAAGTGGGGAATCTGTTCTATCATTTTAAATATTATCTGTGATGTATATATGGAGTTGAAGGGGAATAATAAGTGCTGTTGCTTAAACACGACTTTGAGGGGAAAAGTATAATTCACCACTATGGCTATTAAATAAAACTTGATTATTTAAAAATGATTAACTATTACCCACTTAATTAATAATCGATCATGTGCTTCTGCATGCTACACTACCTAGATGAATAAAGTATTATAACAATGCAGTGTAGTTTTTTCAGTCCATTTGATTTATATAAAAGTTCACTAGTGAATTTATGATGGTAATCTATATATCAGAATATTCTACCAAAAATAGCTACAATAAATGTCTCATTTATTAAATATTTCCATTTTAAGAAATCATTAATAACTTTTATTTTAAATTATTAATAAACAAATACATATAATAATAGAGAAATTTTTTAAGATATTTACAGAAATACTATTTTCTCAACAAAAAAGTGTCACATCAACAATATTTTTATTTTGCATTTTTGTTATTTAATCCATTCAATTTATAATATATATATTTATATTGTATTAGCGAACACTGGAGAGAAAAGCAGGAGTGCTACGATCCAGAACATAAAGACCATGCTCACACCGGCCCTGAGCTAGAACTGCCTTGTTGTGTCGGTGCTGAACAGTGAATGATTTATCAAAGAATAACACATCAACGGGATAATCCGTAGTTAATTTGCTTATAGACAACAGATTTTTCGTAATTTGAGGCACCACAAGAACATCAAGCAATTTAACACCATTAGATAAAGAACGAGAACCAGTATGAGATATAGGAAGAGATGTACCATTTCCAACCACAACAGACTGATGACCAGTGTAGGGCTCGACGGAATCGAGAGACACAGGCTGAGCAGCTATATGAGCCGAAGCCCCAGAATCAACAAACCAATCTGGTGTGGTGTGGGTAGACTGAGGCGTGAGAGTGCACTGGGCCTGAAAGGCTTGGGCTAAATCAACAGCCTGTGGAGCCCGATATGCAACAGATGGAGGAGCAGCCCTGTTGAGGAAGATAGGGCACTGGTTTGCATAATGTTCGCCAGTGCACAACTGACACCAGGGAGGACGACGCGTATAGCCACGATCGCGACCACTAAACTGATTTCCACGATTGTCGGAATATTGGTTCCGCTGATATCCATTCTGGTGAGAACCGGACGGTCGAGAGGAGCCCGAAGTGCGGCGAGTATCAGCGGTAAATGCAACTTGAGACTGAGATGGAGACGCATCCATTGCTTTTGACATGAGATCGAAGTGCAGAAGCGTCGTAAATCCAGGGACTGGTTCAAGAGCCATACGTGTGTCTGTAAAATTAGCGAATTGTGCGCCCAATCCGCGAAGGAATAAATGACTCTTGTCAGACTCGTCTGTCGGCCGTCCAATCGCCGATAGCTGGTCACAAATAGCCTTGAACTTCTTTCCATAGTCTTGTACAGAAAGAGAGCCACGACGAAGCGAGAGAAGTTCCTCGCGCAATTGATTCGCGTGAGAGGTGGAGGAATGAGCAAAAGCACGCTCGAGGGCCAACCAAGTGTCACGGGAGGTCGTACAATCGACAACCTCAACCATCGCTTCTTCCGAGAGAGAGGCTGAGAGAACTCCCAAGATTTTCTGATCCGTTATATGCCATTCGGAGAAAGCAGGATTAGTAGATTCCATCTCGTCGACAGTAATGGTGGATAGAGGAGGGTTGGAAGATCCATCCACAAATCCGACGAGATCAAAACTGGTGAGCATCGGCAGCACCTGTCGTTTCCATAAGAGAAAATTGGAAGAGGAAAGCTTGATAGTAAGCATGTGGATCATTGTAGTAATTGGCAGAGAATTGGCAGAGGAGGAGGAAGACGCCATCACGCAGAAAACTCAAAGAAGGTAGATCAGAAGAGAAGGAGAGAAAGGATGAACCGATGATTCAGGCTGATACCATGAGAAGATGTGAATACCATCACCTTGCCTTAGGTGTGGCAAATTATCATTAACTTATAGAGGATATACAACAAACAATCCCACAAATCATGGGATGAAATAAATAGAAGATTACAATAGTTGACTAATTATATTCTATCCTTATACTGTACTTATTAATTATATACTATCGTTATTAAAAATTTGATTATTTAAAAATGATTAACTATTACCCACTTAATTAATAATCGATCATGTGCTTCTGCATGCTACACTACCTAGATGAATAAAGTATTATAACAATGCAGTGTAGTTTTTTCAGTCCATTTGATTTATATAAAAGTTCACTAGTGAATTTATGATGGTAATCTATATATCAGAATATTCTACCAAAAATAGCTACAATAAATGTCTCATTTATTAAATATTTCCATTTTAAGAAATTATTAATAATTTTTATTTTAAATTATTAATAAACAAATACATATAATAATAGAGGAAAAATTTTAGATATTTACAGAAATACTATTTTCTCAACAAAAAAATGTCACATCAACAATATTTTTATTTTGCATTTTTTTTATTTAATCCATTCAATTTATAATATATATATATATATATTTATATTGTATTAGTTTATTCTTATTTTATTAGTATTAATTAAGTTATTTTTTATTGAATAATTTCTTATACACCAATAATAGATAATGTTCAAACAATAATTTCAATAATAAATATTAATTTGTTTTGGGATAATTGTATCATATTTAATATAAATATAATTTATAAATAAGTGTAACACTACTAAAGATGTGTATATATACATATATGTATATATAATGTATTTAGTGTGAAATTATATGTCATTCTAAGTATTTTTTAAATTAATATTTGTAAGTGTCCCATCAACAATTTTTTTATTTTACATTTTTTATTATTTAATTCATTTGATCTAATAATATAAATATTGTATTAATTTATTCTCATTTTATTGATCTAAATTCATTTTTATTGAATAATTTATTAAAAAACAACAATAGATATCCAAATTAAGAATAATTTCAATAATAAATATTAATTTGCATGGGGATAATTTATACCATAATAATATAAATTTAATAAATTAATATAACACTATTAAAGATGTGTGTATATACATATATGTATATATAATATGTATTTAGTTTGAATTATATGTCATCTTAAATATTTTTTAAATTATAAATATCTCATAATCAAATAAAATTTTAGTCTTTTACTTTACACTTAGAACTTCGTATATTTTGATATGAGAGTGCACGTTTTGAATTTATATGGCTCACCTAATTATTTAAATTATATGTTTAATTTCTAATTATATTGTCATCATCATGATCGTAGACTACTACTATATTTTGATTATGTGTTGAACTTAAATTGTAATGATCAATGGCGTGCTATATTTATTAATTTACGTGATACTTATAAAGGAATAGTTATCTGCCATATTCGAGGTTAAGGGATATTAATTAAAAAAAATTCTAATTCAATTTATTTTGAAATAAAAGGTTGAAAATACATAATTGGCAGTGCTTGCATCAAGTTCCTACGAAAATTTCTAATTTTATTGTGTAATGTTTCTATATATATATACTCATACACACATGTATTTTATTTAAATAATTGAATTTGATTTTTAACGCCTTGAATGACACACATGTATAATTATATATACATACTCATACACACATGTATTCCAACGCCTTGAATTGTGCACCATATGTTGCCTCCATCTCGTTCAATCGAATTTCAAGTTTATCCAATCTTTCTTCAGTTTTTGTTAATCTACTTCTTGACTCATCCATGAACGAGACTAGAATATCTTCAAGAGTGGACTTCTTCTCATCGTCTCTCACACAATTTAAAGTTGAAAATCCTGGAAGTGGTTGAAAAGTACTTCTCGTATTAGTGTACGAGAAATTTTCATGGTTCCTCAAGTCAGGATTATAATGCGTAGGAACTAAATAATTTTGAAAATTTTCATAATTCCTATAATTCACATAATAGGCCTGATACACTGGATTTTGCAATTGGTCACCACCTTGATACCAATGATAACGATTAATAGTCATTACCTCCAATAATGTGTAAACACAACCCCAAAACAAAACAAAAAAATATTTTATGGAAAACTACCTAAAAAAAATCCTAGATTAAAATCAGACAAAAATATCAAATATTAACTATCCTAAAATTCTAGTCCCCGGCAACGGCGTCAAAAACTTGATCGATGGTCTATTTCTAGCCTAAACCGCAAGTGTACGGTGTCAACTATAGATAGGGCGAGCAAGGTCGATCCCACAGAGACTAGTGAATTAGAATAATGTTAACTACCTAATTAATTTACCTAATTTTATCTAGGTGACCGAATTGAGAGAATTTAATTTAATTAACCTATGTCTAGAAACAAATAAATGGAATAGAAATATCAAACAAGAAAATATCAAAAAAATTAAGATTCAAACAAGGATCCTAAGATAATGATTTCATTCTACTTCAATCAAGTTTACTAATCTAACAAAAATCAACCTCAAACCCAATTATTTTATGTGAGCAATCACGATTGTAGATTAACCTCTCTCTCGAGCAACTTAACCCGTTGATTGATTATTAATGTATGTATCTCTACCTCGCAGTTAATAATCAACTCCTAAAAGCTCCTAAGATCGTATTCTCACCCCAATTATTTACCAATCTCTCGATCCAGACAATTTAATTGAGTCATGCATTCCCAAATCTATAATCAGATATCATCTCTCGATCTCAATCCAATTAATTAGAGCATGCATAAATTTGACCAGGATTCACACATGGAATAAGCACAAGGAAGCTATTAGATTGCCATGGAAGTCATGTACAAAATTAAGGTTTATGTTGATAGACAACAATTTTTATATGCGTTGTTGTTTCTCTGTTGTGTATCATATTTTGATTCTTATAGTTAGTTATCCACGTAAGCATGTTTGTTAGGTGGTTGTTTTTCTCTTTCATGTATCATCACCTATATATACACATTGTATCTCTTCTTTTCTAGATTAATCCAAAAATATCTTTCTTCTTCTCTTTGATTTCAATAATGCTACTTCCCATGAGTCTCTTGCATCACCCTCACATGTCATTTCTAGCCTACTTATTCTATCTTCCTCTTCTCCTTGTTTGCCTATTTATAGCTCTTCCTCTTCCAGCTCTGACTCCATTGATCTAGCTGCCAATGCATCTGCCGGCCTTCCATCATCAGATAATTCTCCTTCTCCTTTATCTTCTTCCCATGCACATCATCCTTTGATTCCTTCTACTTCTATTCATCCTATGACTACTAGGTCTAAGAGTGGTATTCACAAACCCAAGACTTATACTGCCTCTATCTCTGCCATTGATCTTTTCTCTCAAGAACCTATTACTGTGGCACAAGCTCTTGCTTCTCCTCATTGGAAGCAAGCTATGGAGGATGAGTTCAAGGCTCTAAAATAGAATAATACATGGAGGTTGGTTCCTATTGATCCCAATATCCATCCCATTACAAACAAATGGGTGTTTAGAGTTAAGAAACATCCTGATGGTAGCATTTAAAAGTACAAAGCTAGATTAGTTGCAAGGGGATTTCAACAAAATGCAGGGGTGGACTTCTTTGATACATTTAGTCCCGTTGTCAAACCACTCACCATTCGAATTATTTTCACTTTGGCTGTTACAAAAGGGTGGCAAATCCAGCAAGTTGATGTGAATAATGCCTTCTTGAAGGGTGATCTTAAGGAGACCGTTTATATGTTTCAGCCTGAAGGCTTTGTTGATCCTACTTATCCATCTCATGTGTGTAAGCTTGACAGGTCTTTATATGGATTGAGACAAGCACCCAAAGCTTGGTATGATAAGCTTACTTCTTTCTTGTTAGCTCAAGGTCTTCATAGGTCCAAGGCCGATAGTTCTTTGTTTCATGCTTCTATTGGAGGTAAATTGCTTGTTGTTCTTGTGTATGTTGATGACATTCTCATCACTGGAGATGATCCATGTATGATTCGAGACCTCATACACAAGCTAGATGCTAAATTCTCACTGAAGCACCTAGGTGAGGTGAGTTATTTCTTGGGTACAGAGGCACATAGGACGTCTCAAGGCATTCATCTATCTCAATCTATATTCGGGATATAATTCATCATGCTGGACTATCGAACTCTAAACCTAGTCCTACGCCATATCATTCTGGATTGAAGCTTGCTTTACATGATAGTGAATCTTTTGATCAGCCATCATTGTATAGGAGCATCATTGGGAGTTTGCAATACTTGACTTTAACAAGACCCGATATTACTTTTGTTGTTAATCGATTGAGTCAATATTTGCATGCTCCATCTCTCAATCATTGGAAGGCTTGTAAGTCTGTTCTTCGCTACCTGCAAGGGACTCCCTCTCATGGTGTTCTTTTCCAGCCAGTCTTAAGGTTTGTGTTAGAGGGTTTTGCAGATGTGGACTTTGTGAGTAATGTTGACGATCGTCGAAATACAAGTGAGTATTGCATTTTTCTGGGGCCGAATCTTCTTACGTGGAGCAGTAAGAAGCAGCATGTCGTGGCAAGAAGCAGTACTAAGGCCGAGTATAGATCGTTAGCTCTTGCCACCACAGAGTTGCTTTGGTTGAAGAGTTTATTTGCTGAGCTTCGGGTTCCTTTATCACATCCTACGCTGCTATGGTGTGATAATGAAGGTGCGATCAAGTTGGCCTTCAATCCAGCCTACCATGCTCGAACCAAACACATAGAGGTTGACGTCCATTTTCTTCGGGAGAAGGTTCGAAATCGTGAATTAGATGTTCGTTTTGTGCCGTCGGAGTTGCAAGTTGCTGATCTGTTAACCAAGCCATTGTCTTCATCTCGTTTTGCTGCACTTTGTTCCAAGCTATCTCTTGTTGATCAGCCGGGGTAGATGTGCTCTGGAGCGTATTAGATTGCCATGGAAGTCATGCACAAAATTAGGGTTTATGTTGATAGACAACAATTTTTATATGCGTTGTTGTTTCTCTGTTGTGTATCATATTTTGATTCTTATAGTTAGTTATCCACGTAAGCATGTTTGTTAGGTGGTTGTTTTTCTCTTTCATGTATCATCACCTATATATACACATTGTATCTCTTCTTTTCTAGATTAATCCAAAAATATCTTTCTTCTTCTCTTTGATTTCAATAGAAGCATGAATATAATATCATGGATTAGAGGAAATATTAAAACTAGATATTCAACAAGAAATCCATAGAACTACTCTCGTGTCCTAAGATCACGAGACCCTTAGCCAAAAATCATGTTCGTAAAGCAAAATAAATTACAAAACGACATGATCAAAACTAGAAATAAAATCAAAGAAAAGCTTATTCAATTTGTGATTGTTGGTTGCTCCTCTTGACTCTTGACTCTTGAATCTTCAATTCCTTACTTTTTTTTTCTTGCTCTCAAGATGTGGATGAATTTTTGATGTGTATAGATCTTTGTGTATCTTCGTATCTCCCTTTCTTGGATGTGTATGGATTTTTTTATATTTATCTATATCTTCTTTTTCCTAAGTCCTAATTTGTATCTAAGTAGGTAAAAATCGGACTTGGAGCAAGTTGTATCCAAATAGGAGTCCAAACAGGCCTAAAAACCCGCAACTAGACCACCGACCCGGCCAAGTGACCCGGGTGGCCCAGACTCCAAGCTTTCACCCTCGATTCGGCCCTCTTACGCTCATAATCGGGCTTTGACTTCTTCATGAAAGTTGTCGCCCTTCAAGTTAGCTATCCGATGCCACTTATTTCAGCCCAATATGAGTTTTGTACACCAGGTTATAACCAATTTACTCAAGCTCTGTCAAGACGAAAATCAGGACATTCTTGCACGACTTTCAACTTCTTGTACTATTCTGCTCTCTTGAAGGCAGAATTGATGAAAACTTCCAACATGAAAGTTTTAGAACTCCCTTTTAGCATTCTAACAAGACAAGAAACATTGAATTTGGGCTTCTAGAGCTCGAGATATGATTTTTCCTCCATAACTGCGCTTTATCGACTCCCTATCTCGACTCCAACTTGGTGTTAAATTTCATTGGACTTTCATTTTGTGCTAAAACCTATCAAATTTCTTTCAAATCAAGCAAAAATGTAAAATCTTAAAAAGATAATGAAATCTAAATAAAATCTCACTATTGCATGCTTTTCAACACAAAATGATATAAAATTAAGCACCCAAATGCATCAAATAACGAAGTTATCATCTTTATACTAAAATTACTTACATTATATTATGAAATAATTAATATTTACCAACATTATAATACAAAACGTGCAACGCGCGGATACAAGTACTAGTTATTTTAAAATGAGCAATATATACTTATTTAGTGTAGTTCAGACCCAACTTTATTTATAAATAACTTCCCAACGTTTTGATATTTGGGTATAGTCCTAAATTCACAAACAACTATGGGCTTAGCATTACAATCAAATGGGCTTCATTTTTAAAGTGAGGCCCACGAGTTCAGGCAAATGAACATATTTTCTTTCACCATTTTTGACACCATATGCATAAGATTAAGGTTTTGAGTGCATGATGAGCGATTATATAAAATGTTAATTGTAACTTTAGAAATATATGTTGATTTTATTTTGCAATTGTTTTTAATATTTTTTTTTTGGAAATAATGTGGTATGTTTGTCGGACGTGTAGACTCCGATCGTTGAAAAATATAAGCATGGTTTAAATTACAATAGTGAACAAACGTTGTAAATTTTTTTTTTTTGAAATTACAAAAAAGTGAGAATGAATTTATATTTTTATAAAATCATGATTTTTTACAAGTACGAAATAAAAAGGAAAAAAAAAACACAATTTAGCCTTAATAAACTCAACTTAATTATTTGTTGAAGAATATTATATCATAATTCAATTTATTTTCATTTCAATGAAACCTTTGTCTAAAGTTCTAAACACAATATTTGCATCAAGAATTTACCTTAATCCCAACTTTGACATGCATTAAGGCCTTCTCTAATTATGCATATCAAATATTCTACCTAATTTGTCTTATATATTGTGGATGTTTGAACAATTTATATATATTTTTTCAAAATATTGGATGCAAAATGAAATTTGTACAAAAGTTCAATATATGGTTGCCTCAAACTACATAAAAGCATAAAAAAATGAAGAAAAAATCCATAGTATTTTGAATACATATAACATTCATCTCAGCAGAGAAAAAACAGGCAATCAATATATTATCACTTTGAAATTTTGATTTATATATGATCCCATCATATGACAATATATTGAGTGAATGATTTTATAAGTGAAATAGGAAAAAAAAACAAAAAACAAAAAAAAACTTCAGGATAGGTTATATCTCATGAGGATTTAAACTTTTTCCAAATTATAATATCTAGCTGATTAAAATCTTTATAACAACAAAAAGATATTACAAAATAACAACAGAATTAAAAAATGATTTCGGGCACTCTTATTAGTTGTATAAATTATATATAGAATCTAAACTGACAGATGCAGCTAGGTGTATAAATTTTAGAATCTAAACTGATGTAGGTAGTTGTATAAATAATAAAACCTACATGCAGCTATAAATTATACAACTCTAAACTGATGCAGCTAATTGTATAAATTATGAAATCTAAACACAAGCTAGTTGTATAGATTATACAACCCGTTTTAAAATGATTGTCGTATTAGAAAGTAAAATTTATTCTGAATTAAGTGTCGTTTTCGGAGTTTATGACATGTTTACTTATAGTGTAAACAAAGATAACTAGGGGTGGGTCGTTACGGTATAACGTACCGACAGCATACCGAAAAATTTGGTATCAAAATATTCGATATAGTTAGCGTACTCAAAAATTCGGCACACCGGAATTCAATATGCCGAATTTCGATATACCGAAAATATCGTCATCCCGAAATCAAAAATATTTACCGAAACTTTAATATACCGAAAATACTATTATACCGAAATGAAAATTACATACCGAAACTTTAGTATACCGAAAATATTGTTATACTGAAATAATAAAATATGTATTTATTAATATTAAATTAATATATATTTTAATTTATTATATTATATACCGAAAATATCGTTATAACGAAATAATAAAATATATATTTATTAAATTAATATATATTTAGTTTATTATATTATTTTCGTTATTTCGGTATATACTGAAATATCGAAATTTTGGGAATCTTATACCGATACCGTACCGAAACCATACCAAAATTTTTCAGTATGTCGAAATATTCAATATTTTCAGTATTTTTTCAATACGATAACCTTGGTATTTCAATGTTTCGGTATTTTTAGTCATCCCTTAAGATAACTATATTTAACCCTACCAAATCAAATGTGTTAAAAAAATGATTTTCATTAATTAAACTTATACAGGAACAGGTAATATTTTATTACATTCCTTAATTTGTGTGAAAACTTAGGACAATCCTATTTCAAGAAATTAGATGTAGCACAACACTATAATGATGCAGCTAGTACAGATTATAGAATCTAAACACATGCATGCAGCTAATTTTATGAATTATACAACTCTATAAACTGATGTAGTGTTTAATTTTTCAAGAAATTTAACTATATAATATCCAGAAATATTATGTGTATAGAATTCAATATTATCTGTTCATCTTTCATCTTCAACGTCTTCTTCTTTCCTTATCGATCACCCACTGCGCACCATGTGCACGTTAGAGAAGCGCGGCGATCTCTTCATCCTCACACTAAAGGGCGACACCAAAGAGGATCGGGAACACCGCCTCAACCCCACGCTCATTTCATCCATCCGCGCGGCTTTAGCCGAAGCCAAATCGCAAGCCGTCAACGGATCGGCTCTCATCACTGTTTCCGAAGGCAGATTCTTCTCCAACGGCTTCGACTTGCGCCACGCCCAAGCCGTCGGCGTTAAGGCCGGCTCACCCGGCGCCGCGCATGCCGAGCTGCTCCGGATGGTGGATCTATCGCGAGGAGTCACCGCCGATCTCCTCTCCCTCCCCATGCCGACGATTGCCGCCGTCACCGGACACGCCGCCGGCTCTGGCTTGCTTTTTGCGATGTGCCACGATTACGTCGTGATGACGTCGTCGAGGGTGGTGCTGTACATGAGCGAGCTGGATTTAGGTATGACTTTGCCTGATTACGCGACGGCTTTGATCAAGGCGAAGATCGGCTCCGCCGCTGCGCGGCGCGACCTGGTGCTTGGAGCGGAGAAGATTGGGGCGAAGGCGGCGGTGGAGATGGGGATCGTGGATTCGGTTTACGAGACGGCGGAGGAAGTGGCTGCGGCGGCTGTGCGGAAGGCGGAGGAGGTGGGGAAGAGGCGGTGGAGGGGGGAGGCTTATGCGGGGATTAGGAAGGCTTTGAATAAGGAGGTTTGCGAGTTGCTAGGGTTAAAAGTTGAAGGGGTCATGGCTTCTAGGCTTTGACAATTTCGTGGATAATAATACCAAAAAAAAAAGAAATATTTGTATTTCATGACAACAATTTCACCATTTAAGTCACATGATCCGGTTTCATTGATGATTTCAATGAGAACGATTCTTATAACTTATAAATTGAATCTGATTTTACAAATTTTAATACGAAATCGATTATTATTAACCATGAATTGAACCTATTTTCACAAATTTTCATTCAAATTTCTAAGTTTTGGATTATTGGTTTATCCATTTCACATAAAAAGATTCATACAACAATTTCACATGGTCACAATAAAAAAGTGATTATATATTTTGCAGGTTTGCTCAACATCATACTGAATTGATACTATTTTTACTGGACCTGGTCACACATTAATAGCATATGGGTTTGTTGAAATAAATTATAGGATTCTGAACCATTTTCATTGGGCCTAGATTCATAGAAATAACAAAACATGGGATTTTGGATTTGTAAGAATTAGAGGTATGAAGGCCCATTTTTTAACTTTGGCCCACCACTCAATGTTTGGTTTTGCCAAAAGTAGGTCATGGCTTGATCCAAAAATTGGGTCGGGCTGTTTTAAACCTGCCATTGAGTTTATGATACAGTCCCTCTCTCTCTCTCTCTCCACTTTTTCGAAAACAACCTTTTCTAAACTATTATCATATTTAATTAACATAAAATTTACATTGGAAGGATTTTTCTTCGAAAATGGATTGATTTAGTGGGTAAAAAAGATTCATGAGATTATCTCACACAATATTTTATGAATTATCGAAACATGCTTCTTGTTAATTGGCTAAAATATCATTAAAATATTTTTAAGAAAAAAATTACATATGTTCCATTCAACAATCTTGTTTTTATTATAAGTTAAGTGTCACACACAATGAGTGTGTCACAAAGTAGCAATCAGCAAATACAACGACGGCAACGGTATGAATTTGACCATTAAAAATAAGCTGCTGGAAAAAAATTCAAAAAATTAAAAAAAGAAAAAAGAAGAAAATGAAACGTGGAAAATAGAGTAAAAGGACCAAGTACTCTGTATCAGTAGACATCTTTCATTCCTGGCCTAACCCTCTTATTTATCTGTCACATATTATTATTACTATTATTGCACGGTAAAATTTTATCTGATACGATGCGATTCCATTGATTTATACATTAAAAGTGAATTGCAAATTATTCCGTCTTATATAATATGATTAGTGAAATGGATTTTACATCAAATATCAGATGTATTCAATTTTGATGAGGACGTTTTGATAGGGTAAGAATTTAATTTGATAGGATTAAATTATTTAATGTTATTCTTGTAGCTATATGGCGGCACTTAATTTGAATTTGTATTTAATTCCAGATTTTATCACATTGTTCGAGAAACGTGGGAGGCTTCCATGAAGCACTATTTTTGGAGTTATTTTTTATGTTTGAGATTATGATATCTACCTAACTGCCTATCATCACATTCATGAACTTGTTTATTACTAACTAGTATTATACCCGTGCGATGCACGATTTGTAATATACGATTGATTAGTTTTAAATTTTCTAATACTATAATTTAATAATATTATCTTAACTTAAATTATATATTAATAAGAATTTAATTTTTTATCTTTAATGTGTCACATCTTTAAAAATATTATAATTTTAAAATGCAAACAATAATGTATAAATGTGTGTACATATATATATCTATATATATGTTTAACAATGAATTTTAAATTCTATATTTGAAATATGAAATTGTTAAATAAACACCAATTTTGTACACATACCTATTATATTGTAAATTAAATCAAATTTAGTACTGAAAGACATTTATTGTAAACGATAATTGATATTTAAAAAATATGTTACTTCATAAAGATATGTCATGCATGTTACATATTAATATAGATATAAGTATCATGATTAATATATTATTATATTTTTGATACATACTTATTAACAAATGTGTTAGCAAATAATTCCTTTGCATTCACAATTATAGATTTCTTTAAAAATTTTGGTCTAACCAATGCAAACAACTTAATTATTTCAAGTTAAAGAAAAGATATAAATATCATCAATTAAAAGATCTTGATATGTATTTAAATAACGTAGCTAGTTCAATATCCAGCCCACGTGTATTAGCAAATATATCTAACAATTATACCAAAATGTTTTTCATTGTTATTAATTTCTCAAAAAATCTAAGACTTTTTATTTTAAAAATTATTTTTTTAATTTCTAATCTATAGTTTAATTTAGTCATTTATCTTTGTATTTGTAATCTTGTTAAATACAATTTTGCACCAAAATGTAAATATAAAATTTATATTTTTCATAAACTAAAACAAAATTTAAAATAAAGAATAATTAATTTAAAGATTATAATTTATAGAGAAAAAAAGATAAAATATACTTCAAAATCTACCTATCTATAGGTATAGCCTAACCTAGTGGACCCCACAACCCTTAAAAGTATAAATCTTGTTATTTTTTGTTTTATTTAATTTCTTGTAACTACTTTCTTTCCATTTATAGTAAATTAATTTGGGAGGGAAAATTAGTTATTACTATTTTTATTGAAGGTCTTATTTATATATATATATATATAGATTAAAAAATATATAATCTATATATATATATAAAAAGAAGACCTTCAATAAAAATAGCATAACTAATTTTCCCTCCTAAATCTACATACTATAATTGGAAAAAAGTTGGTTAGAATAACTAAAAAAATCAAAAATAAAAATATTTATACTTTTAAGGATTGTAGGTTCCTCTAGGTTGGGCTATAGCCTATTAGTAGGTAATTTAGGTTATTTTTGTCTTTTTTTTTTATATTTTATATAAATCATAGTCTTTAAACTAAAATATTTTTTCAATTAAATTTTTTGTTTTAATCTATGATATATCAAATTTATCATTTTGGTATATAGAATTTTGTTGCTAATGCATGATATATCAGATTTATCATTTTTTTTATGAATTCTAATTTGTTTGCATCGAAAAAATAACAATGTATGAATTTGATATTTAAATTTTGGTGCATAGTTATATTTAACACAATTAGAAATACAAAAACAAATGACTAAATTAAACTAAGATTAGGAAATTTAAAAAAAAAATTAAAATACAAAGTCTTAGACTTTTGGAGAAATTAATTATAATGAAAAATATTTTTATATAATTGTTTGGTTTATTTGTCAATATAAGTGAGTTCAATATTCAGTTATCTACGTTATTAGAATATATAGCAAAATATTTAGGTATTTATATATTTTCTTTAACTATAAATAATTAAGTTATTGGTTAGACCGAAAATTTCGAAGAAATTTATAATTGTGAACGTTAGGGAACATTGAAAAATACAATAATATATTTATCATGACACTTATGTCTATATTATAAATTGCAACATGCATAACATATCTTTAGGAGTTAAAATGTTTTTCTAATATCAATTATCGTTTTAACATCCATGACATAATAAATGTTTCTCATTACTAAATTTAATTTATTTTAATTTACAAAATTGGTGTCAATTTTAACAACTTCATATTTCAAATATAGGCTTTATAATTCATTGTTCAACAAAAATATATATTTATATATTATTGTTTGCATTTTAAAAACATAATAATATTTAAAATGAGAAACGGTAGAAATAAAATGTCTAAATTCTTATTGATGTAATAAATTAAATTACAAACCGTGCATCGTACGGGTATAATTCTAGTAACATATAAAATGTAATTATTATTATTTTAACAAAAATATATTGATACTTTTTTAATCTGTATTAGTATAAAGCTAGGTATTTTAACTTTAAATTTATGTCATTATAAATAATTATATTCAAAAATATTAGAAATTTGAAATATATAAAGTAATATATTAATCTATGGATTAAACAAACAAATAAAAAAAATTGTGTCAGAACATTACATGGGTAGTGAAATTTTAAAAAATAAATTTAATATCTAAAAATAAGTTATATGTATTAGAAACATTATGATTTAAGTATTGAGATAATAAATTTATATTTTGGCATTTATAACTATAAATACACACGTATTTTAATAATTTTTTTTGGTTCAACGCCACATATAACTCATTTATTCTAAATCAAAAAAAAAATTATATCAGCTTATCAAATAAATGAAAATCTCTCTTGCTATTTATTTAAATGAAACGATTCAAAATTGGACTTAATCTACACATTTTGATTAAAAAAATTATGAATAATAATTATAAGATTGATAAGTTAATATATCAAGGACTAAGAATGATGAAATTTTAATTTGTGAAAAACCATAAAAATTACCTATGTCCAATCCCTTATGTCACCTCAATTAATCAGAATATAAATATAAATAAAATTTGACAACAAATACATATAAAATAAAAAAAGATAAAATAAAATATTTGTATATTTCAAATGAATAAGTTGGTTAACTTGCAATAATAATTTTAATCTAATTTTCTCTATTTGATATGGTTTATATGTGTAATTTATTAGGTACACCTATAATATTTTTTTTATTTCTACATTTTAATATCAATTTAAAATAAATTAATACTATATATCATAAAAACGTTTAAAAATGAAAAATCATTGAAGCCCACACACATACATTTCCATATTTCAGTTTGATAAATTTTATATGAATATTAAATTTAATTAAATAATGATTGATTTTATATATTATAAATTTAAAATAGGATAAATTACAAAAAACAACCCCAACTATCGATTTTTTAAAAATTGTAACCTAATTTGTTTTTTTTAAGATTGCCACCCAGTCTTTCTGTGGTTTTGCCGATTGCAAAATTTCCGGTCATTTTTCTGGCAAATGAATTAATTTTTTCACTTTGCAACCCAAACTTTTTCTCTTAATCCAATTGCAACCCAAACTTTAATTTTTTTGTCCAATCGCAAATCATGATTTTTTTTTCGCTTCACACTGATACTTTTATGTTATATATATGAGTGTGACATTTTATGTTATATAAGTGTGATCGATATTCATAAAATAAATATCAAGGAAATATTAGTCAAAATTGGTGAAATATATGTAACGTTGGTAAAAAATCGATGGAATATCAATAAATATCGGAATATATTGGTAAATATAGGAAAAATAACAATAAATATATGTACCCATATTTCCATCGATATCGATATTTTCACGATATTTCCGTGAATTTAAGTTACCTATAAATCAAAATTTTCATTCTTGGTTGCAATATGATAAAAACATAAAGTTCAGGTTGCAATTAGATTAAAAAAAACAACAACAACAAAGTTTAGGTTGCAAAGTGAACAAATTAATCTTCATTTCACCGGAAAATTTGCAATCGACAAAACCACAGAAAGATTGGGTGATAATCTGAAAAAAAAAAAAAGATTAGGTTGCAATTTGAAAAAAGTCGATAGTGGAGTTGTTTTTTGTAATTTACTATTTAAAATAAGTACTTAAAAATAAGATGAGAGAAAATAAATATATAATCCCTTATTTCATCTTATTTATCTATTTATTTATTTTACTTGAAATTTCTATACAATAAATACTAAATTGAGTATCATAACTGATTTTTTAAATTAAATATTTATTTATTTGTATTGAATTTCTTAAAATACAATAAATAGGTTTATTTATTTTTATTTGTATTGTGTTTCTTAAAATACAATAAATAAGTTTATTTGTATTTATTTATTTGTATTGAGTTTATTACAATAAATACAATATGAAAGCAATTAATAGGTTTCTTAAAATAGTAATTATTTAATAGGTAAATAATTTATTGCAGTTATTTTTGGCAGAATATCCTACTTTTATATATATATAGATTTAATGGCCTTCTAATTACTTTCATTAACCTACTTATCACTTATTAATAGTGTCACGATTTGAACCAAAAAACAAAGTCTATATTTATTAAGTAACCTTGTAAAATTACTTTGATTTCAAAATTTTCAAAATAAAAAATGCATTGTGTTTTAGTAGTTTGATTCTAAGTAGCTAGTTGATATATTTCCTTTTCTTTTTCAATGTCGTGCGGTTGATGTTGCTTATACAATATAATATTCATTTCTCAGAAAATATATTGTTGTTTTCGTTTCATATTAACTGACGACTTGAAATTTTTATCACAAATTGAATAAGATAGATATGGATAAATATATCTTTTGGATAAGGCAAAAACGTTTATGCATCGGATCCGTGCAACCGAGTCGACCTGTTCACGCGCCCAAAACGTGCTTCCACGCTGCCTGCACGCGCTCCCACGCGCCTGAGCACTTGTGCTGAAGCTCACCCAAAATTCGCTCCAATAGACCAACCTTTGTGTATAGGTAAACCAAACTTTGTGTATAGTTAGACCAACCATGTGTATGTAAGTCTAACTATATACAAATGTATGTCTAACATATATAAAGATATATTTAACTATATACAAATGTATGTCTAACATATACAAAGGTATGTCTAAGTATACATAAAGGTATGTCTAACACAACGTAAATGTATGTCTAACATAATGCAGTGGTATGTGCCAAAATTCAAAAATCAAGCCAAAAAAAGACAAGGCATGAAATCTGGGCAGAACTGGTATGTTTAACATAACCTATTGGTATGTGATTTTTTTCAAAAATCATGTGTGAAAAAAAAAAAAAAGATGCGGTCCCCTGACCCGGGTGCATGGATCTAAGATTCATGCACCTGATTCACAAGAGACCTACTCTTTGGATAATATTTGTCTCTCTCATCCATTACAAAATTATCGAATGAGAATGAGACAATTTCAATGAAAGTAATTAAGGAAATCTGAAATAAAGAAAAAATTATCAAATATTGCGTAAATAGATCATAATAAAATGAGTTACTCTCCTGTGCACCAATTGCACGGATCTCATTGCACGGATCTGAGATCCGTGCAACTGGGCCAACCCATGTCTCTTTACTTTTTTCACGTGTTTTGGCCATTACCTTCACGTTATGTTAGTGCTATCTTCGTGTTATATTAGAGTTACCTTCGCGTTATATTAATATGACCACACTCCAGATTTCATACCCTTAGTTTAAAACCATTGAACTAAAATAACACGAAGGTAACACTAATATAACATGAAGGTAACACTAACATAACATGAAAGTAACATTAACATAACATGAAGGTAAAAAACAATGTTAATCATACTTTCATGTTATGTTAAAGTGATCCTCATGTTATGTTAGGGTTACCTTCATGTTATGTTAGTGTTACCCTTATGAAGGTAACTCTAACATAACATGAGAATATGACTGCCTGGAGTGAATTTTGGTGGGTTTGAGCGCACCCACCAGGCGCGTGGGGCGCGTTGGGTGCGTGAAAACACGCGTCAGAGGCCCGTGGGACGGGTACAACCCGGTACATGAATCCAGTTGCACAAAATATTTTACCTAATAAAATTAAGAAAACTTTTAAATATCGAGATCGAAAGTAAAAATGAAAAAATAGCAAAAAACTGATGAAAATAATAATTAATATGAAACAAAATATTGAGAGTCCACTACACCAAATACCCAATTCAACATAACAAATATTTTATTTACCCACACATATAACATAATACCCCCAAATACCCAAACTTATAACAAAATACCCCCAAATACCCTTTTTTTTTTTTTTTTAAGTACACTACACATGATTGTATATTAAATGCACCAATAATTGCCCACCCACCACCCCCAACCCCACCAAACCACTCTCCACGTTTTAGAGCATGAGCATTAGTAAACAAAATTTTGTGATTAATAAAAACAAAATTTTGTTAAGTAATGTAAGGAGTTAATATGTGTGTGTTTTTATTGGTGTTATAAAGGTGTGGGCCATGTTCTGAAAAAATAATAATAAACAATTATTGAGGAGAGAGAAAGAGAGAAAAGTTGATTATTATAATAATAAATTTGTATTTTTTGTGTTAGTTGTTTGAACAAAATTCAAATTTGTTCAAAGGTATGAACGAATTTCATTTTTGTTCATAGTATGAACAAAAATTTAAGGAGATAGGAAGAGTTAGTATAATTTGTATTATGTGGTATTTTAATAGTATTTTTAATGTTTCACCAAATGATATTTATTGTTTGTTTCAACATGCATGCATATGTTTATTTTTCTTTTTGACTTGATTTGCATTGTTTTGATTTTATTTCTAATTTAATTTCGATCCCACAGAGACTAGTGAATTAGAACGATGTTAACCACCTAATTTTATCTAGGTGACCGAATTGAACCTAATTAACCTATGTCTAGAAATTAAGTTAAAATGATCATATTAAATAACGAATAAATTGATTTATTTATATGAATGACACCTGAAATATAACACGAATAATTTTAATTATCAGAATATTCTTAAAAGAAAATTATAAATTAATTTCAAATAAATGAAGTTAATCATGGGTCCTAAAATAGATTACAATAAGTTAGTATTAATTTGTTTAAGTTATTTGCAAGTGTAGGACAAGTGTTCTTATGCTAGGAACAGGCTAAAATAAATATAGAGCATGTAATGTTGATTGTGATCTAGACAGCATTATATAGTTAGGCATGTAAAAGAATTGAATTTTTCAATTCAATATTCGATTTGGAATACAGTGATTCAAATTTTGAAATTGCGAATAAGAATTCAAATAATAAACTTTTTAGATTTGAATATTATTCGAATACGAATATGAATATAACCGTATTAGATTCGAGTACTCGTGAATATATTGAGATAGTTTAAATATATAATATTTAAAAAATATTAAAATATTAATTTAATAAATGATATTTACATACACACATGATACATATAAATTTTTTACTTCTCATTTACTCTGCGGGTCTCAATTCACAGCCATGTACAATTGATAAATATTTAGGTTTTTTGGATGTTAATTTGCAATCTTTTGTTTATGAATTGGTGGCAGTTGATGCAAAGACTTGATGAATGTTCGAATTTCACTTTATTAATTGAAAATAAACAGATTTTTGAAAGAAAAAAAAAACAAGAATTCCAAGTTCATATTTTCGAATTATAGGAATAGAATATCGTGACATTCGAACCGGATCGATTTGTTTACAACCTATTTTGTAGTTAACATATTAGATAAATTTTAAAAAACAAAATGGGATAATATTTAACAGATGGAATCTATCCAGAATGGGCGACGTTTGTCAAGGCTTTTCCCTCTTCGGAGGATGTGAAAATACGATTGTTTAAGGAAAAACGATGAACATGATGAACCTACACGATCACACGAAAAATTTCAAGAATATCTTCAAAGGAATTCCGAGCTACGTGATAATCAAATACATCACCAACTTCAAGCGGATTTAGTAGAACACATATGGAGACGGTTTGGGGACAATTAAATATTAATATTACATTTATATTTCAAATATATTTCAACGTATTATTATTATTACATGAATTGATAAATTCAAAATTTCCCTTAAATTTCATGTTATATACGAATTGAGACTAATGTAAATATATATGTTTATATTTATATAATTATTTAATTGATTAAAATTGATTTAGGTTTAAAATTATTGATATAATTAAAAAAATTATAATTACAAAATCATTTTATTTGATATATATTAAGAAAAAAGTTAGTTGATGATGGGACCCACATATAATGATTGTATTTTTTTGTTAAGTAATGCAGAGGTGTGTTTTTAAAAAGTGTTTGTTTTTAAATTGATGTTTGTTCACGTGGGCCCCACCCTCTTAACAAAATTTTTGTTAACTAATGCCCATGCTCTTATATGCAGTAAATTGAATTAAAAAAAAAAAGGGCCCCTCTTTTTTCACCCTCTCTCTTCCTCTTTCTCCTCCCTTTGCTCTATCTCTCGTGCAGCCAAATGAAAAATTACAGTGAATTAAAAAAAATTACAGTCCCTCCTCTCACTCTCTCTTCTATCTCTTCCTTCGTGAAAGGCTCTCCGGGACTCTCATCTCTCCTTCATAAAAGGCTCTCACCGGATTCGTGCAACACTTGTGCTTCAAACTCTCTTTCTCTCCTCTCAAAATAGCCGAACAAGTTAGTTTTTTTTTTTTTTTTGAGTTCATGTTTTTCTTTTATTTCTGTTTTAGTACATGATTTATTTATTGTTTGTATGTTGAAATATGTTTTGGATTAGGACTTGAATTTATGTTTCATTTCGTGAATTTAGGACTTAAAAATTAGAATTTCTTAGAAGTTTTCGTGAAACCCTGAAAAATAAAGGGTTTCACGAAATGTTTGTACGTTGCACGAAATGTGGCCCCATTTCGTGAAACCCTAAAAAAATAGTGCTTGTTGTGAAGTTTTTTGAAGTTTGAAACATCAAAAAATAAAGAAATTAGGGTTGCGGTTAAATTTTTTAAAAATTAGTGATTTATTTAAACTCAGTTTTTTTTTAATTTATGTAAAAAATTTTAAAAATTAGGGATTGGTTAATTATTGATTGGTTAATATTTAGACTTAGTTTTTAAACATTTCTAAATATTAACCAATCTCTAATTTTTTAAATTTTTAACCCCAACCCTAAATTTTTAATATTAGGGATTGGTTAATTATTGATTGGTTAATATTTAGACTTAGTTTTAAAACATTTCTAAATATTAACCAATCCCTAATTTTTTAAATTTTTAACCCCAACCCTAATTTTTTAATATTAGGGATTGATTAATTATTGATTGGTTAATATTTAGATTTAGTTTTAAAACTCAGTTTAAACTCTTTTTTTTTAATTTATGTAAATTCTTGATCGATTAATATTTAGATTTTCATTTATTTAATATTTCGATGTTTTGATGTTTGTACATGTGTAGTTCGATTGACAGTGGGTTCGTGAGTATTTTCAAGGGACTATCACGTACATTAATGGATATGTACGTCTGAGCATTTTCGATGATATCACGACACAATTACGAGGGATAGACCGGCGGTGCGAGCGTGCTTTCTTAAATTGTTAGTTTGGGCATTTTTTTACTTTGAAAGACCGACAAGGAGTCTTGCAAGTCATTTCTACACGTCCACATGTCTCGTGAGGTGCGTGGTTAAGCCATCCCTACAGACGAGAGATGGTTTGCTATAGGACGAGACCGGTGCATTGTCGTTTCAGGAAGATGGAGTTTGCCCTTATCACCTATCTAAAGTTCGGTGACTCCACTTTCGACCCAGCATCTAGGGATCACACCCAGCAGAGGAGGCGGTGTACTATAGAGTTCACGTTGATTCTTCTCGGGTCACGGTTGCTCATCTCCGTGATCGATTCAGAAGTGGCAAGTTTAGGGACAACGCACATGACTCTATCAAGTTGCCAAGATCTTGATTTTTTACTTGATTCTGCTCGGGTTGGACGCTGGGAAGACGTTTCCTGATTTGTGTGTTTGAGACCTGGTCGAGCATGAGAATCTTTGGGAGAGCTTTCCGTGAGGGAAGATGAGCTTTCTCACCCTCTACACCACATCGATAGGCTACCGACGACTCTGCCCGTTCGTGTATTTGTGCCAAAAATGCACTTCTATGGTTTCTCAATAGCCCTGCTGGTACGTATCTTCTATTTTGTACGAGGAATTACTTGAAAGTCAGCTGAATTTCTAATAAACGTTATTTGCTAAACAAACTATCTATTTGTCTTATCCAGTTATGGGCATTCGAGTCGATCCTCAGGACATCCAAATACGCCAGTTGCACATTGAACACAACAGTGTATATGCTCAAGTGTTTGAAGTGGGGACTGAGGAGGTCAGAGGTTGATGTTACACACATTCTAGACAACGAGGTAGTTTACATAAACGTGGAATGAAATAGATATTTCAATTTAAATAATTATTACTACTCATATATGAACGGTTTGTGTTTTAAATAAACTCACCAGGTCATCGAGTGTTTTGAGCGGCTGGAGCCCACCCAGAAGAAAGGGCGCAACCAAACTAGAGTGGCATTGATGACGATGTATTCTCGGGAGTCCAGATCATCCAGCACCGACGTGGCCATCATCCTACATAGGTCGCTTCATCTATGGCACACACTGATGATGTAGGTCCATCGAGAAGACGTGTGGTCCGAACAGGCCGAGCTCCTACGACCGGTGTTCGAACAGGCCATTCAAGGGTGGGCACTCATACGCATGTGCAGTATGAACGCCCTACACATTGGATGATGAGAACGTTGACGACGCATCACCACAGCCTGCCAGGGTAAAAGTATTTAATATGAATAGTGTGTATTCTTTGTTTGGGACATCCTGGTTGATTATGGTTGAAATAACAGGTCTGGGCAATACTGAACTTGGATGGCCATTGGGTCGAGCAGTCGCGGATCGTTCTGGCTGACCCTCTAAGGTATAGGTATGGACCAGAGATTTTAGAGTAGCGGTACAAGCAGACCCTGACACTTCATCGCATTCTGCCACGGTTGTTGGAGCATTGTGGATTTTATGAGATGTCATGGGCGCAGGGTAGCAAGATTCCTCCAGGTACGGTTTTTCATTGTTCAAGGACACCTTGTGTTACCGGCAGGATGATAGCCACTCATGTGGTGTGTGGATGTCTGTTGAAAGTGGGATGTTATGGGAGTGGCCAAAGAAGACAGTTCAGAAGTATAAGACGGTCAAGGCCCTGCGGAAGTTTATAGCCTTAGTGATTTATAAGAATTTCACGGACGGTGACACCTGCCCTCCTAATTTTTTTGATTAGTTTTGTTCACATAGAACATGTTATTTGGTTGAAAAGACTTTGAGCAAATTGAAACATAGTTAATATACATTTGAACAATTAGTCAATTACATCTATTACACAACATCATGTTCCTTACTCAAATATATAGAGCACCTTCTTTTTGTGTGTGCTTCTGACCCACAAATCGAACATTTTTCTTTCTTCTTGTCTTTATTCCACTGTGATGGGCGGTCAAGCCACCTTCCTCATCTAGACCATCAACGTTGTCGTACTGAATGACAAGGGGAATGTATTGAGAACATTTGGTTACATTATGGTCTGGTTGACCACAACGACTACACAAGGTCACCCCTTTTTGTCGCAATCCTGACTATTCACCAGTAGAAGGTATTCACATGCCTCTCGATCGACCGGCCTGTTTTGGTTGATCTGGTGCAAGACAAACAAATTTACGAACCTCATCATCAATAACCCACTTTGTCGGGTCGGGCACAGGTAAAACTTCACCAGCCCACATCTCTCTCAACTAGTGGGTCGTGTAATAAGGGGCGACATATGAGGCAACCGACTCCTTGGCAACACTAAGGTCAAAAAAAAGACAACCAATAATCTGATTTTATACGCCAAAAATAATTTTCAATATAATAATAATAATTTGTTTAAAACTATTTACAAACCTGATGGCTACACATGCATGCGCACATGGAATCAACTCGATTTGAATAAATATACAACTGCACACATTATCACTAAGGCCCACCAAAAATATTTTTTCGTCCATCCGTGACCTTGAACTTACCTCGTCTCACCCTTTGGACCTCCATAGCTCGTCCTTGCCGCATGTGGTCGGCTAATCTGTCGTGCACAGACTTTGTGAAAGTGTGTTCCCTCTCTTCAGCCCCCCCTCTCCTCTCAGCAAACTATTTCTCAATAACCCTTCGAGCAGCCTCCAAGAAGGAACAAACGGACAACTTTCTTGCCCACACGATACGAGCATTCCATGACTCAGCAACATTGGAGGTCATGAAGTTGAATCTTAGAAAGGGGCATTTAACACGAGACCACCTGATAGGGTTAGCTTTTTTTAAGCTGTCAATCGCACCTTGGTTTCCACTGTCGTTGATCAAAGACATGTATATTTGGAAAAATTAACTAGTAATCAGACACTTAATATAGATATGAATGTATTGAAAAAAAAGTAATCCGAAATGGAACTTCGACATACCTATCAAATTCAACTTCCTCATAACAGTATGTAGCATTGTGGAATAGCCCGACCAAATGTGATCCATACTTGACTAGATTCTGCTGAAGATGGAAACAACAAAGATCGTGAGTTGCTTTAGGATAGACATGTTCAATGGCATTACTGATGCTCACATGTTGATCGGAGACAATAACCAGGCCATCTGAGCAACAAAATGTTTATCGGACTTTAAGCAAAAACCATATCCAAGATTTATCGTTCTCGACACTCCCTATCCTAATTCCAAGGAGAAAAAATTGATTGTTTCCATCTTTTGTCACGGCAACAAATCCAATCCCTTTGTACTGCCCATTCAAGTGGCAACCATCCACAACTATAACAGGTCTTGATTACTGCTGAAATCCGACAATAGATACACCAACGTAAAAAACATGTACTTGAATTTCCCATTCTTCTGAGTGTCTAATGCAGCATATGTACCCGGATTATGTTTCTTCAATACCTGTAAGTAAGCCGGAAGCATGTTGAATGATGTCCTTGGATCACCGTATGCACTTCTCATTGCATGACGTTTTGCACTCAACGCATGCCTATAACTCAGATTCAATCCATGTCGTGAGTTCATTTCTCGAATAATGTCCCTAGGTGCGAGATCAGACTTATCTTTTCGGAGCCTCTGGACAAAATAGTCTCCAATCAAAGAGCCCGAAAGTCTGCAGGGTGAACTAGTATTCAGCTCATATGAACAAGTATGAGGCAGGAGAACTTTGGAGATTTTCCAAATACCATATTTTTCCAAAGCAGCTAGAAAGAAGGGACAATTTTTTTGAATGCATTTCACGCACCATCGGTGTTTGTTCGAGTGGTCCACACAGAATTCGACTTGATTCTCCAAATGATAAATCCCAACTGCACTCTTCAATTCAACCTTACTGCCAAACGTCGAACATTTTTGCAAACCCTTTAGAGCTTGCTCAATCTCTAAAGAAGCAGGATGCTCAAGTGAAGGTAACTCTGGAATATACCACTCGACTCTCATTATATCATAGCAGAATTGCTCATATGCTTCTCGTTGCTTCTTATCCAACCCTGCTTCAACATTTCATCCAGTACAAAGTCATCTTCTTCATTGTTTGGATCTACCAAAAAGAAATACATATGTCAACTTGTTAATCAAGATACGTATACAAAAATTTATATATGTACTCACAAAACATGATTACCTGTTCGATGGTCATAGTTTTCTTGTTCTGGTCCATATTCGTGTGCCGATTCTTCAATTTCTTCAGTTGGGTCCAAATTCAGGTCCAAAAAGTTAACACCACTGTAGTCAACACGTCCAGATGAGGACGGTCATGGTTCCCACTTTTCATTTGAAGATGTTCCAATACATGTGTCGTCTAAGCCCCATGTTGAAAAAAATTATGGGTCATTGTGTACATTTAACTGAACATTTGACGAATTCAAATTTCCCACGTCCTCACTAAACAGATTAAAAGTTTGACCACCTCGATTATACTCCTCTACTGAACTTTGTTGTTCACGATAAGAGGATCCACCTGATACTCCAACGTCCTTTCAACGACACGAAAAGAACTAAAAGTCCATCGTATTCTGAAAAACAGTTCTGCAAATCTAAATCATTCTTGATTTTTTTCCTCTTCAACCTTCCATTCGATTCCATTAGAGCATGGATCAAATAACCCCAACAATTCATGTCCACAAACACGACCTCGTGAATTGAGCTCAATAAATCTTGATATGTAAAACTTTCAAGATGAATGAGTGTGTGACTACCGTTTACATATTGTAAACCTTCCCAATAACCTCCAAACCATAAAGCCACTGTGAAAGTCATTCTCTTTTGCTTCAAAAGAATTGAATAATTAAAGAATAAAATAATTGAATAATTAGCACATAAGATAACAAAAACAGCAAAAAATCAGTTTTTTTAGTATTTTAGGGTTGCACGAAGGTTGCACGAAAACTACTCCATTTTCGTGAAACCTTCAGTATGTGTGGGGTTGCACGAAAACTACTCCAAGTTTCGTGCAACCGTAAATATTTGAGTTGCACGATTCGTTCGAACTTTTCATGAATGCATAAAATCTTTCGGGAAACCCTAAATGTTTTCGTGAAACCCTATTGAAATACTAATTCTCGATTCCAACCCTAATTAATAGCTATATGTTCCGTGAAACCTATCAATTCAAACCATAAACCATAAACCCTAAAACATAGAATACATCATTAAACTAATTTCTACAATAAACATTTGTTAAACATTAATATAAAAACTTCAAGTTGTAGACTTACTTGATTCTTGAGGGATAGATGGGGTTGAGGGACAGATGAGGTTGTGTAGACACAAATGCAAAATTTTCGCCCTCGATGCTCTTCAGAAAATTTTGTGGAATGAATGTAAAATGTGAATTTCAAATTTGTAAAAAAATAGAGTAGGTGAGTGAAAATTTATGGAGGTAGATGAAAATTTTAATGAATACGTGAATGTGAAATAAAAAGCAAAAGTAAATGGAAAATGAATGTAAAGTTAAAAAAAAAAAAAAAAACTGACACAAAGTATCAATCATTTGTAACAATCATTTAGTAAAATCAAAAGTGAGTATTTTGATACATTTTGTTATATAAGTGGATATTTGGAGACAATTTATTATATAAGTGAATATAATAAGTACTTGTTAATATATATATATATATATATGGATATTTGAAACCATTTTCTCGTATATTAACGTTTATAGTAACTCTTCTTTTTTATAAAAGAATTTAAATAGAAGGAGATTATGGCTTTAGGTGGCCCCTCCCTTCCTTAATATAATTCAAAGAGCCAAATCCTAACCATCAATATAACTTCCTTTTCTTATCAAATTATCTGGTTCAAAAATAGTTTTTTTCTTTTAATATAAGCTAGGTAAACTTAACTCTTGAACCACCAAACTAATTTTATAACAAATTTTCACCTGATTTTAACATGTGACTTGCGTGTAATGCATTTTAAAGGTTCTTTTTACCAAATAATTGAGTTGTTGTATTATTATTACATACATAAGGGTATTTTTGAATCAACTCAATGTTTGGATTAAAAAAAAAACCCTTAGATATATGTCACGCAAATGTCATAAGTCAAAATCAAATGAAAAATCGCCACAAAATTAGTTTATTGGTTTAAGTGAGCTCTAGAGCGATTGGAAGGATGGGATAAAGATTAAAAAACTTACCGTTCTAGCTTCGAACAGAAATCATCACATAATTTGCACATTTATATAAATATAAGATACCATTAAACTACAAAACTCTTGGTAGAATCGTTAATAGTTTACTCATGAATGTTGTAATTAACCTAAAATTTTACCAATTCATTTTGGGTGTGGTGGTATGTCATCTCTTATGCGAGAGGTGAAGGAAGATTGAATCTTCCTCAGCCTCATTTCTCGATTGGTAAGAAAAACATAGTAAAATTAATAAAACTTCAACAAAAATTGTCTAATCAAGTAGTTATAAATTTAATAGAAATAATTTTCCGAGATTTGCTCAATTAGAGGTTTGAAAAGTACTTTTGAAACAACTTAATTAAGACAAATGTTGGTCTATTTTTCAAATCCAAATTCAAGCTCTACATCACAAGTCTTGGAATTTAATTAGGACTGCAGGCTCTAAAACTATGTTTCTATAAGTTTTTTGAAATTAAATATGCTTACAATTCAATACATGATCATGAGAAGATAATTAAACTTTTCTTTAGATTTGACCTTTTGATGCCATATTCACAATAAATATGCATATTTTAATACAATGAAGAAAACAAACACAAGATAGTGCATATTGTTTGGACTCGAGTCATGGAAAAAAGAATTGAATTGTCAATAAATATTAGTTAAAGAAATTCTTGTGATGAATAATTAGACCAAAGTCATGGCCTGAAAATGACAATAGCGGCTGATTAATGTATTACTAATACCAATTCCTATCTTATTTTATTTGGTTTGATATGGCACAATCACATTTATTTCTATAAATTAGGCGAGTTGGGATTTTTTTATTTTTTTGGTGACCTTATCGATCTGTTGTTCAAGTTCGACACGAAGATAAAATATGGAAATAGTTTTTAATTTATCACATACATGGAACGAGATGAATGGTGTGTTTTGAATCATGTTAGGAATTTGATAGATTCTTTTCACGGGAAAATATCAATTTTGGTCTTTTCATAGAGGTCTTGTCCGATTTTAGTCCTTTTATAACTCCAATTTTAATTTTTGTCCTGTTATCGTTGAATTCGTCCAAATTTAATCCAATTTTGCCGGATTTTTCAATTTGCCGGCCAATTCCGGACGAGTGTCCACACTTGCCCCCAATTTCAACAATACAATAGAGTCATGCTGATGTGACCAATATATACACATGTGGAAATTAATTTTCAATTTCTTCACTACCATGTCAATATTTTAAGAAAAAAAATCAGGAAAACATAATTTTAAAAATGTCACATCATTAAATATTAAATTAAAAATAATTGTATAGAATTTGATTAAAATACAAAATGAAAAAGAAAGAGGATAGCAGCGGTGGGTGGAGGATGCGCCAAGGAGGCCCAGTGTGCATGGTGGTGGTGGCTCATGAGGGAGAGGGTAGCGGCGGTGGGTGGAGATGTCGGCGGTGGGGGAGGAAGAAGCAGCGGCGGCGAGGAGGAAGAAGTAGCGGCGGTGATGGCGGCGAGGAGAAGGAAGAAGCAGCAACGGGAGAAAGAAGCGGCGGCGGCAATGGCGGCGAGAAGGAGAAAGAAGCAGCTGAGGTGAGGAGTTGAATTTTCTGATTTTTTATTTATTTTTCTTGATTTTTTGAATTTTGTAATTTTTTATTAATTTTCTATTTCAGAGAAATGTAAAATTCATTTCCACATCTGTAAAATTTAGTCACGTCAGCGACAACTCAACGTCAAAGTCAAATTGGGGGCGAGTGTTCCACACTCACCCAGAATTGGCCGGTAAATTGAAAAATCCGGTAAAATTGGACTGACGAATTCAACAATAACATGACAAAAATTAAAATCGGAGTTATAAAATGACTAGAATCGGATAAGATCTCTATCGCAGGATCAAAATTGATATTTTCCCTTTTTCTCACTATTTAACCACTTAAATACTAAATTACCACATGATCGTGTAAAGAAAGCTCTTAAACTCTAACGGCATGATTGGTATGATGTAATGGAATTTGGTGGGAATGGAATGGACCTAAGAATGGAATGGTGATAGGAATGGAATGTTGTAAAACTATTGATTCCTATGATTGGTATCACAAAGGAATATGTTATAAATGAAGTAATTCATATGATTTTAATTCATAATTGATAAAAATAAATTAATTGTATAATTATTAATCAATACTTATCTAACCAAATTATTTTTCAATATAACTTTATTTTAATATTCTTGTTCAATATATCACTTAAATTTAGATTAAGGGTATTTTAAATTTAAAAAATGTAGAAAATTAATCATTACACCAATATTAAGGTATATTATATTGATATATATTTTTTAATTTTATTATTTTTTATTAATTTACATTTTCTTAAAGTAGTAAAATTATTTAATATTTACCCTAATCTTTATTAATTTATATTATTTAACTAAGTTTCTTATTTTATGTTGTATAAAATATATTTTAGTTACAATTTATTTATATGTTTTGTATACACAATAATTTATATATTCTAATATCTATTATCTTATTTGTATATATTTACAAATATTGTATATATTTATATTTAGATATAAATTTTATAGCAAAACTAAAATTATATGTATTATATAATACAAATAATTTTATTATCTTTTTTTTTAAATTTTTATGTTTATTAATTATTTTTATATTATTTATGTATTTATTAATATTATTTTTCTGGCTCTTGCTATACTTTTATTATATATTAATTTTATAATATTAATTATTATTTTATATTAGTTATAACTTACTAAATATTATTTCTAGAATAATAATTTAATTTTGTAATTTGTTATAAAATAAAATAAAATGATATTTGTCAAAATTAATAAAAAAATAGTCATTCCTTGTAAGCAGGAATACATAATACCATGGGGATAGGAAGAAATGTTCATTCCTATATCCATGGTAATAGTGATTCCTTCGGGAATGATGATTCTCAATTCTAGAAACATACCAATCGAAGGAATTGAATGAAGATAAGAATGCTGATTCAATTCCCACCCCATTCCATCATACCAATCACACCCTAAAGTCATAATAAACATCCCAAAATACATTGTAATTCTGATGAGTACTTTTGGACAATTTAGCATATTGACTCAAACAGCTGATCGAACATTTTGAAATATAAATGATAAAATCAGATTTTTTAAAAAAAATTGTTGGATTATTAATATCATATATGCCCTAAATTACTAAATTATAGTTATTTGAATCTACATAAAACATTTGTGATCATTCATTAACTTAATCTAAACTAGGGATTGTGATCAACTTAATCATCAATTTATTAAAAAGTGAAAAGATTGAAGGAAGGAAACTCACATATTTAGTGGAATATAATTAATTAAATGTAGGATGTTTCCTCGTATGTGAAGTCGAGAGCTCAATGATGATATTTGACTTGACATGACATTAAATAAAGTGACGTATTGTCCCCTTGCTAGGATTCTCATCTCTCAATATATCACGAAGGTGGGAGGAAAGTTTAATTGTTATGATATATGAGAAATATTTTAACTACTAATTATTGCATGTCCAAATATGATTTGCTATCTTCCTAAAATTTTCTACTCATCATATTTTGTCTTACTTCTTATGAGAGCCATTAAAATAATTTTGACCCTTTTCATCATACAATTAATCTCAAATTAACATGCATGGAAAGTAGCTAGCTATTTTCAAATTTAAATGATCATGTGGGATTTCCAAGAAATTTCTTTGTAGGTTAACTTGGCTTAATATCGGTTACTTATCCAAACATGATTCTTCACATCAATTTTTTAAATAAACAAAATAATTATGTCACTCAATCCATGAACATAGATTAATTCGTGGATCATGAATACATTTAACAAAATCATTAATTTAAAATCATAATAATCAGACGATAAAATTATTTACACACAAGTACTAGACTTAAAACGTGTACAAGGTGAATAGGGAAATATTATTTCTATAAACAAAATAATTATAAGTACCATGCATATTCCAGCTAGACCAATGGAGAGAGATCTAGAAAAAACACGACATATTGGACAACTACTTTTTATATATATATATATATATATATATATATTCTCGTTTTATAAAAGTGGCTATTTCAATTAATTTACCTATGTGATATGTCACCTTCATGTTCACTAATGAACCAACTCTGTTACCATCTATTTCACGTACGTTCTTATTTTGTAAAAATGATTAACCGCTAGAAAATACATTGTACTAACTTATTAACTCCTTAAACTCAATCCTCATATGATATGTGATATAACATACGACTCTATGTCTTTATAAAAATACCGATCATCCATATATCTAATAAAATATAAGTTAAAAGATGTGAGAAAAAATAAAATCTCAACCTTATAGCATTTACAACAATGAATATAGAGAGGTCTTTTTCTAACTATACTAGTACTATAGTATCCGTTCATTTGAAAGGTATTCAAATATCAATCGAGTATTATCGTACTTCTTTTTATGACTTTCAATCAATTTTCCAGAAATAATTCAATTGGGGATCTGTATTTGGTCACTTACTCCACTGTTCTATCTCAATTGAACTGTAATACATAACTGTATTGAATGTTCTTTTTTCTTTTATTTTTCTTGAATTAGTGGCAGTAATACAAATCTTATTAGTTAACAGAGGACCTTTTCTTTGATATGTCTATGAAGCTGCCGTATTTAACAACAAACGTATCTAGACGGTTGTACACGTCAGAAAAATATCAATACCGATTGAGGTCAAAAAAACATATTATTTATATAAATCCGTTTTGTTACGATCAATGGTGAAAAAACTTATTAAAATGGAATTCGAGTAAATGTTGTGTTTTTCCAACAATTAACTTTAGGTTTTCAATACGTTTTGGAGTTAGAAAGTTGGTTTCTTTGATAGTGTTAACTTTTTATTATTTTTTCAATAGTACCTACAAAACATAAATATGCTATATAATAATGTTAAGAAAAAATAAATTGTCATTTTTATATAATTGTTCGGGCATCTGTAGGAATTTAAACTATACATTACTAGTCAAGTTAATTTGACCACCAATTATTTCACATATATTGCAACAAACCTTTTAACATTTATCTCAATTCTTCTAATTAAATCTTCGATGGGACACTTACTTTCAAAGTTACATTCATAAGTATTTATAAATTTCCATAATATTTACAAAAATTATATATGGTAAATGTATTCCGTGGTCGCCCACATTAATGATGTTAGTGTTGAAATCTGGACCCAAAAGATCAGTATAGAATGTTGTTACGTGTTTGATCACTACTTTCTTTTTCACTTCTATTTGGGGTTTCATGTGAACTCATTTTATGCCTTAGTACATATAGTCCTATGTACAATTAATAATCATCTTTTTTTAATCATGTATATTTGATGCAAAAATATTTTAATATTGCAGCCACATTCCACAACTTGAATAAATTAAGTACTAAAATCAACGAGGAATTTGGTGATTGATAGAGTTTAAGTTAGATGAGCTTTGAAGACTGTTGATCCAATTTTGAATACGAACATATTAATTGTTTAAATACGGATATATATGTCGAATTAAATAAATAGTTATTGTGCCAGAAAGATAAATATAGAAAAACATGAAAGCACTTTAGATAATTAAGATGACCTCAGGGTTCAATTTCTGAATAAATTATATCAATTTACATTCTTTGATTCAGTGCTTCTAAAAGATGGATAAAGAAATGTAATTAATTAAAGGAGATATACACAATATTTAATTTGAAAAAAATCCCCAACTGGCCAAATCGTCAGCAATCTATTTGTTTGACATGGCTGCGTGGCAAGCTTTGACCCACGTGTTATATTTTTTATCCTCTGAAACCTTAAAAAATATCAAGAACATCCTCCCTTGCCAACCCTAGATCATTTAAAATAATAATATAGAGTACCATGTCACATTTTGTAAATAAACTACTTTATCCTACAATTTCGTTTATAGTTTAAAGAATAATTTATAAAGTATGGTTAATTACAGTAACTTCATCAAACTATGAGTGATTTTAGGTATAAATCATCAAAAAATTTGTGTCAAACTAATTTTCGATCTGTTTTAACCAGATTCTGACACAGGTACATGTGTGACGTATTTTTAAGGGTTTTTTTGTCATAATATTTGAGTTGTCGTATTTGAAAAGGCCCTTGTATATGTAGTGAGAATACAATGACTCAATTGTTTAGACAAAAACTCTTAAAAGCATGCAACCCACAGATCACATGTCGAATGTAGAAGATATCTGAAAAATCAGTTTGACGATTTAAGTGTCGGATGTGTACAAAATCACTAATAATGATGTGTTAACTAATAAAATGATTTTTTAAGAGTCTTATTTTAATGGGAAGATCTAGTCAAGGTTGAAAATATCCGATACATCTCCAATATATCCCCAATATTTCCGTTTTTTCACGTGACCGAAACAAAAACGAGTTGTCAGGATATATATCTGATATTTTCATTTTTTGGTAAAAAAATAAATGAAATATCAATAATTATTGAGTGACACTTGTGTGCCCGGGGGCACGTTACCCCCAAATTAATTATCATATGGTGTTAAATATATACTTTACAAGTATCATGTGTATACTCAAAGAGTATACACATGTATACTCTTATATACATATAATACCTATAGAGTTTATGTATAATACCACAAAACGTAATACATGTAGAGTATATATATAACACCTGAAGATCATGTATATTAATATAATACATATATCTATGCCCCTATGTGCACCAGGGGCATATAAGTTTTTGTCATAATTATTAGCTAAATATCGGTAAAAATCGGTATCAATGTCAATATCAGTGGCTTCAGGTAAAAATTATAAGAAAATTCATGAATATCAAGAAAAAATCGGTAAATATCAGTAAATATAGGAAAAATATCGGAAATATATCTGTAAATATCGAAAAAAATATATGTACCAATATTTCCACCGAAACCGATATTTTCATTTTTGGATCTATTTATATATCCTTGGATCTTTCTCTTATCGACCCCATTGGTACATACTATATATAGACATATGAAGAGCATAGACTAGTCACTAGGAAATTGAGACAATTCCTTGGTACAAACAAAGATAACAAAACACCTCAAATTTTGAATTCCGACCACAACATCGGTGATCAACTACAATGGACTTAAATTCCTCCTTTGTCCGATCATGGAGCAATGATACATCGCCGGAGAATTCGCTGAACTCATCGGAATCCTCATTCCCATTGTCGTGGGAGTGGGATTCCCTTCCTTTCAACGAGAACGATTCCGAGGAAATGCTTCTGTACGGCGTCTTGGCGGAGGGGGAGCACCGCCAGATCTCCGGCGAGGTGAACTCTTCTCCGGACGTGGTGAAGGAGGCAGCTCCGGCGAAGGAGAAGGCGTACCGCGGGGTGAGGCGGCGGCCGTGGGGGAAGTTCGCTGCGGAGATAAGGGACTCGACGAGGAACGGGGTGAGGGTGTGGCTGGGGACGTTCGGGACGGCGGAGGCGGCGGCGATGGCGTACGATCAGGCGGCGTTCTCGATGCGGGGGGCAGCGGCGATCCTGAACTTTCCGGTGGAGAGGGTAAGGGAGTCGCTGCAGGAGATGAGGTGTAGCATTGAGGAGGGGAGCTCGCCGGTGATGGCTTTGAAGAGGAGGCACTCGATGCGGCGGCGCAACGGCGGCGGAGGGAGGAAGAGGAAAGGGATGAGGGAAGTGAAGGTGGAGAATGTGGTGGTGTTTCAAGATTTGGGCCCTGATTATTTGGAGCACCTTTTGATGACTACTTCTTGCTGATTTTTTTTTACCCTTTTATCCATATCAATATCAACTAGGTAAAAAAAAAAAAGAAAGATAAAAACCTTAAATCATGTTTTGTCTTTTTTTTCAAGTTTTGGTCGTCTAATTGTGAGAGCTTTTACACTCATACATAGTGAACATGTAGGGTTTTTTTTTTCTTTTCTTTTTTCAATTTTAATCTTTATTGTCACTGTAAAAGATATTTAACATAAGTAGTTTTCTTGTTTCCAATTTTGTCTTTTTTACTTTTTTTAGTAAATCATTCGTGGGTTTCGAACTTGAGATTTTAATCTCCTCACGTGTCGTCTTCTTCATAATATTGCAGTACTATTCAAATTTGTTTTGAAGATATAACGTAACTAATTTAGGGGGTAAAAAAATCAGTTTCGACTTTTCCCTATTTATTTTGCATAAAAGGTCTAAAAATATTAAATTTGTTCCAAAAGTACTTAAAATATTGTCTAGAGGCACCGAGTATTTAATTAGTTAAAAATACCAAATTCAACTGTCACGTGAAAGCCACGTGCGTAATTCAAACTAATTTATCAATTCTCGATGATTTTGAAGCCGTAATTCAATCAACTTTTGGACTTATGAAATTGAGAAAGCCCACTTCTTAAAGACCTTCAGCAGAATTATGGGATAAAAGAATGATTTTTTTCCTAACTAATTTCAACCATGGAAATCAAATCATGAAACTGAATAATTAAATCCAATAAAAATTGAAATAAATTTGTTTATAATATTAATATATAAGTTGAACAAAACTTATATGCACATGTGGCACGGATCTAGACTCAACCCTGCGCGTGGGCCACACCCAGGCGCCCCACGCGCCCCCACGCGCACCCCACCTGATTTGGTGTACGCCCACGCATACCAGATTTCACACTATGTGATTCAATGATAGATGTTATATATGTACTCTATAGGTGTTATATATGTATTTTGTAGGTGTTATAGTTATATTATATGATTCCGTGATAGGTGTTATAGTTATACTCTATAGGTGTTATATATATACTCCTTAGGTGTTACATCTATGTTCTTGAGGTATTACATATATAGAAGATTTCATATTATGTGATTCAGTGATAGATGTTATATGTATACTCTATATGAGTTATATATATATATATATATACTCTTTATGTGTTATATGTATGTTCTTGAGTTATCACATATAAAGAAGATTTCATATTATGTGATTGAATGATAGATGTCATATATACACTCTATAAGTGTTATATGTATGTTCTTTAGGTGTTATAATATTTTCATAATACCTGAAGGAATTGTGTTTATTATATATCATAGATGCATGTAATTTTATATCACCTATAGAGTATCTTTGTAATACCTTTAAAATATTTTCATAACATTTGAAGGAATTGTATTTATTATATCTTATAGATGCATGTGATCGTATATCACCTATATAGTATATTTGTAATACCTTTAGAATATTTTCATATTATATGTCTGATATGTTTAATATATACTCTATAGGTGTTATATATATACTTTTTAGGTGTTAAATGTCTGTTCTTAAGATTAAGTGATATGTATATATAAATAATAGATTGTGAAATGCGATTTTATCATCTTCTTCCCCAAATTTTCTGCAAATTCATACTACTCAATCAAATTTCTACAATTTTATACATTCATTCAATAACCAACAAAGTTGCATATCAAATTACATATATATACAATCCCGAATATATAAACCTTAATGAAGATAAAAGAACAATAGAGATGAAACAGAAAATTTGAAATCTTAAAAAATTAGAACACAAAACTAGTGGAAGCATCAATGGTGAGCTAGGGTTAACAGCAAAATATCCTCCCTCATTAATCGTAAAATGAGGATTTGATAGACAAATGTTGGGTTCCTTCCTCTTTGACCCCATAGATGATTCCTCATATGTATGTATGTATATGTGTTTGGATCGGGTTGAAGAAGAAGAAGAAGAAGAAGAAGAAGAAGGGTTGAAAAAGAAGGAGAAGAATAAGAAGAAGGAAGCAGATCGGGTTGAATAAGAAGAAAGAAGAAGAAGAAGAAGAAGAAGAAGAGGAAGAAGAAAAAAAATGTGTTGCGTGAAGGTGAAGAGGAAGAGGAAGAAGAAGAAGAAGAAGAAAAAATAAAAAAAATCGAATTAATGGGAATGGGTCGGGTTGGGGGCTGGATTCGTGCCCCGGGGCACATAAGTCCTACTCATATAAGTTTGATAGGTCAATATCCCAGCCTATCGTCATGCAAAATAATGACGTGAACGACTAAAAGAATATAGTGTCAAACAATTATTTCTTGGACACAATGTTCCTATCTTGACCACTACAAAGTCTTCCAAAACTCATGACAATATAGTTAAGTGATGTAATTTATAGACCACTCAATTATTATACTTCTTGCTAGTAGTTACAAGATCACAATAAAAACATGCATCTACAATTTAAAAAAGTATATAAATATATAATTAAAAAACGTTTTATTTATTCTATGAACCTTAAACCAAATGCAAATATCATGTTTAAACTATTTTCTAATGAAAAAAAATATTAAAGAAAGGCTTTTGACCCATCAAATGCCATCAAACTAGATGGAAAAATGGATTTTGACCGATTAGATCGACTAGGCCACAATAATTGGTTTTCAACTACATAAATTTGACGGTTTATCCGTCTATAAAAATATTAAACATATAAGTTAACGCGGTGATATAAGTTTCTAAATTATATTACGACCGTCTATTATGTTTTAGATGTTCAAATTTAAGTTCATATAAGCTTTACATAATCACCTAATTAAACATGTTTTTGGCCTTAAAGATGGAACATTTTCCATGGATAATTTTCAAAATTATATCACCTAAATTTTGATGTGTTAGTTTAATGGAATTTCAATATTCGAATATACTAGGAATCAAATATTGGGTTATAACAAAAAAAGTGTCACGTGATTTGCAGTGTGCCCAAGTGAAAGTTGATCAAGTCATGGGTACATTTAATTTGGTCTGCATTTATCCCCCAAAATAAATAATAATTAATCTATACTTTTATACAAATTCGTAAATTTTATTAATTTGTCAATTCCCTCCTAAAAATGTCTTATCAATCTGATGATGTGTAAATTTATTTATTTTTTGCTTTTTTTCTTTTTCATTTTTTAAATTAATTTAATACTTTTAAATCAAACTTCCACCATAAATCATTAGCATCAAGCATCCTCTACAAGTCATTGTCCTATATAAACGATGCATACTCATTCAACAACTCTCATTACCATTGTCCTATATAAACAATGTTTGTTCATTCAATAACACTCACTTAATTGGGATGATCTAGTATAAAATGGAGGCTAGAAATATCAAAAGAAGAAGAAAAATAGTGATGGAAATAAGAAGAAAAATAAAGATGGAAGTCATTGTACTATTTAAGCAATGCATATATAACAACTCTCACTTAATGAGGATGAGCTAGTATGAAGTGGATGTTAGAAATATCAAAAGAAGAATAAAAATTAGTGATGAAAATAAGAAGAAAAATTGAGATGAAAGTCATTGACTATATAGACATGCATATGTAACAACTCTCAATTAATGATGATGAGCTATATGAAATGAAAGCTAAAAATATTAAAAGAAAAAGAAAAATAAGTGATAAAATAAGAAGAAAAATCAAGATGGAAGTCATTGTACTATATAAACAATGCATATTCAACAACTATCACTTAATTAGTATGATCTAACATGAAATGGAGGCTAGACATCCAAAAAATATATATATATAGTGATGAAAATAAAAGGAAAAACTAAGATGAAAGCCTTTTTAGATTTAATAAGATATTTTCAACACTAATCTGATTATCATTCTCTTGATTATCCAAATCTATTGATAAGTAATTGCATTACAAAATAGAATAAATATTTAGCATTACAATAGAAAACACATATTTAAAAACGAGAAAAAGAAAAGTTGTGGAAAAAAGTTAAAAATTAATCAAATACAATTATTTATAAAAGTTAAAAATATCAAACATTTTTATTAATACAGACATTTAAAGCAATATAAATTTATTTTCACATGATATATCATTACTTATATAACAAGTCGCGCATTGCGTGGGAGCATTACTAATAAAAAGAACATTACTTTCAGTTGAAATTAAAATTTCAAATTGCTTGTTTTTCTGCATTAATTTTTTTTCATATTATTATTTTATTTTCCCATTCTTTTTCCTGATATTTTATTCTCTTAAAAATATGGAAATTATTTCTACATTATTTTCTGTATTGATACTTTTGGGTTGCCCAAGACAGGAAAAAACAAATTGTTTGGAACCGTCACATGGAGTAGTAAAAAATGGGTATACTGGATAATTCATTTGATTATTTTTTTTTTCATTTTATTTAAAATGATGAATATTTAGTGAATAAATTGATGGTTGGGCATCCTTAGAATTATCTTTTCATGAATTTTTACAAAATGGGCTCAACCAATATTAATGGGCCTAAATCAAGATTTAGCCTACCATATAGTCACAATTCTATTGCACCTGTACTCTCTCATTTGGATCCAAGGCGGGTTGGGTTCAGATTCATGAGTTTTCATTTTTTTTTCTTTTATCTTGTTTAGGTGTTTGATTTTTATATTAGCATTGCAATATTTATGTATTAGTATATTTATCTTTATATAATAATTTTATTTCAATTTTTTTTTTCATTTCAGATGTCTGACATTTGTATTGTATTGGTGTAACAATCATATATTAATATATATATTAATACGACCTTTATGATCTACAATATTACATATTAGCACTGATATTACTCATATTTTTCTATGATATTACATATACTTTTATATGATCAATAATATCACACCTTTAATTATCAAATAAATATGCAACTAGCATCACATAAATTTGTGAGTATAATCACATAAATCGTATGTTGATCCAAATATTTTCTTTTTTTGATTAAAAAGTTAATTACATTATAGTAATATTTGTGTATAAATGTCAAGCTAATACAACGTAAATGTCACACTAATACGACAAAAGATATGTTGATTCAAAAATACACTGAAATTAACTTAACTAGTACTCGCACCCGCGCGATACGCGATCTGTGATATAATGTTGGTAAATACTAACTATTTGATAATATAGTGTGACTAATTTTAGTATATAGAAAACTATACATGATCCAATTTACAAAGAAAACTAAGAAAATCTAAATTTACTAAAGATAATCCAATTCACGACACTATATCGATATTATAAACATCTAATTCACTAATTTATGATTAATACTAAAAACAAAAGTATCAATCATGATCTTCAAATCAAAATTGAAAATGTTACCTGCAAAGTTTGTAAGTTTTTTAAAAACTTCTTTATACACAACATTTATAGTTGAAACATTTTTTTATCATCTATGCTACAAACTAATATCGTCACTCATTTAAATTAAATATACTAAAAAAAGTAAAAACAAAAAGAATTAAAAATCAAATTCAATTACTTAAATTAAATACATGTGTGTGTCAGAATATATATATATATATATATATATATTTGTATATATATATATAAACAATACACAATAAAATTAGAATTTTTACGTAAGAACTTGATGCAAGCACTATCAATTATATATTTTCAACCTTTTATTTTAAAATAAATTGAACTAGAAAAACATTTTTAATTAATATCGTTTAATATCAAAGATGTCAGATAACTATTTCATTATAAGTATCGATCACGTAAATTAATCTATATAGCACGATATTGATCATTACAATTCAATCCCAACATTAAATCGAAATGTAGTAGTAGTGATCATGATGATGACAATATAATATATTAGAAACTAAGCATATAATTTAAATATTTAGTTGAGTCATTTAACGTGCACTCTCATACAAAATATACAAAGTTCTAAGTTTAAAGTAAAAGACAAAAATTTTATTTGATTATGAGATATTTATAATTGTATACTTAACAATAACTTCAATTCTTCAATATATTGACTGATATTACATATTTAAAATATAAATATTAATTTTAAAAAAATTAGGATGAAATATAATTCAGACCAAAATACATATTATATATATATATATACATATATGTATATACACACATCTTTTAAATGTGTTATATATATTTATTAATTTACATTAAATATGCAAATTAATATTTACTAATGAAATTATTGTTTGGATATATATAATTGGTATTTAAGAAATTATTCAATAAAAATTAATTTAATTAAGATCAATAAAATGAGGATAAACTAATACAATATTTATATTATTAAATCAAATAGATTAAATAGTAAAAAATGCAAATAAAATTTTTTTGTTGATGTGCACTTACAAATATTAATTTAAAAAATACTTAGGATGACATTTAATTTCACACTAAATACATATTATATATATGTATGTAATAATGTATATACATATATACATACATCTTTAATAGTGTATACTTATTTATAACTAGTAGTGTACCCGTGTGTTGCACAGTGTGTTATATATTATATATAATTATTAAAAAATATAATAACATATAAAATGTAATGATTATTATTTTAATAAAAATATATTGATACTTTTTAATTTGTATTAGTATAAAGCTAAGTATTTTAACTTTAAATTTATGTCATTATAAATAATTATATTCGAAAATATTAGAAATTTGAAATATATAAAGTAATATATTAATCTATGGATTAAACAAACAAATAAAAAAAATTGTGTCAGAACATTACATGGGTAGTGAAATTTTAAAAAATAAATTTAATATCTAAAAATATGTTATATGTATTAGAAACGTTATGATTTGAGTATTGAGATAAATAAATTTATATTTTATTGGCATTCATAACTATAAATACACATATTTTAATATATATTTTTTAGTTCAATGCCACATATAACTCATTTATTTTAAATCAAATAAAAAATTATATCAACTTATCAAATACATGAAAATCTCTCTTGTTATCCATTTAAATGAAACAATTCAAAATTGGACTTAATCTACACATTTGAATAAAAAAAGAGTTACTCTCCTGTGCACCAGTTGCATGGATCACATCACAGATCCGTGCAACTGGGCCATGCGCAGGCTGGGCTGGCCCACCCAGCCCGTGCTTCTTTACTTTTTTCGTGTGTTTTGGTCGTTACCCTCACGTTATGTTAGTGTTACCTTCGTGTTATGTTAGGGTTACCTTCGCGTTATGTTAATGTGACCCCATCTCCAGATTTCATACCCTTAGTTTAAAACCATTGAACTAAAATGTTAATCATACCCTCATGTTATGTTAGGGTTACCCTCATGTTATGTTAGAGTTACTTTCATGTTATGTTAGTATTACCCTCGTGAGGGTAACACGGGTAACACTAACATAATATGAGGGTAACCCTAACATAATATGAGGGTATGACTGCCTGAAACGAATTTTGGTGGGTTTGAGTGCACCCACTACGCTCGTGGGGGCACGTGAGAGCCCGTTGGGGCTCGTGAAAATGCGCGTCAGAGGCGCGTGGGGCGGGTCGACCGGGGTGGATCCATGCACCAGTTGCATAAAATATTTTGCCATAAAAAAATTATGAATAATAATTATAAGATTGATAAGTCAATATATTAGGGACTAAGAATGATGAAATTTTAATCTGTGAAAAACCAGAAAAATTACCTCTGTCCAATCTCTTATGCCACCTCAATTAATCAGAATATAATATTTGTATATTTCAAATGAATAAGTTGGCTAACTTACAATAATAATTTTAATCTATTTTTTCTATTTGATATGTTTTATATGTGTAATCTATTAGGTACACCTATAATATTTTTTTATTTCTACATTTTAATATCAATTTACAATAAATTAATATTATATATCATATTAAAAACGTTTAAAAATGAAAAATCATTGAAGCTCACACACATACATTTCCATATTTCAGTTTGATAAATTTTATATGAATATTAAATTTAAGATCATTAAATAATGATTGATTTTATATATTATATATTTAAAATTGATTTAAAATAGGGTAAATTACAAAAAACAACCACAGCTATCGACTTTTTTAAACTTGCAACCTAATTTGTTTTTTTTTTTAAAGATTGCCACCCAATATTTCTGTGGTTTTGCCGATTGCAAAAATTCAGGTCATTTTTCTGGCATATGAATTAATTTTTTTCACTTTGCAATCCAGACTTTAATTTTTTTGTCCAATCGCAAATCATGATTTTTTTTTCCGGTTCACACTGATACCTTTATGTTATATATATGAGTGTGACATTTATGTTATATAAGTGTGATCAATATTCATAAAATAAATATCAAGGAAATATTGGTCAAAATTGGTGAAATATATGTAACATTGGTAAAAAATCGATGAAATATCAATAAATATCGTAGAAAATATCGGAATGTATTGGTAAATATATGTTTTTATTTGAAATTTCTATACAATAAATACTAAATTGAGTATCATAACTGATTTCTTAAATTAAATATTTATTTATTTGTATTGAATTTCTTAAAATACAATAAATAGGTTTATTTATTTTCATTTGTATTGAGTTTCTTAAAATACAATAAATAGGTGTATTTGTATTTATTTATTTGTATTGAGTTTCGTACAATTAATACAATATGAAAGCAATTAATAGGTTTTTTAAAATAGTAATTATTTAATAGGTAGATAATTTATTGTAGTTATTTTTGGCAGGATATCCTGCTTTTATACATATATATATATATATATAGATTTATATTAAATATGATATCAATTATTCCTAAACAAATTAATATTTATATTGAAATTATTGTTTGGACAATATCTATTGATGATATTTAAGAAATTATTCAAAAAAATTAACTTAATTAATATTAATAAAATAAGAATAAACTAATACATATTTATATTATAAATTGAATGGATTAAATAATAAAAGATACAAGATAAAAAAGAAAACAATTGTTGATGTGGCAATTTTTGTGGGAAAAATGATATTTTTGTAAATATCTCCAACTTTTTCCTTTATTGTTGTTATAGTATAGAAATATATAGATAAATTTATATATTTATTTTTTCTTTTGAGTTTTTCTATATAATAAATATTAAATTAAATGTCATAAATATTTATATTGTAATTTTTTATTAATAAATGTAAAGTGAAAGTTATTAATGATTTCTCAAAATAGAAATATTTAATAAATGAGACATTTATTATAATTATTTTTGACAGAATATTCTGCTTTTATATATATATAGATATAGATTTTTCTTAGAGTTACATAAACATATAAAGATAATGAATGTAGACGATATTATAACATCAACAGTTACAATATAAAACTCAAAGGCTTCAAGCGAAAAAAAAAAGCAACAGTGTGTGAATTATGTCTACTTTGCAAATTCTATTTGTTGGAAACATAATATATAGTTTTAAAATGAGTAGAGTATATATTATAATATGAATAACATCGTGTTATACAAATCTTACATCGATTCCCCTTGTATTAAAGAAAATGTGCGAAACCCCCTTATGTTTCCATAAATTCAACGTGAAACACCCTAAAACTGTAGACGGTCAGACACGCGCCTTTGGAGCGATTTTGGACTATTTTGGATTAGGAAAAACTATTTCCAGAGCTCTTTTGCTATTTTCCAGAGCTCTTTTTGCTATTTCCAAGCCAGAATTTTCTAAATTTTTCAACCCATGTTATTTCTTGATCCTGCAAACCCGAAAATGGTATATTGGCTGGAAACTGTCGACCTACCCCTTAATTATCTCTTTGAGATAAGGGTAAACTGACTGTGTCACAACGCCACGTATCGTTCGGGATTGATCCTTAAAAATTTACAGATATGTAATAAATATCTTTAGTTCTTAATAAAAAGGAGGCTTTTGCTTCAACGTGTTTTCCGTTCGATCGATTTATCCCTTGAATGATCACCTTGTACACCTGGTGTAGGAAACGAACCAAGGTTGTGCTAGGCAGTTGTTGAAGGAGTTGGATAACTTGCAAACCATCTTCCCTGAGGGTTGAAGTTGAACAGTGAGGAGTTGTTCGTAAAACAGTTTGGGGCAGTAATTTTCCAGCTGGTGGTGTTGCAAACCATCTTACCCAATGTTGTTCTGGTCAAAGAAAGGTATGAATTCCAAGAGATTTATTTATTTTACGGAAGCATGTTGGGCCTGATAATTATTGAAAAATGTATCTGGATATAGAAATAATATGGATTGAAAAAAAATAATAAATTAAAATAATATTTTATAAAATAAAAAGAAAAATGCAAATAAAGCGCGTGAAATGCAGTCAACAAAGTTAAGGACACGCGCGCTGAATTGTTGATATCACAGTGTCTTTCATACAATTTCTCTAATAAAAGAGTGTTTGTGTGAATTCTAATAATACAGAGTGCCCGGGGGCATTAAACCCTATGAATAATAGATTGTAATTATCCTCAATAGTAGGGGATAACGATGACCCCACAACTATACACAAAATATTTAATATACCTACTACCAAAAGGTAAGGTGTGTATATGTTTATATATATATATATATATATATATATATATATATATATATATATATATATAAAATAAATCCATAATTAATAGTATTTTAAAATTAAGTGTGTAATATGATTTTAATGTTGGTGATAATTAAATAATATAAGATTTACTTAAATTTGTTGAATTAAACATGTTAGACTTCAAATAAATAAATCATTTATAAATTTGAAATCCACTTGGTTAAAAAAAAATTATAGAAAAATATAAACAAAACAAAAATAAATAAACACAAATAAAAATGATTTAAAAAATGAAAATTCAAATTATTTACACTTATTAATTCTTTTATGAGATCAAATAGTTTTTGTTGAATATATGTTTCAAAATAAACTATGAAATTCATTTGAACAAAAAATATTTTAATCTTTACATCATTTAATTGAAAATTAAATTTAAGTGCTATTTCAAACTTTAAAAATAAAACCAAATTAGGAAAACAAAATGACGAGATTGTTGAACAATATAATAATAATAGTTATAACTACCCAAGCATTTTGCAACCTAATTTTTTTTCCGATTGCAATCTAGTCTTTTGCAAACCTACCAATTGCAAATTTTCCTGTGGAATGAAGATCAGGTGTGAGGCACATGACTTAATTTGTTCATTTTTGCAACCTAAACTTTGTATTTTTTTTTTTATCTAATAACCTGAACTTTTTTTTTTTTAACGAAATTACAACCAATGATGAAAATTTCGGTTTCGGTTGAAATATAGGTATCTTAAGTGCACGGAAATATCATGCAAATATTTGATATCGATGAAAATATGGGTACATATATTTATTGATAGTTTTCCTATATTTTCTGATATTTTCCCAATGTTTATCTATATTTCACCAATATTTTACTGATATTTACCTATATTCCACCAATTTTGACCGATATTTCCTTGATAATTTATTTTTTGAATATCGGTCACACTTATATAACATAAAGTCATACTCATAAAACATAAAGATAATAGCCTGAAGCGAAAAAAAATTATGATTTGAGATTGGATAAAAAAAATAACGTTCGGGCTGCAATTGGACTAAAAATATAAAGTTTGGGTTGTAAAGTGAAAATATTAATTCATTTGCCGGGAAAATGACCGGAAAAGTAATTTAGGTTGCAATTGGAAAATTTACGTACAAAAAAGACTAGGTTGCAATTAGGAAAAAAAAAAGTTTTGGTTGCATGCAAAGTGAAAAAACCAGATTGTTTGGGTTGTTTTTTTGTATTTTACCCAAAAACTTTTTATTTATGTTCTTATATAGATAATATTTACATTTTTTTAAATTTTATAAGTTTAATTAGTTTGTTTTAATTCCGTGTAATACGTACACGATCCCTACACTAGTTAAATCAATCGGGAGGATCTAAAGTGATTTAATAAGAAGATTTGTAAGTTGATGCCAACTACTTTCTGTCTTTTATAATAATAATAATAATAACAAGACAAATAAATGGTAACTATATCTGTACTTTATATATTTTTGTGCAATGAATTTTTTTAAATTATTTATTTAAACATAAGAAATTATAATATATATATACACTTTGCATGTTCTAAATTCATCATTTGTGTTTACTTTGAGATTTCGTCTCATCATAAGGCTATGTTTTATTTTATTCATTTACTCCATTTCATTTTTTTCAAATTCACCTTCATTTAAATTAATAGAGAAAACGTTATATTTCCTAATAAGTCAAATGTTTGGACTGTAATCTTGGGAGGAAGAAGATTAAGATTAATTTCGAACTTTAATTTCTCTCCGCCTCACAAAAATTATAGATCATTTTTTCTTTCTTTTGATATAATTAGTTGCAGATTTTATAACAAATCATTGTATAATTTTAATTTGCACCAGAATATTTAGTGTGTTCTGTTGGAGATGAGTACATTAAATTTGTTTTTTTAGTTAGTGTGGAAAATGAAATTAACTACTTTGTGGGATATAGAGTGTAACTTAAGTTATAAGATAATAAAAAAGTGAAAACTATTATTTGAAGTTTAAATGTGATATATAGTTAATTTGACATTAACGTTTTTTTAACCAATGAGACATCAAAGTTGATAAAGTTTGGCAATGATTATTATGTTTACCAAACCCTAAATAGCATATAGAAAAATTGGCGACACGCTTTGCTAATTATGAGATCCCTTCCAATTGTAAACATTTCAAAACGAGTTAATAATGTAAATATTTTAATATCTTTGCAAACACCATAACTTGTCATGCAACATCTAGCTAGCCGATGTGGTTTCTCGTGAAGTCGTGATCTCACGTGTGATGAGATACAAATATTTGTTTTACAGGTATTATATATATTTCAAGTATGTGTTTTTCAATTATAAATATATCTTGTTCTATAAAAAATGTAACCGCGTATGGTGTGACAGTTGTGCATGGATTTTTGTGCATGTACTATTACATAAATTATGTGATATTTATCTTTAATTAAAAGTCATAGTTCTTAATCACATTTAAACTATAGAAAATTAATATTGTTTAAAATGTCTACGTTGGGCAACTCTTAATATATCCACCACTAACTAGTAATAATTTCATCAATTGATTATGTGGAAAGTGAAAAAAATTAAAATCCTAGATAACAAAAACGTTATCGATGGACACATATCATTATGTTCACAACGAATAAGATATTGTTGACTGTTGAACTATATAGTAAATCTTGTTAGATCATCGTCCATTTTATTAAAATAATTTTCCTACACTCTTTAATATATATTAAAATGAATTTAATTACCAAAAACCCATGATAATTTAAAAACTATGATGTCCAACAGGGAGCCTATAAAACTGATATTGGCATGGCATTAAATGAAACTAAAATTGGAAAAAGTAACATGATCCCTTCTACAATTTAAGATTGCAACATGCAAGCTCTCCGAATAAATCGTATGATATATGAGATTTTTCATAATTAATATTTAAAAAAACTAATGTAAAAAGTTAATATATTCTGAATAAGAAATAATAAAGCATCGAATATATATGTTGGATAAAAAGAAAATTATCAAAAAATATTTGCATATAAATTCACGTTGCCTGAAAAATATTTGTATGATCAAAAATTTATATATTGAAAACTAATATCTATTTAATTCAATATTAATTATATACTTAAAATTGAGTTTAGTTTTGGGGGAATTCAAATTAATAACGAGAGAATGACATATGTCCTGAAATAAAAGTTCAGGTTGGTGCGTCAGGTTAAGTTCGAATTTTGACAGTTCGCAGTCATTTCCCTCTCCCTCGTCTCTGTCAAATAGTGGATAGACGACCCATATTAACAACTCTAAATATATATATATATATATCTATTACCTATATAAAAGTATGGATATTTCTTACAAAATATGGATTGCCTAATATTATATCCTTATTAAATGTTTTATTTAAGGTTATAATAGTAATTTATGATTTTCATATTTAAATAATTTTACAAAAAAATTTCAAACCAAAATCACATAGAGTTCTATTATAAGTAGGACTCTAATTTACTATACTTTTTTTTTAATTTAATTTAATTTAATATAGATTGTATATTCTTATAAAAAAATTACTCCCTCCGTCCCACCTTATTTTGCCTACTTTCCGTTTTTGCTTGTCCCAACTTATTTTGCCAGCCCAAAAATGGCAAAAAAAAAATTTATGACCTTACCCCTTCATGTCTTTCATTTTACAAAATTACCACTCAAATTATACCTTTAAATTTTGTATTTGTTTCCTTAATCTATCTTAATGCTACCTAACAGTTATCTTAATTAATGATCCACAAATCAAAAACAAAGCCCACTCAAATTATACCCTATCACTCTTCGTCTCTCTCTATCACCCATTTCTGGAATCTTCATCTTCATCTCTCTCTACTCGAAACTCTAATCTCCCACTGTGCGCCGTTCCCATTCCTACTGCGCCATTTGTGGAATCTTCATCTCCATCTCTCTCTATCTGAAACCCTAATCTCCCACTGTGCGCCGCTCCCATTCCCACAGCGTCGTTCCCATTTCTGGAATCTTCATCTCTCTCTCTATCACTCTTCGTCTCCAAGCCCTGTATCTTCATCTATCTCTCTCTATCTGAAACTCTAATCTGAAAGTTGTGCGTCGTTGCCATTCCCACTGCACCGTTCCCATTCCCTCTCGAAACCCTAACTCCCTTCGATTCCCTCTTCGATGCTCTATGAAACCCTAATTATGTGCTCGCCGAAACCCTAAATCTATGGCCGCCGAAACCCTCTGCATGTCTTCTTCCTCCTAAATTTGTGGCCTCTGGAAAATATGTCCGTTTCTTGGCCAAAACCCTCGTCGAAACCTTCTGCCGATTCTGTGTCCCTTTCTTGGCCGAATCGAGTGGTGATTTCTGAGTTTTGTAGCCGATTCGAGAAGGTTTAGGGGGTTTGATGGCAGATCTGAGAAGGGAAGGGGGTTTCATGCTGGGTTGTGGAAGGGAAGATGAGTTTCTGGCGATTCGAGTTGGGATGAGGGTTTCTTGTCCGAATCTGAGTTTGAAGGGGGTTTCATGGCCGATTCGGAGGAAAGCTTCGTGGCCGAAACTCCCTTTGAAGGAGATGGGGTTGCTCTCCCTCAAGGGATCGAGGTACCCTCCTTCTGCAGTGAATATGAGGTGGATCCAGATTTGGTTGCTTTTAAAACTGAGTGTTTGGCTATCTGGGCACCCTCAGTTCGAAAGGTTAAAGTACTCCAAACCACTTGTGTATTTGATTCATGCTTGCTGTTTCTGTGATGTTTCTGTGTTGTTTATGATGATTTCTGAGTTTACTGAAAGGCTGAGAATGATAAGAATGGATGTTGATTTCTATGTATGTGAATGTGTTGCTTATGCATGTTGATTCTGTGATGAAGTGTCTACACTTCTGAGAATGGTTGGAATGTATGCTCTGAATTTCTGATGCATGCTTTTATGCTGATTTCTGAGTTTGCTGAAAGGCTGAGAATGATGAGAATGGATGCTGATTTCGGTGTATGTTAATGTGTTGTGCCATAAAAGCTGATTCTGTGATGAAGTCTACACTTCTGAGAATGGTGAGAATGTATACTGAACTTATGATGCTTGCTTTTATGATGATTTCTGATTATGTGATGACTGTTGGAGTCTGTCCAGTGTATTTGAAAGACTGCTGGAGTCTGTCCAGTTTATTTGAATGACTTGTGATGATTCCTTTCTGCTGATTTTTGATGTGAATGCATGGTAGCTACCTCAAAGCTGCCCAACAGTTATCTGTTGTCTCTGTGAAAAAAAATGACATGGTGTTGCATGTTGTAGCTTGTCATGGTCTGTTTTAGGACTACCATGCATTGCTGCCATCTCACCTTTAATATGAAAAAACCCAATGATGAAATCTTTCTGAGGGAAAACAAAACTGACATAAAATTAAACTGATTCAATTGTTTACAGTTTAAGCAAAAGGTACACTGCATGTGTTTACACTGTAAACAAAAAACCAGATTGTCAAAATGCATTCTAAGCCTACTTTACATGTACCCTAACTCTGTTAGAACACCCCCAATGTCATAAGATTCAATGGCTGCTTCATTTGCTAAGAGAAAGTCTATTGCTTGCCTTACTACTTACTCATCCACTTCAAGTGTCAATGGCAGTGAGCCATTTCTTTCTTGTGCTGTCTTTCCAATGTGAGGCAGCTTGTAATTGTTGCCTCCATTTACCTTTAAAATGTCAACCATGCATGCTTGTAGTGTTAGAAATATGTTGTTCAATTTTGGATGCTCTAGTTCTTCAAATGATTGAAGAACATTAGCAACCAAGTCATTAACGTTGTAGGATCTTGTTTCAATCTGCAAGGATTGAATAGCCCTGAAGTACCCTAAGTCCAACACATTAGTATCTGGTGAATTTGGTGGTTGACACATCAACTGTATATCAAATCCATCTTGCATGGCAGCCATCCTGAAATCTGGGTCCATATTGCTTAAATGAGGTCTTGCATTGTCTTATTGGATGATGATTTTTTTACTTGCATTTGCTGGCCACTTGGCCTTAATTGCTGGGAGTATCTGTGTTATGCCATGTGATAAAACAATAACAGCAAACAATTTACCATAAACTGTGTTAGTAATGTCACCAAAGCAGCCCAATAGTTAATCAAAACCTTAGGGCAGTTTTTAGGAGACTTACATAACACATTAAGTGATGAAAAATTTGTGTGTTTTGAGTTACCTTTTCTAAAAGGCAGCTCTTAATCACTTCTTTGTTTATGGAGTCAATTGGTTTTGTAACCATTGCACCCCTTGGTCTGTTTGCTGACTTTCTGATGGCGGGAAGTTGTTGTGTGAATGGGAAAATTCCAATCTTCCCATCAAACAACAACTCCCCTTCTTCTGTGTACTGTGGCCTTGCCACAGCAGCCATAAACATGACTTTTGATATGAAACACTTACTTTTACAAGCCATTTCACTTGTCTGTTGCATGTAGAACCACTTCTCGTCTATATGAACTACGTTATGCATTGATTCAAAGCTGATCTTGTTGCTCATATGTTTGTGCAAGAAACATAGGCTGAATTTGATTCTGCTCACCTTATTTGAATCTGTCAATACTGGTTTGATTGCATTTGTATGTGCTTTAAGTTTACCCGATTTGACCAACCTCCCCACTTCTGATTTACTGACTTGAAGCTCTGTTGCTAACCTCCTTATTGTGCCTCTCTTGGAGAAGGGAATGACTTTAATGGCTTCCTCATCAAACTATTTAAGTTGAGATGAAGTATGACGTGACCTTTCCGGAAAAAAAATAAGCTGCCCCTCTGAAATTTGCTTCCTTGCAGCTTGCCATATGAGTCGGACGGTACGAACGGACACTCCAAATGATGCTGCGACTTCTGCAGTGATGTCATTATTCAAAACGCCGTTTTTGTTGTTTACGAGAAGCCGCCGAGCTATTAGAAGTCGTGCTGATGGAGATATATTTGTTCCTTTTCGGTTGTTTGTCATTTTCGTTAAATCTGAAATTTTGTGTTGTTTTGGGTTGTTGGTTGTTGAAGATGCATTGAATGCATATGTTCTTGTATTTATAGAACAATAGGATTTGAATTTGTGAGGATTTGGTGGGAAATTTGAATATTTGCTGTAAAGATCATCCTCTGTAATTTTTTCAGATTTGGTGGGAAGTTTTCTCACCTGAAAATTTTAAGCAGCGCAGCCTTTTTGTATCATTTTCTCTTATGCAGTTTTTATTTTATTTAATCTGCATTTCTGAGTTTACAATTAACATACTAATCAACTTCCTAATTAAAGTGAAAAAAGCATAAACTTAAACATCCAATCAACAGTCAACTGTATTTTCTTAGGATCCGTGCCGGTCAAAGTAGACAAAATAAGGTGGGACGGAGGGAGTATTATTTAAGGTTAATAGTATTATAATATTTTTTATTTAAATAATTTATCTTCCACATACAACTCATGTGCTGATACTCGTGTTAAATGATGAATCCTATAGTTTAATTGTCAAAAAACTACTCTCTCATGTACATTTGATTTGCAGTATATATATCACGTATGAAAACAATGTTTTACAAAATACGAGGGGCCGGCGTCGCTGAATTCATCCTTGGACACAGGGACGGACCTACAGCTGGGCCAAGGGGGGCACTGGGCCCCCCTGAAAATTTATAGAATAATTAGGGGTAATATGGTAATTTTTTAATTTATTAAAAAACATTAAGCAATTATTAAGATTCATGGGAATTTATATGTCATTTGAGTTGATCATTCCATTCATCTTCCTTGTTAATTTTTATCCTCTTTTGTTTCACAACATAAAATCCTAATTTACTATTTTACCAATTGTTTTTGTATGTAATTTCAATATAAAGTGTTATCTTTATATTATTTTTCTTGTTTTGTCTCTTTTCCCTTATTATTATTGTTGATTTACTATACATTATGGTAACAGATTGACAAACTTATTTTGTTAAATTGTTAAGTTATTATTTTTACTTAAAGTAATGTAAGATTTAGTTTCTTCCGAGAAAGAAAAAAAATCAAAATATTCTTATGAAATTACTAATTTAGTGTACAAATAATAATAATCAATATTTAAGTTTTGGTGAAGATGTTCACATTGAGTAAATAAAGACAATAAGATGTAATCTTTTCTTTTAAGATTATGCGACAAAGCTCATTATTAAACTCTCAAATCTTGAATCATATCCTTATTGTATTTTGAAGTTTTATTTAGAATTTGTTTTACCAAGTTCCATTTTGCTTTACTTAATTTACTTTCTAATATTTATTATCATTTTTATAGATCATGGAAATGTGTAATGTAAAATACAAACTACGGTAAAATGAAAAATATATAGAAGAGAATGTTGTAATAAATTTATCAAAATTGCAATATATTTATGTTCATGGTTTAGAATTTTCATTTTTTTATACGAACTAACTCGGGCCCCCCTGGATTGAAATCCTGGGTCCGTCAATGCTTGGACACATCATTAATCTACACGCCACCTTCGTACTATTTTGGTTTGAAAACTAGAAAGAAGCTGCTTTAACTAATATTTAATTATTACAGCTAGAATAATGTTAGCTTAGTCTATGTCAATCAATCCATGGTGCTACTCTTAAGATTATAATTAATCTTAAAATTGGGATATAGAAACCTCTTTTATCATTATAATTCTGTTTTCTACGTACGTACTAATGTTATATATATATATATATATATATATATATATACTTGTGACCAAGTAGTTATATATAAACTTGCAACAAAAGAATGCAGGGTGTGACAAAGACAAAAATACCTACAATCTACCAATGTGATTCCAAAGGTCGTGAAAAGCACACAGTTGTAGCTGATCTCGATGGCACATTGCTCGTCGAAAGTGTTGCCTTCCCATACTTCGCCCTCGTTGCATTCGACGTTGGAGGCATTCTCAGACTCCTCTTCTTGCTTTTGCTGTCTCCATTGGCTGGACTTTTGTACTACTTTGTTTCTGAATCCTCGGCCACTAGGGTTCTCATATTCGCAACCTTTGCTGGGATCAAAGTGTCGGCTATAAAGTCTGCTGCAAGAGCTGTTTTGCCTAAGCATTACTCGGAGGACTTGCATCCTGAGACGTGGCGCGTTTTCTCATCCTGTGGGAGGAAATGTGTGCTCACTGCCACCCCTCGGATCATGGTTGAGCCCTTCTTGACCAACTATTTGGATGTCGACCTCGTTTTGGGTACTGAGATTTCTTCGTATAAGGGCTTTGCCACTGGCCTTGTGGCTGCACCTGGTGTTCTTGTTGGCAAGAACAAGGCTACTGCTCTTAGGAAGGCTTTTCAGAATGAAGAAATGCCTGATATTGGGATTGGAGATAGAAATACTGATTTCCCTTTCATGAAGCTATGCAAGGTACATATACTTCTCTTCGTTTATCATATTAAGCTAAAGTTATGATAGTAATCATCAGACAATACTGTTCGATCTTGTGTGTTCTAATTGTGTTGTCTCGACAGTTAGATGATTATTGTATATATTAAAAATACCATATTCCTATTACTCGCTATAAATAGGGTGTTTGAAGACTCAAATTTTATAAAAATCGTGCCAAACACTACCATGTAGAGATATGAGACTTTAAAAACATTAATGGTCGAAGGAGAAGATGAAACATGATTTTGGAATAAAGGAACTCGTAGAGTATATATCTAAGACCTAACATATTATTGATCACTACATGTACATTATTGCCTAAATGCAGGAAAGGTACATAGTCCCCCAAAGGGCCGGGGTTCGTCCTGTGAGCCCGGAATCGTTGCCAAAGCCCGTGATTTTCCACGACGGTCGCCTTGTCCAAAAGCCCACTCCATTGATCGCACTACAAATCGTTCTCTACTTCCCAATTGGTGTCATCATATGTTTACTACGCATCTTGATCGGCTGTTTTGTCCCAATTTCATGGAGCCATTTGGCCATGAAACTAATGGGCTTCAAAATCAAAATCAAAGGAAGCCCATCACCATTTATAAACATGACCAACCCTCGAAGAGGTGTCCTCTTCGTCTGCTCCCACAAAACCCTATTCGACGCCTATCTGATCGCCGCCATCCTGCGGCGGAGGGCCACCGCGATCACCTACAACCTGCCAAGCCTGTCCGAAATCCTGTCGCCCATAAAGACTGTAAGAATCACAAGGGAACGGGCCAAAGATGCCGAGGTGATCGAGACCATCTTGGACAGTGGAGAAGACTTGGTGGTCTCCCCAGAGGGCACCACGTGTCGAGAGCCCTACTTGCTTAGGTTTTCGTCCCTCTTCGCTGAGCTCACCGATGAGATCGTGCCGGTCGCCATTGATGCTAAGCCGAGCATGTTTCATGGGACGGCGACTCGAGGCCGAAAATGGCTCGACCCTTTCTTCTTCGCCATGAACCCGGTGCCTGAATACGAGGTTGTTTTCTTGGACAAGCTGGCGCCTGAGCAGACCTGCAAGGCCGGGAAATCGAGCCATGAAGTTGCGAATAATGTTCAGGAAATGATTGGCAAGGCCTTGAATTTTAGGTGCACCAAACTCACGAGGAAGGAGAAGTATCGAGCATTGGCCGGGACTGGTGGTATGTTTCGTTGGCCACAAACCCATCCGTAAACGCGGGTGTACACGACATGTTCTATTGCACTTCATGTTACATTTTGTATTTCAAAATAAACACCACAAATTATCATGTGTTAACATGTGACGTTTATTAAATGTTATGAAATATAAGATGTAATAATAAATGTAGTTGAAGATCCAATCCATTGTTGTTGAGGATTATATGAGCTTATTTGTAGCGGAAAAGTGGAAGATGTATTTTCTTAGGGTATGTTTGGAACGAGTTTCCGATGACAAGATTTTGGATTTCAAAATCATAAAATATGTTTGTTTTCAAATCGAAGTTTGGATTACAAAATCCTAACATAATCATTACTACCTATATTTAATCATTCAATCATTACAAAATACACTTTTTCATAATAAAATAGGCAAATGCTGCTGTGCACCAGGTGCACGGATCTAGATTGGTGCAACTGGGGCGACCCGACCCGGATCCGCGCACCTGGATTTTCTTTTTTTTTTCTTTTTTTTTTTTCGCTTCAGGCTGTTACCTTTATGTTGTAAAGATGTGACCTTTACGTTATATAAGTGTGACCTTTATGAATAAATGTTATGACCTTTATGTTCAGTAACTTAGGAAAAAAATGAAGATTTTCAGGTTTTTTCGCTTCAGATTAAGACCTTTATGTTGTATTGTTGTAACCTTTATGTACAGTTCTTGTGACTTTTATGTACAAATATTATGACCTTTATAATCCATAACTTTGAAAAAAATTGAAATTTTCAAAATTCAGTGCATTTTAAGGATGGATATATGTGCAGCTAATATTTCATAAACGTAAATATGTACAAATTTTGTTAAAATTCTTCATTTTTTTCTAAGTTAGAGTATATAAAGGTCATTACATTTATACATAAAGGTCACACTTATATAACATAAAGGTCACATGCATATAACATAAAGGTAACAACCTGAAGTGAAAAAATAAAATTCAAAAAAAATAAAATAAATAAAAGTGCGCTGATCCGGGTCGACCCGGACCCGACCCGAATTGTACATACACCAGTTGCACAGGAGACTAACTCAATAAAATATCATATCAACCCAACTTTTTACAATAAAATATAATATCAACCAACTTTTTCCTATTTGATTTGACATATACAATATAATCCTACCCTACTAAATTCTCAAACAAACATACATTTTCACTATTCACTTTTACTACAAAATTCAGGATTTCAAAATCAGGTTTTCTTCAAACCCACTAAAACCTCTCCCAAACATATTCTTAGGATTGGGATAGTTTTTTTTTTTTTTTTTTAGAATCGTGGTAAGCAAAGTATATTTCTTTTGAAAAGCATAAAAAATATTTGATTACACCTTGTGTCATATCTTTTATTTCAAAATAATAATCAACGGTCATGTGTATTTGTCGACATAATTATTTAGAATTAAGTGTTATGATAATAAGATGCAACATCAAATATAATAGAATATCCAACCTGTTTGAAAAAAGATTTTAAAAAATAGGAGAAAAGAAAATATCGGGATTCGAATCCGGATCAACACAATTTTTACCACATGGATGGATACCTTAAACTACAAGCTCATGGTTCCGAGAGTAGTGTACTTGAATGAACCTTACTATTTCATACAATTGTTTTATAATTCATGTATCTTAATAAAATTAGCACACGTGCTACATTTAATGAAGTACGTTATGCTCTACCGATTATTTGGGCCAAGGCAAACACCAATTATTTGGGCCAAGGTGCATTTAGCCACCGAAAAAGCCCAGCAAAATTCGGCCTAGATGAAGGCCAGCCGAAGCCCATTAAAAACAAAACAGGCTTTTATATATAATCTTGATGACAACTGATTAATCTGCTCTCATGAAAAAATGTAAAGTTCTTCATTAACAGATCGAAACTGCATAGTTGCTCTAATAAGTGATAAATTCCCTTTTATATCATATGATTATTGTATATCATTGATGAAAGAAAGTTGGTACCAATAGATGAAGAAATTAAAGTAATAAAATCAGCTTAATCAACAGTTTAATTTGAGAAGCTTATTATTGAATACGTGCATGTAAGAGTTTTACAGCAACATTAAAAGGTTCTAGGTGGTGGTGGCAATGGGGCCAGCAAGAAGGGCGTTTCGGAGGGCTTTTTCGTCTCTTAGATTTCGGTGATCTTAGTACTGGCTCCTCCTCCACCGTTGGATCCTTATCTTCCACTAATCCATCGTTCAGAAATCCCTCAAACTCCACAGGGTGTGTGTCCAAAGACTCATCATGATGCTTAAGAAGATCAACGGGAGGCGCCTCTCGTTTCTCATCGTGCTCGAGTTTGGGGTGAAATGCAGTAGAATGAGCTGTGAGCACTGCTAAAAGTAGAAGAATTGTGAGTGGTATTGGAGTGTTCATGGTGGCTGTGGTGGTGGTGTATGCTAAATGCCCTTTTATAAGCTCTGTTTTAATGTTTAGAAGTATGATTGTGTTCTATATATATATTTTTATAAATGATGGTAGTATCATGAATCATGATGTACTTTGAGTACATAAAACATTTATTTATGAAAAAATGGATAAATATAGAATTAATTAGATAATGTAAAAACAAATCCTGTCTTTATTTCTTCAAATTCTTTTCACAATCAGTTATTTTAATGGATTCCAACATGATGTTTGAGGTATTTACTTTTGAAACTACAAATATTCTCTTAAGCTTTGCATATTTACAAGAAACGCCCTTCCCAAATTAATTTTCCGTTCTCTTACATTCAAAAGTAGATTAAAGAACAGTTACTACTGTTAGATTCTTCATCAGAAATGGAATTTTTCTCCTAGTTACACATTTACTAACCAGATATTTACATGCACAATCCCAGACAAAGAAGAAGAAACTATGATCGTTTTTTATCATCAAAAGATGAATCCAAACTTGCATCAGCTGCCGATTTTGTTAGCATTAGAGCCCTCTGGCTGTTGAACTTGAACCCACTGCTGCGAATTCATCCTTGTTCCGGACGAGACAGATTTCTCGTTCTCTCCAATATTTCCCTGTGTAGGAGGTTGGGAGTTATTATGTTTCTTTGAGTATTGTGTTGCAGCTGCTCTCGCGCCAGCAATTGCTGCCATAAGAGCCGGTGGTTTTTCCTCCTCAGAGGTGGTTGGGAAATTAGAACCAGATGCAAGTGAACCAGGCTCCAAGGAGAAACGATCGCGTGGATCTGGAACCGGAAACTTAACTGCTTGTGGTGATTCCACGGAGGTGAGACCTCTCACAGCTGCTGCATATATCTAGGCATATAACACGAGAACATGGATGATGGGAGTATTATAGAATCAGGTGAATGAAACAATACACAATTGATTATGTCGTTACCTTCCTTTCCAAATTATAAACTCCTTGGTATCCACGCATGTCAAATGGCACTATCAGTTTCTGTATGCATCGATTTACAGTTATCAGTATTTGAATTATTTGTCTGTAATTAGAAAAACTGGGGGGGGGGGGGGGGGGGGGGGGGGACAGGAACCTGAGGTTGCTCACAAAGCCAACAAAAGGCTGTTTGTCCTTCTAGCCTCACCTGCATAGAAACATTAGGACAATGTTGGTCACATTTTGAAGCAAATCATACCAATTTGAATATGAAGTTTTCTAGGTGTTCACCGATTCAGGTACAGCTTCCCAGCTTACTAGCTCTTCACAGGTAACACATCCCACCACATCAACACAGCCTATCGAAGATGAAGTTTAAAAGTCATACTTCCATCAAAACCAGACCAAGAAACCTGGCCTTAAATGCAACATCGTTACAGAGATTGGTGTAATAATGAAGGATATGCAATGTGTATGTATATATCATTTTCAAGAACCATTGTTACTGCCAAAGCCAACTGAGAGTAATGCTATAACACTCGTCTCAAATATATTAGTATGCTACCTAGAAGTTTGGAAGTAGGGTAATGCTCAGGGAATTTGAGGTCTGTTATTCCACTAGTTGCATAGATCTCCCTATAGAAGTCCTCCATTGCTGTGATCGTCTCCGGCTCGGGGACCTTACCAGCTGCATGAATCCAGAGACGTCCTGTGGGAACAGAGGAAACGAGTGACATAATTTTAACCCATCGCACCAACACATGAACCCACATCGTTGCATATGAATACATATATATGGTACGTGTATAGACATTGGACATCAACCTTGCAATAGAAAGACAAATGATTCCTAATATGCATTTAGACAAAAATGCTTGACCAACCAAAAAACCTCCTCCACTTAGCGAGCAGTATATAGAAGTCGGGTTTCGTATTTGGGTATGATTTCTATCAACGATGTTCTGAAGTGCCAACGTTGATCAATTTCCTGTGTAACAATCTATCTCCAAAACAGCCTAATTAAGAATTGAAGTTTTTCTTTAAACACAATGATTTGAAGCAAGCCCATGAATTAAAAACTCCAATAAGTCTCTTCAATCAAACATATCAACATTATTCATCAATCTAGTAGGTGATTTGCTAAAGCAAAATCACGTTTTTGATCATCCACATTAGTGATCTCCTAAGCTGCTTGCTCTTTAGCTAATAATCAACATAACTCTCAGAGAATAAAAGCTAATTTCAAGTGAAATCAATCTCTAATACAGGGAAAACAGTAAACAGCATCCAACAGCATATTCAACGATCTTGATGGAGCAACAATAAATAGAGATAAACCCTAATAGGAGAAGAAATTGAGAAATTAAACAAATTCAAAATTAGGGTTTAAAAGAAATCCTAACCTCTAATAGGAGCAGGCCAAGATCGGCCTTCAATTCGTTTGATGCCATAAACAAGCAAAGAAGCCCATGGCTGATGCATTGTTAAACATGGGTTTCTATAATTCCCCGAATCTGTTCTACTTCCCATTTTATCTCTCCGATTCACTGATTTCTTGGAATGGAGAGTTTCAGTTTCTGCAATCACACTTGAATACTTGAATTGTTTCAACAATGAATAAATACTTGAAAATTAGGTTCTTTATAGGCTTCAAAAAATAAAGTTTTTTTTAAATATGTAATTCTGTTTCCTATTTTATCAAATGAGTTTTATTAATAACAAATTATTTAAATAAGGTATTTCATAATGTTTTCAACCTTCAAGGATAGGGAACTTTCTGTAAGAATAAAATCTATTTTCTTGAGTTTTTATTTTTAGAATTTAATTTTTTTAAATAGATATATCTATTCTAATATTATAGAATCGATAAAATTTCTATAATATTTTCCACCACGAACACGAAGTCATATGCTGAAGAATCATAAGAAGATGTGAAACCACTCGTTATAAAAGAAAAGGTTAGCACTAAATAAAATATTGAAAGAAAAAAAAAAGTCTTACTTGGCATATATGTAGGATTATAATCATATTGCCAACCAAAAATAAGATATTAAAATCTTGTTCCCACCTCCTTAAAAAAAAAAAAAAAAAGAAGAGAGAATAATGTTAGAGCATGTGCATTCCTTAACAAAAATTTTTGTCAAGAGGTTGGGGTCCACATGACACCACATCAATTTAAAAACAAACACTTCTTATAAACACATGTCTACATTACTTAACAAAAAAATACAATCATTATATGTGGGTCTCATCATCAACTAACTTTTTTCTTAATATATATCAAATAAAATCATTTTGTAAAATTAATCAATAATATTAAACCTAAATCCATTTTAATCAATTAAATAATTATTGTAAATATAAATATATATATATATATTTACATTAGTCTCAATTCGTATATAACATGAAATTTAAGGGAAAATTTGAATATATCAATTCATGTAATAATAATAATAATAATAATAATAATAATAATACGTTGAAATATATTTGAAATATAAATGTAATATTAATATTTAATTGTCCCCAAATCGTCTCCATATGTGTTCTACTAAATCCGCTCGAAGTTGGTGATGTATTTGATTATCACGTAGCTCGGAATTCCTTTGAAGATATTCTTGAAATTTTTCGTGTGATCCATGTACTGGTTGTGTAGGCTCATCACGTTCGTTGTTGTACCAATTCGTGATTAATTTTCTCTCGTCTTCAACAATCATGTTGTGCAAAATAATACATGTTAACATTATATGTCTCAATCTTTTCTTATACCAGAAACGAGTTGGTCCTCTGATGATTGTCCATCGTGCTTGTAGTACGCCAAATGTCCGCTCAACATCCTTTCTTGCTGCTTCTTGTTTTTCCTTAAACAATCGTCTTTTCACATCCTCCGGAGAGGGAAAAGTCTTGACAAACGTCGCCCATTCTGGATAGATTACATCTGTTAAATAATATCCCATTTTATATTGTGAACCATTCACAATAAAGTTAGTCACGGGTGCGTATCCTTGTAATACTGTGTTGAATAAATCAGATTCATACAACACGTTAATATCATTTCGGGAGCCCGCCACCCCAAAAAAAGCATGTCATATCCACAAATCATAAGACGCGACAACTTCAAGCACAATTGTGGGTGAACCATGACCCCTTGTAAACTGACATTTCCAAGCCACATGACAATTTTTCCATTCCCAATGCATGCAATCAAGACTTCCTAACTAGGGATGTAAATGAAGCAAGCCGTTCGCGAACTATTCGTGGCTCGGCTCGATAAATATTCGTTCGAGATCGTTTGTGAAGCTTAACGAGCCGAACTCGAGCCCGAATTTCGAGCTCGAATACTTAGCGAGCCGAACTCGAGCCTGGACATGTTTGATTCGAAAGCTCGCGAACAGGTTCGCAAGCCTGCCTAACGAACCTGTTCGCGAACTAGTTCGCGAACAGGTTCGCGAGCCTGCTTAACGAACCTGTTCGCGAACAGGTTCGCGAGCCTGCTTAATGAACATGTTCGCGAACAGGTTCGCGAGCCTACGTAACGAACATGTTCGCGAGCCTGCCTAACGAACCTGTTCGCGAACATGTTCGTTAGGTTCGTAAAATGTTCGTTAGTATATTCGTTTAGTGTTTGTGGGCTAGTTTATTTATATATTTTATAATAGTATTAGATTTTAACATTTAAATAAATATATAAATTAAAAAATTCTTAACACAAATGTTACAGGATTAAATTAAACATATTCATTTTATAAACATACTAATTAATACAAATTCAATACAATTTACTTATTTCTAATATATTAATTGCATTGTCATTTGAATATCTTTAAAATTTTGATATTAATGATACAATATAGTGATGATATATTGTCTTTATATAAAAGATATAATGCTTTAAATATTTATATAAATTAAAGTTTGGGTATCTTAATATTGGATTTTCCATTTATGATATTTTAAATATTTATATATGATATTTGAAGCATACATGATACATAAGTATAACCTATAAATATGTATATAACTAAATATAAAATATGTATTAATTATCAATATCTGCACAATTAACATTTTTAAAATTTTAATATTAATATTTTAAAATAATTAAAAATAGAAATATTAATTAGAGTTTAGATTCTTCAATATAATATTATGAGATTTGAAATCCACACAGATATATACGTATACACACACGCGCCCGCGCGCACACACACACTTATATAAACGTAACTCTCAATTTTCGAACAAACTAAGTAGATAATTGGTTATATATTGTTAACTTTAAAGTTTAAACATAAAACATATCAATAATTATATATTTTACATTTTTGTATTTATCATCAATAAGAATTTTAGTGTTACAATTATACATTTTACATTCTTATATTAAAATATCACGAGTTTTGTAATGATTTCGCGAATGAGATAAATTATATATTTCTTGAAAAATATAACATATTATCTAAAATTTATAATTTAATCATAAAACTTATTTATAATTAGATATTTTACGTTTTTATATTTATCATCAATAAGAATTGTAGAGTTATAATTATACATTTTACATTCCTATATTAACATATCAACTTACTAACAAAGATAAATTATATATTTCTTAAAAAACATAGTATATTATATATGATAACTTGATCACACACATACTTGTATGTAAAAAGGCTACTGCGGAGATTCAGGAGATACATTTGGCTTAAAGGCTTTATTTTCAAAATTGACGAGCTATATTACGTAAGTTATTTACATAGAGCATTAAATTATTTGTTTTATGTTTTTTTAGTTGTTAACATCTTTAATTTTCATAATTTATTGTTTTGAACATTGTAGGTGACAGTTGAACATATATATTTGTCGTCAAGGACCAAAGATCGAGAAGTTTAATATTTAGAATATTACGTTGACTTGAAATTTGACTATTTTAATTATTTTTGTACGTCATTGTTGAATTGTGAAATTTATATGTGTTGTTATGTTTATTTTCTAATTAAATCTTGAAATGGAGGCCAAAATTAGTGTTAACGAACTCGAGCCCGAACTCGAGCCGAACTCGAATTCGAGCTTGTACCGAACTCTTTCGATCTTTTATCGAGCCGAACTCGAACTTGGCTCGTTTGTCCTATTAACGAGCCTTATTCGAGCCGAACTCGAACGAATACCGAGCCCAATATTTTTCAAACGAGCCGAGCTCGAGCCCCATTCCTAAGGCTCGAGCCAAACTCGAGCCGAACTCGAGCCCGAACCGAGCTCAAACGAGCTGAACTCGAGCCCAGTACTGTTCGGCTCGGTTCGGCTCGTTTACATCCCTATTCCTAACATGCCCGGAAAACCGTGACGCTCCTCGTGCATTTCGACAAGTCGTTGAACATCATAAATATTCGGTTTTCTCAAGTATTGATCACCAAATAATACAATCACAGATTGACAAAATTTATATAGACCTTTGATAGCGGTGGACTCACCCATTCGTAGATACTCATCCAATTAGTCGACCGAAACACCATAAGCAAGTTGACGAATCACGACCGTGCATTTCTGTAGTGGTGATAGTCTCATCCTTCCTGTTGCATCTTGCCTATGTTGGAAATATGGAGAGTATCCTTGAATTTCATTAAGAATTCGAAGGAACAAATGTCTCTGCATTGGAAATCGTCTTCGAAACACATCCTCATGATACACTGGGTTATCGGAGAAATAATCATTAAATAACCTCATATGCCCAGCTTCACGATTTCGTTGTATGAATCGTTGTCGTCTCAATTTTTAGGTACTTACCATTTTAGGTAGTTTTGATAGTGTTGGTGGTTACCATCCACCATTATCTCAATTTTTAGGTACTTACCATTTTAGGTAGTTTTGATAGTATTGGTGGTTACCAACTAATTTATTTGTATCATATTGGTGATAACTTAATTATTTGATGCATTTTAGGGCTTAATTTCATATCATTTTGTGTTGAAAAACATGCAATAGTGAGATTTTATTTAGATTTCATTATCTTTTTAAGATTTCACGTTTTTGCTTGATTTGAAAGGAATTTGAAGATTGAGCACAAATGAAAGTCTAGTGGAATTTAATGCCAAGTTGGAGTCGAAATAGGGAGTCGATAATGAGTAGATATGGAAGATAAATCATATCTCAATCTCTAGAAGTCCAAATTCGAAGATTCTTATCTTGTTGGAAAGCTAAGATGAAGTTCTACAACTTTTATGTTGAAAGTTTTTTTTCAATTCGGTCTCCACTAAAGCAGAATATCACAAGAAGGTGAAAGTCGTGCAAGAATGTCCTAATTTTCGTCTTGACATGATTCTAGTAAATTAGGCATAACTTGGTGTATTAAACTCATCTTGGGTTGAAATTAGTGTTATTGGATAGCTAACTTCAAGAGCTACAACTTTCATGAAGACGTCAAAGTCCAATTCGAGTTCTAAACAGGAGAAAAAGAGTTTGAAAGTCATAACTCGGGTGAGGTCGAGTCTCAATGCACGAGCTGAGCTCAAGGGAAATTCGAAGTACCCACCCGACCCAGGTCGCCTGTAACCCGCCCGGGTTAGGTGTTTTAGAGCTCAAATTTCTGTTTTGTTGTTCGATATGGGCCGGGTCATCCGTATCCGATCGGGCCGTGTTTCGTTTGTTTTAGACCCCGTTTCAACTAGAACTCTACTCCAAACCTAATTGTGAGATATAAATTGGGATTTTGTGACTCAAAACAAAAGAGAGACACGAAGAGACACAATGATTCATCGACATCCAAATACACAAGCCACATCTTGATATTTTCTTTCGTTTATTTGTTTCTAGACATAGGTTAATTAGGTTCAATTCTCTCAATTTGGTCACCTAGATAAAATTAGGTAACCTAATTAGGTAGTTAACATCGTTCTAATTCACTAGTCTCTGTGGGATCGAAATTAAATTAGAAATAAAATCAAAATAATGCAAATCAAGTAAAAAAGAAAAACAAACATATAGCATGCATGTTGAAACAAATAATAAATATTATTTGATGAAATATTAAAAATACTATTAAAATACCACATAATACAAATTATACTCATTTTTCCTATCTCCTTAAATTTTTGTTCATACTATTAACAAAAATGAAATTTGTTTATACCTTTGAACAAAAATGAATTTTGTTCAACCAACTATAACAAAAAATACAAATGTATTATTATAATAATCAATTTTTCTTTCTTTCTCTCTTCTCAATAATTGTTTATTATTATTATTTCAGAACATGACCCACACCTTTATAATACCAATAAAAACACACACATATTAACTCATTACATTACTTAACAAAATTGTTTTTGTTAATCACAATTTTTTGTTAACTAATGTTGTGCTCTTAATGTGAAAGAATGTCATATATTCATTGGAATAACGTGTAGGCATTTAACTAGATCGTCCATATGTGAATATTTGTCTAACTATATTATGAAAATTATAAATAAAAATCCCACATTGACTTACATCTAATATTAATATAATAATATGTATAATAATAAATAAAATAGTACATTAATTGAGCAATTAGGAATATTCCCGTAAATCATAGATTGCTCATCAATGTGTTGAGACTTAAGATCCAAAAACTTTTAATTAATCAACATTTAATACATCATTAAGTACTCAGTTAAGCATTTGTCACACAATTAAAGTTAATTATTTTCATACTTACAATATGTGGAAAAATAAGAACAATCAACTCTTCTAATATATAAATAATTCACTTCTCTCTCTAAAATTCTCTCTCTCTCTCTCACACGCAGCCTCTCCATAAACGCAGAGTGGGGGCAAACAAGTTCCTCAAAAAGCCTAATTCCGAACTGAAAAGTGTGGATAATCAATTATAACAATCATCCACACCCAGTAAAGGCTAAAGCTAAAGGCTTTTTGTTCAACTGTACCCAAGAACACGCACGCCCCCTCTTTATATCTTGTTTTCAATTTGAAAACTGCAACCTTTTATGATAGAATCAGTGAAGAAGAAGGGTTAGCGAGTGGAAGACGTTCACGAAATGGATTCGGTGGCTGTTGATGATATAATAAGACGATTGCTTGAGGTTAAAGGGAGGCCCGGGAAGCAGGTGCAGCTCTCGGAGGCGGAGATCAGACGCCTTTGCTTGCATTCGAAAGAGATTTTTCTGCAACAGCCTAATCTTCTTGAGCTTGATGCACCGATTAAGATCTGTGGTAAGGTTTTCTTCAGTTTTTGGGGTTTTTAAATAAACGTGTATCAGTTGGGTTTTGGTTGTGGGAACTGTTTATTTTTTATTTTAGTGATTGTTGATCAAATTTAGTGTGTTTATTTTGATGGGTTTTCTTTTTTCTTGATTTTGTTGAGATGTTTTTGTTTCACTTGGTTCTTTCTTTGTGGGTTGACTTGAAGTGGACTTTGTGATTGGCTTCAATTTATAATTTACTATTATGTGGATAAATTTCATTTGTGGGTGTACAAGTATATGCAATCTATGGTGATTTCTCAAGGAGGATATCGAGAAGGATGCTGATTGTTGAGCTTCGGTGTTAGAATGTGAAGTCAAAATTTGTTAATGGTTTGGGTTGGAAATGTTTTGAGCTTGTTGGTCTAGTAATAGGCTGTGGAGATTTGGCTACTCACTAGTGAGCTGTTTTGGATAACATGTTAAACAGTAATGACTTGTGGTTGTTTAACTGCTTGCTGAAGTAAGAAACGTGTTTGCGATCGTTTCTGTTCGTAGGCATTGTTTGAGCAGGAAGTTTATGATATGATCCTTGATGTTTTCTCCCAATTCTGATGTTACTTGAATTAATTTTCATAATTATAGAGTTATAATTCGTTGCGGTTGAGAGTATAGAGTCAGTGTTCTGCCTTGGTTGCATGTGTTCAACTTGTATTTTATTTGGCATATGGTATTTGATGGAAACCAATTTCCGAGGTTATCCAACCATGACTAACATTTCTTATCTGGGGTGGTTCTAGTTTTCCCTTGCCATTTAAGCTTTGCATGCATAACGTTTTGTGTGTGTCTTCTGTATATATGTTTGTTCTGATATGTGTGTGTCAAATCAATTTGTGAGTATTGTGTTTAATATCATCTTACTTGACGTTAACTTTTCTCGATCACCTTTTGTGTAGGGGATATTCATGGCCAATATTCTGATCTTCTTAGACTTTTTGAATACGGTGGATCACCCCCAACTTCAAATTACTTATTCTTGGGGGACTATGTGGACCGGGGGAAGCAAAGCCTGGAAACAATCTGTCTTCTACTTGCTTATAAGATAAAGTATCCTGAAAACATTTTTTTGCTAAGGGGCAACCACGAATGTGCATCAGTCAACCGTATATACGGATTTTACGATGAGTGCAAAAGAAGGTTTAATGTAAGATTATGGAAAGTGTTCACAGATTGTTTTAACTGTCTACCCGTTGCGGCTCTAATTGATGAGAAGATATTATGTATGCATGGAGGTCTCTCTCCAGAACTGAACGACTTGGATCAAATTAGAAATTTACCACGTCCTAATGATGTCCCTGAAACCGGTTTACTATGTGATTTACTATGGTCTGATCCAAGCAAAGACGTAAGAGGGTGGGGAATAAATGATAGAGGGGTTTCCTATACTTTTGGTCCTGAGAAGGTGACAGAATTTCTTCAAAAGCATGATCTTGATCTTCTTTGCCGCGCCCACCAGGTTTGAAATCTGTTTCTTTTCAAATTTCAATTTTGATGAAATAAGTGACATTTTTCACTGAAATCAGACTGTCCTAATTTTGCAGGTGGTTGAAGATGGATACGAGTTTTTTGCTGATAGACAGCTCGTGACAATATTCTCAGCCCCGAATTACTGTGGAGAGTTTGACAATGCTGGCGCCATTATGAGTGTGGATGAGACTTTGATGTGCTCGTTTCAGATTTTAAAGCCAGCAGAAAAGAAGCCCAAGTATGGATTTGGGAGTAGTACCACTACAACTAAGCCAGGAACCTTAACGAAAACTAAGGTAGAATCACTACTCTGATTTGGTAGAACCATACACTTTACTAACTGGACCAGACATTTTTCTTGATTTTTCTAACTGGATTTCTATTAACAAAATCCTGATGAAGAATTTAAAACTAAAAGCCGTTCCTGTCACAATGTGGATGTAATTTGAGGTCTTGTTTGGTTATTTCGAGATCTTAGTAGGTTGATAGTTGTCTTATGATTGAACCAGTTGGGTACAATAATCAAAGTCGAATAATATCTTGCTTGTTTGCTGAATTGCCATGTTGTTAGCGATGATAAGTTCTTTATGTGAGTTCCATTTAAGCTTCATTTGGTCTTATTGTTTTGCTCTTCAATGCTTCTTACCGATGATGCCATGATGTGTAGGAAAACTGTATCGATTTCACATCTCTTTGAACTAAATCTCTTGTAATTATTCTTTATCCTTGTAGTCATTTCTCGGTGCAAAAATAGGATGACCTTGATTAAGCTTAACTAGATCAAGAAACGTGCTTGTCGAGGTGCTCGGTATAAAAGGTCAGATGAACACTCAAGTCTCTATTCGAGCAGGAGAAAGCTGGGGAAGTTGGATCATTTGCCCAGCTAAGAATCTCAGACTCTAATTACGGAATTGATAAAACGAGAAGGTAGTTCTCTTCCTCGTGGGTGGTAAGTGATGATGATAGGTAAAAACCAATCTTGTTTGCAACTTCTAACTCAATTTGTGTGCATACATAATGTAAAGTGCTCAGCTTTTTAGCTGAATCCATTGCTTATTTCTTCCAAGTTGGTTCAGTTCATGGTTTAAAGGATCATTAGACCTAATAGTCGAGGATCTATGCCAATTCCACGATGATTTTGCGTTTTCTTGTTGCTATGTTTCTTTATGGGTTTTGTCGAGCTATACATGTTTGGAATTATCATTTTTTGAGGGAATACATGTTTGAAATCGAAGAACTTAAGTTTTACAAAAAGAATACGAAGTATTAAGGCTATGTTTGGACTGGACTTGGTGATCCCGAAAATGAGAAAGAGATTGTATGTTGATGAAGATAGACTGATTAATTCACTGCAAATAGTGTTTTATCTTGTATATATGCACACGTTTTGTATATGTGTAATTTTTTTAAATGTAGAAATCATGAAAAAATTAATACTACTTCCGTCCCAAAATAAATGATGTTTTAGCCTTATGTACATATATTAAGAAATGTGATAAAAAGTCCAATCTATCCCTATTTAAGTTTAATTAATGATGAACTTTTATCTCTTTAACACATTTAATTTGAGATGAGTAAATAGAGGTATATTTGATATATTGCATATAAATATGTTTTGGAATACGAAAACGATAATTATTTTGGGATAAATTTTAGTTGCTAAAATGTTATTTATTTTTTGACGGAGATAGTATTAACAAAAAATATGTAGTGGCCATCTATTTTTTGCGCCATAAATCGTACAAATCTCGAATTAAATATTTTCCGGTCCAAGTATTTTGTTTAGGTTAATTAAATAATTGGGTGGGTCACTGTTTTGAATTGGGCTTTGGTAATTTTATTTGTAAAAAAGTTGAGTCTTTATATATTCTCTTCTAGTTTTGAATTAGGTCTCTATACTTTATAGGCTTTATTTGTAAAGTTAAGCTGTTGAATTTTTATTTTGTTAATGATGATTAATGAGTCATTGTATTTTTTATTGTAAATATTGAGTAATTGTATTTTTGTTTTGAATTGGGTTTTGGTTTAATTTAGCAAAAATGAAGAAATTCAAAAACAAAGTGAATAAAAATAAAATGAAACCACAAAAACTGAATATACGTGTATAAAAGTATATGTTCTCAATTCAAGATAAATTGAACGTATTTGAATTTAATTAATACAAATAACAATGTATGGATCCAGTTCAAAAACAAAACAGAAATACCTACAAATCAATTATTACAAATAAATATAAATTGCTCAAGTGATGTAAATATGCCTCTTTGTTCTTATTTTATCAATCCATATTTAACAAGTCAAAATCCTCAATTTCTATTTTCATTATATTTCTTTACAACAATAATACTTCTTCTTCGTTATGTAAATATTCACTTCCAATCAAGGATGAAAATATTTGTTTCGATGGATATATCGGTACCTTAATTTTATGGAAATATCGATGGATATATCATTTTCAGTGGAAATATCGGTACATATATATTTTCGATATTTTCCCGATATTTCAGCGATATTTTACCGATATTTCCTTGATAATCATGAATTTTCTTATAATTTTTACCTGAAGCCACTGATATTGAAATCGATACCAATTTTTACCGATATTTAGCTAATATTTATCAACAAAACTTATATACCCCTGGGGCACGGATTTAAGATCCGTGCCCCCAACCCGACCCGCTCCGACCCAATTAGGAAATGGGTCACTATATATTTTAATTGATTTTTTTTCATTATTCTTTCTCAGATTTCACGCCCCCTTCTTTCTCTTCTTTTCAATGTTTGATTTTTATTGCTCAATTTCTTCTCTTTTCTTCTCTATTTCTTATTTGTTTCTTCACTGCTTTGTTAATTTGTTGTTATTGTGTGGAAGATTCTTGATTTCTTGTTCGTTTCTTCTCTTTCTCTCTCTTATTTCTCCTTGTGAAGTTGAAAGTTCGTAGTTGTAACAATGATGGATGTGTTGGGGGATGCACTATCGGAGGTCCTTGATCTAACAAATCTTGAAGCAGACACCTTAGGTCTGTGTCTTCTCAAAGTGGACAATGCTAAAAGTTTATATGTTTATTTTTGTGAAATTTTAAGGGTTTTATTGTGACAATTATGTTAAACTAGATTTTATTCTATAATTTCTGATTGTAGTTGCAGTTGTATGTATTTGACTATATTATTGAATTGTACAAATCTTAAGTAGAAATGAGATAAGAAAGAAATTTTGGATAATTTGAAAACAAGAACTTCTTGCTGATATTAGATGTCCCTCCCACCCTTTTTTTGTTCTTATGTAATTTCATTTTTCAAACTTTTGAATGATTATAATTAAAACTTATCGTTTAGTTTTATCAAACTGGAAATAGAAAATATTTCAAAACTCGTTTGTTACCTCATTTGATCTTGGCATTGGTGTCTAACTGATGATTGGTTAGAGAAAGTTGTTACTGTCTCTCCAGTGGCTTTATTCTTTTGCCTAGTGATTTTATACACTGTAGTATTTTGCATGGTTTATCTGACTTTGGGTTTCTTTTATTCTCCTCTTCATGGTCTTATATACATAGTTTTTAGAGTTCATAGCCCAAATTACCCATTTTCATATAAAGGAGCACAATTTTACCCTTCATTATAATATTTTTACCCACTATACCCATAAATTTAAAATATTGTCCCCAAATACCCATTTTCATATATACTGGCCTACTCTGACTTTGATCAGAATTTCAGTGTCAGATCATCTATATTATAATATATATTAATTAATTCGAATAACTTAAAATATACATATATATATATATATATATTGATTGGAACTAATATTAAAAGTTTAGGGGTTAACGAATTTGATTTTTTTTTTCGTTAATTTTCTTTTACTAATTCCTTGTTTCGGTAATTAATTTGTTTGCGAATATAGATGTGTGCTTAACGAAATAGCATGCTAACGAAGTAGCACTTAACGAATTACCCTCATAAATTAATTAAAAAAAGTTTTAACAATTAACGAAATAACATGCTATTTAATGAAATAATTAAATAAATTTTAAACACTTAACGAAATAAATTTTAAAAAAATAATGTATTAACAAAATAAATTAAAAAGGCAAAAATTAAGGGGAATTTAAAAAATTATGAATTCATTAAGGAATTAAATTAAGGAATTTCGTTAACCTTTATGAAAAATTTCGTTAACCTTTATGAAAAATTTCGTTAACCTTTATGAATTCATTAACAATGTATTAATAATGTTTTAAAAAAATCGTTAACCTTTATGAAAAATGTATTAATAATGTTTTAAAAAAAAGGCATAAATTCATTAAATTTTTTTTCATAAATTAATTATTCCATTAACGAATTAAAAAACCATTAACGAATTAAAAATGCATTAACGAATTAAAAAGGCATTAACCTTTATGAATTAAAATTTTTTTTCATAAATTAATTATTCCATTAACGAATTAAAAAGCCATTAACGAATTAAAAAGGCATTAACCTTTATGAATTAAAAAAAAATTCATAAATTAATTATTCCATTAACGAATTAAAAAGCCATTAACGAATTAAAAATTAAATTTAATTGTTTTTCATATTATCAAATATTATTTTATTATTCACATGTGTAAAAATAAAAGTAAAAGCGTGTAAAAAGTAAAAAAAAACAATTCTTTATCTCTGCAAAGCAAAGTACAAATATGAGTTGAAAGTCAAAAATGGGTATTTGGGGCTATTACTTTATATATATGGGTAGATGGGGATAAAAAATTATATTCATGGGTAAGAAAGTTAACTTGTTATAGATAAATGGGTATTTGGGGATATTTTCTCTTTTTTAGGTGGTATATATAAACATTTAAGGTATTATATGTATTTTTGTAATATGTATCACAGAAAAGTATCAAATATATTATATTGTATTTATTAGCTTTCTATTTAATTTTATGACATGTATTTGATTTAATTTTTTTTATTTTTTTAATATTTCTCTTATTCTCCCCTTCGGTGTTATATGGATAGTCTTTAGGTGGTATACATAACCATTTAAGGTATTATATGCATTTTTGTGATATGTATCACAAAAATGTATCATATATATTATGTAGTATTCATTAGCTTTATATTTAATTCTATGATATGTATTTGATTTAATTTTTTATGATTTTTTAATGTTTCTCTTATTCTCTCCTTCCATATAGTACAATTCTTCTCTTTCTCTCTTCTCCTTGCGAAGTTGGGAGTGCAAAAGTTTGTGGCTGTGACAGTGATGGAGGTGTTGGGGATGCACCATCGGAAAAGAAGAAGATGCTAGCACTCGTATCGAAGAGGCACTTGTTTGATTTGTGTAATAAGGTTGTAATACATTTTTTTAGTAGAGTTTCGTATCTATTTTACGCACTTGCTTGCTTTGTATAATAAGGTTGTAATACATTTTTCTTAGTAGAGTTTCGTATCTATTTTTTTTGTTCAGATGTTATATGAATAGTCTTTAAGTAGTATTTAAGGTATCATATGCATTTCTGTGATTTGAAAATTTGAAAAAATACCAATTTATATTTTTTAGGATGTATAATGAATTGGATGCTATATTGGAATATTTACTTGTTGTGTAATTACCAGCATGCTATTATAATCATCTGACAAATATTTTCAACAAAACATATATTTAAAAGCTTAATTAAAAAATAAAACTACGGAAATCATTATAGTATTTTCATAATCACTTGAAGAAACTACATCAAAAATTTCATAATACCTTTAGAAAGTGTATATAACACATATAGAGACTATTAGTAACATCTTTGTAATATTTTCATAATCACTTGAAGAAACTACATTAAAATTTTCATAATACCTTTAGAAAATGTATATAACATCTATAGAGACAATCAGAAACACCTAAGTAATTTGTCTCATAGTCACTTTAAGAAATTACATCAAAAATTTCATAATACCTTTAGAAAGTATATATAACACTTATAGAGATTATTAGTAACACATTTGTAATATTTTCATAATCATTTGAAGAAACTACATTAAAAATTTCATAATACCTTTAGAAAGTGTATATATAACACCTATAGAGACAATTAGAAACACATAAGTAATTTTTTTCATAATCACTTGAAGAAACTACATCAAAAATTTCATAATACCTTTAGAAAGTGTATATAACACCCATAGATACTATCAGTAACACCTTTGTAATTTTTTCATATATTCAAAACATTCAAACATTTTTTGTTCAATAGACTGTAAATGAAAGCCGATGTTGAATTAATACTATTATAATATACATATAATATCAATGTTCATACCTTGAACAGTCAAAGCATTCATTTTTCATACCTATTTTCCTATAAGGTGATATATATTTACCTTTAAGGTATTATTGTTTATAGTACAAGGTATTATATATGCACCTTTAAGGTGATATATATTTACATTTAAGGTATTAATGTTTATGTACAAGGTATTACATATGCACATTTAAGGTGATACATATCTACCTTTAAAGTATTAATGATTATAGTAATAAGTATTAGATATGAACCTTTAAGGTATCATCTCGAGCAAAGTTACGCACGCCATTCTCTCTTTCTGGTTTCATGAAATGTTGTGGCATTATTGTACTGGATCCAATTTCTTAATTGTTTCTATGCTTTCAGGAAGATGATAAAAGGAAGAGAATATAAGAATTATTAATACAACGCAAAAGAGAATTGCCCATAGAAGTGTTGTAAGGGTTTTGCCACATTAAAAGGGCCCTCAAAGGATAGCAAGAAGAACTTTGTGTCTACAAAAACTAAGAAGGCTAAGCCTCAGGCCTCCATTGATGAGAGTAAAAAATCACATAAATCTATTATGAGGAGTTCTACCATTGATCGCCTTGCAACTGCTCGGACAACAAACAAGCAACTACCAACTAAATCGAAAGTTGGTCAAAACAGAAAATCAACTTGAAAAGTGAACCCAGTAATGATAACAACTTCCCTGGGAACTCAGGAGAAGGTCAATCGTTCAGATAAAAAAGCTAGTACAACAAATTCAAGGAGCAAGTCTTTGAGCATTGATGGAAAGGATATCGCAGATGCCTCTCCCATGGTTTTGGTGGAATCGAGAAATACAAAAGGAACTGTGAGAAAGAATGCCATTAAAGATTTTGGGAGCGTTAAGGAATGGAGAAGAGGAGAGAGTATTTTTGTGCTCTAAAAAATTATATATATACCATAGATCTGGAGCGGGTTACCTAAAACCTTCTCAATAATTATTGATATTTCATTTAATTTTTATCAAAAAATGAAAAAATCGAAGATATATCATGACATCCCATTTTTGTTTCGATCACATGAAAAAACGGAAATAGTCGAGAATATATCAAAATATTTCCATCCTTCCTTCCAATAGTGTGAACTCACACTCAATTAGATTCAGCATACTACACTTTTCAATTATTGGAGAATTCATTTTAACAAATTAGGGACCCAAGAATTTATTTCCAACTCATCGAATAGTAAACCCAAACATAGAATATAAATTATATAAATTCTTCATTAATATGACCTCCATGATTAATTATTATTATTATTGTTATTATTTTGGAGTTAATAATGACGATTTAAGCCCACCTTGCATTTTAATAGATAATCGAATATATAGATGTTGTTGTCATGTGTAATTCTTGACGTGAAATAAATTGCATCTTTTATGGGTACAAATAAATTTTAGTTGTTGATAGGTACATTATTGATTAAAACTCGTAACAAATTTCTCGAGTGAAGTCAACACACTGAACACAGCCACAAAAGTCATGTTTCTTAAATCTATTGATCGATAGCAATATATTTGGTTAAATTTATGATGTATGATTGTGACATTCTTAGCTTCACTCGAAGAATTCCAAATTACAGAATTACACATTTCGTCACATAACCCAATTTTGTGAACACAAATTTGTATATATTTATTTGTTTTTGTAAATACAGGTTTTGTACTTTGCGTGGGTTTAGTGATGATGCAGTGACGTCAATTGACGTAAGCACTATAACGTTTATAATACGCCACTTCATCTAATAGGTGTAAATTTTTGCAACCCAAAAAATTTACAAGAGATCATCACATCTACGATAGTATTATGTAAGGCTATATTCAAAATATAGTACGACTAATACACGATAAAAATTTATAAATACATGCTTTTATTCTTTTCGTTCATGATTCAACTGTTATTTTAGAATTAAAGGTTTATAAATATGCATTTTTTATTGTTATCGTGCACGACTAGATTGTGTCTAGAGACGGTAATGGTAATGTATGTTGTGTCGTAGTGACACAGTATCACATTATTTCCACGTTTTGGAAATTTAACTATATTATCAATAAAAAAATTTGCATTTTAATAATTATTTTGAAGTAATCAATTAAACTAATAATATTAAAATATGCTCAATTTTATATATTTCAATTATAAAATAGTAAAAAACATGTGCCCCACCACTGCAGGTGCGGCAGATAAACGTTGCTCGATGGCAATATTATTATCGTTATTATTATTATTATATTCAAAGATTAAAAATTGAAAGTAATAATGATGACTTTTTTAAGGTTAATGTCTTTTTTGCTGATTTTTTTTGGCTTTTAAGTTTTGGCCTTCCAAAGTGGATTTGTGGAGTTCCCACCCTTAATTGTTTTTGGGGTTTGGCATAAATTATGTTCTTCCTCCTAATTATGATGGGACATCATGTTTTCTTAGTTTATTAATATATCAATGATTCATGTATCACAAATAGTTGCATAGTACGGTCTCACGGATAATTTTTGTGACATAAATCATTTTACCCACTAACCAAATACATTTCCACAAAATTTATATTTAAATTATAAAATACGGGTTGTGGATTAATCAACCTCACATGAAATGATCCGTAAAATAATCTCACATGAAACTTACTCTTCCTCATGTGGTATAATAAAGATAGTAAATTGCAAATCTTTTGAAAGCATGGATATGCTTTAGGCGCCCCACTAATTTTTATATCTACTAGATTCTTCGGGTCATTTTTTACGGTTTAATAATAAAATTAATGATTTTGTCATAATATATTGTTGATTTTTTTTATCATCATAATATAATATATATATATATATATATATAACAAAACTGATGTGAGATAGTTTCACAAACATTTTTCTTGAGACTTATTTTTTTAACCCACTAATTCATTTCATTTCGGTAAATTTATATATGAATTATGAATAATAAGTTATATATTGATCAATCTACATAAAATGAATAAAATAGTAAAAAGGTTCCAAGTGAAAATAAGGATATGAAATGAAAACCCATATGCAATAAATTTTGGATAACAATTTGGAGGTGTGACCGTTGACTTGACTTTTTTTATACACATTTATGAACAATCCAGCAGTTGGCGGTGCAGATAAGGAACTTACCAATTATTATTTACAACAAAACTCGCGTGCAACCGTCGCACATGCGACGAAATTTCAGGTCACATACTTATAGTTGAAAAAGACATACTTATGAGTGTAAAAGACATACTTTTAAGACTCATGTTTATACCTGTAAAAATATACTTATAAAACGCATACTTATAGCTGAAAAACACATACTTATACCTATAAAAGACATACTTGAATTTGGTCGCATGTGAGACAGTCTCACAAGAGACCAACTCTATTATGTATTGTAAAATGATAATTCTTTCTTTTTAAGTACCTTGATCCAATTTTTGTTATTACACATCACAAGTTCTATATACTAATTTGGAGCAATCAGTAATCTCCTTTCAATTATAGCATTCAATTTTAATTATTATATAGTTAATTTCATTAGGCTGTAATTTATATATTGTCGATTTATAATCTTAAGTTGATTTCAAACCATCTCATTCGAGTTTGAACTGCACAAAAACCATTGAATGGATTTTGTTCTATTCGGACTCCAATCAAACATGAATCACGAAATCAGCTAAGGTTTACTGTAATTTAATTGGCTTCGAAAACATGAGTCGTTTTAATTAACGACTCATGTATAGAGATTGATTTTTGTAGGTGAATTGCAGTTTCGAATTCTTTTGACAACCGTTTTTTATCAGGAACTTATCCAAGATCGATTTCAAGTAGAGGTTGCTTTCTCATATTAAACTACTTATATATGTATTATAAATATTTATATTTTATATGTAAAGAAACGATAGGTTTGGATTCATTGGATTCTGTAAACTAAGAATTTCCGTTTAAAGAATTTCAAAATCCATTATATTGTTTTGGATTTATATTTTAAGAATTTCAATTTTTATGTTAAAAAAATTTCAAAATCCATTTAATTTATTAGCTTAAAGGTGCGCTATTTTGTTGTTACTTCTCATGCCTGCAAAAAAATCAACACAAAACATTCCGTTTAAGTAAAAAACAAGAATACAAGACGTAATTACACTATGATATCAATTATATTTGTCACAATATGGTTATTCTTGCATTCACATTGAAGCTTCATTCTTTTTTGTTGTTTATTTTTTTACTCATCCATTGCGTCATTTCATATTTGTTTTATGATATGTTATTGTCCTTTATTATTTTAATTCTTTTAGGTGGAATTCCTTTTGAGAGGTAAAACTCATTATCACATATATTTTCAATGTAGTTCTTCAGAAAACTTGTATGCGACAAACTCATGAATAGTTTATGTGAAACAATTCTTTTCTACCCACTTATTAAATCAATTTCCATAAAGTTATATATGAATTTTGAAGTGTGTGTTGTGAATTGACATTATCACAAAAAATGATCTGTGAGACAGTCTCATATAAAATTTACTTTTAATTCTTTTATTCATCATATGATTTTAGAGCTTCCTCGTTTCATTTAATTTTTAAAGAAATTATTATCATTCATAGATGATTTATCGAGTACTATTACATGGGTTTTGAGTTTCTAATAAATTTTACGGGTTAATATTTTATTTCATGGATTATGAATTGATCTGATCTGAACCTAAATTTGAAACATAATTGCCCAAAGTTGTGGCCCTAAATTTCAGGAACTTATAAGCCATATCTATTTGGACTAAGTGCAGAATTAATCAAAAATCGCGACCCGTAAATTGAACTCAAAGAAAGGTCCAAAACACCCTCAAATCAAACTTTAGCAAATCACTCTTATCAAAAAATGTAACACTTGATTGAAACATTGAAGAAAATTAAATTATTATCTTTTGGATATGAAAGTTCCTCTTCAATTCATGGAAGCTTGTTCCTTCCCTTCATGGATTTGGATTTCTTGAACTTCAATTGGAGACCGACTTTCTGTATAAGACTAGATCTAATGATCTATCGATGCAGTGAAAGTCAATGATTTTGAAGAAGATTGAGTTTTCACCAAAATTAATCTTTGAAGTATGAAATGAATTTTTGAGTCTTGATAGAGTGCAACGAGTCACCACTCCAAACTTTTTCTTCATCTGTGTCCCTAATGTGTGTAAGTTGCAACTATGTGTATATCAGATTATTAATGAAGTTATGAATTTGTTGATAAAAAAAATTTATTTTAGGTCTAATCAAATTATTAAGTGTCGTTTAAGTAGCTATCTTTTTTAAGAATCATTTTCAGTGAAACTTCAAGGGAATGGGATTGAATATATCGAGGACATATATCAGAGTCAAAGTCAACACATAACATATATAAGTCTTTATGTTTTTGTTTCTTCATATAATTTGATGAACTCGTTCTTACTTATTTCTTTTCATCTTTGAAATTTCCAGTAAATATTGTCTTGCTTCTTTCTTTTCTTCCTGGAAATTTCTAACTCTTATTTTTGTCTTTTCTTCTTTGATATTTCTAATAATTGTTATTTCATACGAGACGATCTCACGTATGATTTTTATGAAATAAAATTATATTAATCAATACATTGAATGCATTTTAATAAATTATTAAATGAATTATTAAGTGTGAGATATAATTTGACCTCATACATGTAATGTGATGATCTCCCGAAAGAACATACACTCTTTGTTATCTTTTGTTTTGAAAACCAAAATTCCGTGAATTGTTGAGTGACATACCTAAGAAAAAATACATATTTGCAAACGATTTCATCAAACTTTAATATGTATTAAAAAGATCATTCATCTCTAATTCTACACAAAAATATAATCATTTTGTGAATCAAGAATCGAATCACAAATGCTCAAGAGTTTGAAAGTTTTTGTAGGAAGAAGATGAAGCATGAGGAAGAGGCACGTGTCATAATTCACTGTTTGACCAAGTTGTCTAAACATACGTGAGGATAAGGTCAAAGTCTACGTATTATTCACACAGCCACTCGGATCTTGCCACCTAAGCAAACCCCACAAGAGACTCCACGTGGCGAGATCACAGCGGAAGAGAGTGGGGCAAGCATCAGAATATGCCCCCAAAGATTCCTTAAAATTGCAGTTAAATACAGAAGCTTCTCCCCCCCTCTCTCTCTCTCATCACACTCTCTCACTCTGACTTCCAATCTCCATTGAACATCGTCTTCTCTCATAATCTTTTTCTTTCAATTATTTTTCTTCAATGAATAATATATTCAAGCAGAATTTTAGAGTTTAAATCCTCACTACTACGTTCTTTTCACTGGACCATCATCACCAAGGTTCACGATCAAGGTGAGTAGTCCATGAATCTTGATTATATTAATTATTATTTTATTGTTTTCTATTATTGAGAATATTCAGTGAAAATTATTTTTGTTATAGATAATTAGGTATCAACAATATGTAAATGATGTCGTTTATTCTCCATTTCCATGCATGGGTTTCTTGGAAATTAGGTATTTTTGACAGTGTTTTTGGTGGATATATATTATCTGCATTTTGTTTCGGCTCCTCTTTTCTTTCATAAGATATCTGAATCTCTTGCAATCCGTGGTCAGAAATAGTTCCATCTTGTCGGCTCTAAACACTTCACATGCTTTTGTCGTTTTCTGTTAAAAAAGTCTCCTTGTTTACAAATTGTCCTCTCTTATTGGAGCTTTTTCGTCTACTTTATTTTGGATTTCTCTTTTCCTTATTTTACAACTTAATTCCAACATTTATTCATATTGCAGGCCAAGAACGATTTTTTTAGGAGTGTTAATTGTTTTTGACTAAACTAGCAAAAGTGATGATCACACACACCCACCCACCCACCAAACGGAAAAAGAAAAAAAGATGAAGAACCCATTATTTTATATATACAATTTGTCAAAGATAAAAGTCCAAGAATTGAATAAAATAGTACTAGTTTATCTGATATAATCAACAGCTGTAACATTAAGTATATGTGTTCTTTAATTAATTTGAAAAATCTTCTTTTGTTGACTTCTGACTTCATTCAATAAGTTCAGCAATTCAGACAAGACAGACAGCCTGAGATGATGGGAATTCCAAAATGCCCACTTTTGTCTTAGGTATTTCCAATGATGATTAGAATTATATATACAGGTATTGAAGTTGAAGAAGTAGTGGTATCAAGATGGCTAGAGAGCAATTGCAAGTGCTTAATGCACTTGATGTGGCCAAGACGCAATGGTACCATTTCACTGCAATTGTGATAGCCGGTATGGGGTTCTTCACCGATGCTTATGATCTATTCTGCATATCATTGGTGACGAAGTTGCTAGGCCGATTATACTACACCCACCAGGGCGCGCCTAAGCCCGGGGTTCTGCCTCCGAACGTGTCTGCAGCCGTTAATGGTGTGGCCTTTTGCGGGACCCTAGCCGGGCAGCTCTTTTTCGGGTGGTTGGGTGACAAACTGGGCCGGAAAAGGGTGTACGGAATGACGCTAATGCTGATGGTGATAGCCTCGGTGGCTTCGGGGCTTTCGTTCAGTGATCAGCCCAAGTCTGTGATGGCTACTCTCTGCTTCTTTCGATTCTGGTTGGGATTCGGCATTGGTGGCGACTATCCACTCTCTGCCACCATCATGTCCGAATACGCCAACAAGAAGACACGTGGCGCGTTTATAGCTGCAGTGTTTGCTATGCAAGGGTTCGGGATTTTGGCCGGTGGGATGGTGGCGATCATCATCTCCGCCGCGTTTAAGTCTGCCTTTCCGGCCCCTGCTTATGGTGTTGACCCCCTGAACTCGACTGTCTCTCAGTCTGATTATGTGTGGCGGTTGATCCTCATGTTCGGTGCCCTCCCGGCTGCCCTGACCTACTATTGGCGTATGAAGATGCCCGAGACTGCCCGCTACACTGCCCTGGTTGCCAAGAATGCTAAACAGGCAGCTTCTGATATGTCCAAGGTGCTGCAAGTTGAGCTGGAAGCAGAACAGGACAAGGTTGAGAGGAATGAGGAGAAAGGGAATAGTTTCGGGTTGTTTTCTAAGGAGTTTCTTCGTCGCCACGGGCTTCACTTGCTTGGCACGACCAGCACGTGGTTCTTGCTTGATATCGCCTTTTACAGCCAAAATCTGTTCCAAAAAGACATCTTTAGTGCCATTGGATGGATCCCTCCATCTCCCACCATGAATGCTCTTGAAGAGGTTTTTAAGATTGCAAGGGCTCAGACTCTGATTGCTCTTTGTAGCACAGTTCCTGGCTACTGGTTCACAGTGTTTCTCATTGATAGAATCGGAAGATTTACAATTCAGGTAATGGGATTCTTCATGATGACGGTATTCATGTTCGCGTTGGCTATTCCGTACGAGCATTGGACTCATAAGGACAACAGATTAGGGTTCGTGATCATGTACTCACTCACGTTTTTCTTTGCCAATTTCGGCCCGAATGCGACAACTTTTGTGGTCCCGGCCGAGATTTTCCCGGCTAGGTTAAGGTCGACGTGCCACGGGATATCGGCAGCTGCAGGGAAGGCCGGGGCCATGGTTGGAGCGTTTGGGTTCTTATACGCTGCACAGCCAAAGGACCCAACGAAGAGGGATTTTGGGTACCCTGCTGGGATTGGGGTTCGGAACTCACTGATCGTGCTCGGGTGTATAAACGCGTTGGGGGTCATTTTCACGTTTTTGGTCCCGGAGTCGAAGGGGAAATCGTTGGAGGAAATGTCGCAAGAGAATGAGGACGAGAATGAGGATGGAAGTGTGGAAATGAGGCCATCTGGTGTTACTGATACAAGAACTGTTCCAGTTTGATCTGCTTTAACTTGTTTGATCATATTCCATGTGTGTTTTGAGTTATCAGCTCAGAAAGATTTTTAATAAGTTTCATTTCTATGCTTCAATTCAACAAGTTTTCTTTAGCTATGGTTATGTATTGTTATGACTATATGTGATATGACAATGAAGAGCTTTTCTTTTAATTCTGAGTTGAGTAAAACTGTTTCCTTATTTACCTATGGTTTCTGTTTACTGTCTCGTTTCACCACATTTTGCTAATGGAAATAAATTTCATGCCATATTGTAAGGTGACAAACCAATATTCAAATGCACAAAATAAAGTTGAAATGTTTGAAGTTATGCATAGGTGTCAAGAAAGTGAGAGCTTAGGTAAACTTACAAATTTCTGTTGCAAAATTTAGGTAGAACTACATCATTATATAGCTTCCACATTTGCCTATTTTCAGTTTTGAAGTTATGTTGAATCAGTATCTAAGCATTGCTTTGGTAAAAAAAACCCTTTAAAATTATTTTCTTATTTCAATTCAACTTAATGGTGATAAAAGGAGCAATGGTATGACAATACTTACTTGCTCTAATAATATTTCCACCATATGATAATACTTTATCAAGATTTGGTAGGGCTTATTCACTTCTCACTATAGTCTCCAATGAAATAAAGAAATCAATAGGAAATGAATTGTATTCTATTAAGTTATAGATACACATATTTGAGTGTGTATATATAAGCAGAGAATGAAAAGATATTCTAAATACAAAGTAGAATATAGACAAAAAGAAACATCATCCCATGAACAGTGCAAAATATACAGATGGTGTGTCTCTTTGATATCATCCTTCAAAAAAACAAGGAAATCAAAATAAGAGGCAAAAATGGCAAGTGATTATATTAACACTTCCAAGCATGGAATTCACTCTGCCATTGTGCAGATTTTTGCACTACTAAGTACCTAGCTAAGCCATATGAACAAGGCTCCCCATACAGCGATCTCTATACTATTTCCGATTCTCAGAAAACTCGGAACATCTTCTCAAGCAAGGATAGCGACTCCTCTCGAGTCTCCATCGCTCGTCATCCATGGATGTCCTGCATAATGTGATCATACACAATATTATTATCCTTGTTCATCCCATCTTTTTCCTCTTCAGAAATCAGTTCAAGAATTAATTGCAGATGGAAAAATGTTAAAGCCTCAAAGGAGATTCTTGCTTCCCATGAAAATATAAGATATAAGGTCAAGATTAGTCTAGGTATATTTTATATAAATAAAGTACAAAACTTAAGCCGATCAAACCAATGAATTTCATCTATTTGCATATTATTAACCCTCTTCAACAAGAAACAGATAATAACAACAAGAAAACAGACATTGAAACATAAGACCATATCACTCACCAAATAGCAGAGAAAAACAAGAACTTGTGGACAATGCATAGATCAATATAGTTCATAAGCTTACTCAGGACTTGGTCAGCTGTGAACCTTCTGTACGCATCCTTGCAAAGCATTCGTCTTAGCAAATCCTTAGCTTCTGATGAAACTGAGCTGAAAACACTTCTCGGGAATCTCAAATTCGCCCTAATTACCGCCTCAAAGATCTCAGTCACAGACTCCCCATAAAAAGGTGGGATTCCGGATAGCATTATGTACAAAATGACACCTGCACTCCACACATCAACTGTTTCATTGTAGTCACGTCCAGCTAATACCTCCGGGGCAACATAGTACGGTGTCCCAACAATGCCAGACATTAGGCCTCCATTGATAAAGCACTCAGCTGAACCGAAATCCGCAAGTTTTAGCTCGTTGTAACTGTTGAAGAGAATGTTCTCCGGTTTGATGTCTCGGTGAGCTAATCCATTGTGGTGGCAGTGTGCTATAGCCTCCATTAGTGGTATCTATGTATGAAGTATAATGTATAAATTAATAGGGATACAGTAGGCAACAAATCATGCAACTACACACAGTAATTATAATTGTCCCTAAGTGATGAATAAATATTTATTCAAGTTTCAGAACCGCAATCGAATTCTGATGGAAACTTCATCAGAAAACTGGGTAAAATAAATTTTTTGAGTAACATTGCATGATAATAGAATCAAAATATGGTCAGATTTCTTCTTAATCAAGATTAGATTTTTATCATCGCAACCTCTCTTCACACTATTATTTCAGTCGATTTTTCAAATTAATCCAGAAAAGTTTTCAGTCGATTTTTCAAATTAATCCAGAAAAGTAAACAGACGAAGTTCTTCTGTTTCTACATCTAAAGCAAGTAAAATTTCGTATATTTTCACAAGAATCATCTCACTCAATTCAAGAAAAATCAGGAGCAAAAAATTTAAAGAACATGCACCACACAAAAAAATACACAATGTCCTGTATAAAACCAAAATTATATCATCAAGAAATTATTAGATTCCACCAATATACCAAAATTGGGGAAATCAAAACCTTTTATTTCCTCACAATCCGCAAAAATTCGATGATTCGATCTTATAATGTAAAGGAGCAAAATGTACCTAAAAATCTCTCGTCTACAGATTTTTTTTTTAAATCAGTAAATTAAGTAAAGCGAGGAGAACAAACCATGATACGGCGAGCCTCAGATTCAGAGAACACGGGTCGGGTAGTAATCCGCTCGAGCAGATCACCACCACCACAATACTCCAAAACAACATGCAGAAACTCATCATCCTCGTACACATCGAGAATTCCGACGACATTGGGGTGACCGGCGACGAGTTGCATGAGCTTGGCCTCATTGTGGAGGCAGTGACTGTCGACGGCGTCGTTTTGGATGATCCGCTTCTCGATCGATTTCACGGCGAAGCAGTCTCCGGTAGCGGCTGAGTGGCACCTCGAGACGACGCCGAACTTGCCCCTGCCAATCTCCTCGCCCACGGTATAGTCTCTCTCTAGCGCTCCACTCATCATTTGTGTTTTCTCTCTCTAGAAAGGGATAATACAGTACGTTTGGGGGTGGTTTGGGGGGTAGGGGGGTATATTTATGGGGGGGGTAGGGAAGCTGTTACCCGAATTTGGGGATGGAATATTCGGGTCTATCTCACAGCCAATCATATTCGAACACGTGGACTGATAGTTGACGGAGTTCACGGAAATTAGCTTCAGGAGTTTTTATTGTTGCACAAGTCCCCTTTTTTAATCTTATTTTCGAATAATTTAGCTTTCAAGTCCCTTTTTAGTATAGGACTTGTAAATTAAGTGGACTCCAATAATTTTTAATTTCGTCCAAATATATTTTAGTGCCAAATATGTAGTCCTACATAAAAAAAAAAAAAATTTGGGCATTTTGTTTAATAATAAGAATGAAAAGGGTGAGTTTGAGTAACAATATTCTTTCTAAGATAAATATTTTGTTAAATTTGGTCTTCAAAAATATTTAAGATGAGTTAGTCTCCTGTACAACTGGTGCACATACAATTCGGGCCCGAATCTACACACTTTTATTTATTTTATTTTTTTAAATATTATTTTTTTCGCTTCAGGTTGTTACTTTTATATTATATGCATGTGACATTTATGTTATATAAGTGTGATTTTTATGTATAAATGTAATGACCTTTATATACTCTAACTTAGAAAAAAAATGAAAAATGTTAGCAAAATTTGTACATATTTACATTTATGTAATATTAGCTGCACATATATTCATCCTTAAAATGAACTGAATTTTGAAAATTTTAATTTTTTTTCAAAGTTATGGATTATACATTCTTACAACATAAAGGTAACAGCTTTGAAGCGAAAAAAAATTGAACATTTTGTTTAATACATAAAGGTCACAGGAATTGGGCATTTTGTTTAATACATAAAGGATGTTACCTTCAAAGTTATGGAAAAAAATTGGGCATTTTGTTTAATACATAAAGGTCACAAGAATTGTACATAAATGTTACAACAATACAACATAAAAGTCTTAATCTGAAGCGAAAAAACCTAAAAATCATCATTTTTTCCTAAGTTATTGAATATAAAGGTCATAACATTTATATATAAAGGTTACACTTATATAACGTAAATGTCACATCCCTACAACATAAAGGTAACAACCTGAAGAGAAAAAAAAAAGGAAAATCCAGGTGCGCGGATCCGGTCGAGTCGCCCCAGTTGCACTAATTCAGATCCGTACACCTGGTGCACAACAGCATTTGTCATTTAAGATATGATGTAACTTCGTCATTACTTCTTTACATAAATCTAGAAATTGAAAACTGTCTTTTATTTAAATTGAGGCTGAGATGAGATATATATTTTGAGTAAATTTGATGTGAGATCATTTTACGACTAATTTATTTTTAGACGGGTCAACTCATAAGTTCATAACCCATAATTTACAATTCTAATACAAATTCATCAAAATAAATTCACATAAACTACTCGTACGTCCGACTTTTTCTTATATATATTATTTTATGTGAAAATAGGTTTCACGAAAACTATTTCACACAAGTTTTTTTGTGATATCTTTTTCTTATATGTATTAGTTTATGTGTACGTATGCAATCATTCATATTTTAAGAAAAGGGGTCCAATTGGAATAACAATTTAAAAATCCAAAAAGAATAAAAAAAAAAATTGCATTAAACTTGACGGCAATGCATGAAGGAAACAAACGGCGTTAGTTGAGGTATATTATAAAATAGGAATCGGAATTTACAATCCGTACAGGTATAGGTGGGATTCCGAATCCAGCCAAAATATATCCACAACCATTCTATGTATTTTTTTATCAAAGAATAGCCCCTCTTTTTCCCAATAATTACAAAGTGCCACTTTCTAGAATCTGGTTGTGGGGTACTGTTTCTCTACATGTGGTGTGTATGAGCAGTACACGTGCTCCCCCAGTGGGAAGGCAACACATGGCCCACACTGCTCCACCTGGTTGTACTTAATGAGAGTTGTACCCCTTCACCTAATCATGCTTGCTTTTCATGAAAGCAAATTCATTAGTGGGGCTGACTAATATCCAATACCAATTGATCACTTTAATTGCTCTCAAAATAACTGTAAATTGAGGTGGTTTAGAGAAATTTATAAGTATTTAATTATTGAGTAGAATGAATGTGTTTCACAACATTTAATGGTTATAATTACTGTATTACACTAAAAGTCAAAAAATGATGAAGGCAAAGTTGGAAAAATAAAAATGGATTCTTATGTAATTTCGATCAGGACCGCTAAATATCGTGTGATAATAATATTGAAATTTTCTAAAATTGAAAGATATCGGCCAAAATAGGTTTTTCTTGATAATTAAAAATGACAGAAAAAAAATCGGAACAAATTATACTTTTTGAAGCAATGATTTATTTTGATAGGAAAGGAGTATATAGTTTTCTCAAATTATTTAAATACTAGAAATAGATGAAGATGCATGCCTCTTAATTTAAGGGGGATTTACAACACTTCACAATGAAGAATTGCAAATTGATGTCGACTGAATATTATAGAACAATTTATATTAAATAGTCATTGATAACAAATATAATAAAACAAAAAAAAAAAAAAGAGAATAGAAAAGTCTACCTATACCAATATCTAAAATCTCCTATAATTGATAAGTTATAATACATAGATATGAAAGTACAATATATGTGCATGTGCCAACCAACCCAACTTGGAAAATATGAGGTCCAATTTTAATGTCTTTTGAAGAAAGCAAAGGGTTCTTAACAAAATCTGATTTTCTTTTAAGAAATCTGGTTTTTAATTTTTTGCTGAAATTGACACTACAAGTGTTTTGAGAGTGATGACAATGTGAAGATACAAAGCAAAGGACAAACACAATTAAGATGTTGAATGTGACAACTACATATTCTTCTTGGTATATACAATATTATTATTTCATCTCATGCTAGGAAAATTATTCAAAATTATTTAGCAATAGTGATTATCACTCCATCTCAAATTGTACACTAACATGATCAACGAGCATAGAGCTGTGTTTGGACAAAACATTTCAAATAAAAATGTCCCAAGAAGCCTGGAGGATGATGCCTGGAAAGCCAATACGAAAGGTTGGCTTGGGATGGGTATGGGTAGACCCATCTGTTTCATTCGTGTGCTATCTAACTACTGGTTTTAAATATTAAAGATTAATATTGATGGTGTCATCTTCACACAATAACTGGGAGATATTTTGTAACTCATTTGTAATCACACCATAATCTTGTAATAAAATGTTGACTAAATAAGAAGGCAAAACTATGAATTTCATTATGAGGATGGAAAAAGCAATATCTCCAGAAAGAGAGAGAAAAACTGGTGGCATAAAACTCCACTGCAGAAGCCAGTTCTCAAAACTGACAGTGGCATTATTATTAAAACAGCAACTACTTCAATCACTACTAACCAACCAAGTCATATTTGAGCATCCAATGGAAGGGAAATTTATGAAAGGCAAGAATAAGCAAGAGATTTCTCCTCGCTGAGTTCTTGGGCAGTTAAGTCCAGCTTCTTCCGTGAAAATTCATCAATCGGGAGACCTGGGATACAATAAAATGAGCACTAGATATAATCATCTGGCAAATCACAAAGATTTTCGATTGCATTTCAATAGAGATATATTCACTCAGGAATGGTATATGAGCATGATAGATCCAAATTTAGATGTTGGTACAGAACATAAGAGCTTGTATACAAATATGATCGGATAATGAATATTGTTATGGACTAACAAGAAAGTAGCATTGGTTTGCGGTTATTTTTAAGCATTTTAGATAAACTATACATGAAAGAGTAATGTTATGTTCTTAGTTAAGTGTTCTCACCTTGTACGATGGACCATTCCCCGTTTTTGCAGGTGACTGGGAATGAATATATAAGGCCAGATGGGACATTGTATGAGCCATCAGAGTAGACACCCATAGAAACCCAAGTACCCTGGAGCAGATAAGGATAAAATACAGACTGATACGTCCACTGGATGTGCGTCAATAGAATGGAGCCACAAAAATAAACAAGCAAATGATAGCTTACCTCTGGTGTTCCAAGGACCCAATCACGGATATGATCACATGCAGAACTAGCAGCAGAAAGAGCACTAGAAAACTTTCTAGCTTTGATTATAGCAGCACCACGCTGCTGGACAGTAGTTATAAATTCTCCATTCAACCTAACAAGACCAAAAAGTTCAAAATGTAAACTCAGGATATACTAGGTGAGGGTAAATTGAAATTAGTGTTCTTGGTTATGTCTATATAGAAGGAATATCCACATAATCCTATACCATTCGTCATTAGCAACAAGTTGACGGACAGGCTTCTCTCCAGCTGAAGTTTTCACCGTTGCATGGTTGACATCAGGATACTGTGTTGAGGAGTGATTTCCCCAAATAATGACATTTTTTACATCTGATACCTGAACGTTCAATCTCTCCGAAACCTGTCCAAGAGCCCTGTTGTGGTCCAATCGAGTCAAGCAAGTAATGTTCTTCTCAGGAATAGATGGTGCATATTCCTTAAGAATCAATGCATTGGTGTTGGCAGGATTAGCAACAACCAGAACCTGGAATTAAGAACCCAATAAGAATTAATTGGATATCCAGTAAAACGTTGCTCAGATTTCGGAAGATGATAATGTCTATAGTTTCTCTCCTATCAAACGAAATCTTAGGTTAGCCAAGTTGCCATATTTTAGAGAAAAAGTTTCTAGTTCAATAGATTTTCTGCTGTCAGCCAAAGCACTCTTACTTGCACAGGTTAAATTTCAAAAGCAAAATCAATGAAGTGTATTAATACAAACCTTGCAGTTAGCTGCAGCATGCTTCTCAAGGGCAGAAGCTTGAGACTTGTAGATCGAGACATTCTTTGACATCACATCTTTCCTTTCCATGCCCTCTTTCCTCGGAAACCCACCAACCATAACAGCAACATTGACACCAGTGCAAGCTTCAACAGCATCAGTTGTGGCTACAACACCTGATTTTAACAGCACAATGGATACACTTCCAATTAGTGATCCCCTTTAAATAAGAATTTGATATGACATACAATCAATCAACAAATTGAAACTTCACTAAGGATTATCATATACTACCTTTAAGAAGAGGGAATGCTGCATCGACCAATTCCATTTTAACTCCATTGAGCGCCTCAGCAGCTGGTGGAATATCAAGCATGTGGAGGATTACAGGCTGGTCTGGTCCCAACATAATTCCCCTAGCAATCATGGGAACGAGGGCATACCCGATTTGTCCTATAATCAAACAAGCATCCGATAAACCATTATACTTACTCTTAAACAACCCAAAATGCAAAAACCAGAAACTCAATTTGCATTCCTCAGAATAAGCAAAACACCACCACCATATAAATATGATTCTTATTATAATCAAGAAATAAGCACACAATATAACAGTGAAACTAATAAATAAACCAAGGACTTCAAATCCACATAGAAAACATGAACAGCTACATATATCTCATCACCTTCTTCGGGAATGACACAAAGATATTCACTTTTCGGTCAAAAATATTATAATCATTTATATCTAACCTTAGCGTTTATTCACTCGCAAAAAAGGAAAAAAGAAACTGAGCAATAAACATCAATCCATCACAAAAAAATTCAGCGAACAACCATCCATTACAAGCAGACAATGCAGTATACCAATAGATCCACGATCCAATACATTAGATTAAAGGAAAACCTTATCCAACAATCTTATTAATTGGAAAACAGCAGATCTAGAAACATGCGACGTTACAGAGAACCAAATCTCACCTGCGGCGCCGGTGACGAGAACGCGAACTGGTTCCTTCGCCATTGTTGTTTGTGCGAAGAGCTGTGATCGGAAAATTCGATGGAAACTATGGAAAGGAGAAAGATGTATGAGCGAGAAGCAGATACAAAATATGTACTTCACGCGACAAGTGTGTGATGTATTTATTTATCACTAAAGTTTCTGAATTTTGATCTATTCAATATCCAATATTCCATAAATAATAGTAATTTGTTAAATTAAAATTTAAAAAATAAGTTTTTGGTTTGAATTTTAATTGTATTCTCTAACTAATTAAGCACATGTCCGACAAAATAGAATCATCATAAAATACAATAAACAAAAACACTAATTAGGGAGAAAAACATGAACTTATACTTTAGTTTTAATTAGGGAAAAAAACATTTAACCATCCGAACTATAGCCCGTTTTGCAGCTTCTTGTAAAATCATTTTTTCGTTGCACTGTCATCATCAAACTTTGCGAGAATTGCATAGTCCATTAAAGTGACCCTTTCCGGCTATGTTTTCCGGCGTAACAAAAACCAAGGATGAAAATATCCCGATATATCCCCGATATTTTCGTTTTTTCACGTGACCGAAACAAAAAGCGAGCTGTCACGATATATCTCCGATATTTTCATTTTTTGATAAAAAAATAAATGAAATATCAATAATTATAAGCTAAATATCGGTAAAAATCGGTAATGATTTCAATATCGGTGGCTTCAGGTAAAAATTATAAGAAAATTCATAAATATCAAGAAAATATCGATAAATATTGGGAAAATATCGGTAAATATCGGAAATATATCGGTAAATATCGAAAAAATATATGTACCGATATTTCCACCGAAACCGATATATTCATCGATATTTCCGTAAAATCAAGGTACCGATATATTCATCGAAACCAATATTTTCACCCTTGACAGAAACGATGTCGTTTAACTTAAGAGCAAAAATGATAATTTAACTCAAACAATACACAAAAACGGCATCGTTTTGTGCACACACATCTTCAACTCTATTTCACCCTAAATCAAAACGGGAATTAGGGTAAAAATTTACTACACCCCCTTCTCAAAATTTCAGCTTTGATCAAAATCCAACCGCACAAAAGTCATGGACGATGTATGTCACTGCGGGAAGCGCACAAAACGGCTGACATCGTGGACGAACTTGAACCCGGGGAGAAGATATATCACATGCGATAGATACTGTATAAGTATGAGCACTATGTATAAAATATTTTCGTGTCCGAAGGAGGCTCTCAAAGTACTTTCGATTATTTTGAATTTCCCCTGAAAGTATGTAAATTTTTGAATAGGTTTTGGGAATTTTTGAAAGAAATCGAAAATTGCAGTCTGGAACCCTAATTCTCTAATTTGTCTGGTGAATGTGTAAATTTGTTGTTGGTTTGGATAAGTAGTTAAACTGGTGAATGCAAGTAAATTGTAAGCATGTCAACTGTGAAAATTGTAAGAGCTTGCAATTTTTGATTTTTGAATGAAAGTAGGAGCTTGCAATGCAATCTGTTTCAATGAAAAAGTAGGCAATGTCACTATGGCAAAATTGTAAACTTGTTGTTGGTTTGAATAAGCAGGCAATTTGTTGTTGGTATGGAAAAGCTAGGCAATGTGCTGTTGGTTTTCTTCTTGGCAGTAAGTAGACAATGTGTTGTAGTAGTTAATTTGTTGATTTTTGCAGAAAGTATGAGGTTGCAACTTTTTCAATTGGATTGATCCACCAATGTGTGAAAGAGCTTGCCAGATTATTCCGGGTTTGTTGAGACGTGTGAATCAGCTGGAAGATGAATTGCAAAAGACAAAAAAGAAGGAAAAGAGAGAGAAGTGGATATGGTTGGCAGCAGTTTGCTTCTTTGTGATGTATCTTGCTAAGTGATCACAGAGTGTAGTTTAGTCTTTATGTATTAGGAGCAAATATCTAGTTGAGATGATTATGAAATGGTTTTGTATTTTGGTTGATGTAAAAGTCAGATGTTAAAAGACGTCTGTTTTGACGCATGTTGACACATTGGTTAAGTTATAAAATTTGTCATAGTGTTCCAGTTTTATTGCCTAAGTAGTGATTGTAAATTGGCAAAATATTGATTGCAAAGTAGTGATAAAATATTGATTGCAAAGTAGTGACAAAATATTGATTGCAAAGTACTGACAAAATATTGATTGCAATTGGCAAAATATTGATTGCAAATTGGCTAAATTAACTGAATTGGCAGGATTGAATTAGCTGAATTGGCAAAATATTGAATTAGTTGAATTGGCAAAATTTGTTGTTGCTTACTAAATAAATTGGCAATGTAGTGACAGCAAAGTTAAAACCTACTTGCAGATAATACAGACTACATCATATACATCTGATGCATGCAACACATGAAAGCAAATGTGGCCAAAATAGAGTAAATTTCATTCATCCAACACATGAAAGCAAAGGTAGCTTTCAAATGAACTGTTTGACAATCTTTATCAGACCAAAATCCACAATATTTCACAGTTGCAAAATCCCAAAAGCTATGCTGAACAAACATCTATAGATGTGCATAAATATACCCACCCCAGCTGTGCAAAAACCAAACCATATAGGCTGTGCAAAATGTACAATAAAATTGTGCAATAAGTATAAGTTCAACTCAACAAGCTTTGATTCCTAAAGATCTATTGGAGAAGTGTGACTGCCATCTCCACTTACAAACATTTTCTTTGGATTTTTTTCCTCTTTTGGTGGAAAAGCTAGCATCTTGAGTTATGCCCCTTCTATTGAAACTTCTTGTTACCCTTTTCACTTCAACTTCAACAGCTTTGATAGACCTTCTTGTCAGTCTACTTGGTGAACCAACCACTATAGCTTTAACCTTTTTACCCTTCATAGGAGGCTCCTGAAAAACTTCAAACTTGATATATACAACAAATCAAATAGAAAAATAGCAGTACTCAACATACCAATTTGGAAATAGGAAAACATAAACAAACTATATCACTAACCCAAACCTTAACAATAATATTTACTGGAGGGGATTAATCGAATCAAACCCTAACTTAACCCCCAATTGGTAAAATCAATCGAATCAAAACCTAACCCTAACCCTAACCCTAACCCTAACACATAATATCAGTAAGAACAACCCTAAACCCCAATATTGCCCAAGAATTTAAGTTGCAATTTGCATGTAAACCCTAACCCCCAAATCAAATGCACAACAACCCTATTCACAGTTTACTTACCATAAGGTGGGCAAAGGACTCCTTCTCCATTGTCCTTGTCCCTCACTTTCCAAACCATCTCAAACTAAGTCAAGAAGCTTGGTCAAATTTTGGGGTGAATTTTTTGAGTCCCGAGTGAAATTTTGCGAAGGGGCTGTAGAATTTTTTTACCTAATTCCCATTTTGATTAAGGGTGAAATAGAGTTGAAGATGTGTGTGCACAAAACGACGCCATTTTTGTGTATTGTTTTAGTTAAATTGTCATTTTTGCCCTTAAATTAAACGACGTCGTTTCTGTTACGTCGGAAAAAATAGCCGGAAAGGGTCACTTTACTGGACTGTGCAATTCTTGCAGAGTTTGATGAGGACGGTGCAACGAAAAAATGATTTCACAAGAAACTGCAAAACGGGCTATAGTTCGAATGATTAAATGTTTTTTTTCCCTTTTAATTATTACATAAACTTTTAACTCTAACATAAGAAAGCTAAATTTTAAGCTGGTGTGGTTTCAATTTCCTAAAATTAATATTCTCCAAGGCATTTTCTATACATAGACATTGAACATTATTCTTTAGATCATTATTTTGAAAAATCTTGTGTAAACATCTATACTGGTTGCTCTAAACACGTTCCAATCAAAAATTAAGCACTCATTGTGAAGAAATTCCAACGTTTATCATTCTGAATGAGTATATGCATAAACGCCTAGTTATAATAACCAAGTAAATATATATAGGTCGATCAACAATAATCTAAATATTGTGTTTAAAAAAGTAAAAAAATTCCAGTAGTGATAAGTGTTTGAACGGTGAAAGAAATCACTATTTTTTTTTTTTGTCTATTTTTTCACTATTTAAACTTGGATCGATCTTTCATTGCATAATTTTATACATCAACGTGATATCAAGATTATGGTGAATAGCAAAGTAATGATATAAATCTAACAAAGATTATATCCTCCATAGCTGAAAACAGCATAAAAGTGACACTCCAAAACTATGAAAACATTATCAAGAAGCAATTTTTGTCCACAAGAGAAATTTTGATTGGAAACTGTCCTGAATTTGAAGGTGAAACTTCTACTCAACAGAATACATTAATTAGAGTAAAAACTCCATAGAAGTAGCCAGCTCTCTCATCATTTGTCCCAAACGAAAGAAAACTGACAATGGCATTATTAAAGCTGTAATTGCATATCTATCACCACAAACACAACACCTCATGCTTTGAACATGGAATGGAAGGGATATTTATGACAAGCAAGAATAAGCCAGGGATTTCTCCTCGCTCAGCTCTTGAGCAGTTAAATCCAACTTCTTCCGTGAAAACTCATCGATTGGGAGACCTGGAATACAGTACAATTAAACTTCATATCAGAAATTTAATGATGCATATAGATATATCCAGTCGGGAATGATATATGAATGGTTCCTAGATATCTATTTGTGGTAACATGATGATAGATCCAAAATTCAAAGTTTGGTACAGAACCAAGAAGAATAAGAAAGCAGCATCGACATCTGATCATATTTAAGCATTCCATTTAAGAATAAACATGAATGAGTAAAACTATATGCTTTTGGTTAAGTGCTCTCACCTTGTACAATACTCCATTCCCCATTTTTGCAGGTAACTGGGAATGAATATATGAGGCCAGATGGGACATTGTATGAGCCATCAGAGTAGACACCCATAGAAACCCATGTACCCTGGTGAAGATAAGGAAAAGTACAAATGAAGAAATTAAGCATTTGATACATCTGCTGGATGTGCATCATTATAATAGATACGCTAAATCAACATGTGAATGATGTAGCTAGCTACCTCTGGAGTTCCAAGGACCCAGTCACGGATATGATCACATGCAGAACTAGCAGCAGAGAGTGCACTAGAAAACTTTCTAGCTTTGATTATAGCAGCACCACGCTGCTGGACAGTAGTTATAAATTCTCCATTCAACCTAAAAATATGTAAATTTTAACAACATAAGTACAGAATAGGCGACAATGATTTGAAATCAGTGAGCTTGGTTATGCCTTTATAAACAGAACATCTAACAAAATCACATACCATTCATCATCAGCTACAAGTTGACGGACAGGCTTCTCTCCAGCTGAAGTTTTCACCGTTGCATGATTGACATCAGGATACTGTGTCGAGGAGTGATTTCCCCAAATAATGACATTTTTTACATCTGACACCTGCACCTCCAATCTCTCTGAAACCTGTCCAAGAGCCCTGTTGTGGTCCAACCGAGTCAAGCAAGTAATGTTCTTCTCAGGAATAGATGGTGCGAATTCCTTAAGAATCAATGCATTGGTGTTGGCAGGATTAGCCACAACCAAAACCTGGAATTTAAAGCCCAATATGAATTTAATTGGATATCCTGTAAAACAGTACAGAATTTGGAAGATGACAATGTCTGTGGTTTCTCAACTATCAAGTGAATTCTTAGGCTATGCAAGTTGCAATATTTTAACAGATCAAATTGCAGACAGGTCAATACATGTTCTGTTGTCAGCAAAAGAACTCTCACTTGTACAGATTAAAAGCAAAATCCACGAAGTTAATTAATACTAACCTTGCAGTTAGCCGCAGCATGCTTCTCAAGAGCAGAAGCTTGAGACTTGTAGATCGAGACATTCTTTGACATGACATCCTTCCTTTCCATGCCCTCCTTCCTCGGAAACCCACCAACCATAACAGCAATATTCACACCAGTGCAAGCTTCAACAGCATCAGTTGTGGCTACAACACCTGATTTAAACAGTACAATAGGTTAGTGACCCCCTTTTAACAAGAATTGGATATGACATGCAATCAGTCAAAAAAATCGGAACTTTCCTAAGGATAATAATATACTACCTTTAAGAAGAGGGAATGCTGCATCGACCAATTCCATTTTAACTCCATTGAGTGCCTCAGCAGCTGGTGGAATATCAAGCATGTGGAGGATCACAGGCTGATCTGCTCCCAACATAACTCCTCTAGCAATCATGGGCACGAGGGCATACCCGATTTGTCCTATAATCAAACAAGCACCCGATAAGCCATTCTGCTTATTTTTATACAACTCAAAAACCAAAAACTAAAAATACACCAGAAATTAATTGAAACTGACATAAACCATAAATCAATTAATTTCCTCCAAGTAACCCCCCAAAAAAAAAGTCAAAACACCACCCAATAAATATAACTAGTTTAATTACTAGAAAAGCACAAGATTCAACTGTCAAATGACAGAAATAAACTGAGAACTTTAAATCCAAATAAGAACCACAAACAACTAGATGAATCCCATATCCTCATGACCTTATTCGAGAACAACACCATCATTTTCACATTCTCAGTCAAAAGACTTTCTAGTTTTCAGATCTCAGCTCAGCATTTATTCACTCGCACAAAAATAAACTAATCGATAAGCACAATCACTCAAACACTAAACTTCCACGCACAGCCATCCATCACAAGCAGTTAACACAATAAACCAATAGATCCACGATCCAATACGTCAATCAAAAAAAAAAAAAAACTCATCCAATAAAGCTAAATCCAAAAAAGCAGATCTATTCATATCTGGAAACAAACAATGACACAGAGAACCATAATTCACCTGCGGCACCGGTGACGAGAACGCGAACTGGTTCCTTCGCCATTGTTCTTGGTGTAAAGAGCTGTGATCGGAAATCGATGAAAACTATGGAGAGTGGTGAGATTTATGCGAGAAGTAGAAAGTTTAGACTACACTCGAGAAGGGTGTGATGATGTATATTTATCAGTAAAGTGTTTGGATTTTTGTCAAATGGAAAATCGAATATTCCCGAAATCAAATAAGAACTAATTTTTAATATTTTATTTAATATATTTGTTTTGGAGGATACATTTTATTTAATGTTAGACGTACAAAATTGTTTGGTGTAAACCGCATGGTTAGTGACAATATAGTCTAACGGTTATTTATTCTTTTAAAAAGTCGAATCAATATTTTGTTGTATTTTTTTATATTATCTATTTTAAGAACAATTTATAAAATAAAATGTGAGAATAATATAGCAGTGGATTATTATTATTATTATTAACTCATAAATATGGCGTGGAAATGAGCGAGAGTGTTGACCTAATAATTGAGCAAAGTTGATTTCTGCCACACAAATTTAGATTAGGGGTAAATTTGTAATTTAACTATACTAAAATGAATTATTCTTTAAACCCTTAAGCATCAAAACCCTAACACTATGAAACGCAGCGTAGCATCCTTCATCAATGGAGGTTTTGTGAACACTCGGCAAATTTGGTAAGAAGCATAGCGAAATCGAGCGGTGGAATCGTCCATTGGTATTGTTCTCAGGTTCTGTGTTTCTTCATTCAATCTTCTGTTTAGCCGCTGATCAGGAATTTTGGGTATGAATATTTCCGGCATGATGATTGGTTGTGTGGCGGTTGGATTTCTGACGTTAGGATTAGTTCAGGATTGGAAAAAAAGTGGAAATTGTGATGAAATAGAAAGGAATTTTCTATATTTAGTTGCTTTTTATTTGAATGAAATTGTTTTTGTTCGTAGCTAGTGTAGAATAGGATTTCCAGAGAGTGAACAATCTTGAAATTTACTACAATGACGGCCATAAAATGTTATTTTTTCAAAAAATAATGCTGTTTTCAGCTTCTGAGTTTTGACTTTTCTGGCATGGTTCTTTTTTTTGGGGTATAAAACTGAATTAAGGTTTCTTTTGAGTACATGCAAAACTAGAGCTGATTCTAGAAAATGCTGAGACTAAACTTTATGCAGTGAAGAAAGTGAGAAATTTACTGAAACTATTTGGAAAAATTCTGGCTTTATTTATTGATTTTGGGGGGGAGGGGGGCTGTAGATCATGGGTGGGTGCAGAATGGTGAAACTTGGTGATCTGGATGTGAATGATGCTGAATGTTAATAGTTTGAAGCTTGTATTTAAATACTTGTTCTGTTTTGACATTTCTTATTTTCCTTGTCCTAAATATTATCTTTGTATCCTTCAGGCTGTTGGTAGTGTGTAAAATTCACTGAAAAGGACGAATAATGACAGAGGCCATTAATTCTGCACCCAGTAATGAACGAATTAGCAGGTATGAGTATTACTATTTTTTTCTTTATTGAGCTTTGTCCTGTGTATTCAAAAGAACCACAATTCTAATGACATGAATGGTTCAGGGAGTGTCCACAGTTGGTTGCTGTGTTGAAGGAAATGAAGGAGGGTTTGGATAATGTGAGGAACAAAATCCAGGCTTTAACTGTCAAGGTATGGATTTGCAATACTTTGTTTATTCAGATGGCAAGTAATCCCCTTGGAACTCAAGCAAGCTGTTTCATGTGTTATGAATTGGATTTTTATAATTTCTTTAAGTTGAATAATTACTTACATTGCTATGATATTATTAAACAATTCAACCTTATTGCTTTTAGCTCCTTTTGTTGGGAGATAAAGCTTGCAATCTGATACTGCACTATCATTTTAATGTGCTTTCTGCCTGTGATTTCTGATGTGAGAAAACAGGTAGAAAGTGTCAACTCATCCTCATCAACTTTTTTAACATTCCAAATATATTATTTCTGATTTTATGTGTTTGGTCATTTGGAAGCTGTTTTCTTTGTCAATAATACTAGTAATAGCTGCCATGGAATTCCTATTCGGTAACCTTTTTGGTAAGGGGGTGAAATATCCCCTTTTGTCTCTGCAAAAGCTTGAATTGTGGATTGAGCTCTTTGCATTTTTATTCCATGTTTAGTCCAAGAACTGAGAGCTTACTGAAACATGACACACGTTAAAGTTAACTACTTATTTTGAGCTCCTGAATATTACAATTGAGAACTTAATTAGAGACAAGCTAAGGGAAGAGAATTGGAAAGGAGCTTTCATGTTGGATGTTTATTGTATTGACTGATTGTTTTCTCATGACTGCATTTTCATGGACTTGCTATGCACCATATTACATGGTGATAGAAAATACAGCCTGTAACATTCTCTCTACTCTTTATCTATTCGGTGCTGGGGTTGTTGATTATTTTCCATATATATATGACTCTTGGCATAAGAATTGAACTTTGATTTATTCTTGTTGGAAGTAGTATGTTAGATGGGGTGGAGAGCATCTGTTGATTCTGTTTATCCTTTTCATCTTTTAGAGGTGTTATTTGTACAGGTGAAAGAAGATAATTACCCTACTTCAGATGGTTTAAGCTATCTTGAGACCAAACACTTGCTTCTTCTGAACTATTGCCAGACTCTTGTCTATCTTCTGCTTCGCAAGGCAAAAGGACTATCAATTCAGGGCCATCCAGTTGTTAGGAGTCTTGTTGAGACAAGATTATTCTTAGAGAAGGTATCTCTTTATAATATTTGTGAGTGTGTGTTGCTAATCTATATGTACAAGTTATCTCGTGAGCCACCAGTTGAGATATAAACAAGTTTGAGATGCTTGGTAAAATTTGAGTTCTTCACTGAGGTTCTTAATTTGTTCTTCATAACTTGATTTCACGCAGATTCGCCCAGTTGACAGGAAACTTGAATACCAAATTCAAAAGCTAACAAAGGCTACAGCACCAACCATGGAAAAACCAGGTTTGGTTGAAAAGGAACAAGACGAAACACAGAAGGCAGAGGACTTGTTAAAATATCGCCCAAATGCGGATTTGCTTATTCCGAAAACAAATACAGCTTCAGAGGTGATTGAACCACATATCAGCAGAACATTAATATAATTAGCTACAATTAGTATCTGCGGATCTTTTTTTAATTGCTTCCTTCTTTGCCTGAGTAAGAATAAGATTATACTGTTTTACAGGATGGTGGTGGTGTGTATCGACCCCCAAAATTTGCACCATCTTCTATGGGAGAAGATAAGATGTCAAAACAGGAGAGAAATGCTTTGAGAAAAGACGAAGAAATTACACGAAAAGCAAGGCAGAGTGAGTATGTTAGAGACTTGATGAATGAAGTGGAGGGAAGACCTGAAGAGGTGTGTGGATAGTGAAACTTTTTACCTAGACGTTTCTCTCTATAATCTTACGTGCTGATATGTTTGGTGACTGTAATAAAATCAGATAAGAGAAAATGTAGGATCAGAGAGTAGAGAAGCGACGCGGTACATTGCAAAGATGGAAGAACGTGCTCGACAAGAAGAGGATCTGTTTACTCGTGCTCCTCTGAGCAAAGCTGAGAAAAGGACGATGAAGCATTTCAAGAAGTCTAGAAATGGGTTAGTCTAGAAGAAATTTTATGTGTTTTCTGCACGAGTCATGTGGCAAAATTATCTTAGTATTTCATCCGCTAACTTCATCGACTAATAAAGTGCTTCTTTCTCTTGGTTGTGCCAGGATGCTCGGTCTGACAGAAAGTTTTTATGATGAGATAAAGAGTTTACCCCTTGAAGGTAGCACCCCAGAGGAATCGACAATTTTTAATAATTCTAGCGGTGGAGATAGGAAATTCAAGAACAAGAAGCATAAGGTATGGCCTTCATTGATAGATTCAGAGAGATCCCAAAATTTTCGGTCATTGCTTGGACTTGTTACCCTTTTCCTTATTGAAATCCATTCACATTATTGGTGTTTCTTTGAATCCACAACTTAGGAAATATAAACCAGTTTGTATTGATAAGATTTCATCTCCGATTATAGATTCCCAAACATCTCATTCGATTAATTCATTTTGTACCGTGTAAGTTTCCTAACTAAGTGTACGAACTTGTTACTGTTTACAGAGAAAGCATTGATCGAAGGAGACGAATCTGGGATAATCCGAGTGGAATTACAAGCTTTAGAAATTGATGACTATTGATTGATGTTAAAGCTCTCATCAAGAACTCACATATATAAAATGATGATCTTAAACTTGGCTGCTTTTCTGGAATATGTTGTTAGGCATTGACACTTTTTGGAGGCGATTTCTATTATTTTTCGTGTTTTCATTTCATTTGAGTTCTTATGTAGCATTATCCTCTTTTCTCATCATGATATAAAGCAGTGAAAACTTAAAGAGACTACCTTTTATTTAATATCAGTGAATATATTCCTTTCATTGGAAGAATACTTTTGTGACATTCTCTTTTCATGAACACTATTTTTAATCTTCACACCTTAATTATGGTATCTGAATCGATAAATTTTTTTTTTTTTTCTAAAGGATATTTTCCAATTGAAACTAAAAGCTTTTTGAAATATAATAAAAAACAATTTTGGGACATAAATACTTGATAATAGAGATTATAAACGGAAAAAAAGTAAATATTGGGTTTGAAAACACAAAAAAGCAAAAGTTGAAGGGCCAAATAGTAAACTAATCATTTTTTACCTCCAACAAGTGTGTTCAACTCCCAACCGTCTATTTCCTATAGACGTTATCAATAATGGTTTCAAATTGAGATTTTCAGATTCTCATGGCTTCTTTATTATCGCCCTCTTCTTCAATTCCTGCATGGTTCTCCAATACCAGAAGCTCCACTCGCGTCCTATCCGGTTCTCTCTCCACGCGCCACTTGGCGCCACCGCCGGGAGGCGGGAGGAATCTCGCGTTACTCTGGAAATGGAAGAGGAAGAAGAAGAATACTACCTTCGTCGTTTCGAGTGTAAAGCGGCAGGAAAGGGCCTTGGAGTACAGGAAACTCGGAGACTCCGACCTCGTAATCAGCGAAATCACTATTGGCACTGTGAGCACTCTTAATTTTGATTTTGATTTACGCGTTGAATTTATGTGAGCTATTGGTAGTTTTGTTTCTTGTCCTTTTGAATCGCATTGTAATGCCCTGTGGTTTGTTGATGCTGCGATTTTTTTGTATTTTACTGAAGGCACTGCGAATTGGATCAAAGTTGAAGTAAATTTGGTGATGAATTTGTTTATCTATCTATATTGCAGATGACATATGGGGAGCAGAATACAGAGAAAGAGGCTCATGAGCTACTCGGTTATGCTTTTGAGCGTGGAATCAATATTTTAGACACTTCAGAAGTGGTAAGGCTCAATCAATCATCTCTAGTCCCGCGTTAATGATGAGTGCAACTAGTTTTATGATGAGCTAGTTAAATGTATCCTTGCTAGAGGATTCTCATGACATTATGATTGCAATGTGGAATTGTAGAGTTTCTTTGATAGTGATGTGGGTTGAGATTATGCTAAAGCATGTTTCTTCTTCATCAATCTGTCTAGCTAGTGACATTTTGAAATAAACTTTACGTGTTTAATTATTGGTGGTCGAACTTGATGGCCTGTTGGATTGATGTTCCTGTATAGCAGTTGATTCTAGGTGAATTCACTTGCTCCCATATGGAAAAGAGCTATCTTCTATTCACTTTTTCTTCTTTTTTTTTGCTCTTGAAGTATCCAGTACCACCAAGGAAGGAGACCCAGGGAAAGACGGATCTGTATATTGAAAGCTGGTTGAAGACTCAACCCCGGGACAAGGTACCGTACACCTAATTTATTGTAATTTCAATGCGTTTTTTTCCTTGGAAATTTGTTTTATGTCTGCTTCTAGTGTTGCAATAATGACCTTCAAAGGATTTTGTGCTATTAATAATATGATCCAATGATCCAGACTTCCTCGGGTGTCATCAACTCTATAAAATCCTGTCTGACTTTTATCAAATTACTATATTAATGGTTTTGCTCATCATTCTTTAGAGTTTAGACCAAGAACTCCAAAATATGTGAATGTTGCTAACTGTCAAATACTCAGGAAATTTGATCTTCTTCACCATTGCTTGTAATTCCTTTGTTCTCACATTCATAATTAACGACAACTCAAATCTTGAATTTGAGGAGTATTCGTCATGGATTTTCGGCATTAAATTTTCTCATCGGAATTAAAATATTTCACCGTCATAAGATTTTCATCAAATAAACTTTGATTTCATGTAGCTATTGAGGTGAATTAGCCACTTCTAGGTAGTCCTAGCTCAGAAGTCTTAAGACATGGTAAGATCCAAGTGCATCAGATATGATTATTCTGTTAGGATCAAGCTATTATTGTGGAGTTGTAATACAATAATTTTTCTTATATTAGGTTATTTTGGCGACGAAAGTATGTGGTTACTCAGAGCGATCAACTTATTTGCGTGACGACTCAAAGGTTGTGCGAGTTGATGCTGCTAATATCAAGGAAAGTGTGGAGAAAAGTCTTAAACGTCTTAATACAGATTACATTGACTTACTCCAAATTCACTGGTAACTTTTCAATCTTTAATAATCTCCTCTTCCTAATTCATTCTTATTCTTTATGTTACTACATGAGCTGTAGCTGGATGTCTTTGTTAGAGTTTGACATCTCTCTACTGTAAAAGTTAATGCAATGGTAAATTCATTTCACCTTTCACAAAGAATCCAAAAGTTCGACTGCTGGTCATTAATAAAGTAAAATCAAAATCATTTTATCTAAAATGAGTGCATAATTTATTTTTGTTGACTTGGATACATACAATGTTTGGAGCTCATTGTTAATTTCTAATTCCCATATTATATGGGTCCTACAACCATTGCTATAGTTGGAAGCTCCGACGTGTTAATGAACTGAATTAACATGATATGAATTTGTCTCTTTCCTAGTTATCTTACAACAAGAATGTCTTCTTAGACTCTACAAGTGCACTCGGAGAGTTAGATGTCCTTATATTTCCCCTCATAAACATATATTTGGTATATATTTCAGGCCAGACCGATATGTTCCACTATTTGGGGAATATTTTTATGATCCTTCAAAGTGGAGGTCAAGTGTGCCATTTGCTGAGCAGCTCAGGGGATTTCAAGAACTCATCGATCAAGGAAAGGTACATCGATATCGATAGCTTTTAAAATGCTCATCAGTATTTTCAATTGCTAAGATTCTGAGTAACTGGCTGTTTCCCGTTAAATATAGATCCATTTGTTTTGAATGACCTTACAAAACTAATCTCATGCAAATTATTGTAAGACTTCGATTGATATAAAAAAAAAAAAAGTTAATTAGTTATTACATTGCTACTCATAAAATTAAAAAGATACTGATTATATTGGAACAGTATGTACATAATCATGACTATAGTTCTAATCTCAGGGACAAAAAAATTCTCGAAGAATTCAGATTAAGCTGATTTTATAAATGAACAAGAAGATGTCGATGGTAGCATCAACCATTTACAATATTGGAAAGCTTATTATCACCACAACGTTGATGATAATGATTCAAATTATACAGGTGAGGTACATTGGTGTTTCCAACGAAACTTCATATGGAGTAATGGAGTTTGTTAATGCTGCTAAAGCTGAAGGACTGCCAAAGATTGTCAGCATTCAAAACAATTACAGTATGCTAGTTAGGTGCAAGTTTGAACGTAAGTTATACAATACCCCCACACTATCAGGGATATTATTAATCGAGTTCATTTTATGTCATGATTTTATCAAACAGGCTACAGAACTCTTTGCAAATTCGACTTGTAACAAAGAAAAATACTGTTATAATGTGCAGTCGATCTAGTTGAAGTGTGCCACCCGAACAACCACAACATCGGCCTTCTTGCTTTTTCCCCCCTTGCAGGTGGAGCATTATCTGGGAAGTATCTAGACATTAATTCTGAAGCTGCAAAAAATGGGAGGTTAAATCTCTTTCCTGGCTACATGGAGAGATACAATAAGTCTACAGCTAAGGTAAGCATTAAAACTCCTAATATAATTGTTATCAGCTAAAGTTTAGCCAAAAAAAAATGAGTTTCCAAATTCCATATCTCTTATATGTTTTGAACAAGATAAGTTGGTACATTTTTGTAGTTTACACCTTACACCAAATTACTTCGTATTCCACTCTATAATTTCCAATGAAGAAACTCTAGACATGTGTTACTGCTCTAACGGTGTTTTACATCTTCAAATCTCAGGAAGTTACAGCTATGTACGCTGAAGTGGCAAAGCAACATGGGCTAAGCCTCGTTGAGTTAGCTCTTGCGTTCGCACGAGATCGACCATTTGTAACCAGCATGATAATAGGTGCTACTTCTGTGGACCAATTAAGAGAAGATATTGATGCCGTTTTGACAACTGAGCTCCCTTTGCCATCTGAAGTGCTAACAGATATTGACAAAGTTTTCAAAAGGTACAAAGATCCAGCAATAGATTAGCTTCACTCGAAAACTAAAACCACTCGAGTGAGTCTCTTATGAGACCGTCTCACGAATCTCATTACAGAAATGGGTCAATCTACAACTCACACCATGCGATTCACATGATTTTTGCGGGTTACAGGGCTCTGTCTTGCGATATCTATCTATGAGACAGTATCATACAAGTTTTTGTGAAATCACTTTTATTTTTTATCTTGTTTATACATCTACACTTGGGCTCAAATATCAGGATCATATTATATCTGAAATGAACATACACTATATCTTTCCAATGTGTCTACTTCCCTAAATGTAATCTAGTACTAGCACTAAAACTTAATATTTTAGCCACTAACAAAAAATGAATTGACAGCTTTTCTATTTAGGCATGAAACTACAATATTAACCATTTAGTACCCTTTTTCTTGTGAGTGGCGTCCATTAATTTGTCACGTTTTATTTGTTTTATGCAATAATTCATCTTGAAATTGAGTGCTTAGCACTAGCAATTAAGATCATGCCATTATCAGCAAAGACTTGATCACTTCTGAATGAGTGGGTGGGGCTTAAAAAGTGAACCCTTTGAAGTTGGATTAGAGTTGGATCAATTAACAAGAACATTATTAAGGGTTATTTGTGATTGGTTTCTTTTTTGTCCCCCAAAGATGTGATTAGTGTAGAAATTTTGCACATAACAAAAGGTAGAGGAAGTGTTTGAAAATAAAAGTATGTAGCCCAGAATAAGAATGTGAACTGTTCACTAAATAATCATTTTCTTGGCAAAGTAATTAGAAGAAATGGCATATCAATTTCTATATAGTTTCCCTAAATGTGGTGGATGCATCATATACAGTATAACAAGTTGGTATTTTATGAGACAACTTCACACGTGACGAGATTTAAGCATATAAATATGTTTTTTACAGATAGAAGCATGAGTTCTATAAATATGTCTTTTAGAGTTATAAGTATATCAGTCGCAGGATGTGATGAACGCACTTGAGTTTTTATATAGTATAAATATGACACAAAAACTTACATAAGATGGTCTTACAGATAATTGTAGTAAAACGCTTCTTTATCATCCACAAGTAAATTTCATTTTCACAAATTCATATGTAAATTATGAAGTGTAGATTGACTTGTTTCATATAAATAAATAGATCGGTTAGATGGATCTATAAGATAAAAGAATTGGTGAAAGCACTGAAGAGGATGATGGTGGAAGGCTAGGCAAGTCGAGCACTAGAAATAGATGGTGCCATTTCCCACACAGGACTAACAATTAATCGTGACACACATATATGTGTTCATTATTTTATTTTATTTGTGTCAAATATTTAGTTCATTTTTTATGTGAAATTATAGCTATTTAATTCATTTATTAAAATACCTCTTGTGTTGTACTAAACATTTAAAATATTGGGGATTCTAACACCCATAGAAATTTTCCTTGTGGCTTTTCTACAAATTTTTTAACTTTTATTCAATTATAAAATTGGCCTATAATGGGATGAGGAGAGTAATTAAAAAAATGATTAATTAAACCCAAATTATTTAAAGAAATCGAAAAATATAAATAAATCAAAAAAAATCAAATAAAGCTTTTAAATTAATTGTTTTGAGAAATTACAAAATTAAATTGGAAAGGTAGTTATAAATACAAATATAACTAAATAAAAAGTAAAAGGTATTTAACAAATCCAAAACTTATTTAAAAATTTATCAGTGCTAAACAATCATATATATCCATAAATAACTCAGCGCAATTTCAAAATATCAAATCTAGACTTTATAAAATGAATTAAAAACATATTTTGTCCTTCAATTGTTTTTTTTTCCCTAACTATTTTTACTTTATTTTTTAAATGCTTTGATATAACCATGGGCATGACCTATTATTATTATAAAAATATATATATAGTGCTACTCTATATATTCCCTCTCTAACTCCTTGCAATTTGCAGAAAGTAAAATAAAAACCATGAAACAAATCGTTCTCCACAATATTCTTTGCTTTGTTCATCATCATCCCATGTTCCTCACAAGTCAACTAAGCTCGAGCTTAGCCAGACCCGACCCGGAAAGTGGCCCGTTGTTGGCCCGATGGTTGTGAACCAGGGCTCATGGGGTGTGCTCACCACACTTAACCATAAGGGTGAACCCACCCTTTGGTAATGTGATGTCATATGCGGATGCAGACACTGGAATTCTACAATTTTATATGTCAACAATACTTGATCCGACAGGTATCAACGCATTATCTAATGCATGATCATAGTTCACACTAAGTGAATCCGTGCTAGGCTATTGCAATGCGACCACGGACCCTCAATCACCCGTTTATGCAAAAATTACACTCTCTGGAAACATAAATGAGTACAAATCAAGTCTAGATTTTTGGATAATATGAGTACATCTTACGAAATTATACATATGAAACATCGGTTTATGCTAACGGGACATCTCTTTATTATGTTTTCGTATGCAGTTGAAATTACTTGGATCAAATTCAAAGGAAGCTGCATTTGCTCAAGCTGCTTTATTTAAAAACCATCCTCAATTTGCAGGTGATTAATTATTTAGAGTAGAAATAATGTTTAATTACTTTTTAGATTACAATTCGAATTTTGGTTAGGTGTGTAATGTGTTCATTAATGGTGCTGCAGGTTTTCCAAAGCAGAACGGTTTTCAAGTCTTCAAAATGTCGATTAGGAAAATATTTTTGGTTAATAAATATGCGCCTCCAATAAATCTAACTCTTTCTGATTATTTTAATTCTGTACTGCTACTTATTACCATATTTCAATAAATGATTGTCTCATACTATTTACATATATATCATGTATTACGAGTTTCAGCACATGCGTCGTACGTGGAGGATGAATTTTTTAAATCAAAATTATTATTCTACTAACCTTAAATAGCTTAAACAATAATTTTTTTATAAAGATATATAATCTATATTAAATTAAATTCAAAAAAACGTTAGTAAATTAGAGTTCTAATATAAAAAAAGTTTTATTCATATTAGCATGTTATATGATTTTGGTTTAAATTTTAATGTAAAACTAGTATAAGGCCCGTGTAATACACGGGTTCAAATAATTTAATTTAATAAATGAAGTAAAAAAAATTATATAGAAAAAATTTATGATTTTGTATCCATCTAAGTTAATATGAAATATAATGTAATTTTAATTAATATATTATTTAATTTTTGAAATAAATATTTCATAATGTGTGTAGATAAATTATATTGTATACATATTAAAAATATTAAATAATTTTTAAATATATTATTTCACAATTACATATTTCTAGTGAAAAAATAATCTTACATGTATAAAAGGATAGATTGTCACATCTAAAAAAAAATGTTCATTATGACATAAGTTATATATATATATATATATATATATATATATATATATATAGTTTGTATTGAAAAATTTATCAATAATTTTATTCAATATTTTAATTTTTTTAAGTATATATATATATATTAATATTTATATATATCTAAAAAAATATCTATATTTATAAGATAATTTATTTATATAGAAAAAAAAAAGTTCATGTGAGAAATAATTGTTCGAGCTTCGTATTAGTGTCATGTGACACTTTGGTCCTTCTTTTATATATAGATGTGTGTGAATAACATATTCAAATTATTAAATAATTTTTAAATGTATGATTTCAATATTATATATTTCTAATGAAGAAAAAATAGTACATGTATACATTGATAGATTGTCACATTTGAAAAAATTGGTTCATTATAGCATAAGTTTTTTTTAGTTTGTATTAAAAAAATTATCAAAAATCTTTTTTGATATTTTAATTTTTTTAATTATATATATAAATATATACACATATATTAATCTTTATATATATTTAAAAGATATCTATATTTATAAGATACTTTATTTAAATAGAAAAAACATTTAATGTGAGAATTAATTGTTCGAGCTTTGTATGAGTATCATGTGGCATTTTTTTGTCCTTCTTTTATATATATAGATGTGTCTAAATAAATTATATATATTATCTACATATTAACAATATTAAATAATACTTAAATATTACTTTTTTCTAGTGAAGAAAAAAATCTTACATGTATAAAATGATAGATTGTCGCATTTGAAAATTTTGGTTAATTTATTATAGCAAAAAAAAAATTTATAGGAAAAGAGTTTTTTTTTTAATAGTTTGTACTGAAAAAATTATCAATAATATTTTTCAATATTTTAAAATTTTTAACTATATATATATATATATATATATTAATCTTTATATGAATTAAAAACATATATACATTTATAAAATAATTTTGTTTAAATAGGAAAAAAAAACATTTCACGTGAGAATTAATTGTCCAAGTTTTGTATGAGTGTCATGTGGCACTTTTGGTCCTTTTATTATATATAATATATGCAATATAATGTAGTTTTAGTTAATATATTATTTACTATTTAAATATTATGTAGTTTTATGTATAAAGATTTTATATATAATGTAGTTTTATACTTACTCTTGGTTTAGGTAGTTTTATATATAAAGATTTTATACATATATAAAATGATAAATTGTCACATTTAGAAAATTGGTTAATTTATTATATTATGAATTATTTTTTATAGTTTGAGAAAATTATCAATAACCTTATTTGGTATTTTAATTTTTTACTTATATATGTAGTAATTATATGTACATATATATGTAAAAGACAATTATATTTATAAGACAATTTATTTAAATACAAAAAGGAAAAACAAACATTTGATGTTAGAATTAATTGCCCAAGCTCTATAAGAGTGTCATGTGGCAATTGTGGTTATTGTTTTATATATATAAAGATTTTTTAATTATATATATATATATATATTAATCTTTATATAAATCCAAAAGATATCTACATTTATAAAATAATTTTGTTTAAATAGGTAAAAAAACATTTCATGTGAGAATTAATTGTCCAAGTTTTGTATGAGTGTCATGTGGCACTTTTGGTCCTTTTATTATATATAATATATGCAATATAATGTAGTTTTAGTTAATATATTATTTACTATTTAAATATTATGTAGTTTTATGTATAAAGATTTTATATATAATGTAGTTTTATAATTACTCTTGGTTTAGGTAGTTTTATATATAAATATTTTATACATATATAAAATGATAAATTGTCACATTTAGAAAATTGATTAATTTATTATATTATGAATTATTTTTTATAGTTTGAGAAAATTATCAATAACCTTTTTTGGTATTTTAATTTTTTACTTATATATGTAGTAATTATATGTACATATATATGTAAAAGACAATTATATTTATAAGACAATTTATTTAAATACAAAAAGGAAAAACAAACATTTAATGTTAGAATTAATTGTCCAACTCTATAAGAGTGCCATGTGGCACTTGTGGTTATTGTTTTATATATATAAAGATTAGTTAAATGTGAAAATCATAAATTATTATTATAACCTTATATAAAATCTTTAATAACAATTTACTAAACAATTCATATTTTATAAAAAATATTCATATTAATAGTTAATACATCTACTGGGATAAACCTTAAACTTAGCAACCAGGCCAGGCCGATTGGAGCTCTAATGGGCCCAATTACAAATCCATTGGACAAACCAGCTAACTAATGGGCTCAATTACAAACCCATTGGAGAAAGTGGCTAACTAATGGGCCCAATTATAAACCCATTGGAGAAAGCGGTTAATTAATGGCCCAATTATAAATCCATTTTCGCAGCTTTCGCCAAGCCTTCTTAAATCACTTTTTAATTCCATAAATGGCATTTTAATTTTTGTTTTCCATTATCATATGAGGACCTGGGTAAATTTAAGATGGCAGTGGAATAAATACATTATCCATATATGGGTAAATCCATATACTTTATTGATGAAATAATATAGAATATACGAAAATTTCGTACTATACTATATAATAGTCAAAAATATAATTCCACTTTTAAAATTATTCTTCCCTTTTTGCTACATTATACAAAATTTAGTAGGTATTGTCAGATACGTAAAAGGGTAAAACAATAGTTACTTTTATTTCTTATGATAATAATATTAAATATGTTTTGGACAGGTAGCACAAATTTATTTTGTGAAGATATGTTGTGTCAGTTGTTCCAAAGTAAATGTTCTATTTTTTTTTTAAAATATTTTGTGCACTCGGGATCCATGCACTAGGGTCGATTTACCCCATGTGCATTTTCACACGCCCCAACACGCTTTCATGCGCTCCCACACGTCAACTCATCAAGATTCGCTTTAGGCAGTCATACATTCATGTTATGTTAGTGTTATGAAGGTAACACTAACATAACATGAAAGTAACACTAACATAACATGAAAGTCGGTCTAACATAACATTAATGTATGATTAACATTGTTTTTTACCTTCTTGTTATGTTAGGGCTACCTTCATTTTATGTTAGTGTTACCTTCATGTTATATTAGTGTTACTTTCGTATTATTTTAGTTCAATGGTTTTAAACTAAGAGTATGAAATCTGAAAATGAGGTCACGTTAACATAACACGGAGGTAACACTAACATAACACGAAGATAACACTAACATAATATGAAGGTAACTATCAAAACACGCAAAAAAGTAAAGAGGCGCGAGCTGGGCGGGCTAGCCCAGCCTGCGCACGGCCCAGTTGTATGGATCTCAAATTCGTGCAATTGGTGGCTCACCCAGCCCGCGCACGGTCCGGTTGCATGGATTTCAAATCCGTGCAATTGGTGTACATGAGAGTAACTATTTTTTTTTTCCTTTTCTTTTCTAATGGGATTATATCTTATATATATATATGATGGACTATTATTTATCGATTATATATTGCAGGTTTCAAAACATTTAATTATTGGTAATAAAATCTAGGATTTTTTATTGACTCAAAACTCGTTGATAGGTTTTCTTATTCTTACAATTCCAGTGTTGTTATTGTTGTATTTGATTATTTATTTATATTCTTGTTAATTTCTCTACATACATGTGAAATTCATTATTTTTTGAACCATCTTTTAATTAAAATTCAAACATCTAGAAATTGAAATTAAGATGTTAAACTACATTGATCCAGTTATTAAATTTGATGATAGGACATACCAAAATTATAAAAAATTATTCCAATATAGATAACATATTAAATATTTAATGTCAATATACATACAAACACATTTTTTAAGGCTCGATTTGGTTTTTGTTTTCTATCTTATAATTCTACTAAATATAGAATTAATTAGATCGAGAGAACAAAACATGGGCACGTGCTTTTTTTAATTTGCTTGCCTAAAGTTGAGACAAGAATATATACACATAATTTATAAATCTTCAAAAAAAAAAATTAAGGGTAATTCGGTTCTATCTAATCAGTCAATTTCTTCGATTATCTCCTCTTAATGATGTCTCCTTTTTTTAACCCTAAATTTATTTATTTAAATTTAAATACGTGATAATACCAATATTAAAGCACTATAATGATCTCTAATTAGCTACATTATTTGCTTTGATAGATTAAAGTGACTTTAATTTGCTTTGATGTGCATCTAATTCGATTTGTTTGCAATAGCTTAGTGGAATTGTTGCCTACCAAAGGAATTAATTACAGTAGATAGGAATATATTGTCGATTTGTTTCTAAAAACACATATTTATGGTACAGGTGATTCTCTTTTGGGTTAATTTCAATTTGTTTATATATGTAAGAAATTTTCATTTTTTAATTATAAGATATCTGTTTTTAATTTTGATCCTTAATATTTAAAATTTTCGAATTTTAATTTGATAATGATTCGGAATTTTCAAAATCGTGAGCAAAGAAGAAATATAGGAAAATTCCCTTTTATTTTGACCTTATGGGGTATATGGTTGTGTGACCAGTCGATTTATTACTTAACAGCCCACAAATTGATTCTCGATGGTTGCACTGCTTAATCATGCTTTCAAGCAAGTGCTAATGATGAAATTGGTGGGAGCTTCAATATATGAAGGCACTTGAGACTAGCAGAATAGGCATCAGATTCAATTCAGAAACACTACTCACAAACTAAATCAGAAAGAGCAAAAACTACCTCATTAAAAATAATAAAATTCTGATGCAGTAATCAAATTTCGACAGTCATGTCAACGGTTTTTTAACATTTCAATTAATGTTGGCCTAAATTGGAACAAATTAACCATAAACGATAAAATTGGAAAACGAATATTTAGTATTCACTAATCACTTGGTTATATATATTATTCACAAAACTATTAATGGTTTTAAACAAGTTGAGTCGCGAGGAGGGAAATATTTAGTATGAATTTGGTTTTGATTGGTCTGAGGCTCTTTGAATGTGACTATTGTTGAAATAAAAATCAATTTAATTAATTTGCTAAGAAATAATTAATAAATATTGAAGTATATATATGATGCGACAAAATTAAATGGTCAAACTAAATAATATGGAGGGTATATATAATAGTCTCCTGAAGAATTGCAAGATATATATACGTATAAAACCCGTGAAATACACGGGATTACAAAAATTAAATTAAATATATTAATTTTAGAAAAAAATTAATTTAATTATATAAGAAAATATATTAATGTTGCATTAGTTTCTAATGTGAATGATATCTAACTATAGTTCTTAAAGAACATGATTATTTTTTTCTCTATTATTTAAAAAATTTAAATATTTTTGTATCCATTATTCAAACCCTAAATATTTTTTTATGAATTGATACAAAAATTAAAGTCGAACATTTTCAAATAAGTTTCATACATTATTTTAAAACACATATTTGAAAATAGTATATAATTTTAATAATTAATTAGTTTGAAAAGTCTGAATAATTTCTTTTCAATCAACCCACATTTATTTTATTTTTTCATTATTTATTGATTTATAGTTTATTCTAAACTTTTTAAATTAACAAAATTTAAAATTCATAAATCATTTTTTAGTATGTATTACTTTAACAAATTTAGTTAAATTTTATATTATTTACTAATGTATATTATCAATATTAATCTTGATAGCATTTAATAGCAATATTAATTAGGTTTTAAATAGATTTAATTTGTAAAAAAATAAATTAAAATGAGAAAATTTGTGGGATTGTCAAGTGTCCTTTATGATTATTCATTTAGTATATAAAATATATAAAATTACTATTATTTTATTTTAAATATCATGGGTTAATTAAATAGTTGGTAAAAAGGGTGAATTCAGGCTGTGACTGATCCCCCACGTGCACCCCTAATTTTTATTTATTTAATTAACTAATCTTATATAAAATATAAAAATAAAAATTGAGGTACGAACGTTTCTGTTACTTGCAAAAATGTTTATACATTGTTTATATGTTTATTGTTGACGTCTAAAGTTTATAATCATATGTTTTTCCTCAATAGCAAGATTTGAAATAAACTAATCTCAGATTGAGTAACTCAAATTACTTTTTGAATTATTAATTTAACATTAGAAAAAGTAAAATATAAGAAAAAACAAAAAGTGTACGTACGATATTCACAGTAAATAAAGGAAACAAAACATATCCTTTGGAACTTGAATTGAAAAAGAAATAACTAACCTATATGCTAGCCTCATCTGTTTGAACAATACAGTTAAAAGTTGAAGTTTATTACTTTAATTTACCTTAACATACATCACACTGTAAATAAATGGTATAACAATATACTTTAGATTTTATTCTGGTATATCTTAGGAAACACATATGTTGAAATAAAGAATATCATGTGTCCCGTAAATCTAAACGGCTTACTTTTTTATTACGAAGATGTTAAAAACTCTCCAATCTGATTGTGACCCTCAATTGAATATGATGAAAATCGAAGGATATGTTCAAATAAAAAATATCAAGATATATTTCAATGAAAATATGTCACATATACATGAAGTTTGAACAAGCATGAAAATTTCTTCACACTTCTCAATAATTTTTTTAATCTTAATTAAATTATTTAAGTTGCATTTCCAAGAATTACTTACTTAATAGGGACATTGAACCTGTAATAGAGTGGTACAAATATAGGGACATTAAACCTGCAATAGAGTTGTACTAATTTACATTTTAGGAACATTTACTTAATTTAGGGACATATATAGTATGAATTAATTTTCCCAATGCTGCTGCGCTTATTGATGATGTGCCAATTAAGTACGAGTAAGTATTATGTAAGATCGTCTCACGGATCATTTCATGTGAGACGGGTCAATTTATAATCCACATCTCACATTTCACATATAATTTTGTGGATATGAGTTTAGTTAATGGGCAAAAATGATATGTCTTACGAAAACCATCCATGAGACCGTCTCACGCAAGTTTTTGTAATTAAGTACCTCACAATAAATAAATAAATAATAGTCCGAATCATCTATTTTATAGTGAAGTCGATTAATGTATGAAATAATTATGCGATTATTTAAAATAACATATTATCATCACTTGTTAATATATAGTTTTAATGTTCAATTATAGTCTTAATATTGATCTGAAGTAATTATAGCCATGCATGTATTGTCCATTAATACTATACGTTTGGAGATTCCAAACAAAATTTGATTGAAATTGAAAATTATTAAAATATAAAGGAACAAAACTGAAATCAAACACATTATTTTTTTATTTTCTAAGAGAATTTTTAAGGGCTTAGCAAATAATTAATTTTATCATTTTCCATTTTTTTAGAATTTTGATTATATACAATACCGTCCAAAATATTTTGTACCCAAAATTTATTTTACTTGTATATCATATCACAATTACCTAATTAATTTTGAACAAATATGACTTTTTCAATTTAATTTTTTTTATTTCAACTATTGCTATTTTCTACATCAATAATACGCAATTTTGCATATAAATGAGAAGGTGACTCTATACTATACCCAAGTATGGAGTAATAATAACACGTGGTAAAATGTACTCCCTCCGTCCTGGCCTAATTTGTCTACTTGTCATTTTTGTTTGTCTCATTTTAATTTGCCAACTCCATAAATGGCAAAAAAAAAAATTCCCTCCTTACCCCTACATTTCTGTCATTTTACAAAATTGTCACTCAAATTCCCCTTTTAAATTCTAATTAAAGTACAAAAAGCATAAAGTTAATACATCACATCAAAGTCAACTGTATTTTCTTAGGTTCCGTGTCCGATCAAAGTAGGCAAAATAGAATGGAACGGAGATAGTAGAAGGCAAACACTCTTCGTATGAAGGATAAAAGAGGAAATTTATTAATTCAAAATACACTGAATATATACATATCTCCAAATGATAAAAAGTCATATTTATAGATGAAAAATGAACACTAACAAAATAATAATAAAAACTAATTATTTGAAACTGTCAAATTGGGCCTCAAATCAATTCACGTCAAATTTGTCTCAACATCATAAAGAATCTGAATCGAGATTTTACGTGTATGTGGACATACATATTAAATGAGTTAGCTAAGATTGACTAAATGTATACTTGGCATTATTTGGTAGAATATTCCAAATTACTATTCATTTTCCCAGCTTCATTTCTTTCCTTCTCAGTCCGAATGATTTTCACCTTTACTCCTTAATTTGGTGATAAAATGAAAAGATTGAATATTTAACTTTTTAGCAAATGATATCCCACATTTATAAAAGATACACATGACGAATATTATTCAGATAAGAATTCTAGTCTTAATTTGTTGATCTCCCTCCCACTTCTCCTATGCTCAGTAGAAAAAATAAAAACTTTCTGATAAAAAAAAATGTTATTCGTAGAAGGAACTCAACTTGATTACAGTTTGTAAAATACCATCGTATTGGCAAAATGCAATTTAATTATGTTGTATATTATCCCTTTCACTATAACAAAAACAATGATCATTTGGTGTGAGAGATCTTTTGCAACAACAAAAATGATTGATCGAAAACATTATATTATCATGAAAATATATTGATAGTATAAATCGATAATCATTTGTCAAAAAAATTAAAAAGTAATTAAGAATTTTCATTTCCAACAACATTATGTGGTCGTCAATAATATATATTATTGTAAAAAGAAAAGGGGGCTTTAAAATTTATTAGTAAAATGTTACCGTAAGATGTGTTTGCAATAACAATCAATAATTTCCCGACAACATGATTTTATCATCTCTAGTAACCCTTTTTTTTTTTTCTTTTAATGTTTAGAGTATGCTCGAATTACATTATATAATTGATAATATCAACACGTAAAACATACACTAATAAAATAGAACACAAGGAATAGTAAAGAATGTAAGATATGATTCAGATCAAATACATCCATTTAATTAGGGTTTAACCATCTCTTTGGATGACCATTTCTTGTCAGAATCGTAAAAATTATTAAGTACCAAATTTCATGTATACAATTATGGATCAATAATCACTCATGAAAACAACATTCAACCACACTGGAATTAAAGTCATATGCAATCCAACTGTCCTGATTCTCATTCTTTTCTCTATTCATTGCATCACAAATATTCTTTTTTCTAAAAGTGTGCATATACATCTCCAGTCATTTTCATATAAGAAGACTATATATCTAGCTAGCTAGCTACTACATCACTACTATTCTAAGTCATAGCAGATGACATTTTCACAGTTAATTAACCTATTATCCAAATCCAAATCCAAATCCAATCAAAATAGAATATTGATCACACACACAAACACAATATATATATATATGTAAAAATCTAATATTAATTTTTGAAATTCATAGGATTTATTTAAAAGAGATTAGTTTCTATGTTTCTCTCATGTATATGTGAAGCCCCTTTTTCTGGGAATTGGATCATCTATTCCAAGACCGTGTTCCATCTTATATTTCATTATTTTAATTAGATGACAAGTGTACATTGGTGATGTCATCTTTTACACGTGTCGTGTGGGGATTATATTGGAGCACCAGATGAAACACGGTTTGAAATAGAGAATCCTGATTGCTTTTTTTCTGTTTGGTTAGTGATAAAATGTAGGACTGGTGTACCTGTTCATCACTGATCTAGTGCGAATTGAAGGGCTAATTTTGTTGTATTTTTTCAATAATTTTTTAAAATTGTTGTTTTTTTGTGTTCATATCTTTTCTTTTTATGAATTTAATTGTTTGCATACCCACATAGAGTTTTATATTATTTTTTTGGATAAAAGTTTTCACAGTATTAATATAATTTTTACGTTTTTATCCGATCGGCCATTAAATTAGTAGTTAAGTTACTACTGTAGTGTCGGTGATATCATATAATTACCATTTGATTTGAGATTATATTTTATGGATGTATATAATTGGATATACATTATGATGTTATTTTTTATGTATGGATGTATATAATTGGATATACATTATGATGTTATTTTTTATGTAATTTATATACGATATATATATATATATATTGATAAATGTGATACGAATTCATTGTAAAAGTGATCATAAATTTTATTTGTGAAAATAAATTGAAGGTGCATTCTATATTTCCATGCAACCCAAATGAATATTATATGACAAGTTATGCCCCACCTCTGAATTTGTTGTATTTTATCATTTTGTCCCCGCAATTTTAGTTTGAATCATTCTGCTCCTTTAATTTGTTGCAAATGTATCAATGAAAGCCCCTTAAATTTGCCAATATTTGCTGTTCTCCCCCCAAATTTCCAATGTGAACCACCTTGTCCCCTAAATTTTGCCTAGACGAAAATTTGCGCAAGTTTTTACATTTAATCATGTAGTTTGTTGCTAAAATTTTGAATCTCATGAATTTGAGCTATGTTACTATAATATATGATCTTATAAAAAGAATCTATTATTTAATGTAATAAAATATACAAAGATTAGTATTACTGTGAAGGTATAAGTTGGATTGTATGAAAGATTCAGGAATTATGATTTTATGATTAGTTAATTAATCAAATGATGAGATTGAGATTATTCGTCCATCAATTTCACCATGATGATGGTATTGGACCAATAATAAGGTAAAATGATTTTAACTGATGTTAGAAATGATCAAATAACAAGATTTAACAACTTCAAGGTCACAAATTCAACATTAATGATTGCTTATAACATAAAGAAATCTAGGTGCTTGAGTTAGAGCCTTGATGCAATCTTTCCTAATTCATTAACATCGTAATATCCAATTATGTCCAACAAATTGTATCAATATAAAACATCGTGTATGATTTAAAGGAGGGTCCGATTTCTGCGGTCAGCGCCGGTCATCCCCCTACCCTACTCTTCAACTTGTTTTCTTTCATATGCACAAACCCCTACTATTCATTCACCAATTATACTTCTCTCTCTCTCTCTTCTTTCTCTCTCTCTCTGTATATACCCACATATGTGTGTACACACACCAATTCACATATATAGTAGAATGCTCCCCCCTTTTCAAGGAAAGTAAATCATCCAATCCCCTTCTTTGAATCCAGAAAACAAAGCCATAAAAGCTTAAGCAAACACATCATAAGTTTTCTGGGATTCATTAAACATGCACAGAATTATTACAACCACTTAAACACAACCTTCAATTCCTTTGCTACATCTCTCAGCTTCCTTCCCATCCAAACCCTATTTACCAGCTTCATCATCAATCATTACTGTTTCCCCTCCTTTCTCCAACCCTAGCTCTCTCTCTCTCTCTCTCTCTCTCCATCGTATAGATCAGGCTTTTCATGGACCCCATAACTCACGAAATGTTGTCCTCAAGTGGCGAGATCAACAGCTTCACCATCACCACCGCCACCGCCACCACCTCTGTGATGGGCTCTCCCTCCGGCTCCTCCTCCTCCGCCTCCGCCTCCGCCGTCGTCTCCTCTCCGACCACCCTCAGCCGATACGAGAACCAGAAACGCCGTGACTGGAACACCTTCGGGCAGTACCTCCGCAACCACCGGCCGCCGCTCTCACTTTCCCGATGCAGCGGCGCCCATGTCCTCGAGTTCCTCCGCTACCTCGACCAGTTCGGAAAAACCAAGGTCCACACTCAGCTCTGCCCCTTCTTCGGCTACCCTAACCCCCCAGCCCCCTGCCCCTGCCCCCTCCGCCAGGCCTGGGGCAGCCTCGACGCCCTAATTGGCCGCCTCCGGGCAGCCTACGAAGAAAACGGGGGCAAGCCCGAAACCAACCCGTTTGGGGCCCGAGCTGTCAGGCTCTACTTGCGTGAAGTTCGTGACTCCCAGTCGAAGGCAAGAGGGATCAGCTACGAGAAGAAGAAGCGCAAGAGGCCGCCGCCACAGCCGTCTGCATTGCCGCCGCCGCCGAGCTGATGTCGCCGGAAAACTGCACCAAAATAATCAGAGATTTTGCATGGGATCTGTTGCTAGGCTCATACCCTTGCTTACTATTTATAGTCTTATATCTACTAGCTAGCAATACTAGGTAGGCCATTTCATGAATCATCGATCACAAGCTATGAAGGTACCCTAAGTTCAAGTTTCCCTCTCTTGTACAAGATTAATGTTATTTCTTATTGCAGCTTTAATTATGATCTTGTTTCTAGTTAAAACTGATCATGGCATTTTGATATTTGATGATCCTAAAAGTTACTTCTTTTTTAGTAGCTATGGAAGTGGTAGTTTAAGTGCTGGTTTTCTTGTTATGGTTAAAGGGTTCAGCTAGCTTTTAGGTTGTGGCAGCAAGTATATACTACCAACTAGTGTGTCTTGATTTGTGAAAATTTGTGATTGGATGTGCTATTTTTAAAAGGCCATTTAAGAGTCTATGACAAATAAAATAGATTTACAATCTCATCATGTTTTGTGTCCCTTTTGTAATATTTTGAGGGTTTTTTTAATAGGTCTTGGCAAATCATCCAGATATGAAAGGAAAAGGGATGAGTAACTTTGCAAGAATCACATGTCAGCATTGTCTAGCACTAGAACTTGTCACTGCTGTAGGAGCTAGTAATTCATCATCATCAGTTTCCCTTTTCTATACTTGGCGCTCTTTTGCTAATAGAAAAGGTTGTATATATAAGCCTGTTTGTAATAAGTGGAACTTCCTTCCTTGTGTCAGAGATGCTATGCTTGATAGATGTCTGTTACTACAGATGTATCTCAAAACATTTATGTGAGTGATGCATTGATGAAAATGAGATGAATATATATATATAAATTCATCTTATATTTGAGACGAGATATATATTATATAATATAATATAATAAATTGGTGATATCTTTTAAGAGACCTGACGTGGTGTTTGAAGGATGATGATTCAAGAACATGAGATGGAATATTTTACATAGTAGGAGTTCCTTGGTAAGTAGAAATTATATCAAAACCTAGAAGAGTGATATTTTATTCAAGTTGGGAGTTTTGTGTATATAGCTTTGTGTGAGTGGTAGTTTGAAATGGCAATAGATATGCAAATCTATCACCCATTTCTCAAATGTGTCATATCACTCTTGTATGTTCCCCAACGAGAAGATATCATTAATTAAATTATATAGTCAAGCACACTCACATGAACTCTATATATCAACAGTAAAATTTAGTTAGGTATTCATTAAATACCATCATGATCGATCCATTATATGGAAGAGAAGACAAATCCCCCCATCTTTCAATTGATCCATTCATGTTGCTGGTGTTCAAGAAACACATGTGGTCTAAATTTGTATGGAGCCATGGAGGATTATTATATTATATATAATACTCTTCTTAATTCATGTGAATAGTATTGTCCACTTAGATTTGTAATTTATAATTATATGAGGGTTAACAGTACATTTATTTTTCTTAATTTATCTAAAAATAAATATTTTCATAATCATATGGGTTTATATATATATATATATATTGTTTTTTCAATTCTTTTTTATTTAATAATAAATATTTTTGAAATATGTTGTATCAACATTCTTTTTCTATATGTATATATATATCAATACATTTTATTTAATAATTAAATTGACATATTTTCAAACACAGTAAATATTATGCCGGTGAAAATGGAAGGATGTATTGTCTGCCATAAAATTATTTTACATACTATCGCCAATATTAATATAATTATTAATTTTGTATTTCGACTTAGTAGTAGCATTGAATATCTTATGAAGATTATTGATATCATTTATCGATATATTTTAATGATATGAAGATATTATTAAATATCAAATATAAAAATTATATAATCAAAAATAAAAATCGGTGTTTTGTTTAGCTTAGGATTTTATATCTATTTGAAATATAAAAGATCGAAATTGGAAAAAATATAAACATACATGATCAAAATTGAAAAACGTATACTTACGAAACTAAAATTGAAATTAACCCATAAAAATTGAAATTAACTCATAAACATATACATACATATATACGTATATGAGAGGGCACATGAATTAATTTAATTAAAAAATAAAAGGGAAGGATTTCCTTGATCTTTTATTCATAAATTTTGTATGCTATATATATTATTGGCAGTGGACTAACTGTATCTACCAATAATATATGCATCTTTTTTTATTAATGGGAGATTTTATTTTATTCATTTCGTAGTACGATTCATCATATGTGAAACACTTGTCGGTTCTTCCATTAAAGGCCTTCAAGTGTAATTAGCTAGCAACCCTACATAACTTTTGTCCCCAAGATTAGAGGTAACAAATCCACGTTAGCTATAGGGAGGATTTTAAAATATCCATTTTCATAAGCTAACAAATTTATTTATCTATTTTTTAAAAAAATTATTTTTTTATCTAATTTTTAAAGTGAAATCTCCATAATACCTTTAATTTTAGTTATACTTTCTCCGTCCCCACTTATTTTGTCTACTTTGACCGGCACGGATCTTAAGAAAAAACTGTTTGATTTTGATGTGATGTGTTATTTTAATATTTTTGAGTGGCAATTTTGTAATTAATGTGTGCTTTTTGAGTGTAAAAGTTGTAAAATGAAAGAAATGAAGGGGTAAGGTCGTAAAATTTTTTTGCCATTTTTTGGTTGGCAAAATAAGTTGGGACAAGCAAAAGTGGAAAGTAGGCAAAATAAGGTGGGACGGAGGGAGTATTAATCTAGGAGACTCTACCGTGTCCAAAAACTCTACCCGCGTCCAGGAAACTCTACTCGTGTCCAGAAACTCTACCCGCATCTACCTTTTAGATAAGGTGAACATGTCGTGAACACAAAATATAATATCGTGTTCATGATATGTAGAAAAGTTCAACATGTCGTGAACACAGAAAATAATATCGTGTTCACGATATGTAGAACCGTTCACATATCGTGAACACGGAAAATAATATCGTGTTCATGATATGCAGAAAGGTTCAACATATCATGAACACGAAATATAATATTGTGTTCACGATATGCTGATATCGTGTTCATGATATGCTGATATCGTGTTCACAATATGCTGATATGATATCAGAGGTATTTCCACTTTATGTAAATATAAACTTAAGTTGAGGACTTTATTGATATTTCGGCCAAAAAATGGGTAAAAAAGTACATTTTTAAAAAAATGGGTAAATAAGTTCCTTGACATACAAAAATGGGTAAACGGAGGAATTTCCACTTAGCTATATGCTAATTACTATAGTTAAAATACCCCAATTTAACACCTTCACTATATTTTATGTAAAAAATGACTCCAACTAAATTCATATTCACATTTTAACCCAATAACTATAATATTTACTAAAAAATAGTCATTTATTTGACATAAAGTGAATAAAAGTCAAATGGTAAAATATTTTATCAATCTTGTCAGAGAATTGTTGCAGAAACAGAGATTCTTTTTAACTTTTGACTATTTTAGGTATTCTCGTGTAGCATATTTAAGTGCTCCCATATGAATTATTCGTGACATTTAAAAATCACGAAAATCCACATCCAACTTTTTCCTTTTTTTTTTTTTTTGTCTGGCATAATTTATAGTATAGCTTTTGCATGTATTAAATTTAACACGAAAACACCAAGAATTAAGGGTTCAATTGTACACAAAAATGTTGACATAGGGTTACACGAAAATGTGTTGAAGGGCTACACGAAAATGTTGGGTAGGGTTACACGAAAATGTGAAGTTTTAAATATTTAATTTTTCGAATTTTTCGAATTATGTGAACAATAAGTTTTAAATATGTGCTTATTCGAATGCATTGTATTGTTCGAATAAGCATTGTATTATTCAATTAAGCATGCATTGTGCATTGTTTGGATAAGTGCATTTTAATTTTAAATATGTGCTTATTCGAATTTTATATGCATTGTTCGAATAACTTGAATAACCCTATTTTTTTTAGAGTTATTCGAAATTATCACCCTTATTTTCGAATAACCCTAAAAAAATTAAAATAGGGTTATTCGAAAATTATATTTAATTTTCGAATAAGAGTAATTTTCGTCTAACCCTACAAGAACATTTTCGTGTAACCCTAAAAAAATTCAAAATTTTTTTTAGAGTTATTCGAAAATTATATGTAATTTTCGAATAAGAATAATTTTCGTGTAACCCTACAAGAACATTTTCGTGTAACCCTCAACATTTTCGTGTAACCCTAAAAAAAATTTCGAAAATTATTTTCGAATTTTTTTTGGGTTATTCGAAAATTATCACTCTTCTTTTCGAATAACCCTAAAAAAATAGGGTTATTTGAAAATAAGGGTGATAATTTTCGAATAACCCTAAAAAAATTTTTGAAAATTATTTTTAAATTTTTTTAGGGTTATTCGAAAATTATCACTCTTATTTTCGAATAACCCTAAAAAATAGGGTTATTCGAAAATAAGAGTGATAATTTTCGAATAACCCTATTTTAGTCAAAAAGTTGGACAAGATTTCTACCATTTTACTGCCAACCAATTTACTGTCATATTGACTTCAACTTTACTTTATATCAATCAATGGCTATTTTTGGGATTTCAACTTAGTAGTGACTATTTTTATCTTATATTATAGTGATTGGACTATTTTGGACCACTCACCCATTACTATATAAGTTATGAAAATATACAATTTTTTTACTAGCTATAACTTAGGTCTGTCTCATTACATATTTTTACCACCAACTAGTATTTTACCCGTGCGTTGCACGGTTTGTATGATATTTTAGTAATTTTAATTTTTTTGGTAACATAATGTAGAAATATGAAGAGTAAATAAGTAATAAAAAAATTATAAATTAATAAAAAATTCAAAAGTGAAAAAAATAAATAATCAAATACATAAAAATATATGAATAATACGCTAAGAATAATAATTGTTTGTTTAATGCATTAAAATAAGAATAACGTAAGTATTACAATAGTTGACTGTTACACAATTACACATTTTGCAACACCTCCTTATAAACAACATTTCTTGTAGAACGAACATCTTCATCATCTTTGTTGTCAATCAAAATTTTTAGGCCACTACGATTTGTAACCCTTGAGATTGCAACATATAGTTGGCCATGGCTGAAAACAGGTTTTTTCAATAGTATCAATCACTTGAAAATGTCATTAATATGTATTACCTTAGTATCAATCACTGATATTGAAGTTTTTGAGAAAGGAGTGCTATCCTTAGAAATCTTCTTCACGGTATAGGCACCATGAAATTCAGAAACTTGATCTGGTCTTACTTGAACCTTGAAATATACCTCCTGTCCAAGTAGCATTTTCACAGCTTTGGGTATTGTACCATGATCAACATTCTATAATTTAAATAGAAAATATGTTAGTTGCATTATACTTAATCTTACAACCTAAACATTAAATGTTTATTAAATTTATTAACCTCATCTATATTGTCCCTCAAATCTGCTACAGTTCTTCCAATCAACTCAATACATTGAGGGTCCCATAACAATAGATTAGCATTGTTAGTGTTATCTTGTGCCAAAATTTCAATTCTGTACCTGTAAAATCATGTCAACCTTAGATAGATGCTTCTAAAACAAAAAACTAAAAAAATCATCATTTGCATTTTAAAATAATAATACCTTGGAATTCCTCTAGACTCAAATACATCGCAGTTTGAACAATAGAAGCGATCTTCAACCTTATCAAATCTTTTGTAGCATTTGGTACACGATATATACCACCATCGGGTCGATTCTATGTCAATAATCTTTGCACTCACCCAAAAACATCCAACCTTTATATAGGAAAAAAATAACAGTTTAGAAGTAATCTTATTTTCATTTAAATATAACAATCAAATCTCATGAAACCAATAGTTTACCTCTCCTCCATTCTTTATTTGTTCAATTGTCCTCTGTGCTGCAGCAAAAGTGGATTCCTCCCCACCAACTATTGAATTCATTGTAAGTGTTCTTACTGCCCCACCACAACCATTAGACTCAGAAAACCTACAAAATATGAAGCAAAAATAATAATATATAAATTCTGCAATAACCTATTAACATTTATATAAAATATTAAAAAGAATACTGAAAATACCTTCTTCTAAATTCTGCAACCAGATCAGAATCTTCATTTATAGTCATTTTTGTTGCGTTGTAAGTTGTAGAGAGTGTTACACGGTCTATACAATAGTAAAAGTGAAGAGTAGAAGTTGTTATATTAGGAATACTATTAGGACTACAATAACAGTTTATTACATATTTAGAACTAAATAAAAACAGTTTGTATAATGACACATTTAAGAATAACATTATACACACACCACTAAATATTTTGTTCATTACCTCTAAATACTTTCCCTCTACAAAATTGCAAAATCAGAATTGGAGGCTCCTCAGATTCAGCCCTAACGCACTCCATCATGATACCAACAAATTCATCCCATAGAGTACAACTCATTTGATACCTCCTAATAACAAAATCAGCATAAAGCAGTTAGCTAATTAATAAAATGTATTAAAAAACATAAGAATGCATTGCAAATGAAAATTCTATCTCCCTACTCATTGTCCTCCAACACTATCTCCATCCATTTGTTCTCTCGATTGTCACGAATTTTGGTAATAGGATTATTAACGCAAACAACCCGACCTATGACATCTACAATTGAAAAATAACATGTCAGACTATTATAAATTTCAAAAATAAGTAATTGTACAACAATTGTCTTAAGAAACTTAAAATTTAAAGAAAACTCACCAAACATTTCAGTCTCATTCATGTCTTCCACAACCGACAATTTAGAAAATGGACGAAAGTCATACATAAACGATGGGAAACTTTCCTCAAATATCTCAAAAGCTTTGGTCTCATTAATAAACATTAACATGTATTTATTGTTCGTTGTCTTGTATTTCATCCTATTCTGAAGAACAACAAAGTTTTTTATGGCATAAATGTGTCCTTCAGTCATAAGGTTTGTGAATCGAGTCATGTAATCACGTTTTATTGTTGCATGGATCCTTGCCCCCTGTTACACAAAAACAAAACAGTTTAGTTTTTAGGCATGTTTCTATTCAGCAAAAAAAGACAAATGCAGAAACTTATAATGTGATTTTTTTACCTCTGAATCATGGAAAACACATTCGAGGCTGTGATAAATCTGTTTGTTGTTAAATGCAGGTACTTGATAAGCCCTTATCAAGCGGAGCTTCAATGCCCATTGTGTTCTTGATGGACCGATTTCACGAACAACAGAAAAGGTAGGAGCCATTGAATCTACAAAGTAGCAGCCATCATGTTAAGACAACATAATATAGTGAGGCTGTAATTATTGTATATTGTGAAATATAAAATTCATACTTGTAAATTTGAAGGACTGCACTATAAAGGAATTATGTGTATGCTGCTGCAACATGTTTGGTGAAAACGCATCGCCACTATTTATATTTGTATGATGGCAGGTGAAAAGTCACCATTAATTTGTATGATTTGTAATTTTTTTTATTTCTGAATTTTTTTGCAATGATTATTATTGATTAGATTGAACAGGTTTGTTTGTAGGTGTATATATTCTCATGTCTTGACTGCTATTAACTAAATTTCTTGAGTATGCAAAAAGCTGTTAATCATTATTTTTTTATCTAATCAAGACTGCTTAGTGTAAAAAGGTGCTACTAAATAATAATTTTTTAATGTTATATACCAGTTTGAAATCTGTCTTCTCATCTCCTCTGACAGTCATTTTCTGTACAATCATCATTACTATTTAACTTTACTGAAAAATCAAAATGATAACAAATATTTCACATAAATTAAAAATAATGTGAAAATATAAAAAATACTAAAAAATACATATTTCCTTAAATAGTAATTTCTTTTGAGCGGGAAAACACAAAACTTGCCATTTTTTCTTGTGGTTCTATTGTTATATATATATAGATTTTATGTATTCCAAACTTGGTCTTCTACTTATCTTTTCTCACTAAATTATAATTTGTTTGATTTTCGATTTTAATCTACGTACATGAATGTCAGTATTGTTGATGTGAACAACGTCCACTAAAACTTGATATTTTGAGTCAAAACCAAAAATTAAAAAAAAAAAGATAATTAAATAATCAATATTGAAAAACATAAAATCAATTCATGTAATACATATTTAAGTGTTAGGATTTGATAGATCCATGAAATCTTTCTTTTATTTTTTATTTTCTTTTACCTTCATACTCCTTACTAGATTTGGGGTTATATATAAGTACTAAATATACTTGTGAGCATTTTATTTTTAAAAAAATGAAAATTAGTTATATAAAAAATATTATCCTTAGAATATATTGGGACTATAAGACTAGGGTACCCTAGCGCTAAGCCTATATTGTAGCTAGGATTAGGATTAATTATAATTAATCACACACTATTATTGGATTAGTTTATAATTATTTTATCACAAATACTTGGCCTGAATCATTCATAAGCCACATATCCACTTGTCATTATTTATTTAAGTGTTGGAAACGAGAAGATATTAAACAGAGAAAAGGAATCTGTTGATTAAATTGTAGCTTTAATGAAAATTTTAAAGGTAATTAAAGATAATTTGATACATATATAGCTTTCAAAAGTCATATTTAACGTTTTCTTGGAGTCGAATCATTGAAAGAGTTTGATTTTTTAGAGATTTTAATTTATTTTTTGTATTTTCAGATTGTGAAAAAAAAAATATTAATTATGAGATTGATATTGTAAATTAAGGTGTCTTAAAAGCGTCAAATTAGGGCCTCAATAAAAAATAATTATAATCTCAAATATTTATCCAGAGTACCTAATTAATGATTAAATAACCTGCATATAGTAACAATATGAAACCCTACTAACTTATACGATTAATTATACGTTAAGCTATAATTTACAAGCAGAAACATATGTATTCATATATGCTTTTTAACTTGACTTGTATGATAAAACATTAATTAAACACATGATGAACATTAAACCCAGTACAATATTAGCTTGTTTATATTGATGGACTCAAAATACTTAGATAATACGTGTATTGATGTTTATTATTAATTAAGATCATATGTTAGCTCGTATAATATATCATCTAATTTCGTTTCATTCACAGTGCTAGAACTGATAAGTGATGCACATAAAATGCAGTTTCTCTTCACATATGTCCGTTTTATGAGAAATAGTGTTATTTCATAAATATATATAATTGATTTTATTTTCAACATGGTGTACACATATTAATCAAGTAAAAAAGTCTCTTTCAAATTTCATTAATTAGCCAATAAAAAGGTCAAATCAAGAACTATTTTAGTATTTTTTTCAGTAGCTGTTCTACACTAGAGTGTGATTTGATTCGCATTTGTATGATTGAGAGCCATAAACTTTATTTTATGTGAAGTGTTTGTTCCTTTCTGTAAATTCATTGTGTAACCCTCTTTTGGGAAAAAATGAATTTTCTTTTCTCGGAATAATGACAATTTCATCATCATGCCCATATCAACCAGTTTTAGATTGAACACTGTCAGAACTATCATAACTTTATTTTTTTAAAATGCAATATTATTAGTATTAAAAACTTAATTTACTTTTAGGGTTGAAACCCTTTTCCCAATGTTGCATGCATGGTAGACTGTTCTATGTTTTTGAAGTGATGATTAATTTAGATCATGTTTTCCAAATATTTCAGAGAGTCGTTTTTTATTTAAATTTGTGCTAGCAAATTCCATTACATATTCATCCGCTATTTAATTGATAATTTTGATTTTAATAAGGCAAATCAACTTATAATTCATTTCCACAAAATTGAGTTGGAATTGAAAGAATAAATGTCATGACATGTATATTATAGAACTTCGTCTTACGAAATAATATTCTTGAATCATATAAACTTCTGTAATATTTATAAGAGGAAATGGGCCCAATACCCATTTTCATATAAAATGTGATTATTTTACCCATCAATATAGTAAAATGTTTTCATATACCCAATTATATAACAAAATGTATCCAAATACCCACTTTTCAATTTTACTGACATTCTATCAATATTTTACTGAAATTCAATGATTGATAAGTTTTTAATTTATTTTTCTATAATCAATCATTGATAAGTTTTTATTTTTTACTTTTCTTTCGTTTTATTTATTTACATTTTACAGGATTTTATTTCACATTAAATTTTGCTTTTGATTTCACATTTTATTTTAGTTTTTATTTTTAAAGATTCATTAAATTTTGATCTACTACTCATCTAACTCCATAAATGTCACCACCTACTCCATATATTTTTTGTATGTTAGAAATATATTGTTTATATTGTTTGTATGTTAGAAATATATTTTGGTTTAGGAAATTTAGAATTTCACATAAGCTTTCGAGAAACCCTAAAAAATATAGGGTTTACCGAAAGGTTTGTACGTTGCACGAGAGCTTGACAGCATTCGGAAAACCCAAAAATATAGTGCTTCACGAAACCTTCAGAAGGTTTCGTGAAACCCTATATTTTTAGGGTTTCCCGAGAGCTTGAAAACATTCGGGAAACCCTAAAAATATAGGGTTTCATGAAAACTTTAGGAAGTTCTCGGGAAACCCAAAAATATAGGGTTTCCCGAATGTTATCATAATGTGTTAAAGTTTACATAATTCAAGCTCTCGTGCAATATTAGTAAAGTTTACATAATTCAAGCCTTTCGGGAAAGGAATTACACATTTTATTTTCATGAAAATTTTATGGTTTCGGGAAAGGAATTATGTAGTAAATTTAATATTAGAAAATTAAAGGAATTCAAGGTTTCGGGAAACCCTATAAATATAGGGTTTCCCGAAACCTTTCTGAAGCTTTCGGGAAACCCTATATCTTTAGAGCTTCCCGAAAGCTTTAACCTCTCGTGCAACGCACAAACCTTTCGGGATACCCTATATTTTTCAGGGTTTCCCGAAAACTTCTCTAAATTTCCTAAATTCACAAAATGAAACCTAAATTCCTAATCCAAAATATATTTCAACATACAAATAAATCATGAACTACAACATAAACATAAACATAAACAAAAGTAAAACATGAAAAATGGATTACACGTGGAGGTTTGGGGCGGGTGGGGTGGGTGGACAGTTATAATTTGCATTAAATGTCAAAAGTTTTGCAGTATAATTTATGGAAAATGGGTATTTGGTGATATTAAGTTATAAATTTGGGTAAAAGGTGATATTTTTTTATATCACTGGGTAAAATACATATTTTTTATCTTCAAATGGGTATTTCATGCCGCTATCCCTATTTATAAACCGAATTACAATCCATAAATTAAATTTGAACGCACTCGAGATTTAATTAAAGAAAGATTGTGCATTGATTAATTAGTATTTACAATTTATCCTCTACTTAATGCAATCATTCGTTCATAAAAAGAAGGAAAAACAATAAACATTAATAAAACTCTTCATTTATATTTAAAAATCAAAAAGATAATTTGTAGTATTTAAATAATAGCAACCACATAAATAATACTCCCTCCGTCCCAGTCGAATTTGCCTACTTGTCATTTTCGTTTCCAATTTGTCAGCCCATAAATGACAAAGAAATTATAAAACAAAAAGTATAAAAAATATTTTTTTAATCAAAAAGTAAGTAAAATATAAAGCAAAAAGTATAAAATAATATTTTTTTAATCAAAAAGTAACCTAAAACAATAAATCAACTGCATTTTTTTAGGTTTCATGTCCGATCCAAATAAACAAATTGATACGGACCCAATCATATCATGCCAACAAACCTCAATATTACTCGATATGAAAATGTAAACTTAAACAACTTTTTACTCTCCATTGCTCTTTAATGCAAGGCTGTCATTTTCACACACTTTTTCCTCTCATAATATAATCAACACAAAAGAACAAAACAATTAAATAAATTTATAAAAACGTTAAACAAAAAAAGGGAGAAAAAAAAAAAAAAAAGGGAGTATTATTAGCGTTTGTCCATCTAGAAATAAAGGGGTACGAGAATCCCTCTGAATTCACTCATCAGTCCAAAACTATCATTTTGAGCTGACCCATCAGACTTGACATAAAGTTTGTTAGTAGGCCCCATGGGCCTAATCACTGCACGTGGGTTTCCCTCACACTGTCGGCCCGTATTCAACGTTTGGACTAGTCCGGCCCAGTCCAGCGCCCCCTCCAGATTACGCCACGTGGACTCATTCACGGCCTGGACATTGTCTTGTCTCTGTTGACGTGGACCACACACCCATTGCCCTGTCTTTTCTTCCTTCAGTGCGCCTCATCTGCACTGGAACCTAACCCTTTACACATTATCAGGGCTTTTTTCTTCTTCTTTTTTTGATCTAATTTTTTCGGCAACATAGTGAGATTTATTTTTTAATTTAAGATTTATTGATGTTGTATATTTGTTGCTATTCATTCATGTATGAAAACACCAGACTCATCAATCAATTTCTTTGAACATCGATTGAATTAAAAATACCAACAATTATCATCATTAACAACTACAACAATCTTGCAATAAATCCAATAACTTCCAACCTAATTAATGGAAAAAAAAATTATTATAATCCATATAACATAACTTATAGTTTGACTTTCTTACATAAATAAAAGATATAAAATTAATCCTTTAATCATCCAATATAATAATTTGAATTAAAAGGAAGATATCAAACGACTGAAAATTAATAAAAATAATTCATGTTGTTCAATGAATGGCATAATTAAAGGAATAACTCATCCTGTTTCCATGTTATTAAAGGAATGTCAGAATAAAATTTAAAATTAATAAACAAAAAAGGACAAATAATTCATGAATGAAATAATTAACACTGGTTAAAGACTAACCTACGTGCTATCTAACTTATTAAAGGATTGACAGAATGTTAATTTAAATTAATTAAGACATGTTGTTCGATTGTTTAAAATCAATTAAATATAAAAAAATATTATAAATCATATAATTAAATATATAAAATATTATAAATCATATTGATAAACTAACCTCACAAATTAACATGAAACGAAGAATATGTACTCTAAATCTTCAAGAACAACATCCATAAGCCGTTTTGGACCGTCCCGTAGCTCCTTGACTTGAGGTGGTTGAATGGAAACTAATCTTCCAATGACATCTTTATATAAACAACAAATGGTTAAAATAGACAATGAAAAACAATGCCTAATATTTTTATTTGAAAGTGCATAAAAATAATAATAATTGTCCTACCAAACAAATGACTTTCATCAATTTGATTAGTCAATATTTTAGTAAATGGCTTGAAATCATAGAGTGTGTGTCATCTTCAATCTCATGCACTTTTGTCTTACGATATAAATTAAATTTATATTTGTGCATGATTGTTTTATATTTAAAATTGTTATCTGCCACTATGAAATCAGAAACAATGTAAAGACACCCCCATTTAACATTTCGGTGAACTTCCCAATATAAGGATGACGGATTGATCCATGAATTGTTGAGCCCTACAATATTATGATCAAATATTATATCATATATGAAAAAAAAGGTTGTCTTAATACTACCTCTCTGTCACGAAAAATGGTCTCGCAACTAAATGTACCACCACGATTTCCATAACCTGAAATCTCATAATTAGCTCTCACTAATCGAAGTTTTAAAGTCTAAAGAGTTTTTGAAGGATTTACATCTTTCACCATGTTGAATACATGAGTCATGATGATGAGAGAAGATGCGTGATAGAAAAGATAGAAGAGAAAACACATAAAAGAAAAGTACGTGAGAGAATGAAGAAACCGTCTCTTCAATCTTATATCATATGTATATAATTTTCGGAAAAAATATTTTGAGTAAGTTATTGATTGATTTAGTAATTATTTTGAATTTGAATTAATTAGAATTGTATACAAATATGGTATTTATATTACAAATTAATAATATGGTATTTATATAACAAATACATAAAATTTATGGTAATTAACAAATTAAATATGGGAGACGAATTATCATGTACGTGAGTGTTGAACTTCAAAATGGATTTCCAATAGGTAATATAATTACCATATATACAAATTCAATTCAATTAGTAAAGTGATTGTATAAAGCTTAATGAATTTTAATTATTTAACATACACATTGATAAATATGGTAAAAATACAAAATTTAAAAGGTATATTGATATTGATATGGCTAGTGCATATATAATTATTGGAATGTAGTTGTATATGTAAGGAAATCATTAAATTGATATCATTCAATTGATACCATATATCAAAATGTTTATATATATATATATATATAATTGTTTACTTCATCAATTTATTTACGTGTGCATATGTTAAAATAATTATTGAAATCTAGTTATCTTTAATCTAGATATAGCTATAAAATAAAAGATGAGTTATTGCTTCTTAGTACATATTTTTTAATATAAATAAATATCTTTTTAGAAATAAAGTTAAGTGAAACAAATAAGAAGTTAGCTTAAAATTATGAATTTCATTGTATCTATTTTATTTTAAAATAAAATAGATATTAATTAACATAAAATAAAATACATATATCTACTAAAATTTATTAATTAAATTTGATTCACCGTATAAACAAACATGTTTAAACTTTTTTCTTTTTCCATATCAATTCCTTTTATATATACTAGTTTTGTACCCGTGCGATGCACGAGATAAAATTTTATAAAATATAATTATAATATTTTTATTTGAGATTTGAAATAAAAGTATATAAATGTAATATAATAAAATTAAGCTATTTATATATTATATATATTTAAATATTATATTGCTGAAGATTATCTTTAGATATGGTAATAAAATAAGATATTGTAATTTTAAATTTAATTTATAAGTTTGAAAACCTAATAATATATAATTAACAGTAATGATGATTTTACAAATCAATTAAACTTATAATATAAAAAAATTGAAACACTTATTTCTATTCAACATTTCTCGTGATGTTTCTTTCATCAACCTTTTTGTCACACATTAAGAAACAAAAAATCAATTAAAAAGAACCCACCAAATATCCATGGAGCATATATGATAAAGAAAAAGAGGTGGGGTAAAGCTAAATTTTAGTTTCTTCTTTAAAACCTTGTCATTGAATCTCATATTCACTTGATTTTTCCTAACACTTTCACAATGTTATAACGTTAGTCGACAACTTATAGAGTGCAAGTTATTCGATGTTTCCTATAAAATTAAATAATACACTCTTGGGTCAATGTTTATATATAAAAATAAATCATAATTAATTTTAAAAAACATGAAACGAAGTATATGTACTCTAAATCTTCAAGAACAATCTCCATAAGCCGTTTTGGACCATCCCTTAGCTCATTGATTTGAGGTGGTTGAATGGAAACTAATCTTCCAATGACATTTTTATTATAAACAAAAATGATAAAAATAGTACTCGATGAAAAAACAATGTATAATATTTTTATTTAAAAGAGCAACAAAAAAAAAAAAATGTCTTACCAAACAAATGATTTTCAACATTTGATTAGTCAATATTTTAGTAAATGGCTTGAAATCATGGAGGGTTGAAGGAAATGTGTCATCTTCAATCTCATACACTTTTGTCTTACGATATAAATGAAATTTATATTTGTGCATGGTTGTCTTATATTTAAAATTGTTATCTGCCACTATGAAATCAGAAACGATAACGATATAAAGGCCTCCATCATTTAACATTTGGGTGAACTTCTCAATATAAGGACGACGTATTGATCCATGAATTGTTGACCCCTGCAACATTATGATAATATTATATCATATATGAAGAAAAAAAATCGAATATTAGTAAAATAATTGTCTTACTACCTATTTGTCACGAAATATGGTCTCGTAACTAAAGGTACCACCACGATTTCCATAATTTGAAATCTCATAAACTCTCACTAATCGAAGTTTTAAAGCCCATATAGTTTTTGAAGGATTTACATCTTTCACCATGTTGAATACTGGAGCCATGATGATGAGAGAAGACGTGTGATAGAAAATACAGAAGAGAAAACACATAAGAGAAAAAAACGTGAGAGAATTAAGAAACTATTTCTAAAATTTTATATCATAATGTGATTTTTTTGGATGAGAAAAAATATTTTGAGTAAGTCTTTGATTGACTTATTAATTAATTTGAATTGTATACAAATATGGTATTTATATCACAAATTAATGATATAGTATTTATATAACAAATATGGTAATTAACAAATTAAAAATGGAAGACGAATGTACGTGACTGTTGAATCTAAAAATGAATTTCCATTTTCCAATAGTGGTGATATAATTACCATATTTACAAATTCAATTCAATTGGTAAGATTCAATTAGTAAAGTGATTGATTTATATAAAGCTTAATTAATTTTAATTAATTTACATACTTACAAATTTACAAATATGACAAAAATACAAAATTTTAAAGATATATTGATATTGATATGATATGATTAGTGCATAATTATTGGAATGTAGTTGTATATTAATACGGAAAATAAATGTATATTTAATGAAATCATTAAATTGATACCTTATATCAAAATGTTCATATATATATATATATATATATATATATAATTGTCTAATTCATCAATTTATTTATGCGTGCATGTGTCAAAATAATTATTGAAATCTATCTATCTTTAATCTAGATATAACTATAAAATAAAAGATGAGTTATTAATTGCTTCGTAGTACATATTTTTTGGAAAAATGATATATATATATATATATATATATAAAGAGGTTTCTAAAAAAATGATATATATGATATATTGTGCATTATGCCATATGAAAATAAAGTCTCGCAATTGAATTTCCTAAATATTATTCACTTTAAAATATATACATCATTTAATAATATTTAAATTTAAAAATTAGTGCATAATTATAGGGATATTGGTACCAAATCATAAGTTTTCAAATTCTAAATTAATATATACAATCATTAGTTTTATAAATTAGTTCATTTATCAAAATGTTTATATATATATATATATATATATATAATTGTCTAATTTATCGAGTTATTTACGTGTGCATATGTCAAAATAATTATTGAAATCTATTTATCTTTATTCTAGATATATCTATAAAATAAAAGATGAGTTATTGCTTCGTAGTACATATTTTTTGAAAAAATGATATATATATATATAGAGAGGTTTCTAAAGAAATGATATATATAATGATATATATATATTATGTATTATATCATACGAAAATAAAGCCTCACAATTGAATTTCCTAAATATTATTCACTTTAAAATATAAACATCATTTAATAATATTTAAATTTAAAAATTCAGTGCATTATAATTATAGGGATGATACTAAATTATTAGTTTTCAAATTCTAAATATATTTATGGTACGAAATCTAAATATATAGTTTTCATCATTGTATACAATCATTAGTTTTATAAATTAGTTTCATCATTAGTGCATAATTTCACAAATTGGAATCTAAATCTAAATATGTTAAAAAATTGAGTTTACCATAAACTATCATTATATATATATATATATATTGAATTATGATATTTATTTATTTATTAAATAAAAAAACATTTTCAATTTTGGAAATGTGTTTTGGGCAGGAAAATGTTGGCCTTACTTTTTTTAGAAACCATTGTGTTTTTATATATATAAAGATATATATATATCCAAAAATTCTAAATATATTTATGGTACGGAATCTAAATATATAGTTTTCATCATTGTATACAATAAATAGTTTTAAAAATTAGTTTTCATCATTAGTGCATAATATATACTATTATAACCCTGTGATGAGAATATTATTGATTTACCCATTTGTTGCACTAATACATATTGATTTGCCCATTAGTTGCACACACACACACACACACATATATATATATATATATATATATATATTGATTTACCCATTAGTTCCACCATATGAGTTTGACTTACCCATATTATAAATTCACAAATTGGAATTTAAATATATTAAAAAATTGGATTTACCATAAACTTTCCATATATATATATAAATATTGAATTATGATATTTATTTATTTATCTATTTATTAAATAAAAAAACATTTCCAATTTTAGAAATGTGTTTTGGACGGGAAAATATTGGTCTTGCTTCTTTTAGAAACCATTGTTTATATATATATATATATATATGTTCATTTAAACGATACGATCATATCGTTTAATCCTGTAAATTTGAGATGTCTCATAAATTTCTATGGTCAACCTTTTTCTTAAAAAACTTTTATCTGAAGGATAATTTTGTCAATTCATAAAGTTATTTTTGTGGTAAAAGTTTTATATATATATATATATATATATATATATATATAGAGCTAGAAGTTAATATATGTGTTGTAATAAATATTTCATAAACCACTTAGATATGTTTAGTACTTAATTTTTTCATTTCATAAGATACATCAATTATAAGATGGAATCCAAACATATATTATGAACTAAGTTTTATGTGAGATATAATAACAATAACATTCAATAACATTGATTAAGTCTATGAATCGTGTCAATAAAAATATCATGTTCTTGATATGTATATAAGATAAAATTCTTTTGGGACATCAAATACGAAATATATATTTTTAAGAAAATCACCTCAAATCTGTTGGATCGATCAATCAGAAGGATAATTAATTGATTAATTGTTTCGATAATTTCAATGTATTTGAGAGTGATCTCGTAGTTTTAGTGGAGTTACGTTAGAATTAATTTATATGAATTTAATTTAATTGAATCGATTAGGTTGTTCTAATATGAACTTACTTTATTATAATATAAAACTGCACTAAGGTTGTTGTACTATCCGAATAAAAATATGAGTTAAAAAGAGATATTTATGAGATCTATATTTGATTTTATTTGGATCACTTCTATATCGAATACGAGTCTTGAAGAGCAAGAAAGAGAGTTCTACTGCACTAGGTTTTTATTACTACCTCTGTCCAAAATAAATGACGTTTTAGCAACTAAAATTTGTTCCAAAATAATTGTCGTTTTCGTATTCCAAAAACATATTTACATGCAATATACCAAATATGTCCTTATTTACTCATCTCAAATTAAATGTGTTAAAGAGATAAAAACTCCTCATTAGTTAGACATAAATAAGGATAGATTGGACTTTTTATCACAGTTCTTAATATATTTACAAAAGATTAAAATGTAATTTATTTTAGGATGAAGGTAGTATACTATTAAATAGTCATAATATTATATAGTGCCTACACACCGTACTGCATAAAAGTTCTAAAGAGTTTGAGGTTCAAAGACTACGATTTCGACTTTCTAAAAGTGTTCCATATAATCTTCTTACACAATATTAATTATCATATTAGACATACATTTGTGATTTCTGATTTAATCAAATATAGTCTCGAAGATTTTCCCACCAGCATCGGTCATTCTTTATTAAATAATTAACGCAATTAAATATATATATTATATATATATTAACCAAAACATTTCATTTGTTAATCTTAGAAACCTAGGAAACAGAATTAGAATCATTAAAATTTTAAATTAAAAGTTAATTATACTTCCATCTCACTGGTTCATTGCGCATTTAGCGTAATAATATACTAATAATCTAATTCAATATAGAAATGATAGTTGTTGCTTGTTGGCTTATTGTTATGACAAAGTTCAAAGAAACTAGTTTGTTATAGGCCCATAATAAACAATTAATGGGCCTCAGCAATATTTCGGCCCAATTGAATTGTAAGGGGCCCAAATAGATGTCGGTATCAGTCTAGCTCATAGAAAGCTCACCGACAGCATTAAGCAATTAATGGGCCTCAGCAATATTTCGGCCCAATTAAATTGTAAGGGCCCAAATAGATGTCGGTATCAGTCCAGCTCATAGAAAGCTCACCGACAGCATATTTACTTTTACAATGAAGCCTATCCTTTCATTCTAACACCGCGTGACGCCCATTATTTCATTCTACTAAATTATTATTTTTATGGTATTATTTTATAATACAATTTAAAAATAAATTTATTATTATTTTATGCTAATAGTATTTTATATTATTATACTATTGTTTAAGTATTCAAATATTCTTCTTGAAAAAGAATATTCAATAACACTTCGTAACATGTCTTGTTAAAATTAATAATAGATTTACCAAATTCTCTTTTTCAATAAAGAGACACACATATGCCTATTTACAAATTTAATGACGATACGACTCGATTTTGTAAATTGCTTTGACTCTAATGTCATGAGCTACTTTAAAATTAGCTCTAATAATTGTGACTTTCATAACTTATTTTGCATGAAATAGTTTAATTATTTCTTAAGAATTGTGATCACTTGATTGACCATAAGTCGTATACTCTATAATTATTTAATGCAGCATAGATTATTCTATTCCCAACTATTCTCTAGCAAGCCACCCTCATTCAATTATAAAATTAATAATTGTTGCCATATATTTCAAAAGTAATAATCACAAGGTAACCTTCATGTAATAATCAGCTATAATTGCAAAGATTTATGACTTGTCGCATCAATATTAATTAATGTTTATGATAAATAGATGAGTGTGTAACATCTAGGATTCAACTATTTATTTTGATTTTTCTTTACTGTCTCATGTTTGTCATATACTCGAATTCGTTACAACTTACAACATATATTGACATGAAATCGAATTAAGACTACTACATAGGACACCATTAGTGAATTAAGCACTCAACATCTAACCCATATTAGTAACTCACTGATTTTTTTAAAAATAATTTCTTAACTAATTGTTATTTTTTTCAAGAAAAAGGTATATGAAGAATAGGGATAAAAAAATATTTATAAAAAAAACCCCTAAAAATAAGTTGTATATATATATATATATTAAAAAAATATTTATAAAAAAAATCCCTAAAAATAAGTTGTATATATATATATATACTCATAAAATATTATCTTCTTCCTCGAAAACTATAAAAACACAGTCACATAGTAAAATCTGAGAAATTTACAGAAAATGAGAACGAGATCTAACCTCGTTCATCCATTCACCTCTCTTTCTCTCTCCTGTGATTTACAGTTCTTTCCAATTCGAATATAAAAGTCGGCACCCAGGCTCTATTCCTCACTCTCCCCGGTTCAATCTTGGATCAATTTCAATTTTCATATACTACTTCCACTTTTTTCATACTCCAATTAATTCATGCAATCCAACTCAGATCTGCCCAGATCAATATTCTCGATCCAGTAAGCATTTTTCTTTCCTGATCTGATTAGTGTGTTACCTTTGATTCGCATTGTTGCTGAAGATGGAATTGTTTGGTTTGTTCTGATTCGCATTGTTGCTGAAAATTGAAATCGTTTGGTTTGTTAACATTCAAAGGTAATAGCTTTTTGCTCTGATGCTGCTTCTTTAAATGCACTGTGATAAATTGGAGTATTAAGGATGGGAGTATTAGGGGGTTCCTTTTTGCAGATCTGCCTTTGTGGAGCTCGGTTCTTAGTCAATTTATGGAAGAAGATTAAATTTTGTTGCTTTTCAGAAATCTGTTTTCAATATAGATTTGATTTTGATGGGTGATTTGTATGACAAATTAGTAAGAATGGCATATTGGCATTGATGGCTATTGGTTCTATAAACAGAGATGATGGATGCATCAGTTCTTCTGAGATTGAGAACTCATTATTCTAAAATTGATTTTGAGTGGAAATTTTCTAAAAACCTTATGACAAGCCTATTAATGACTTGCTGTTATTTTGGTTTGCTTCTGCTGATCCAATTAAGATAGCAGTTATGATCCTATGTCGGTGGTGGAAATTGGAAACATATATAAAATCAATAAATTTTGAAAAAGGAGGAACTGCCACTGCTGAGAATCATGGTTCTTCTAGCTAAATTTAGGCTGTCTTTTTATATTCCCTTGAATGTTCAGTCTTGATTGCTGATTGCATGGGACTCTCTTATGTTGTAGTTTTAATTATTAGCCAACTTATAACATAACAACATCTATTTCGCAATATAAATCAGTGTTGCTTCCAAAGTTGCTGCCGAAATCTGTAGGACATGACCATGGCCAAGTTATTTGGATGAATTTTGAGCTTTATAAAAAAAGTATATTTTCCTTCTTTTCTTAGTGTTTTCAGTCTCTGATCTGATCATAAACATGTCTTGCTGAGACTAAATTTGTCAAATCATTGTTGATAGAGGGAATAACAGATTTAACTAGTTTTGTCTTTGAACCAGTTCCTTGTTATGCTAGGTTTTCAGTATGAACTTTCTTATTTTAGGACTTTTGATACTTATCAATTCACTACATCTTTAACTATATCTAAAACCATATGCGGAAGACTGAATTTTGTATTTCTTATGTCTGATGCTTGCCAAATTTACTTATAGTGGTTTTTTTGAATTTTAATTTTGTGACGATTTATTACGGACCTCTTGCTTATTAGCATTTGACCTCCCTCATAAGTTATCCTTATGCATGGTCCACTGATGTCACAGGTTGCGCGGCAATCAACTTTCTACCTAAGTTGTGGTGAGTGGATTTGTCTGTAGATTCCAGAATCTCAATTATGAGATCAATTTTCTGATTCATAAGGTCCAAACTTTGAGGTAGTCGGAGAAGCTAAAGCCTTTTCAAGTACTATTTGATCTATATAAATGATGAGGGGACGACCAGATGGAGCGCAAAAGAAGCGGTTGTTGACTTCTGTATGTGTTGTGGCTGTATTTCTTGTTTTTCTGTATGTTTTCTTTGGCTCTAAGAATACTGGGGAGACTGCTTTAGAGTATGGCAGCCGGTCCTTGAGAAAACTGGGGTCTTCTTATTTGGGTGGAGATGAAGATTCGGAACTTGGTGGTAAGCAAGATGAATCATCGGTCAAGTTTGGGCTAGATGATGGCGAGGAAGCTATCACTCCGAGGAGCTTTCCCGTAAGTATTTAGATAACTCACTCATCACATTTTTCTGCAAATCATGTTTCTCTTCTTGTCATGCAAGATGCTGATGAATAAAACTGTTTTGTCTCTTGTGATCCTACCTTACAGTTTTTATGATTTCATTGTTTTTTGAATCTAAGGTCTGTGACGATCGCCACTCAGAGTTAATCCCTTGTCTGGATAGAAATCTTATATATCAAATGAGATTGAAGTTGGATCTATCTCTGATGGAGCACTATGAAAGACACTGCCCATTACCTGAAAGGCGGTTCAATTGTTTGATTCCTCCTCCTCCAGGGTACAAGGTGAGGGTTTCAAGCTGTAGGTTATGTGATTGGCTTTGAAGTCTGCATCTGTTCTTTAATTTGTTTCATCTTTTTTCTTTTATTCAAAATTACAGGTCCCAATCAAGTGGCCAAAGAGTAGAGATGAAGTTTGGAAAGCAAATATTCCTCACACTCACCTAGCACATGAAAAATCTGATCAGAACTGGATGGTTGTCAAAGGAGATAAGATCAATTTTCCTGGTGGAGGCACCCACTTTCACTATGGAGCAGATAAATACATTGCACACTTAGCAAATGTAAGGTTTTGGCCTATTTGGTGAACAATCTGTTCCTTCAACTATTTGACTGATATTATTATACATTCTTTTAGCCTCCTGGAATCATTGACCTGCTACTACTCATTTATTAGAAAACCTCTCTTCTAGTTCTAATTATGCTTTCATTTGGCAGATGCTCAACTTTTCAAACAACATCTTGAATAATGATGGAAACCTGCGCACAGTATTTGATGTTGGATGCGGTGTGGCAAGTTTTGGTGGTTACCTTCTTTCGTCCGATATAATTACCATGTCACTGGCTCCTAACGATGTGCACCAAAATCAAATCCAATTTGCCTTGGAGAGAGGAATACCCGCATATCTCGGTGTTCTTGGTACAAAGAGGCTTCCTTATCCAAGCAGGTCTTTTGAACTTGCTCACTGTTCGCGTTGTAGAATTGATTGGCTACAGAGAGATGGGATCCTTCTTCTTGAATTAGACAGGGTGCTTAGACCTGGAGGCTATTTTGCTTACTCATCCCCTGAAGCTTATGCCCAGGATGAAGAGGATCTAAGAATATGGAGGGAGATGAGTGCTCTCGTGGAACGTATGTGTTGGAGAATTGCTGTGAAAAAGAACCAAACTGTCATCTGGCAAAAGCCTTTAACAAATGACTGTTATTTGGGAAGGGAACCTGGTACCCAGCCACCTCTCTGTCGATCTGATGATGATCCTGATGCAGTTTGGGGAATACCAATGGAGCCATGCATTACACCATACTCTGATCGTAAGTATCTTATTACCAAGATATGAAAAATGAAGCATATTATTAACTTGTTCATTGTCATTCTCATTCACGGTGGCCATCAGATGCACGTTTTTAAGTTAGATTAATTGCCATTCTGAGCTTTTAAGATGAAATTTTGATAATCTACTCCACCTCAAATTGCACCTGGGGTTGGTTAGTGTGGGGTCATAAAAATGAATTTTTATATTTCAGTTTTACCCATGAGTTCATAATGGACATTGTCCTCAGACGTCAGAAAAGGGTAAGAAACCTCGGGATCTGAATGAATTTAGTAATAGGGATAAACATGATTTAAGGACAAAATTATCTGTTAGGGGGCAGTAGGAGTGTCCTTATGTAGATAGCAGTATCTGTATATAGGAAAGATCTTTTGTTTTGTCGAATATTGTTCCTTGTTGTGCTTGAGAAGCATAAAAACACAGATTAAAAAGACTGAGAATTGCATCATGATGATAAATTCAAAATATAAACTCTACTCCAGAATCATATTGCAGTTGAATAGTTCTTTCTTTGCATTGGTTAACCTTTTCTTTATCATCATCAGATGATCACAAGACACAAGGTAGTGGCCTGGCACCATGGCCTGCTCGATTAACCACTCCTCCTCCTCGCCTTGCTGATTTTGGCTATTCAAGTGAAATGTTTGAGAAGGACATGGTAATTGCGAATATTCCACAAAATCTTTATCTTATGCATATGTGGCTAAAATAGTGAAAGAAAATATGTTCCAAGTTATACTCACTATTTATCTGGAAACAGGAACTATGGAGGCGAAGGGTAGATAATTATTGGAGTCTCTTGAGTCCAAAAATTTCGTCTGATACTATAAGGAATGTGATGGATATGAAGGCAAATCTGGGGTCATTTGCTGCCGCCTTGAAAGACAAGGACGTGTGGGTGATGAATGTCGTACCTGAAGATGGACCCAACACGCTTAAGATTGTCTATGATAGAGGATTGATTGGCACAATTCATAACTGGTAAGTAAAATTAATCTGCAATATTCTCAATTAAGATATTTCCTTCCATCATGGCATATTGAAGTTTGATCTCATAATCTGATTCATCACAGGTGTGAAGCTTTTTCCACGTACCCAAGAACATACGATTTACTCCATGCATGGTCCGTTTTCTCCACCATCGAAAAGAAAGGCTGCAGTGGTGAAGATCTACTGCTCGAGATGGATCGCATTCTCAGGCCAACCGGCTTTGCAATTATCCGAGACAAGCAACCAGTGATCGATTTTGTAAAGAAGTATCTAGCCGCATTGCATTGGGAAGCAATAGCAGATGCGAATTCGGAAACGGGGCAGGATGGAGATGAAGTGGTGTTTATCATCCAAAAGAAGCTGTGGTTGACAAGTGAAAGCTTCAGAGATGCAGAGTAGACTCCATTGAAGGCTCTTGTGGTTCATTTATGTACCTCTTTCTTATATTTATTTCATCTTTTCTTGGGATTGAATAAGCAGATCCCAAGAACTGGGGAACATTCATCATTTTGTTCACAACAAAGTGATGTTTATCCCTTTTAATTTTTGCTTTCCTGTTTTTTCAGCTTTAGAGGACAAGTCGTGGACTATTTTTATCATAGGCTATATTCTTGATTGTTTCATATTGTAAAATTTAGTTTTCTTGGGAAAATATAGCTGCAACTCCAATAATTCTTAGCCATATAATTTTTTTTGGACCCATTTTCAATTTTTGTATTTGAATTGAAAGATTGGATGAAGATTAAATTATTAATCATACTATTTCATTAGTACTATTTTAAATCAGAACATCGAAACGGAAATTATGGATTCCAAATCAATTTCATAATGAATTCATCCAAATTCAATCCAAGAATTCCAACTACTTTTTTTAATAGAAATACAACCTAATCTCAAAACATAAAAATAAACCACAACATGTCTGACATATAAAAAACACAAATTTCTTTTCTTGGTCACACATTTGCAGATCAAATTCCGACAAGAGTGTTTAGAATGGTTGGAAACCAAACATGGCCTTAAGTAATGTGGAAAGCAAAAGAGGTTGATGGGCCCATGAAATGTACAATATTTTCATCTTCTTTTGACCAAAACATTAAACATCATTGAATAAGAGAACCATATATGCATCCACATATGTATAAGTCTATCTATGTTTGATTTATTCATGGCCATGGCCCCATTCTCATCAAACATTCCATGCTTCATCTTTCCCATTCTCACTACTCTATGGATAAAGAAACAAACTTCATATTTATGTTGCCACTTGGTGACTACTCACAACTCACTGGCCTTTCTTTAATTAACTCTTTAAATAATTTCATGAGAGAGAGAGAGAGAGAGAGAGAGAGAGAGAGAGAGAGAGAGAGAGATTTTAAGGATTGAAAGGGTTGAAGCACATGGGAAAGGGCTGGGATTCATAGGCTGGAAATGAATTGGGAGGTTGTCCTAACCATTACTAACATGCTATACACATCTGGTCCCCTCAAACATCTTTTTTATTAATATTTACTTCTTATCTAATTGTCTCATATTCTTTATCACTTTAAAACCATATAATTTTGTGCTCTTGATAAGTTTTATTTTTAGCTCTATAGTTAAACATGAATCCAAATATCTAAGGATGAGGTTATTGTATTGATTTTCGGTCACATATTCAAAGTCTTTGATGTGTGCAAGAATGACACGTACGTATTGCCCATCAAACCTAATAGGATTGGTAAATGTCATTTTCTATGGGTTAGTTAAGAAATCTTTACACTTCTTAGGTCGTTTCTAATCATCCAAATCAAAGATAATAGTAGAATATCCATCGTATAATGATTTATCGTTTTAAAAAGGAGTCATGAGAAAGGATCCAACATTTGAAAATGTGATGAATTTTCTAGTGAGTATTAAAGCTTGCAATTAATATGAAGCTTCCATTGTTGTAATCATGTCTCTAGAGATTAATTATTTACTACACTGGGAACTAATTAAAGTACAAGTCAACTATTGTGTATATAAATGTGTAGAACATCACAACTAAGCTATATGATTAAATAGTAGATTTAATAACGGTAACTTTAGAGATTAATAATCGCAATTAGTGGAATGAAGGTAATAATAATATTCGTGGAGTGCCTTTTCTTCTTTAATTTGATTCTCCACAAAGGGTAATTGATGGTCCCAATATGCCCTTAATTTTGGGGAACCCCCAATATAATCAAGTGCCCTTTCTTGTGGGGGCAATTTTGGTACCAATCCTTTTTTCACTTTTTCATCTTCTCCTCTTTTTCTTTTTTTTCCCACCAAATCTTATTGAATATGACTTTTTTTGTTTAAGAATAGTTCGGTGATACAGATAAATCCACGACTCATAGTTCATATAAATTTATAAAAATAAGTTTAATTTGTAAACAGTGGATTCCGACTCATGAACTATATAGATGTTTTGTGCTAATCGTTATGAAAAATAGTGTTTTTTTAACATGTTATTAATAACTTTAAGTGTAAAATTTCATTTATCCAGATTATATACATATATAAACATATTTTCAGTGCTAGATCTATTTCTCTTTTGAGTTAACATTAACTTCTTCCCAAAAAGAAAGTGAAGAAAACTAACATAGACGTATCATACACTGAAAAAAAAAAACCTTAAAACATACACATTCTTTAATAGAATTATGGTGTAAATCTTTTCACTTTAAGATGTTAAAAGAGATAAAAGAACTTCAATGTTCACATGTCAAGTAATAATGAACCATTGATTTCAAATTTTCAATAGTGAGATTCAAATTAAAAATTGTGCTAATCAAATAAAATATAAACTAAATAGTTTTTTAGTGACAAAAATCAAGATCCTTTGTTTATGAAAAATATACACGAATTTAATAATAATATCCTAGAAAAAATAGTTGAAAATTTTAGGTAATTTTGCTACGTAATGTGCCTCGTCGTTATGTTGAATTGACATCTCGAATTTGAATACATACATTTCGCATTTATTGACAAGAAATTGAAAAAGTCAACACATCAATCCCAATAGAAACATTATCGATAATTAAGTATTTATTATAGAACAATCATGCTTCTCCTTTTCTGTTTATCGTCACTTTCATTAACGAATTCGATTTTCTATTACATTTCATATTTTATAACATTTAGTCTACATCATTTATTAGATAATAATGTCATCTTATATACGTAAAAATGTTCATCTCGTTCTCGTTGTATACTACAAAGAAAATATGTGTATACATATATATGACTTTATATAAACTAGTAGTGTACTCGTGCGTTGCACAGTATGTTATATATATAATTATTAAAAAAATATAATAACATATAAAATGTAATGATTATTATTTTAACAAAAAATATATTGATACTTTTTTAATTTGTATTAGTATAAAGTTAGGTATTTTAACTTTAAATTTATATCATTATAAATAATTATATTCGAGAATATTAGAAATTTGAAATATATAAAGTAATATATTAATTTATGGATTAAACAAACAAATAAAAAAAATTATGTCAGAACATTACATGGGTGGTGAAATTTTAAAAAATAAATTTAATATCTAAAAATAAGTTATATGTATTAAAAACGTTATGATTTAAGTATTGACAAAAATAAATTTATATTTTATTGGCATTTATAACTATAAATACACACGTATTTTAATAATTTTTTTTGGTTCAACGCCACATATAACTCATTTATTCTAAATCAAATAAAAAATTATATCAGCTTATCAAATACATGAAAATCTCTCTTGCTATCTATTTAAATGAAACAATTCAAAATTGGACTTAATCTACACATTTTGAATAAAAAATATATGAATAATAATTATAAGATTGATAAGTTAATATATCAGGGACTAAGAATGATGAAATTTTAATTTGTGAAAAACCAGAAAAATTACCTCTGTCCAATCCCTTATGCCACCTCAATTAATCAAAATATAAATATAAATAAAATTTACTACAAATACATATAAAATAAGAAAGATAAAATAAAATATTTGTATATTTCAAATGAATAAGTTGGTTAACTTGCAATAATAATTTTAATCTAATTTTTCTATTTGATATGTTTTATATGTGTAATCTATTAGGTACACCTATAATTTTTTTTTTTTTACATTTTAATATAAATCGATACCATATATCATAAAAACGTTTAAAAATGAAAAATCATTGAAGCCCACACACATACATTTCCATATTTCAGTTTGATAAATTTTATATGAATATTAAATTTAACATCATTAAATAATGATTGATTTTATATATTATATATTTAGAATTGATTTAAAATAGGGTAAATTACAAAAAGACAACCCCAACTATCGACTTTTTAAAAATTGCAACCTAAATTTTTTTTTTAAAGATTGCCACCCAATCTTTCTATGGTTTTGCCGATTGCAAAATTTTCGGTCGTTTTTCCGGCAAATGAATTAATTTTTTTTACTTTGCAACCCACACTTTAATTTTTTTGTCCAATCACAAATCATGATTTTTTTTCGTTTCACACTGATACCTTTATGTTATATATATGAGTGTGACATTTATGTTATATACGTGTAATCGATATTCATAAAATAAATATCAAGAAAATATTGGTCAAAAATGGTGAAATATATGTAACATCGGTAAAAAATCGATGAAATATCAATAAATATCGAGAAAATATCGGAATATATTGGTAAATATAGGAAAAATAACAATAAATATATGTACCCATATTTCAATCTATATCGATATTTTCACGATATTTCCGTGAATTTAAGTTACATATATTTCAATCGGAATCGAAATTTTCATTCTTGGTTGTAATCTGATAAAAACACAAAGTTCAGGTTGCAATTAGATAAAAAAAAACAACAACAAAGTTTAGGTTGCAAAGTGAACAAATTAATCTCCATTTCGCCGGAAAATTTGCAATCGACAAAACCACAGAAAGATTGAGTGGCAATCTGAAAAAAAAAAGATTAGGTTGCAATTTGAAAAAAGTCAATAGGTGGAGTTGTTTTTTTTTATAATTTACCCTTTAAAATAAGTACTTAAAAATAAGATGAGAGATAATAAATATATAATCCCTTATTTCATCTTATTTATCTATTTTTTTTATTTGAAATTTCTATACAATAAATACTAAATTGAATATCATAACTGATTTCTTAAATTAAATATTTATTTATTTGTATTGAATTCCATAAAATACAATAAATAAGTTTATTTATTTTTATTTGTATTGAGTTTTTTAAAATACAATAAATATGTTTATTTGTAAATATTTATTTGTATTGAGTTTCTTACAATAAATACAATATGAAATCAATAAATAGGTTTCTTAAAAGAGTAATTATTTAATAGGTAGATACTTTATTACAATTATTTTTAGTAAAATATCCTACTTATATATATATATATATATATATATATAGATTAATCAGTTAAAAAAACAAAAAAAACAATCTATGTGTTGGGATTCATATTATTGTCTAGTTGGTTAATTACAAGACTATCCGTACAAAGATGCCACTTTCGATTTATTCCAAGCAGAAAATGTGCAAAATACTCATTCTATAGTCAATTATCCAAGAAAAATCTATAAATTTCTAAAATAAAAAATGAAAATATCTTTTTTACTCAATGAAAATGTTAAAGTAGTTCAATATATATCTTTCAAGGTTAGCTTTTGTATAGATGAATTGGTGGGTTATTGCTTCTAATAAAATCAAATAGTTAGAAAGGTAAAGGGTCCCTAACTAAATACTTCAACCAACAAATTAAATTCAACATTAATGTGTAACAATGAACATTTATTAAGGGTATCATATATGAGTCTGGATCTTCTATTACATTTGGTGTAACATCTCGTGTTACATAACATTTAATACACACCACATATTAATTAATGATGTCATTGAATACACGTGGCGTGTGGTGATTAATTTGGAATAGAATATGTAACATCAAGTGTAATAGAAGATCTCAATCCATCATATATAATCAAGAAATTTAAAATAATAGTTAAAAGAACATACATTATTCATGTTAGAATCAGAATTTGGTGTTATATGGTGCATAAATTGATAGAACTTTATGGGTCATTAATCTTCCGTCTGTTGATTACAATTCAATTTATGTCAATGTTAATCTACTTATTAAAACTGTGTACAACTTTCTAAACTTACATTCAATTTACCTGAGATTCTTTAAAATTCATCTAGATCAAGGAATATGTTGATAAAATAAGAGTATATAAAGATATGAGTTATCGAGGTTGCTCATTTATTTCATAGAATGAAGATCTAAGAAAATTACTATCATACAAGAAGGGATATTAATTAATTTAATTGAATGTATTTACCTTTTGTATTATCTATATTATATGAGCATTTCATGTGAAAAAGGTCAACCCACAGTCCAACTAACTAAGACAGTCTTAGGGAGAGTTTACGTGAAACAGATCAATTTAATCAAAGAATCAAACTTATTTACCCATCAATTTATATATAAATTGTGAAATGTGTGTTACTCGTCTCATGAAATGGATAAAAAGATTTGCCACACATAGATTTTTCGTGAGCTCGGCTGACACAAGTTTCCTTGTAAATAAGAAACAAAGAAGGGATGGGAAATTGGGGGTGAAGTAGGTGAAGAATCTTGTAGAGTGAAAAACGCGTTTTATTGCTAAAAACGCGCGATAAATTAAACGTTGTTATAGTTAAAAGACCACAATTTATTACAACTCAACCACTTCTATTAGTGCTAAACAGCATACATTAGAAAAGGGGAAAAGGGTACTCTATTTGACAAAGATTTCCATTTGCCAATAATAAAACTCTCTCTCTCTCTCTCTCTCCAACTTTTAATGGCGAATGATAGATACCACCAAAGCATAAAGCTTCCATTAGTCATGTTCTTCAGCTAACTCCTCTCTCCGTAGAAAATTAGGGTTTCCAAATTCAATGTCTTTTATAGTTACCTCACTTGACTCCGCAGTTTCGGATACTGCTGTGGTGTTTCTTACTCGCGTCGATTTGAACCGATGTGCTATGATTGACCCGCTTTTGGAGGTTTTCTGATTCGTTTCACAGGTGATTGTTCCTGCTTTCGTCGCTTTTGAATTTGGGATTTTGGGGGAAGTGTTTTTATTGGATCGGTTTGAATTGATGCGGTCAATTCTGCTGCTGCTATTTTATTTTTGAGTAAATTGAAAATCTTTTGCGTTTAAGAAGTATTTGCTGTGTTTGTATTATTTCTGCTTTTGTATGTCTGGGAATAGTACTTTATGAGAATAGAGTTCCAGATCATTTTTCTTTTCGAATTGTTGTCGAGTTTGTCCATTTGATTGCCTTTTGGTTCCTTGATGTGTAGTAGATATCTCAGTTGATTTGGTAATCTAATTTCCTTTTTCTTTTTTGGGTTTCCTTTTCTCTTATTTGGAGGGTGGGTTAATCAGTTCATTTGGTTCTCTTTCCATTCTTGACTTATTTTTAGTATATTAGCAAAATGTTGTATTTATTACGGGTTTTCCTGTTCAGTATTTGGGTTTCTTTTGGAGCATTCTAAGTGGGTGGTTGTTGTAAAAGTTGATTAGCAATGTGTTATATTAAATCAACCATTGATTTCAGCAATAAATTCTTAACCAAAAAGAGAGATAATTGATTGGAAATGGTAATAGAAATTAGTCAGATTATGGAAGCTTTCAATCATCCCTCTGTTACTAACCAAAAAGAGGTTCTTGACTATACCGGAAGATTACTTGTATTTCTCGATTTAATTTGTTTTATTTTATTTCTTTATTCAGCATTCATAATTTGGGTTATTTCAAGTGCTGTGAGGATTTGATTGTGTAACTGATGAATTGGAAGCTTGAAGAGAAAGAAAGAAGATTGTTCAAGACACTATATTTATAGCCCTCAAAATCGTTCTTAAGTTTTGACAAAAGAAGAGTGAGGTAGATGGAGACCGCAAAGCGTTGGTTTGGTAAAATTTATCCAAAAGATAAGCATAAAACTGCAAGCAAGAAGAATGAATCTAGGGCTAATGGAAGAGAAGGCTCGAAGACACCATTGAATGAGGAAGTGCCTTCAAATGCAACTAAGCAGAAAGTAGCTGCGGCCAAGCAGTATATTGAAAAGCATTACAAGGAACAAATGAAAAGCTTGCAGGAACGAAGAGAGCGGTATGTACTCTTCTTCCAGTTTGTTTCTATGAATTCATGTGTGGAGTCTCCTCAGTGTGTTGCCTTCCTTTCTATATCATTGACTCTCTGTCGTAATCAAATAGTTTGCTAACTTGTGCCCTTTTCTGTAGTCAAACTTCATTGTCCTTCGTCTCCACGCTCCAGTATATAATCGGAAATCATATATGGAAGTGTATGGGGTTTCATTTTACCACATGAAACTTTATGTATTAAGATTCCAATGATTTAATATTTTTCATATTTCTGTTGTTTTACTCATGAGAATCTCTTAACTGTCAGTGTTCTATTCTCTTAAACACGTTCTTATGCGGAGAAATTTAAAATTGTTTCTGTCTTTTCAAAAGTGATCATTGTTCTTGAAACAATCTCGATAAGTAAGTGTATCTTGACAAAATATCTGCCAACTTATTTATCTTCCATTCTATTTTGTCTACAAGCATGGCTTATCTTTAAACTTGTTACCAATGCAAGATTTATTTGACTAAATATTTGAATAATTTGCATTGTTTGTTATGTCTATTTATAAATGAAATATTTTAAGGAACACCTTTTGTTGCAAGATGGCGATGAAGACTTGTCATATATGCATCTCTATGTTCTGTTGGAATCTTTGACCCTTCACTTTTTTCAGTTTGCTTTTGTTCATTCTACTTTTGTTCCATTTGATGGTTAAATTTGAATAAGAAACTTTAACCTGGAAGATATCATAATGAGTTTTGAAACTGAAAAGCAATGCATCCACATCATGTACATAAAGAAAGTACTTTCGGAGTTATAATTCTAAAACTAGATCCTTTAATTCTGCCTTTCTCTATAGGCTTATCTCTTCTTGCCTGTTACTTTACCATGGAAAGGCAGGACATACTGAAAACTACTTCGTTTTACCAGTTCTATTTATTGAGAATTTTGTTTTGGTCCATGAACAAAAATTATACCTCTTTCTCTAAGTGTGTGTGTTCTGAATACTGAAGCATTTTTTTCTGGTTTTATTATAGGCGTTACATGCTTGAGAAGAAACTAGCTGATGCTGATGTCTCTGCAGAAGAGCAAAACAATCTATTGAAGTACCTAGAGAAGAAGGAAACGGAATATATGCGTCTTCAGAGGCATAAAATGGGTGCTGATGATTTTGAGCCATTAACCATGATTGGGAAGGGTGCATTTGGGGAGGTTCTCTCTCTCTCTCTCTCTCTCCCCTCCCCCCCCCCCCCCACCCCTCCGTTCACATGTGACACAATGCACTCTCTAGGAACTCCATTGACCATACAAGTATTTTTCTTTTGTTCTCTAATGCTGATAGTGGTTGTACGTTTCCGATGATAATTATTCAGTTGATTAGCTTTTTGTACAAGAAATTATCCATTTCTTGAAGCCAGTTCTGGGGAAAAGGCAAACAGTTCTTAGTTATATCTCATTTTGTATTCATGTAAGGCTGAAAGAATTATATTTATGGATTCTACATTGGTTTTCTTATTGAATATTGTCATTTAGTGAATGATAAGTTGATACTATTGGTTGAGTTGCAACATATTTTTATTGTTCTTCTAACGAGGAAAAACATATAGAATAATAGTTCACTTTAGCTCTTATGCTGTTCCCTATATTTCCTCTTAAACTGTTTCCAAATTTGAGTTCTGTAACTTGAAATAATTGCCCACTGCAGGTTAGAATCTGTAGGGAGAAGGCAACTAGCCATGTTTATGCCATGAAAAAGCTTAAGAAGTCGGAAATGCTTCGTAGGGGCCAGGTAGAAATAAATTTCTCATTTCAAACAAAAGAACAATATCTGTAGTTCTTGTGTTGTGCTTATTCCTTCTCCTCATTCTCCATTTCCAGGTCGAGCATGTAAAAGCAGAAAGGAATTTACTAGCAGAAGTTGACAGCAATTGCATAGTCAAACTCTATTGTTCTTTCCAAGATGAAGAGTATCTATATCTAATCATGGAATACCTTCCTGGAGGAGATATGATGACTTTACTGATGCGTAAAGATACATTAACAGAAGATGAAGCAAGGTTCTATGTAGGGGAAACAGTTCTTGCAATTGAGTCTATCCATAGACACAATTATATTCATAGGTTTGTTCTTTTTCTGGGTTTGACATAATGGTCAAGCTTCTTCTTATAATATTTTGGATTTATATCTGATTTTACTTACTTCCTTATACTTTTCAGGGATATCAAGCCTGATAATTTGCTTCTGGATAGAAATGGACACATGAAGTTATCTGATTTTGGATTATGTAAACCATTGGATTGCAGTAATATTCAAGAAAAAGATTTTTCAGGAAATAACTATAGCGGGGCTCTTCAAAGTGATGGGCGCCCAGCAGCACCAAAGCGCACTCAACAGGAGCAACTGCAGCACTGGCAGCGGAATAGGAGGATGCTTGTAAGTTTCCTACCAATAGACATACCTGCTCCCATTCACAAGTTTCCAATCCCAACCAAAGTGTAGAGTTGGTTAAATTCATCGTCAGAGATGAAATACTCATCTTTTCTTTAAGAATAACATTGTTGTTCTCTCTCATTTGTTTAGTACTTGATTATTTTGTCACTTGAAACTGTAATTATAATGTTGTTCCTGGTATACAGGCCAAATAATTAATTCATGGAAGTAACAATGTGACAGATTCCATTACTTTTTAAAAGTTTGTTGTTACTTCTAAGGTCACAATGCACTTAAGTTTAATCTCCTCTCTATTCTATGTTCTAGGCCTATTCAACTGTTGGTACACCTGATTATATTGCTCCAGAGGTCCTGCTGAAAAAAGGTTATGGGATGGAATGTGATTGGTATGTGTTTTCTCAATATTTCTCTTCCATCTGAAAAATAAAATAAAGTTTTTATTAGTCGGATTAAGTTTGTCCGGAACATGTAGGTGGTCTCTGGGGGCAATCATGTATGAGATGCTTGTGGGGTATCCACCATTCTATTCTGATGAGCCCATGTCTACCTGTAGAAAGGTAATTGACAACCCATTTTGTATGCTATATCAAATACCATTTTTTTCTTGGATCAAATCAATTACCAAGTTTTATTAGTAAGGTGTAGGGGTCGATGACTTAATTACCTTCTTTTTCTATGCAAACCCTGTCTTCGCACTAATGAATTGGTCTTCGGTGCAGATAGTAAACTGGAGAACGCATTTGAAATTTCCGGAAGAGGCAAAACTATCACTTGAAGCGAAGGATCTTATTTGTAAACTCTTGTGTAATGTAGAGCAAAGGCTTGGTACAAGAGGTGCTGACGAAATTAAGGTGCCTTTTACTTTGACTGGTTTGAATTTCAGATTCTTTAGTAGCAAATGATCAATTTACCTGTTGATCTGTCTTTTAGGCTCACCCGTGGTTCAAAGGCATTCAGTGGGATAAATTATATCAAATGTCCGCAGCATTCATTCCTGAAGTTAATGATGAATTAGATACTCAAAACTTTGAAAAATTTGAAGAGGTTTCTCCTTTCCAGTACTTGTAACTTCTTGAATTTTCACCCTTGGTATCATTTTCACACGTTACCGATCTTTTTCAGACTGACAATCAAGTTCCATCAGCAGCAAGATCAGGTCCTTGGAGGAAGGTGGGTACAAGATGCTACTTACATTTTTTGTTACTGTTCTGGTTTCATGATGTGAAGTTTAGATCTGTTCACTTCATCCTGTAGCCATGGAAAACCTTGGTTTGTGCACATGACTTTGGTTAATGTGATTTTCATGATGATATGAATCCAAGTTACTTAGATTGTGTTCATATATCTGTATGAACAATACTCAATTTCTGACGGTCGGGTGTTTGAATCTAAGTGTTATGTTGCAATCAATCCTATAGCACACATTAAGAACTTGCCATCAGGATAATAGCCTTTAGTTTAAAATTTGGAAGAGCTTGATGAAAAATTATCCAAATTTGCCCCAAACTTCGGCTGAGCTGGTTTGGTAAATGGATGTCAAGAAATTACCGCCCATGGATAAATAGGCTTACCTTTGAAATGCCTGTGTTTCTTTAATTGTTAGAGAATAACAGAACATCATGTAGTTCAGATATTTCACTTTTTTCTAATTTAGCTGTGCAGTTTCTTGTCATCTTAAGATATGTCATAAATATGCAGATGCTTTCATCCAAGGACGTGAACTTCATGGGGTACACCTACAAGAACTTCGAAATTGTTAATGATCATGAAGTTCCTGGAATAGGTAAATGTTATCCTTGCTTTGTCCCATTTAACAATTTACGATTTCAGAGTCCTGATGTAATCCATTCCACTTTGGATTTGACAACTGTTTTCATTAATGTAGTCCTTGTTAGCGTCATCAAGATACAACTGTTTTCAGTTTTCACACACATCGGATTTGACATTTTTACCTTTTCTCTTGATGGAATCCCCAAACTTAGCCACTTAAGCCAAAACGTCTATTTTAGCTACAACTTAAAGAGTATTTTGGATAGGTGGTGTGAGCAAGTAGGATAAACATGTCCCACAAAAAAGGAACTCCAAGATATGACTTAAAAGGAAGTTTTTGCATTTATGATGACCTTAAAAAGAAAGCACCCCGTTGTTTCAAACTACACATTCTTCTTTGCTGTGAATTTAACATGTAATTGTTTTTTTATCACCAGCTGAACTGAGGAAGAAAAGCAACAAACCGAAGAGACCTACCGTGAAGTCCCTCTTCAGTACGATCCTCACTCTTGTATAGATACATATATAACTACCTGTTTAGTCCATATTAACTCTGAAACATAAGGTTAATCTCATCTCTTACATTTCACATCTTATGTTTTTAACAGATGAGGAATCAAACTCGGCGTCCACTCAACACGCTCAAGGAAGTTTTCTGAATCTGCTACCTCCCAAATTGGATACCTCGAAACAAGTTGAATATTAAATCTGACTACCAATCTGTCGATAGCAAGAAACTACTCTAGTAAAGCAGCAGTGAAACGGAGTTTAAGTTATATATCAAAGTGAATAGTGTTGATTTGTGTTGTCGATCCTCCATGCATGCTTAAACTAACTGTAAGTATCCATGATGAGGGCAGTTTTCAGCTTGTGTAAATCATACCCTGATTGTACATATCTCATTATTCTACTTCTCATAGAGGACCTGTAATTCTTTTGCATTTGTCAAGTTGTAGAAACTAATTCATTGTTCATAGGATCCATATGAACGAACACTACAATTTTGAGAAATTTTCAGGTGTTGTTTGACTGATTGATCCATTTCTGGAAGGGTGAAAATTCATCATTTTAGCAAAAATTTGTTCGAAGGATTGAGAAAGCACAAGACTTGGGGATTGTTTGGATGTACTATGGAACCAAATTTTGGAAGAATATGTAATAAACAAAAGTGAGATGCAAGAAACATTTCAAATCACTTAACTTAGTGACTTTTAATCATGTATTTTAAGATTTAAAGATCGATGCACAAATTTTTAAAATTTTGCAATTCGATACATTACATAGCTATACAAACACAAATCAAACCTTCAAGTATAAGTGTACAACAATGATTAAAATATGAATGTAATCACAAAATTCTGAAGTTATCTCGTATGCAAATATTTGAAAGCTTGTGTATCAAATTGCAATTTCTGTAAAATGTAACTGGACCTACAAAAAGTGGTACAAATGAGTTTTTTTTTTTTTTTTTCAATTAATCCTTTAAACAATATAATACTCTAGCAGATAATATACAAATCTGAATTAATCAATTTGTAACTAATTCTGATACTTGAATTTGGAAATAAAAAGATGAATATATATTCTTTCTGTCATTTTTTTTTTTTGAGCTGAGAAAATACAAAATAAAGGTTTGGAACTGAGACGAATCGTTAGTTGAAACTCACTTTAAAATCGCGCTTATAATATAATATATCTCACACTATATAAATAAATAAACGTTTTCATCAGTTTAATCTCTTCTCACTCTCTCTCCTCCCTTGTTCAACATGCAGGTAAGACCGACTTAAACCCCAAACCCTAGTTCTTTAATTTTCATTCCAATCCATCGTTTTTACCTCATAATTCATCGATTTTGAGGTTATGATCATCTTACCGAAGCTAAAGTTTTGTTATTTTGATAATCCTTTGGGTTTCTGATATGATGCAGGCTAGCGATAGATTTAATATAAACTCGCAGCTCGAGCATTTGCAAGCTAAGTATGTGGGTACAGGGCATGCCGATTTGACCCGATTGTAAGTACTCTAACCAAAATCTGGAAAAAGAATTCAAATTTATCAACGATTTTTTAATTCTGGGTTTATTGAATTTTTCTACTGGTTTTTTTTCTTAATTTTTCTAGTGAATGGGCTGTGAATATCCATCGAGATAGTTATGCATCGTATATTGGGCACTATCCGGTTTTGGCCTACTTTGCTGTCGCAGAAAATGAATCCATTGGAAGAGAGCGCTACAATTTTATGCAGGTTTTTGCTTTTTCCCCTTTTTTTTTTTTTTTGTATTTCCTTTTTTTTTTTTTTAATTTGCTTTGTTTGTCAGTTGATATTGCCTTTTATTTGGTATTTTGCTTGTGCCTGAAACTTAATTGAGGAAATGTTTGTAAAATTTGTGGGCTTTAAGGATCTGTTTTTCCTCTTTCTAGACTTTTGAGATGATGAATTTAGTGGTGTTTTTTGGTTGGATTAGTAAATAGTGATTATATAATTTAGACCTGTTCAGCCATGCTGCAACTAGATGTACTTTGATTAATGTTCAAAACTTTGTAAAAAAAGTTGTAAGTTGTTTGGGTGAATCAGTTCAGACATAGCAATAAGCTTAGATAGTTATCAAAAGATTCGGTCTTTATTAGCTGCATCGAAAGTTGATCAGTCTTATTGATCATTACAAATTTACCTATATTAGTTGTACTTAAACAGGGGTAGATCAGTTTTTTATGAGATTCTTTAATATATGTGCAAAATCCTAAATCGATATTTATTTTGAGATGAAGTATTTTATTATTCGAGTAATCAAAAACTTGGCGTATTAAACTAGCCCGAACCTGTGAAATTCTAGACCCTTTGTGCTTGTAAGATCTTGTAGAACCTAATGAACTACTTTCTATGTCTCTGTTTGATATTTTAGGAGTCCATGAGTTAATCTCTGTAGCTATCTCAAATCATCAGCTTTTCTTATCTTTAGCCGTTTTCCAATGTATCTGCAGAAAATGCTATTGCCATGTGGTCTTCCTCCTGAGAGAGAAGATGAATAGTATAACTACTAAGATCATAGATAGCTAATGGAGGCTGGAAATTGCACTTGTTCAGATCTTCTTCAAGGCTTGCTCATACCTTTTGCTGTCTATTGAACCTTTATCTTGTTCCAGATTTGATTTTTGTGGTTATGTTGTGTACTCTTAGTTGACTTCTTATTCTGACTAGCTTGTTAATTAATGCATTGGTGTTTCCAAACTGCTATATGTTTGTTCTATTTGATCGAATTTTTTGATGAGAGAGTATTACATGTTGCATGAGCTTGGGAGACTCAGACATCATTTTCATAAAGAAAATATTGTTTAGATTTGTCTGTATAAAAAGATTGGTATCAATTCAAACTGAGATTGTATTTGCTATGGCCAAGAGAGGTTGTATTGTTACTATTGTAAGGGTATTTTTGGAATAGGAAGCTAAAAATAATGTACAAGCTATACAAGATGCCTTAGAGCATGCAAGGTCTGAGTTACAATATCTGCTATTTCAGAATTTAACTCAATTTCTTGGGGTTCAAACACCCAAGTTTCACATCGACATATAATAGGCGAAATAGATTTAGAACTATTAAATTCTCTCTATTTTTTGGGTTTCAATCGGGAGATCGATACTGTTCAGGACTTGATTGAAGATTCGGTGAAGGTTTTGAGTGGAAGTTGGTGGTTCATTTTGTTTGATTTTTCAGAGTGGGTCCGAAGAACCTCGAGTTGTCTTCAGAATTAGTCTTTGAATTTTCAAATGTTTTTTCTGAGTGTCTGTAGATAGTGCAAGTAGTCGTTACTCGAGATGAGGTTTTTTACCTTCTGTATCATGTTTTTTGTATAGTTTCCCTGTTTCTTGTGGAATATTTGTTGGGATTTACATCTGCAATATCTTGTAACCATGTACTTTGTTGTTTCTATCAATGGAATTATGAGTTTCTTGATTAAAAAAAGAATAGATTTAGAACTAAACCACTAAAAACCATTACAAATAAGCTCATATATATAGACCTAGCCAGCCATGGCAGTGATCACTCACTGAGCTGAAACTTTGCTGGATTTACGCATAGGTTTTTGGCCAACAATACCATCAGTCCCAGCCAATGCTTGGTACTTATCCTTCCTCGTAAGATTAGTGCACTTATAATTCAACGTCCTGCCAATCATTTCTTGAACACTATTCGCAACTTCATGGCTCGATTTCCCCGCCTTACAAGTCTGATCGTGAGACAACTTGTTCAAGAATGTAACCTCATACCTGGGCACAGGATTCATATAGAAGAAGAAAGGATCCAACCATTTGTACCCTCGAGCTGTTGTCCCATGAAACATGCTCACTTTTGTGGTGATGGCCACCGGAACAATCTGATCGGTTAGCTCAGCGAACAACGACGAGAACCTAAGTAAGTAGGGTTCTCGACAGGTCGTCCCTTCAGGGCATATCATCAAGTGTTCTCCTTTATTCAAGATGTTTTCGATCAATTTAGCATCTGTTGCTCGATTCCGTGTAAGCCGATAGGTGTATATTGGAGATAAGATTTCGCTCAATCTGGAGACGGAGTAGCTCAATGCAATGGTCTTGCGATGGAGGCAGGCAGAGACGATGGCTGCGTCGATTAGAGTTCTATGATTTAATATAAAAACCACACCGCTACTACTGAGATGGAGCTTGGGTTCGAGGGGTGGGGTTCCCTTCACTGTTATGGGGGTATATAAGAGTTTTGCCAAGTAGGAACTTATTGATACAGGGATTATTGCACCAGTAAGTACACGTATGAAAGATAAAAGTACACCATATGGGAACCATAGAATGATCACTAGTGCCATTAATGGAGTAGGCTTTTGAACTAGTCGACCGTCGTGGAAGATCACGGGCTTTGGCAACGATTCCGGGCTCACAGGACGAACCCCGGCCCTTTGGGGGACTATGTACCTTTCCTGCGCAGTTAGGCAATAATGTAGTGTAGTGATCAATAATATGTTAGGTCTTAGATATATACTCTACGAGTTCCTTTATTCCAAAATCATGTTTCATCTTCTCCTTCGATCATTAATGTTTTTAAAGTCTCATATCTCTACATGGTAGTGTTTGGCACAATTTTTATAAAATTTGAGTCGCCAAACACCCTATTTATAGCGAGTAATAGGAATATGGTATTTTTAATATATACAATAACCATCTAACTGTCGAGACAACACAATTAGAACACACAAGATCGAACAGTATTGTCTGATGATTACTATCATAACTTTAGCTTAATATGATAAACGAAGAGAAGTATATGTACCTTGCATAGCTTCATGAAAGGGAAATCAGTATTTCTATCTCCAATCCCAATATCAGGCATTTCTTCATTCTGAAAAGCCTTCCTAAGAGCAGTAGCCTTGTTCTTGCCAACAAGAACACCAGGTGCAGCCACAAGGCCAGTGGCAAAGCCCTTATACGACGAAATCTCAGTACCCAAAACAACGTCGACATCCAAATAATTCTGTAAGACAGGCTCAACCATGATCCTTGGGTTCGCGGTGAGCACACATTTCCTCCCACACGATGAGAAAACGCGCCACGTCTCAGGATGCAAGTCCTCCGAGTAATGCTTAGGTAAAACAGCACTTGCAGCGGACTTAATAGCCGACACTTTGACCCCAGCAAACGTGGCGAATACGAGAACCCTAATCCCAGTGGATTCAGAGACAAAATAGTACAAAAGTCCAGCCAATGGAGACAGCAAAAGCAAGAAGAGCAGTCTCAGAATCCCTCCAACGTCGAATGCAACGAGGGCGAAGTATGGGAAGGAACTGCGGCCGACGAGCAATGTTCCATCCAAATCAGCTACTACTGTTTGGTTTTCACGATCTTTGGGGTCACATTGGTAGATTGTAGGGATTTTGTTTGGAGAACTTGTCTTTGGATAAGCCATGCATGTAACTATATTTTTTTGCTTGGGAATTTCTTTCCTTTTTTTGACTCAAGTTTAAGACAATTACTTGGTACAAACTTGTGGTAATATATACACTTGAGATTTATTCCATCCTGCATTTTGTGATTAAATCCATTAATTAAGTAGATCCATCGGATTAAATACTCTAGATTACGGCTAGGATTACAACTGAATTGATTTTTGAAATTTAATGATTTGATCAGCTTCTATAGAATTAATTGGTTAGGAGCTGTGTAATAGGATCATAGATTTAATTCATGAATGTTAGGCTAAATGCATTCATTGATTTTATGAGATGGGAAGGATCTCGATTTTAGTCTCACAACTTAGGTTTTCTCCTTTTCTAATTTTATCTATGTGGTCACATGAATTGAAAATTCCTTACAATTTCGACTATCACGTGTATGAAAATATGAAATTTGTGAGTAAAATCGAAAGAAACTATGAATACGTAAAATTGATAGTAAGAAAATGAGCAATATTGATATATTTTATTAATATCATCTTATAATCTGATAAATTAAGTTTGAGTCAATTATGTTTAAATGTTTTCGAATGAGAGCGTTTCACCAAATAGTGCCTCTAACAAGAAATGTTGTTCTAAAGATGTTCAATTCACGAGTGCCGAAATTACTTTTAAAAATAAAATGTGTTTAAATTTGTCTCTTTTGATTAATCAAGAATATATAATAATGTTGTTTTTTTTTTCCCCAATATTGTCCTTTTCTTAAATTTTTGTATCTAGATACGTATTTAGTATTTTACATTAGGTGGAAAAAATCAATCCGGACGTAGGCGGTCTTATACGCCAAAGTAATCTTTTTTTTTTTTTTTTCATTTTTTCTGCCCTTCTGTTTGTTTTTTCTCTTAATAAAATGACGATATTTTTAATGTATAATGAACTTCGATCAAATTATTATTACCTGATTAGATATAAATAAAAATTAACAAATTCAGAAATACAAATTAAAAATAATTTAATAATCATTGAATAAGTCATATATAAATATAATTGAAATGAGGTATTAGATTTTTATTATCCTCCAATATATACTATATATATAATCTTCAAAAATATCTTTGAAAATATATAAACTAAAAAAAGTAGCTAAAATAACAAAAATTCTATTTAATTTAGATACGACGTTTAGGCGCCAGTCAAGCTCCTGGCTAGCGCTTGACGTATTTTAAAACATTAGGTGTACAATTGAGAAAATTCCAAACTTTACTGTCATATACATTTAATTTTTATTTAGATATTAAAATTAGTTGTTAATTTTAATTTTAGTTATGTATGTAAAAATATTTCTATTTTTTTACAACCAAAAAACATTTTCCAATCATGGTCTCGTATGTTTGAAGTTTTTCCAATTTTAACCACTTTACCAATTTCAGTATGTATATTTCAATCTGTTCCAATTTCACTTCAGTTTTGATTGAAATTTTCAAAATTAACAAGTCAAACGAAATGAGAAACTATATTTAAAAAGTAGGAAATTACTAAAATGCTCATGGTGGGCAGTTCTTAATACGCTGCTGACGTGTAATGATCTCATGCATCTCCTCATTACATGGATAGTGAAATTAATTGATATGTTGGATATCTGACACGTCAGATTAATGTGTTTACGGTGGATATAATAAGAGTGACTATAAGAAAATAATAGTTAGAAGATAGATAAAAGCAGAATCAAAGGACCAAAGTGGAATAAGCTCAAATATATATAAAACCTAGGCAGCCATGGCAGTGATCACTTGATAGAAACTTTGGTGGATTTACGCATAGGTTTCTGGCCAACAATACCATCAGTCCCAGCCAATGCTTGATACTTATCCTTCCTCGTAAGAGTGGTGCACTTGAAATTCAAAGCCTTGGCGATCATTTCTTGAACATTATTCGCAACTTCGTGCCTCGACTTTCCGGCCTTGCAGGTCTGCTCCGGTGCCAGCTTGTCCAAGAAAACAACCTCGTATCTCGGCACGGGGTTCATGTAGAAGAAGAACACATCCAGCCACTTGTGCCCTCGAGCCGTGGTCCCATGAAACATGCTCACTTTAGCGTTAGTGGCCACGGGAACAATCTGGTCAGTGAGCTCAGCAAAGAGCGATGAGAACCTGAGCAGATAGGGTTCTCGACACGTCGTCCCTTCCGGGCATATCGTCAAGTCCTCTCCTCTACTCAAGATGGTCTCGATCAGCTTAGCATCCGTGGCTCGATCCCGTGTGAGCCCGCATGCTTTAATTGGGGATATGAGCTCGCTCAATTTGGCGACCGAGTAGGTGATCGTGGTGGTCCGGTGACCCAGGCAGACGGAGACCATGACTGCGTCGAGGAGGGTCCGATGAGAGACCACGAAGACCACACCTCTGGATCGGTTGGAAGGGAGTGTGGGTTCCAGTGGTGGGGTTCCTTTCACTGTTATAGGGCAAACTAATAGATAGTTCACAATGTGGTAGGTTAATGAGAAAGGGATTGCTGCACCAATGAAAACTCGTGTGATGGATATAACTACACCGATTGGGAACCATAGGATGATCAGCAATGCCATCAATGGAGTGGGCTTTTGCACTAGTCTACCGTCGTGGAAGATCACGGGCTTCGGCAACGATCCCGGGCTCACGGGCCGCACCCCGGGCCTTTTCGGGACTATGTATCTTTCCTGCGTTCGGGAGTTGTAAAATGAGTGGTGCATCATATGTTAGGGGTGGTGAGAAATATTGAGAGTTATTATAACACCTAATTCTTTTACCAACTTTTCTAAGAGTAGGACTTGCGTGCCCCGGGGGCACCGTTCCCCCAAATACTTATTATAGTACCTTTAAGTAATATGAGTAATACCTTGACATGTAACAAGTAATACCTTGAATAATACCTTCACTAAAACATATATTTCAATTATACGTAATACCTTATGAATATGCAACAAATACCTTATGAGTATACCACTAATACCTTCAAGAATATACCAATAATACCTCATGGATATATTTCTAATACCAAACTAATAATACCTTTGGGGGTACGGTGCACCAGGGGTACGCAAGTTTTTGCCCTTTTCTAATTGTTTTGGTTCGACATGTACGTACGTACTTTCAGGATATTTGTGATCATGACAGTTCTCAAAGCTCATACTCTAGGACTTGTCAATCGTGATCATACATTAGTATTTATCATCTCGAAGCTCTAACTATTGGATCTTGAATTTATCGAAATCTCAACAATATATATGTTATCTTATTAATTAGGTATGCATAAATGATACTTTAACACATTAGCACTATGTCTATATTAGGCATTGGTATATATATACGTTCCAAAATCATGTTTAGTCTTCCGTTACGCTTATTTATATTTTAAAAAATCTTACATATATTTCTCTCTTGTACGTAGTACTATTTGTCAAAGTCTTTGAAAATCGACTAGCAAAAATATGAATCATCAAACACTCTTCTTATAATAATGACTAATTAAATAATGAGATTTTGAAAATACACACGGAAGTCATCCAACAACTGAAATAGTTCACGGTAAAGCTAAGGATGATCTTGTTTTGTTGAGACACAAAAATTTATGTGAGACGTCGGTCTCACGGATGATTTTCGTGAGACAGGTCCTTCTTCGCATTAACCTATATTTACAAATTTTTATATATGAATTGTTAAGTGTGGACATGGCCGTTGACTCTTCTCACATAAAATGATTCGTGAGATGGTCTCACATGAGACCCACTATGTGAGCCAAAAACTACAAACGTTGATTAATGATCCATTAATACATTTCAATGAAAAGACTGGATAGAATGATCTTGATTGATCTAACTCAAGTGATGCCTCTTTTAATAAATGGATACCTAGAGATCTAAATAGACCCTTCCTCCACAATTAACACAAGTATTGTTTGATTACTATCATATATATAACTTAGCTTAAATAGGATGAATTGAATTACCTTGCATAGCTCCATGAAAGGGAAATCAGTGTTTCTATCTCCAATCCCAATATCAGGCATTTCTTCATTCTGAAAAGCCTTCCTAAGAGCACTAGCCTTGTTCTTGCCAACAAGAACACCAGGTGCAGCCACAAGGCCAGTGGCAAAGCCCCTACACGACGAAATCTCAGTACCCAAAACGAGGTCGACGTCCAAATAGTTGGTCAAGAAGGGCTCAACCATGATCCTAGGGTTGGCAGTGAGCACACATTTCCTACCACAGGATGAGAAAACACGCCACGTCTCAGGATGCAAGTCCTCCGAGTAATGCTTAGGCAAAACAGCGCTTGCAGCAGACTTTATAGCCGACACTTTGATCCCAGCAAAGGTTGCGAAGATGAGAACCCTAATCCCAGCGGACTCAGAGACAAAATAGTACAAAAATCCAGCCAATGGAGACAGCAAAAGCAAGAAGAGGAGCCTAAGAATGCCTCCAACGTCGAATGCAACGAGGGCGAAGTATGGGAAGGAACTGCGGCCGACGAGCAATGTGCCATCAAGATCAGCTACAACTGTGTGCTTTTCACGACCTTTGGAATCACATTGGTAGATTGTAGGCATTGTGATTGGAGATCTTCGCTTTGGAATACCCATGCATGCACATAAATATTTTTTTGAAAAATAAATCTTTCTTTTTTTTTTGCTTGGGATTTTTTTTTTTTTTTTTCTCGCTTTTGTGAATCAAGTTTTAAGGCAATGACTTGGTACAAATTGTTAGCAATATAAATACTGAGATTGCATCCTACTATGCTACGGATTAACTAGAGCCGTCGGATTTAATAATCTTGATTACGACTCTAGGATTATCTAACTAAATTGAGATATATATATATATATATAAACTCTATAGCTAATTAAACTTAATTTATAGATTTGAAAAGCTTGGTCTATTTATATTTGGTTGGGAGCTATGTGATAGGATCACACTTTTTGAATTAATGAATGTTAGGCTATAGTGGTTCATTTAAAGCATATTTAGAGCCGTTTTTGTTTTAATTACGTGTCAAGGGCCCTTGTAATTTTCTAACAACATTTTTTATGGATGTGATCAATGTTACGTATTTTCAATATTAATCAGACATTGTCTTCGTCGAGGAATATATATATATATATATATATATACATATCACGAAAATTTGTTTGTGACTGTCTGACAAATAATTTCCATGCATGTGAGTCGAATCCTTCTTACAATTGTCTCACAGATAATTTTCGTGAGACGAATCCTTTTTACCTACAAACTCAACTCATTTATACAAATTTATATGTGAATTATGAAGTGTGGACTGTGAAGTTAAATCGTCGTACATAAAATATGAATACATATAGTCTATACCTATATAATCTATACATATACTAGCTAGAGTTCTCTACCAAATGTGAATATATTAAGTGGTCCTTCTCCTATATATTTCATTATGTACCATTGTTAATGCTAAAATTTATCAAACCCTAATCATATTTGATAAAAAGGAAGAATGCTAATTTCATTGATTTTACAGAGACGTACAAGCAAGTATATATAGAGAGAAAAGCTTGGGGACTAAGCTAGCTAGAAACAAACTTCTTCTAGAAGATGACATGGCATAACAAACTTGCACAAGGAAATTATCTGCTGCTTTCATCTCCATGCATGCAAAATACACATGCATGCATGCATAATTCTAATATGCTCCTAACCAGGATTACGAGACGCAACGAGCTGAGAACTGAGCGTGGAGAAACGACCTACCGAGAGCCCTTTGGTGAGAAGATCGGCCACTTGACTTTCAGAAGGAACGAAACGAATATCAAGATCTTTGTTTTGAACCTTTCGCACAAAAAATGAACGTCCACTTCGATATGTTTGGTGCGGGAGTGGAAGGCCGGATTGAACGCAAGCTTGATGGCTCCATCATTGTCGCACCAAAGAACAGGCGGATCGTCAAGAGAGATGCCCAACTCCATGAATAAGCTTTTGAGCCATAGGATATCAGTGGTAGCCAACGCAAGTGCACGATACTCGGCCTGCTTCTTAGCTTACTGCACCAAGTAATAGGGTTAGGGCCAAGAAAGACACAATACCCGCTGGTACTTCGGCGATCATCGGCATTGCTAGCGAAGTCCGCATCTGCAAAGCCCCGAAGAACCATCCTGGAAATCGGCCTGAACATCAAACCAGTAGTGTGAGTGTCTTGGAGAAATCTGAGCACTCGTTTGCATGCCGACCAGTGTTGAATGGAGGGTTGATGAAGATATTGACTGAGCTTATTAACCATGAAGGCAATATCAGACCTGGTTAACGTTAAGTACTGCAAGCACCCAACAATGCGACAATAAAGAGAAGGTTGATCAAACAAAGGACCATTATGGAGAGTAAGCTTTTGGCCTGATAGATATGGTGTGGGACTTGGCTTACACTCAGAAAGACCAGCTTGACTGATGATATCTCTAACATATTTAGCCTGAGAGAGATGAATACCTGCGGGACTTCGATGTGCCTCAGTGCCAAGAAAATAATTCACCTCTCCAAGATGCTTGAGAGAGAACTGAGAATGAAGAGCTTGAATAATATTGGAGACCATGCAATGATCATCACCAGTAATTAGGATATCATCCACATAGACAAGAATAAACATAGCCTTGTCATTCGAATGAGAGTAAAATAAGAAGTGATCAAAGGCCGAATGTTTAAAACCAATAGACACCAGATAAGCTTTCAACTTCTCATACCAAGCTTTTGGTGCTTGCTTAAGACCATATAAAGCTTTGACAAGCCTGCAAACGTGCGTGGGATGAGCAGGATCAACAAAGCCTTCAGGCTGATGCATATAAACCACCTCTTTGAGATCACCTTTGAGAAACGCATTGTTGATGTCAACTTGCTGGATTGGCCAACCCTTAGTAACAGCCAAGGAGAAAACAAGTCTGATTGTAAGAGGCTTAATGACAGGGCTATAAGTATCAAAGTAGTTAACACCAGCATGCTGCTCAAACCCTCGAGCCACCAATCGTGCTTTATACTTGCTAATGCCACCATCATGATTTCTTTTGATTCTAAAAACCCACTTGTTAGTAATGGGAGTGATATCTGGATTGTGAGGAACTAATAACCATGTGTTATTTGACTTCAAGGCTTTGAATTCATCATCCATGGCAGCCTTCCAATGAGGGCAAGACAAGGCTTGAGAAATAGAGGTAGGCTCAGTAGTAGTAAGGCAAGATGAATATAGCCGAGGTTTGAAAATACCACTTTTGGATCGAGTGGTCATGTGATGAGTTGATGAAGATGGGAGAATAGGAGGAGAAGAAGAGGGAATAGAGGGGGAACTTGATGAGGGAGCACCTCTAGATGAGTCGGGTGAGGAGGAAGATGAATCCATAGGAGGAATGATGGGTAAAGAGACTGGAAGAATAGGAAGCATAGATGAAGAATGAGAGGTGGAAGAAGATTTAGAAGGAGATGAAGGAAAGAGATCAAGAAAAGGAAAGTCAGATTCATGAAAGACAACCGACTTAGCAATATAGATTCTTCCACTTGGATGAAGGCATTTGTAGCCCTTATGATCAGGACTATACCCTAGAAAAACACATTTGTGACTTCTAAATTGGAGCTTATGAGTGTTATAGGGCCTGTAGGTATGGGAAGCAGGCACAGCCAAAAGACTTGAGAAAGGTATAATCTGGAGGCTTATGGAATATAAGGAAGTAAGGACACTTACCCTGGAGAAGAGGAGTAGGAAGCCTGTTGATAAGAAAAACGGCCGTATGGAAGGCATCCCACCAATAAGCAAGAGGAATTGAAGCTTTACTTAGGAGAGAAAGACCTATTTCAGCTACATGTTGATGTTTTCTTTCAACTAAACCGTTTTGTTGGTGAGTATAGGCACAAGAATATCTAAGAGTAATCCCTAACGATTGAAGATAGGAAGATAAAACTCTAAACTCACCCCCCATGTCACATTGAAGAGCCTTAAGTTTGGTGCCAAATAGTCTTTCAACTAAGGGTAAGAACTTCTTAAACAATGTAGCAACATCGGATTTGGCATGCATGGGATAAATCCAAGAGTACCTAGTACAATCATCTACAAAAAGAACATAATATCTATATCCTTCCTTAGTAGGAATAGAGGCAGGCCCCCAAACATCACAATGCACAAGTGCAAGAGGAGTGGAGGTAGTGTGAGTGATAGATGGAAAATGAGATTGATGTAATTTGCCTATCTTGCAATCTTCACAAAAATCAGAAATAGAAGAACATGGTACTTTTATTAATTTCAAAACACTAGAGAGAGTCTTATTTGCATGCATAATTCTAATAGTTAATGCATACTTTATAAATAAAATATAGTAAGTCTTGTGCGAGGCTGTCTCAATATTAATCTTATTTTGTAAGACATGTCAATTCGATCCATTTAAGAGTCATTGATCAATGCCGGTCAACATCATTGACCAAAAGGTATTACATGTTTTATATAAAAGTATTACATAATTTTCATAACATATTATTTTTGTTTGTATCATGTGATACTTTAAACAATATTACATGATATACATAAAAATATTAAATATTACATGATATTTTTATGTGTATCATGTGATTTTTTTAAAAGTATTACATGATATACATAAAAGTATTACATGATACTCATAAAATCAAAATTAGTACTTGTTATATATAATTTTGACTAATTAACCGTTTATCCGGTCAAGATATTACAAAAAAAAAAATTAGAGCCCCTCCATAATAACTATATATTACTTTTGAAAAATATAATTGCTTCAACTTATGTCCTTTTTCTAACATCAAGAATAGTTTTTTTTTTTCTTTTTAGGGTTAGTTTGCCCCTATCTTTTTATTATATTTTATTAATAGACTTTTATATAGTATTATTATATGTTAATTACGCTTACTTATTAATGCTTATCGATATAGGAGCTTTATACCATAATATCTATATATATATATATGTATTTACAAAGTATTAATCCAAAAATTATATTAGAATGAAGATGTGTACATGTCTTCAATTACACACACACACATGAACGAATAAAATAGACACTTCGTCGATTCGATAAGTAGATTATAAAAAATGTATATAATACTAAATTACTTAATCACCTTTGGTATTCCTATGTATAATTTAAATTGAGTTTACTACTTAATACTATATTTTATATATTTTGAATTATGAATTGATCACCATTTTCAGACTACTTGTCGTTGTATTGCACCAAAATGGCATAATTTCAAGTTAAGATTACAAAATTATTCACCCTAGTAGTTCATAGAAATTTCAAGATTTTGCATCACTAATTCTACAGTGGGATTATCCGAACTCATAAAAAAGAAAAACCTTTAATATTAAAAAAATCAGAATGAAATTTATCCTCTACATTTCATCTTGGGATTTATGAACACCAACACAACACTGTGTTTTTTGTAAAGAGCCCAACAAAATTAAGTTGATGGGCTCAACATGAACCCAATTTATTAAAATATACTACTTTTGGGCCTCTTGGTCCATTTTGCACTACTCATTCGGCCCAAAACTATATTATGCCTGCTAAAGTTTATTGCTTCATTTTAAGTTTTTATCTACTAAGAGCATCTCCAATGCTAAGGAAGATGAGTTAATACCCAACTTTTAAAGTAGAGGTAGAAAGAGGAGGTAAAGAAAACTCTATCAAGGAAGAGAGGGAGAAGAAAAAGAAGAAAGAAGGAGAGGGAGAGTGGGCAGTGCTTTACTCTCTAGATTTACAATATCTTCTGGCGCGTGACCTCCACGTGCGTTTAGGTGTAGGGTCCGTGCCATTATCTTTTATTTATTTAAAATATTTACTACATAATTGTTTGTTTATATCTATATCCATTTTAATTGTTTTGAAATAGTTATTTTCCAATGATTTTTTCACCTAATATCTTGAGAATTTACGGTGTAAACATATGATCTAATTCAATAATTTCTATCACTTCTTATAATTTTTAAATATCAATTTCTACATAATCTTATACATATCTTGATTAAAATGGATAAAAGTTCTTCAATAAATTATTTCAATTCTTTCGGAGAAATTTCCTTTTTTATAAACGTATTGTTGTTTTTTTGTTGTATTAGTCAATTAATTTGTTTTCGATTATTTAATAATATATTTGTCAAATTATTATGTTTTTTATTGAATTAAATAAATATTAATTACTTCAATTGAAATATTATGAAATTTTATTATTATAAAAATGAAATAATAAATAGAGGTTATATATTGAGTGATTTGATAGTTATTTTTTGGGTAGAAGGGTTGGTGAGCTATTTGTTTAAACTTAAAGTATATGTTTTTTAATTTTTGAGGTGACACTGATGTGACATCATAAAACCTGAATTTTGATGTAGAGGCATCGGAGATGCCCTAAAATAAAATTTTGTATTAAGTCCCAAATCCTATTGGATTTTCTTTTTCCGATATTTAAACTTCCATGTCACTTTAATTCTTTGATATTTTTTCGTTGTTTCAAAAAATATTTGTATCACTTTTAAATTAAATTTTAAAAAACAATTATGACAAAGTTAAAAAATACATCATTTATGATGAGGAGGGCGAAATTAGATCCATCTACCAACCATTCATTTACCACATTCTAGAACATGTTAAATTAAGTTTCTGAAAATAAAAGTGATTATAAATTATAATTTTTTAATATTAAAATTACATAGTTTTGATATGGTATACAAGTGAGATGTTCGAGTCTCGAAGATGATATATATCATGATAATCAAAAACTGAAGATAAATTAATGGTGTCATATTTATTGTAATTTCATTAAATCATCATTAGAAATTATTTTAATCTTATATCATAAATTCATAATTATTAAATCAATAAAAAGTTTAAACATATATATAAATATATATTTATAAAATAGGTAGGGAAAGGCCATGGTGGTAGCAACTGGGCGGAGAGGTGAGGTAAAAATCCATGAAAACATCGACAGAAACCCTCAAATTCGTTTTGAACAGTCCATATATCATCAAGACGAGCTCTCAGGCCAAGCAACTCCATGCCCATGTGATCAAGCTCAGAGGAGGAGGCGTGCCTTTTCATCGATTCACCACTGTTATTCTCTGCATTTACTCCAACTTCAACCTCTTGCAAGAATGTCGCTCTCTCTTCAACACCTTCCGCTCGCCGCCGCCGAGCAAGGCCTGGAGAGCTATCATGAAATGCTACGCTTCCACTGGGAATTTCGACGGGTCCATAGCTTTATTCAAGAAAATGAGGGCTTTGGGGAAAAGCCCAGATAAGAATGTGTTCCCTTCTTTGCTGAAGACATGTGCCCATTTGGGGGATTTGAGGTTTGGTGAGGCTGTGCATGCCTGCGTCATCAGGCTTGGCTTGGATATTGACCTGTTTACTGGGAATGCGTTGATGAATATGTATGCAAAGTTGGAGGCTTTGGGTGCACGGAATGTGTTTGATGGTGGTTCTGAACCAAAAAGGTTGTTTGGGTTTGACAAGGATGTGAAAATGCAAGATTCTATAGAGAGGTTTGAAGGTGTTGATATACAAGATGTCTTTTTAAATCAAAGTGTGAGAGATGAGTTGGATCATAGGTCTGCAGAGAATACTGTATTTTGTCCAGACAGTGTGAGTGACATAAACCTCAGTTCTGAAGGGCGATCAACAAGCATTGATCAGAAAGCCTTTCTGAATAAAATTGTGAAGAATCAGTTGGATCACAGTGGTGGGGAGACAGCAGATGTTGTTAGTTCAATGGAGAGAAGAGAGGAGGGAGCTTTTCGTGCAGATAGTGTGATGAAAGTTTTCGAAATCATGCCAGTAAGAGATGTTGTCTCATGGAACACAGTTATTGGAGGGCATGTGCAAAATGGGATGTACGAGGAAGCTTTGTTGAAAGTGAAGGAGATGGGAATGGAGAACTTGAAGCCTGATTCCTACACTTTATCTACTATTCTACCAATCTTTGCACAGTACTCGGATATCATGAAGGGAAAAGAGATTCATGGCTATGCAATTAGACACGGTTTTGACAAAGATTTATTTATTGGTAGTAGTTTGATTGACATGTATGCAAACTGTACGCAGTTGGAAGATTCGTACAAGATTTTCAGTTCATATCCTCAAAAGGACAGTGTTTCTTGGAATTCAATGATAGCAGTGTGTGTCCAGAATGGGAGGTTTGATGATGGACTAAAGTTTTTTAGGGAGATGTTGATGGCTGATATAAAGCCTGTGTCTGTCTCATTTTCGAGTATCTTACCAGCTTGTGCTCATTTCACGACACTATGTATGGGTAAACAGCTTCATTGCTATATTATCAGGCGGGGCTTTGAGGCTAATATCTTCATAGCAAACTCCCTGATGGACATGTATGCAAAGTGTGGAAGCATAAGAATTGCAAGGTGGATCTTCGATATGATGGAGTTTAATGATACTATTTCATGGACAACCATGATAATGGCGTATGCATCGCATGGTCATGCACATGATGCCATTTTATTCTTCAATAAAATGGAGTTAGAGGGAATTAAACCCAATTCTGGATCCTTCCTTGCTGTTTTGACAGCTTGCAGCCATGGTGGAATGGTGGATGAAGCTTGGGGATATTTTAAGAGGATGACTCAGAATTACGCTATTCCTCCAAGTCTAGAGCACTATGCTGCCATGTCAGATCTTCTTGGTCGAGCAGGGAGATTGGATGAAGCTTACAAGTTCGTCTCTAACATGCATATCGAACCAACAGAGGCTATTTGGTCCACCTTGTTATCAGCTTGCCGAGTCCACAAGAATGTTGAACTGGCTGATAAGGCTGCCAAAGAAATGTTGACAATTGATCCTAATTCAGTGAGTGCTTATGTTCTGTTATCCAATGTTTATGTTGTTGCTGAGAGATGGAATGATGCTTCAAAGTTGAGAGTTAAAATGAAAAGGAAAAGGATTAGAAAGAAAGCAGGTTGTAGCTGGATTGAGGTTAAGAACAAGGTACATGTTTTCATATCAGGAGATGAAAACCACCCGGATTATGAGAAGATAAACGAGGCATTGCAAGATCTCATGGAACGAATGTCCCTCCTAGGGTATATTCCTGATACAAACATGGTGTTGCACGATGTAGACGAGGAGCAAAAGAGGTATGCACTGTCTGCTCACAGCGAACGACTTGCTATAGCATTCGGTGTCATCAGTACCCCAGATGGAACCACAATTCGTGTGACCAAGAATCTCAGAGTGTGTGTGGATTGCCACACTGCTACAAAGTACATGTCCGAGATCTTAAACAGAGAGATAATCGTCAGAGACAATGTCCGATTTCACCATTTTAAGGATGGGAAATGTAGCTGCCTAGATTATTGGTGAAAAAATTAATGAGATGAAGAAAGACAAGTTGAGAGTGATGAGATTGTGGAGTTAGCTGAGGCTGCAAAGTAAATGAATTGAGACTTGAAGAGATTATAAAAGATTGTTTATGAAAGATAGTAGAGTGACCAAATTGTTACGATTGAGGAATTTGAGTGTGTTTCTTGTTTTACTTGTGATCTAATGTTGTTTTGCTAGTCATATCTTTGGAAAATTCTTGGTTTTGTAATATATATGCAAAGGAAAATCTCAACTCAAATTTAGAGTTCTGTTAAAGACAAATAATGAGGGAAAAGCAGCTAAAGTGCCTTCAAATCTTTATATATATAAAAATACAAATATTTCCTCAAATAGTAATGTTAAAATTTTCCCGCCAAAAACACCTTACCAAAATTGGAAATGATTTTTTTATTAAAATAAATGTTAAATGATAAATAATAAATCATGATTGATGATATATATATATTTAAGGAAGTGATATGATATAATAAAATTACCATATTTGTCAATATGAATATGGTAAGTTAACTTTAATTATAAATTTCTATTCATATATTTATGATATCATTTAGTAATGTGTGTATACATATATATATATATGTGTGTGTGTGTGTGTGTGTGATTTACATCATATAATATCATAATCATAATATCATATAATTAATAAAACAATTATTCATTCGATGTTAATATATATTTTTATATAATTTAATATGCATGTAAATATATACATAAAATATATTTATTATATAATTCTTATCATTACAAAATAATAAAATATATAAAAAGATAACCAAAATATAAATACAATTTTATGTAATTTTTTTGACGTATAAAACATAATTGTTATATAAAGGATTAGATATATAAAAATTAATTCGCCACTTGATAACAAAATCTACATAAAACATAAAGTTAACAATTAAATAATTCTAAATATAAAATTTAAAAGACATATTGTAATAATATATCATATAGAAAGAAATTAAAGAACTCCACTTGATTTGATAATAAATCATATGTAATAATAAAATGAATATCATATTTAATTAATTGTGATATTAATATTCTATAATGTGACATTATCTATATATATATATATATATGAAGAAGAACATTTCCTTAAATAATTTTTCCACCCAAAAGTTGTTTTGATATTTATGGAAAAGATATTATGTTTATCCATTAAATAAAAAAGTCAATTGCCTCATTAATCTTCTATATATAAGGATGAATATTATTACAAATTAGGGAAAAAAAAAAGAAATTATTGCCATTAACTATCCTTCTTCTATTTAATACGTTTCAATTTAATAAAAATGGTAATTTAATATGTTTCAATTTAAAAAAATGTTAAATTATTTTATAAATGCAAACTAAATGATTTTCCATCTAAGCATTCCATATGATTTTATATAAAAATTTCTTAATTACTTATACATCAAGTTATTTGACATCGATTACATAGAAATATTGGTTTGTTTTAAAATTAATATAATTTGAAATGTCATTTTAAAAATATAATAGATGTTGATGTTATCGTTTTCATCCATTAAATAAGATACAAATAAGTCTCTACTAAATTTCACTATTAAAATTGAATATACAATAATATGAGCAAACAAATAAGATTGTGATATTATCTTGATCTTGATTTTATATACTATATATATTGAAAATGATTTTCTATTTTGTAAATAATAAAATTCAATAAAAATAATATTTAATGTATAACATAATGTAATATAATAAAACGTTTTGATTTTATCAATAAACACATTGATTGTGAATGATGTGATTTGATTTCATGTACAGGAATTAAGTAGAAACTGAACATTTATTTGCAATCATTATAATTGGGAAAAATATCTATAAATTAGGAAGCAGCTAAATTTATGATATATAAAATGCACTAATTCCATATCTAATGAACAAATTATGCACTATAAATATGAGAGAAAAACTTAGAATTGATTCACATTTTCTCTTTAATTTCTAATTCTGCAATACAAATCTTTTACTTTCATGGTGCTCATGGGACTGTGTTCTTTTTTTCTTTTTTGGTTTTTATTTTATTTGGTTATGATTGTTATCATTTTCATCCATTAAATAAGATACAAATAAGTCTCTACTAAATTTCACTATTAAAATTGAATATACAATAATATGAGCAAACAAATAAGATTGTGATATTATCTTGATCTTGATTTTATATACTATATATATTGAAAATGATTTTCTATTTTGTAAATAATAAAATTCAATAAAAACAATATTTAATGTATAACATAATGTAATATAATAAAACCTTTTGATTTTATCAATAAACACATTGATTGTGAATGATGTGATTTGATTTCATGTATAGGAATTAAGTAGAAATTGAACATTTATTTGCAATCATTATAATTGGGAAAAAAATCTATAAATTAGGAAGCAACTAAATTTATGACATACAATATGCACTAATTCCATATCTAATGAACAAATTATGCACTATAAATATGAGAGAAAAAACTTAAAATTGACTCACACTTTCTCTTTAATTTCTCAAATTCTGCAATACAAATCTTTTGCTTTCATGGTGCTCATGAGATTGTGTTCTTTTTTTCTTTTTTTATTTTTATTTTATTTGGTTATGATTTTTATTTGATTTACATCATATAGTTTGGATGGACGGTTAATAATTTTTTGACTTTATCAATATTTTTTTAACGATTAAAGTTTCTATTGTTATTCATATTTGGAGATGAATGTTTTATTTATTGGTATTGCATATGGATTATTATTAATGTAATTTTTGTTTTTTGTTTTACTTTATGCAGGAATTTCATGAAGAAACCTGAATGAAAACTTACATGGAAAAGTGATAAAGAAGACTATAAATTTATATTACAAGGTAGATTGTTTTTTGTTTTTTTTTTTTTGTTAGAAATAATTGGAAATTAATCATGTATTTTGTTTTTACATTTCTTTTATGTTTTTGAGATTTTTATCATAAAATTTATTTGTTTTAAAGATAACATGCTTAAAAGTAGTTAGTTGAATTATTCCTTCTATCTTATATAGAACATAACTTTCATGTTGTGATTTGTTTAAATAAACATTTTTCATTTATCTTTAAATAGTGTACTTAAAATGTGATAATTTTTATAGAATTCATATCCATCTTATTTATATATAAACTAAGTTTAAAATTACAATATCTTATTTTATTACCGTACCTAGAGATTATCTCCAACAATAAAATATTTAAAATATATAATATATAAATTACTTAATTTCATTATATTACATTTGTATATACTTTTTTTTTTCCAAATCTCAAATAAAAATATTATAATTGTATTTTATAAAATTTTATCCCGTGCATCGCACGGGTACAAAACTAGTTAGAGATAATTTTGCCTTTTTCAATTTCGACAAAGATAATAATCGATTATATAGAATCTCCAAATAATAAGAAGATTTGTTTACTCATAAATCAAAACTCATTCCTATATATATATATATATATATATATATATTAATAAAGAAATGAGAATTGTAAAATATTATGTCTCACATAACATGATTTGTGAGACGATCTTATAAAAGTTATTCGTATTTTCCATGGAAATGAGACCGAGGGCAGATTTCTTGTCTTATTGTTTATTTTTAAAAAAACTATTAAGCCGTGGGATGGTCACAATCTTATTTGTTGATTGCTTTAATCGACCATTCTATTTTTCACTGTCACTAAAAAATCTTTACAAAAATGTTAAAATTGGGGAAGAAGATGTTTTATTATTGTTTGAAAATGAAAGATTTGTGGTTGATTTTTCTGAAATTGTGGTCAAACTTGCATTCACATTAAAATTTTGCAGTCAAATAGTTATATATTTATCAAATTTAGGAATATCATATATTGCACATATTTTACATTAAATTAATTCAATACAAAAATATAGGTTTTAATAATATTAATTGATACATGTTACTCCCTCCAATTCAAAATAAGTGTCATTTTAGAAGTTTGAGATTTTTTCATATTAAGTGTCACTTTGTAAATTATTTCCAAAATTGCCCCTATATTTAATGAATTCCTAATTAATTGTAGAGTACACAAAATAAAATGGTCAAAGAAAATAATAATTAATGACACTTATTTTGAATATGAGGGAGTAATATTTAATACTTAATTTCAAATCAATTAACATAGTTTGTTAAAAGATAACAAAACCTGTTGCTCATTGAAAATTAATACGTTCCCCACTTTTTATACTAACATTGTATTGAAATTTGACTTTTATTTCATTTCATTAAATAAAATTCATAGATAAGAATAAGAGCTGGTCGCAGTTATCTTTTGTGGTATTTTAACAGAAAATACTACCAAATTAATTTTAGACTTTAGAGTGCGTTAAATTTCAAACAAATTTACATGTTTTGTTTGTTTACCTTATAAGCCTAATCTTTCTTTCCCCCTCACGTTAATATCCTCATTTTACAACTCAGAAATTATATTAGATAGTTTCATATATATTAGATTTATCCAGATAATATTTTTTTACTTAGAAATCAGATTTATAAAGTTATAGTTAGATCTCATATTAGATTTATAGAGATGAAGTTTTGTTACCTACAAATCAGACCCACAGAGTTGTATTAAATTATAGGCTAAAACGTTTCACATTTAGTTTATCAAGATAAAGATTTGTTACTTTCAAATCAGACCCACGAAGTTGTAATTAGATTATTATAGGCTAAAACGTTTCATAATATGCGAGATGATCTCATATAAACTAAAACGTTTTGTATTTGATTTGTCAAGATAAAGTTTTGTTATTTAAAAATCAAACTCACAGTAGTTAGATTATAGATAAAAATATTTCATAATATGTAACCCGATCTCATATATATTGAATGTAAAGTAGGAACAAAACGGATACAATATATTTTGAAAGAGAAAAATGGGGAAATATTTATTTCGAAAAATGGCGTGGCATATGTCTATATAAGAAAATAATTATATGCTAATCATAAGAGTGACACTTATGTCCCCGGGGCATGATGCCCCAAATTAATCATCATATGGTGTTAAATATATACTCTACATGTATCATATATATACTCTTCAGGTATCACATGAATACTCTTATATACATATGATACAATAAATACCAAGAAACATAACACCTATAGAGTATATATATAACACCTGAAGAACATGTATATAATACATAAATCTGTGCCCCTATGTGCCCCAGGAGGATATAAGTTTTTGCATTATCCATAATTAACCCAAAGTGTAATTAATTCTAATCCTTATCATTACCAAGTGAAAAAAATTAGGTTTCAAATGCAACTTTTTCTTTATAATTAAAAAAGAAAAAAAAAACACTTATCTAAGAACATAGAGAGAAAAAAGAACTCTCTCTCTCCTCCTCCTCCTCTCTCTCTCAATATAATATATATGTGTGTATATATCTATCCTGAAAGATCAATGAGATAATCCTAAACTGCGCTCAACAGAGCAGCCTGATTTTGCTCTTCAATTCTTTTCTGTGTCCGTTTTATTTTCCACAAGGATCCCTTTCAGAATCTACCCACAAAATTTTCCCCGCAAATTTTGTTCCATTAGATTCATTAATTTCTCTCCCTTAGTTCTTGCCTCCAATTTCAATTTCTCCCATTTTCTCCTTATTATATACTGAAATACTCCCCATTTTTGCACTTGAGAATTCGATATTCTCCATCGATTCTTTGTCCCGGATGATAAAGGAAAATCTGTGTGCTTTTTTTGTTCCAGCCGGCCTATAGTCCCAGATGTTGACTTTGTTCGCCCAATTTTGAGGGTTTTTTTTTCTGAATTTTTAATGATTTTTTGGTAGCGTTATCCTTCGTTATAAATCCAGCCCCTTTACTTTTCTAACCATCGAATAAGATTTCAAACCGCGTTGATTTCGTATTTTATTGTGTATTTGTGCTTTTGATTTTTGGTTATAATCGAAACAGATATTGTGTTTTCTTCTAGGGATTTCTGGCTCATTGATTATCCAATTGTTGAAAAATCGTTTTGGGTTTTCTGCACGGTTTCTCTTTAATTGGTTGCGAATGGATCTGAAGGGTGTGTGCGAAAATCTGGGATTTTGATTGTTTACTGGAGATATATTCAAAAATTATGAGAAATTAGACGGTGCATTGTGAAATAAAAAAAGTCTACTTTTGGGGGAGATTTTGTTTAATCTTTTGAAATCAAGTATGGATCAAGTCATTGGGGGCAAGTTTAAGCTGGGAAGAAAGATTGGTAGCGGATCTTTTGGAGAGCTTTACTTGGGTAATTTTGATTGGCACTTATATTTCGAAATAATTTTTCTTCTTGAGATTTTCCTAGGTGAAAGCTGTTCTTTAAATTTATGTGTTGTTCTTTATTTTCATTCAGGTGTAAATATTCAAACTGGAGAAGAAGTTGCTGTGAAGCTGGTGAGTCAAATCATTTGAGATAAATTTAATTTGTTTCGAAATATATGGAACTCCCACAATGATGAGTTTATGCAATCCGGCTTCTCTGTATAATTCTGTGGAATAACTCAACAATGTGTGCTCTTTCCTTGTCTTCAAATCTTGTAATAATTTTACTTGTTTAGTTTCTGAATGAGAGTTTGATCTATACCTGATGGTGCATATTGAATGGTATATGTTGAATTTCCTCTTAAATGTACTGTCTTTTTATCTCTTGAAGCAACTAATTGTTTTTTTCTTCAGGAATCTGTTAAAACTAAGCACCCCCAGCTTCACTATGAATCAAAGTTGTACATGCTTCTTCAGGGAGGAAGTGAGTATCAATGTTTATGAACTCTCCTGATTCTTTTTTGACTCTAAAAGCATGTGATTAATGTTCTTGTTTATCATGGAAGCTGGGATTCCCCACTTAAAATGGTTTGGAGTTGAGGGCGAGTACAATGCCATGGCAATTGATCTGCTTGGCCCAAGCTTGGAAGATTTGTTCAACTACTGCAATAGGAAGTTCTCATTGAAAACAGTTCTCATGCTAGCAGATCAATTAGTAAGCATGCCACCTCTATTAATATTAGCTCGATTCTTGTATATTTTTACATTTCTCTTACTGTCACTTGCCTTATGTAGATAAATAGAGTTGAGTACATGCACACTAGAGGTTTTCTTCACCGTGATATAAAGCCTGATAACTTCCTAATGGGGTTGGGACGCAAAGCCAACCAGGTATCTTTGCTTTATTTCCTGGATCATAATTTTATTTCCAACAGTGTGAGCTTTGCTTCTTCTTCTTCTTGTTTTTTCTCCTTTTGTGCTTTTAGAAGTTTTTATTTTTCAGCATTTGATTTCACTTATTTGAAAAGGCTATGTATAACATTTCTTTTTTAATCCCGTAAACATAGAAGACCCTGCTGGGAATCGTTATTTATTAGTTGTCTCATTGTTAAACACATAGAGTTTGATCTATTATCTACGTGCATTAGCATATCCTCGGGCAGGTTCATTCTAGAGTACTGTGTTATGTAAAAAAAATATTTTATGTTCATTCTTATCACATCCATGCCAGATTGTGGTGTTGAGATGGTTACAGAACTGATGTAAGTTTTGCTGGTGAAAGGTTTAGATGAAGTCAATGATGGTTGATTTGGGATGTATTCTGGCACCTTACTAGCTCTCTTGGTTTTTCGAAACTCTGGAGGGATTGATGCATTATCCATGTTGTAATGTATATGTGCAGTGTGATCAAATGGTTTAGAATGTTTGAGAGCCAAGCATGTCATAACCAATAATTTGATAGGATTCTCTTAACAAAACTGAGTTATTTATTCTTATCATAATGGTTCTGGAAAATTGGCAGTGGTTGAGACAAATGTTACTTGATTCATGGTCACAAGTTTGAAGTAGAGGGAACATGAAGTCAATTATGTTATTTGGATACCTTTTTGGTGGCGAAGTTCAATGTTTAGTTTGATTATGTTTTTGGAAATGTTTATAGGATGTATTCTGTCGTTAAGGAAATAATTTCTTGGAAAATTTATTTTGGGTAGTGGGACTAGAAAATGTCTTGGAAGTGAAAATATACTTATATATTTTGTTGGGAGTGATGTACTTTTGAACGTATTAGATTCTCATCTGATTTAATTTGTTGTCTTCTTTTGGAAGAGTACATCGTATTTTGGCCACTTGTGTACTTCTGAATCATCACATTATGCAAGTCTCAAAGTATGTGTCATACTATCTATTGTTTTTTATGCTTTATTGACTCCTTCCTATTGTCATTTTCATTCATAGGATTATGATTGTAAATTTTGGAAGGCATTGTTTAGCTTAATCTGCTGAAAATCAGTTCCAGTACATGTAGCAACTCATCTTTGTTTATCCTTGTGACAGGTTTACATCATCGACTATGGACTTGCAAAGAAATACCGAGATTTGCAGACTCATAAGCATATACCTTACAGGTACTAAGATTAGGTCAACTAATTTTTTATCTTGCCATTTGACTTATTTGTCCCCTCTACTCCTAGCACCTCAAAATATTATAATTAAAGAAACGTAAGGATATGAATAATTGTTTGTGTACAAAGTCTTAAAATGTTAACATGTATTTGATACTCCCTCCCTCCCTAAATCAGATTCATGTTTCTATAACTATTTTCAGTTATAGAAACAAGATTTCTATTTCAAGATGGTGGAAGTGTTGATTGAGCTCCAGAATTATTAGACTTCGATCCCTCTACTCTAAGCACCTCAAAAATATTAAATGAGGTGACTATTGGATATGGATTGTTGTTGGTGTAAAGAGTTTTAAAATTTAAACACAATTGTAATGTTTATATTTGATACTCCATCCTTCCAAAAATTAAGAGTCCTGTTTGTATTGCGATTCGTAGTTATAGAAGAACATGACTCCTATTATGGGATGGTGACAGTATTGATTTAGCACCAGAGTTACCTTTCTAACACAATCGAGTACTAGTATGTTATGAACTAGCTACTCAAACCTTGGTGAACTGCTACAGTCGCATATTTTTCTCCATTATCCTGGGTTCAATAGCAATTTGGAGAGGTTCAACCAGTACCTGGTTTGCCAATTAGATAAAGAAAATAATTTAATATTCATGATTGCATTGATTTGAAGCTTGAAATTTTATCTTTTCTGTACATTTATTTTATATATATGGGTGATTCGTGCTTTTGCTTGGCATGCTGTGAAACCGTAATGACAAGTCTGCCCTTATAATGACGATGCAGTATATCTTTCCAATTATATACTACAAAATCTACTTTATATCTATCCAGTTCATTATGAGCAAATGCCAAATCACATTTTTCAGTTTTCAGTATTTTTATCTTGAGTACTAAACTTACTCCTTTCTTGTTTACAGGGAAAATAAAAATCTCACTGGCACAGCTCGTTATGCTAGTGTAAACACACATCTTGGAGTTGGTGAGATAATCTTCGGATCATAACTAGTAGACTGAAAATGACTGCTTTGAGATTCTTCTGCCTTTGAAGAAAAGAGAGAATTTTATTGACATGTTTGTTTCTTTTTACTCATTACTTTTTTATGTGTCTGATCTCTTATTGCAGAACAAAGCAGAAGGGATGATTTAGAGTCTCTTGGCTACGTGCTTATGTACTTCCTAAGAGGAAGGTTGAGTATAAAGTTTACTCTATATTTTATGTGTTCTTCATCACCGGCTAAAAGCTTTAGATCTTCTATATTCTTCTTAGTCCCTTATGCGTAACCTGCTGTTTGAATGTCCTATGTTATAGTCTTCCCTGGCAAGGGCTGAAAGCGGGCACAAAGAAGCAGAAGTATGACAGAATCAGTGAGAAAAAGATGCTTACTCCAGTAGAAGTACTGTAACTTGTTCTATATAACATTTATCTTATCTTACAGTTATCATAATTACGTGAAAGTAAAGTGCAACTTGCATGCCTCAGTGCTTTGCTTTTCTTTTGCATCCTTTAGAGATGTAACATGGTGGATGATACGGGATTATTTGTATTTCTGGACAGGTGCTTTGTAAATCTTATCCATCAGAGTTCATTTCGTATTTCCATTATTGTCGATCGTTGCGATTTGATGACAAGCCTGATTATTCTTACTTGAAGAGACTTTTCCGAGACTTATTTATTCGAGAAGGTAATGTACTTTATAGATTCACAATTAATGTTACATTGTTCCTGAAACTATTTCTTTTGATTCTCATTCTTATTAGAAATTGATTTCAACCTATTCTTACAGTTCCCTTTGGATCCTTGTATTAACTTTCGTAGGTTATCAGTTTGATTATGTGTTTGACTGGACTATACTGAAGTATCCACAAATTGGCTCCAGTTCCAGTTCTAGACCAAGGGTTAGTTTTCACTTGATTTATTGTTGATCAAGCTTACCATTTTTCCATTATGAGCTATGAATTTTAATGGGTTTCTCTTCATCAGCAGCCAGCAGGAAAAATACCTTTAAACCTCGGACAGTCTACAGAAAGAGTTGAAAAGACTCCAGGTCTGCTTAAGTTCTATTTGATATTGATGTTTATTCTTCAGAATATTTGTATTAAATGCAGCAATCAAATCTTTAAGGCTCCATTCGGGTGTAGTGATTTGAAATTCTGGATTTTAAATTACTCTCAAGTTGGAGTATATTTGAAATCCACCAAAATGACTCCAAAATTAGTTCAAAATGAGAGCCATGAATTTCAAATCCACATCCACCCAAACATCACCGGTGGATCTGATACCATGAATTTCAAATCCCTTTTCAAATCTACCCATCCAAATGGAGCCTAATAGTACTAACTGGATATGCTTGTCTAGTTATGTAAAGATACTCCAAAAAATGGTCCATGCATTACTCTGTGGATAGAGTTATATAGAGGTAGCATTCATATCAAATATGCTGCTGGAGGAGTAAAAGTAGTATAGTAGGTTTATTTTAAAAATAGAAATATGAAACTTGTTTTAAAGCATTTCAGAAGAGATTTCTCCTAATTCTTTTCTTCCATAGTATTTTTATACTCATTCATTTCTGCGTTCTCAAGTAAAATATGATCAAACACTCAGAAAATAAAATGAGGTTATGAGCAGCCAAGAGTCTTCCACAGTTCCATCCGTGAAATTGAAACTTTGTTAGTCCTCTTCAAGCCATAAAAAAGTGATTAGTATGCAGTAATTGTTCTATTAACGTAAGTGAAGAAAAGGTCCTTTCGTGATCGATTGTTTGTAGTTTGTCCTTGCCCCCTGTCACTTCAAACTCTCTGATTTATCTGCTAGGGAGAGAAAAGAAAGAAATTACTAGTAAATGCTCTCCATGTGATGACATTAATAGAAATAATGTACAAATGACAAAAATGTTTTTTTTTTTGCCAGCCTGAGCTTGAAACATGCTGTTTTCAGACTATTATCTTAAAAATCTAGTCAATAGCTGATGAATTTCCTATACACATGTTTTATATAGTGAAGCAAGAGTTGCGAGACAGATTCTCTGGCGCAATGGAGGCGTTTGCACGAAGGAATGGTTCTAGTTCGGGCTTGCATGGAAATCACTTGAAAAACAGATCTTCGATGATGTGCCATCATCCAAAGATGTGGTGCGCAAAATCAACGATCTTTTTTTCTTTATTCATTCTACAGTTTTCCATGATGAACTTTAATTCACACATGTACCTTGCTTGAAAATTCTCCAGCAAATGGATTCTGAAAGGGGCCGGCTTTCTCGGACTGGCAGTACTTCGAAGAGGGCAGTGGTGGTATCAAGCAGTAGGCCCAGCTCCTCTGGTGAACCCAGCGACAACCGTCATACCCGGCTCGGCTCAAGCAGTGGCCGTATCTCAACTACTCAAAGATTACAACCTGGGTTCGAGTCCAAATCATCTTCCTTCACTCGTGCTGCTGCCACAAGAGGTGGCAGAGATGAAACTCTTCGAAGTTTTGAGCTGTTGACCCTTGGCAGTGGGAAGAGGAAATAAACGGGCCACCTTGACTCGTTTCAGTTTCATCTCAAGCCCAGTTATTATAACTATGGCTTCTTCTACTTGAGTACTCTTCTTAACATTCATCTGTTATGCGTATATTATGACATCATCATACCTCATTGGCCATGCAGATACAACCACATTGCTGGTTACACCAAAACCTCTAAGTTCAGGTATATTCTGAAAAAGTGTTCTCTTTAAAATACTCGTCCTCGCTTCTTCTTATTTCAACGTTTCGCGTATGTAAAACCTCGAATGATGAATGTATTGCTAGGGGGGATCTCCTTACGTTTGTGATTCTATTGTAATTCACACACCCTTGTTCTTACACTTTTCTGTGCTGCTGCCTGGTACGTTGTTGTTTTAACTTGCTTGTTTCTGTTTCCGTTTTTTGCTTTGGAAATATTATGGAATATGTAGAAATACTATTTCATTATACACAAAAACTTACGTGAGACTGTTTCATGGATAGTTTTCGTGAGATAGATCTGTTTTACCCACTAATCAGACTCATATATGTAAATTGTGAAATGTGGGTTGATCTATCTGATATAAAATAATACATGAGAACATAAAATAATATATAAGATAATTTCACATAAGACTTACTATTTAGAATCATGTATGTTGAGTGATATGAAAATAGATAGTTGCATAGATTACAATGAGTAGTAACATACTACATACACACCTAAGAAATGAAATTTTAAGAATAAAATCTTCACAAGCTGATTTCGAATTCGCTCTACAATAAATGTCTGATTGCAGAAGACAACAAAATCTTTGAATGCAAATCTAATGATTTCTATTACACAATTATTCAATTATTATTATTACATCAATTAATAATATAATATTGTATTAATATGTATGATAATATAATATTGTATTAATATGTTGAAAAATATAATATTGTATTAATATGTTTTTTTTTTTTCCAACGTTAGTTTGACATTTGTAATATCAATATTATCCTATAAATTCTTAGAGAAACACGTCTTAATTATTCAACTCTATTTCAAAAATGCCGAATTTTAAAATTGGAATTTTCCAATTCTGTGTGAGCTCGAAACAAGCATTTGAAATTTGACAAAAAAACGTATAATTTAATTAAGCATTTCAAAATTTTAATATGTACCAAAGGAGAAACCTCATTAAATTTTTTCCTTCCTAAATTTCATTTAATTCCAGTCATGCATTTATCTTTGATTTATATATATTGGCAAAAACTTATATATCCTTGGGTACATAGGCCGGTTTTTCAAAAAATTTATAGATTTCAAAAAATTCAAAAAAAAAAAAAACGGGGACGCTCCGGTTCGAACCGGCGGTTCGATCCAGTTTCTTCATCTTGACCGTTGATCTCCAAGGGCCCGTAGATCGCCACCGTCGAATTCAAAAAATTTTCAAAACCGGCGGTTCGAACCGCCGGTTTGAAACCGGTTCGAACCGGCGGTTCGGAACCGCCGATTTTCCGGTTCAAAAAATCACGAACCGTAACCTAACCGGATAATTACGGTTTCCGGTTACGGTTTGGAACCGGAACCGGTCAACGGTTCGCCGAACCGTTGACCGCCGGTTCGAACCGGCCCGGTTCGGCGGTTTTCGAACCGGATGGGCGTGTCTAGTTATATATATACTCTATATGTGTTATTTTTTTTGGTGTTATAAATATACCCTACATGTATCATATCATATGTATATAAAAATATACATTTGATATCTGAAGAGAGTATGTATATAAAAGTATACATGTAATATCTATATACATGAATACTGTTTGGATGTTTTGTTTCTTATGCAAAGTTGTTGTGTACAAAATTGTTTGGATGTTTTGTTTCTTATGCAAAGTTGTTGTGTACAAAATTGTTTGGATGTTTTGTTTCTTATGCAAAGTTGTTGTGTACAAAATTGTTGTGCATTGGGTCTCCTCTCGCGGCCGAAATTATATTCCAAAAGAATGAAATTTATTTGAATCAACTTTGTTCTTTCTAATTTTTCTACAAATTAGACCCCTGTTGTGACCTTTTCTTAATTTGGATGCCTGGAATTTATTTAAATGAACTTTGTTCTTTCTAATTTTTCTACAATTTTTCTACAAATTAGATCCCTGTTGTGACCTTTTCTTAATTTGGATGACATGGGTGACAAAAATATGAGTTAGTTCATTTAACCAAAGGCAATATGAGTTAGTTCATTTATCAACCAAAACCAATACCATGAGTTAGTAGTTCATTTATCAACCAAAGCCAATATCCCTATTCCAGTGTTAACTCATTGTTATTTATCAAACCTTATGTATATGATTTCATATTCCAGTTGACAAAAATTGATGGTAGAACCGTGGTGACACATTGTCAAAAATTGATGGTAGATTGTAGTTTTTTTGAGTTCTTCGTCCCAGTCCCAGTTTCTAACTTCATTCTTCTCTATCTTGTTTTCAATGTTTCTAACTTCATTCTTCTTTATCTTGTTTTCAATGTTTCTATCTTGATTTCAATGTTTGATCGAGCCCATACCGAGCGGTCCATAGATAATGAAATTCTCTTTCTAGGGTAGGAGCAATTTTCAGTTCTTATTTATATGTTTTCCTGTCATGATTTGTCATCGTAATTTGGTCTTCGACTCTTCATTCACATTAATCTACATTATTTGGCTGTTCTAATTTGAGTTTGGAGTTTGTAAGTTTGATAATTGGCTCAAATTTTATTTGTATTCTTCAATCATATGAAAACATGTAAAAACACAACAAATTTTGGAAAATTCAGCCAACATTGTAGTCTTTAATTTCTGGAGCTTCTGCTTTGATTTTGGTGTATTAATAATACTAATTATAACATTAATAATAATAGTTATTATTATTATTATTATTATTATTATTATTATTATTATATTATTATTATTATTATTATTATTATTATTATTATTATTATTATTTCTTCTTTGGGCCTGTACTTTAAACACTGCCTTTTTTTCATCCTTTTATTGCACTTGTTTAACTCTGAATGTATGTTTTCTGGTTATCAGAGGCAAAATGTATTTACTGCTAGGGGTATTTTGAAGCTCATGAGTCACGACTATTTTTAGCTGTCTTTCTATTTATAGTAGAAGTATTTTCTTGTTGTCTTAAGTGCCCATATTTGATAGGAGGGTTATTGAAGAAAGAGCAATAAGATACAAGGAAAATTAGAATAAGTAATTTGGAGAAGTTGACTTTAAGTTCTAGTTCGGTCATTGTAGATGGTTTGGAATTGGAAAATATGTGGAGATCTAGTGTGTGTTTGGAAAATCTGTAGATATCTTTTCAACTTTCTTTGTTTTGTAATATACCCATATGGGATGTAAAATTATTTATTACAATCAATGACTGATATAGGATAATAAAATTTCATTCCTAAACTCATGTTGTATCCTATGAATTAGTTTGCTCTTTCATAAATCTAAATATAACAAAGATTCCTATAATTACAAATGGAGACAACTATTATAATAAAGAGTCCTAGCCAATACACCAAATCATAACTTGGAGCTGGATAACCATTTGGATGCTGGGGTGGTAGCGGCGCATTCACATTTGCGATCATGGATGGCCCCTTGAAAGATGATCATGTAGTGGTTGTGTGACAAAGAAGAAGGCACCATTTATGTTTTGAATCTGTCGAATCTAGAACAATAGCTACTTATGGGTATTAATTATGTGTTTGCAACAATCTTGGCATGGTTATTTGTAGCACTTTGAATCTGTCACATTTGCTACTTATGTGAAGCAATTTTGTTCTTGTTTGGTGAATGTGTAGCTACAGATTCCATCCCGAATGTGTTTGCAACTACTTTACCTATTTATGTCGTATTAGCCTATTTATATATTCTTGTTTGAGAAATTAGATTTTGCGATCTAGGATGATATCGATTTTGTCAATGATGTTGGTCACGACTATGCCGCTTTGTAATTGATGTTGGAGAAGATCGATTTTGCGAGCGGGGATGATATTTGTGCCCTAGAATTTGGGAGAGAAATCCCCCAGACTTGCCTTATACATTGTGTTTTTTTTTTAATTTTTCATTTGGGGCAAACTAGTCATTTTATGCATGTGGTGTAGTAAACTAGCAATCCAAACAAAATGTTGTGTAATATTCCAACCCATATAAATTATCATCACCTCAATCCAAACATAAATTTAAACTCTCCAACTTGCATTAAACATACAATCCAAACAATCAATACCTATCACATCATGAGTTATTAATCCCTCATGTATCAAACTAAAACTATCCCAAATATCTATCCAAACTAGGCCTTCAAGAATTAAATTTGTACTTGAAATGTGAGGGTGCAAAATGCCAATAATGATAATTAAAGGGTGCAAAATAGCAATTTCCTAAAATAAATATGAAGCTTCTCAAAGAAAAAAAGGCTCTTCTTCTTCTGTGAAACTCATATACATTATCTGCTTCATAGCCTTCAAATTCCATGGATATCGATCCAGATGACGTTTTTCGCGACGAAGATGACAACGAAAATGAAATCTACCAGGTTATAATGAGGGGAAAAATCATACTTTTTTCTATTTCGGTGAAGAAACTGCTCCATTTCTGCATGCTTATTAAGTGTTTGAGAAAATGTGCAGGAGAGAGATGCTACAAAGGAGATGTTGGTGTATTTGGTGGACGCTTCCCCCAACATGTTCTCCACAACTTGCGCTTCAGTTAGTCCTTTTCTTTTAGTATTATTTTCTCATTGAGTTTAAAATTTCTTGTTATTTTTTCGCTTTAATTTTTTATCGCCAGGTTCATAGTTTTGGAGAATTTCTTGATTGGATTAGTAAAATATCTGATACATGATTCCTTTTTGAATGGGTTTTAGTTTTACATTTTTCGAGCCGCAACTCAGGAATGTTTTGTGATTTTGGGCAATGCCATCAGACATTCTAAATAATAACACACCACACCTTGTTAAAGCCACTTCCAATCTTATCGTCTGCCAACATGAAAGAAGAAGTACCAGTTACAGCAAAGTTGATATGATGTTTTGATCCTGCTAAAGATAGTAATTGATGGATGCTCATTCGATCATTATGTGCAGGATGATGAGGTGGATGTCAGTCACTTTGAAGTTGCTGTCCGTAGCATCTCACTGTCCTTGAAGACTCAAATTATCAATAGGTCTTATGATGAAGTTGCAATATACTTCTTTAACACTGTAAGCTTAAGGCCTTTGACCCCTGCACTATTACCATCTTTAATGAATGAAAATGCAAGTATTTGATTCTTTGACATATTTAAGTAATTTCTGTTTAGTGTGACTTATGCTGTTCTTAGAGTCTTTTGACGAGTATCTTGACATGCATAGGAAGGAAAAGAAGGAAAAAATTTAAAAGATTACAGTTGACAAAGTTATGTATATTTTCCTCAAAAAGTTGAAGTACCTTTTTATCTCATTTTCTTGTTTTATATGCTTACTTCTAGAGGGAAAAGAAGAATCTGCAGGATTTGAATGGTGTATATGTTTTTAGTGTTCCTGAACGAGAGGATTTAGATCGGCCAACAGCTAGGCTTATCAAATAATTTGACTGCATACAAGGGCAGCAGAATTCAACCTTGTTTGGTCAAATACAACGGTTTTATTTAAATGGTGATGATATATGGGTATCCAGGTTAGAATCATCATTATCTCCTGATCACCGTCTTCACTGAAACTTATTGTATTTTTATCCGATGACCTATTTCTTTATTAATTGACATAATTGCAACCGAGATGCTGTACAAGTCATTGGCATGTTCAGACAGAAGCGTTCCCTTTGTTTTTTTTGTAGAACATTTTTCGGTTTAAACTATTGGTGAAAAGAAGAAAAATGACAAAGGAAAAGCAAACTAGAAGGGGTGAAAAAGAAATAAAAGTGCTTAAATAACCTATAGAGGTTGCTGGTTTTTCAAATCGAGCAACAACTCTATCCCCTGTCTATTTCTCGGGTGCCTTTGATAGTATTTTTCTTAAGCAGTCATTATCCACAACATGCAGAAGAATAATTTTTATTGTTGTTTGGAAGATCTGATTGTGATAATCTGAAAAGATAGTTCTAAATGTTATATTGAATGTTACATTTTTCACATGTGATTAGTTTTAGAAAGAAATAAGCACTTCCAGCCTTTTTATATAATTATTTGGCTTAATAATTTGTTTCTGCCTCTCTTTTATTTCTCAGACAAAGAGCTATGAGTGTTAGCTGACTTCCATACATAGATCAGAAACTATCTGGTCATTTAGCACTGTGGATATGGTTACTTATGGGAGCGAAGCTGGAGTCTCAGCAGCTCCGCCACATGAACTCAATGTGTGGAATTTTGTAGAGTCTAGAGCTCCAGAGCTTGAGGGCCTGCACTATTGTTTCTGATCGTTCAGATAACAATTTTCAGACCCAAAGGAACAAGAGCAGGAGAACCACTGGACATGACAATCAGGTTGCCAAAAAAAGAAGTTCAGAAGACATGCACTTTTATGGTTTGTGGATTCTGCAAAAGATGTTAGATAACGACAATAATTGATGATAATGGACCACTTTGTCAGGTTTTCATGCAGATAATGACGGGCTTTGACCTTGTGTTATATGTTTCTAAAAGGCCTTAATGTCGGTTCTAAGTTCCTGTTTTGCTGCCATCTCCATCAGCTTGTTCTGAAGAAATTTCAAATGATATTCTTGCTGGCTACGTTTTTGGAACTGCAATGGTGGACGAGCAATCCTTTGATTTTTCCTACAATTTGAGATTGCCCTGTTAGTGAATATTCTAATTATTTTTTGAATTATACAGCTTCATCATGCTGGCAACCCCGTTTCCCACTTATTGCTCCTGTTACCTACATGTGGCGACCTCAGCAGCGGATCGTGACTAATGTTGAAGAGCTCAGCTCTGACTTTATTGATGGAGAACAAACACCGGTCAACATCGTCATCTGCCAGCTCTGGGTGTGGATACATGCTGCTGTTTTTGAAGAAGCATATAATGCTTTGAGATCCACTTGTGAACAAAATATAGGTACCGAAAGCTTTTAAAATGTTTATGGTAATGTTTAGGAATTATATTTAGGGAAAAAAGGTTTCTTAGTCCTCTATGTTTATCTCATTAGATTTTTAGTCCTCTAACTTTCAGCTTTTGATTTTTAGTCCTCTGTATTTACCCTTATTATATTTTTAATCCTCTATATTTATTCTTATTAGATTTTTAGTCCTCTATTTTTACCTTTATTAGATTTTTAGTCCTTTATCTTTCAACTTTTAATTTTTAGTCTTCCATATTTATTTCATTAGAATTTTAGTCCTCTATTTTTTAACTTTTGAATTTTAGTCCTTCATGTTTAAAAAATATCATTTGATATAAATTTCAAAACTAGTAAAATATGATCAATATCATTTTTTAGTTTTGTATTATCCATTTTCGACACAATGTATATAAATATGTGAAATAAATTATTAATTACTTACTATCAATTTTATGCAAAAGAAAATTCATTTCTCATATTCACAAAACTCTAAATCAATTGTAACTAGATGAAAAATAGGATTTTCAATTATTAATAATTACACTTGTTGGATGAAAAAAATCTTTTGTTTTTTGTGCGAAAAATTAAATTGTAACTAAATTAAAAATTAAAATATGCTATTACAGGTAAAACGACTAAAAAAAATGATGTTTTTTTAACATGAAGGACTTAAATTCAAAAGCTAAAAAATAGATGACTAAAAAACTAATGAAATAAACATAGAAGACTAAATATTAAAAGTTGAAAGTTAGAGGACTAAAAATCTAATAAGGGTAAACATAGAGAACTAAAATTCAAAAGTTGAAAGTTAGAGGACAAAAAATTAATGATGTAAATATAGAAAGGACTAAAAAACTTTTTTTACCTTATATATATATATATATATATTTTCTCCTATCTTTTGCTTTGCATTAAAGTTGGAACATTTTTTATGTGTCGAATTCTTGTAAACATGGAAATCAAAGAGTAAGGACAGAGAAAGGGCTCAAGCTCAGGACAGTAGCAAAAGGAAGGGTAGGATGATGGCTTAAGTCTTCACACCGGAACAGCGCTGTGAAAGGTAATCTGTTTACTTTTGTTTTTTAAATCCCTTTTCAAGATTTGTTGTATATGTTTCTTCATATATGCGTGTGTTTACAATGATCTTTGTTTTATTGGCACTTGCCTTTTTCTAGTATATGTATATTGTAAAAGAATTTTATGATCAACAAAACTTTATACTAAAGTCTAACATTAATCAAATCTCGAAATGAAGATAGTTTCTTATTTATTTAAAGAAAATGTTTTTATATTTAGAATATTCATTTTATTTTATCATTGATTTGGAATTGTATAAAGAAATAAAAATCTAAAACTGACCAAATGAAGATGAGCCTTTTGGACTTGAAAATTGAAATAGGTACTGATTATGGTTTATGAGCTTAACAAAATGCGTTATTAAATATCGTTCCAAATTTGTCTTATCTTTTATCTGCTTATATTTGATTTATGATATATTTATACAAAGAATGGGGATGTGTGAATTGGAAAATGATCTGGTAAACTTGTCTGAAATTTGCCTTATTTCAGGTGGATTGAAAATTAGACAGGTCCAACTTTTTGCTTTTTTTTATTTAAATGACTAGCAAGTGATTTAAATGATTAGTGGTTTTTTTTTTTTTGGAATAATTGATTATTTTTGTTCATTCAAGTAGAAAACATGTATTTTTTTTTTTTTTGGAAAAATATTTATATTATGCAATTAACTGAATGAAGATTAATACAATCCTATAAAACTTAAATTTTCAAAAATCATTTTCGCACACACACACACATATTTATCTATTATCTATATAGAAGTGTAGATTTTTTTTTACAATATATGTATTATCTAATATATCTTTAATAAAGACTATTATTTAAGGTTATAATAGTAATTTAGGATTTAGTATGGATGCTTCTTACAAATTACGGATTGCCTAATATATTCTTATTAAAGACTACTAAGGTTATATAGTAATTTAGATTTTCACATTTAAACAATTTTATATTAGAATTCTAATCCAAAATCAATTAAAATTCTATTATGAGCATGACTTTATTGTATTAGAATTCTAATTCAATGTAGATCATATATCCTTATTAAAGATTACTATTTAAGGTCTTAATAGTAATTTAATATTTTTTATTTGAATAATTTAGTATTAGAACTGTTAATATATATTTATTATTTTATTTTACTTTATAATTTAAATTATTTATATTAGAATCTTATTTAAAAGTCTATTTACTAATTTTAAATTAGATTATATCATGATTTTGTTTATACATTTGTATTAAAATAAGACAACTAATTATTTTTACATACCTTTTATAATAATTTAGTTATGTTATATGAGTGTTCTTTCAAATTCACCTTCACTAAATTATATTAGGCTCCATTTGGATGCAAAAATGTGAGGAGAAGTTTAAAATTCTCTGCAGTAAATCCAAAAGTGGTGTTTGGATAGTTGCAGATTTGAAATCTATTACTTTCATTTTCAATTTTTTTTTTTTTTTGAAGTAACTTGGGTGGATTTATTTTATAAATTTTGATTGGTTGGGAATAGAATCTAATGTAATAATTTTTTTTCCCACATTTTTTAACTAATCTTAATTTGATGTTCTTTGTTTATTTGGGTTTTACTTGCTATTACAGTTAACATTAATAAGCTTCAAACAAAAGTTTAAAGACCAACAAAAAAAGTCTTACACGTAGTAACTTTAATACACTTCAACAAAATCTAAAAACCAATAAATAAAGGGGAAAAACCCCACACGATCAAAGAAACAAATGCTTGCAAGAAAATAATAATAATAATAATAATTATTATTATAACAACAACAAAACAATTTAACCTCCACGTGCTCTATACTAGTAGAAAATAAATAAATATACGTCCTTCGTCTCACAAAGTGGTGCAATATTCATTTTTTGTTTGTCCCAATTTATAGTCACTTTCTTTATTTGTAGTGTATAATTTCTCTGAACGCCTTAATTAATGTTTGAAACCTGTGTAAGGGTATAAAATATCGGTGGCTTTTTGTTTAGTCCTTAATGTATACAAGGGTATAACAAAAAGTTTGTGGGCTAAATTTGTTTTTCCTTGTAGATTAATTGTGTATTCTTTATCTGTGTGAAATATGAAACGTGATTAGATGGGATGGAGGGAGTACCTTTCATCACATTATATTTTATGCATCAGATGGATGGACTGCTAATTTGTTTCAGAAATAAAAACAAAATTTATGTTTTTTTAATGGATATGATATTTCAATGATATATGCAAGTATTTCCTTGATTTTCGTACAATTTATAGTATGAGTTTACCCATATCGATATCGATATTGATAATCTACTAAATTCTAATTAAAATGAATTAACCTCTCTAGATATATAGGTCCCCTAAAACCGGAATTTCGCTAAAATGTCAGCGAAGTTTCACAATTTCCGAACATTGGTTTTTTGAAAAATAACATGGGTAAAATATACATGTGATAACCTACTTTTACATTTAGCATCAAATTATGTCCAAGGTTTGATAATCTAAATGAATTAAGAGGTCGGATACCAACTTATTAGGAGTGCACATTTAAAGACATGTATGTAAATTGTAATCGCATATAATTTAAACATTTTAATTTCTAAAAAAATCACACGGGTACTCTATCATTTTATGTTGGATATCGCATATAATTTAAACATTTTATACCACTTTAAAATGATAAAATTCAAATGTTGGATATCAGTTTGTTGCAAAACACAAAAGTAGGTTGCCCCATGAATATTTTAGTGGAAATAATATAAAAAATCAATTAACAACGATTTTTGAGATGATCAAACATATTAACTTAATACATCTTAATATTAAATATTAAATGATTTCATATATCATGACATTTTTCTTTTATGTCTTTTTTTTTTAGTAAGTAGTTTTCAATTACTACTACATTTTAGAAGTTTTAGAAAGTAGTCCACTTTTCTTGTTAAAGATGCTCAGATTTTCTTTTTTCTAGTACCCCTTCTTAATGTCATTGAAATTAACCATTTATATATCAGGTAACAACAGTAAATGATGTATAGTAAGAAAAGCATGTGCCAATTCTATTTTTCCTAGTGTGTTGCATATATTTCTTAATCTATGTGAAATGGGGAAGAGAACTATCTTTGTGGGACTAAGAGAGTAATAGATTTACCATCTCTATACTTCAAGAAAATATAAAAAACTATGATGTCAAATTCAGTGTTTCATGAAAAAAAAAAAGTTTCCTTAGGCTCCAAATTGCTAGTTGTTTGTGCATATGATGAATATATTTGAATCCAGATAATTCATGGTTCATAAAATTTCTACAGTGAACCATTTCTAGCGTGAAAAAGCATATAGCCTGAATAGCATGTAATTTAGCATGAACTCACGATTTCCAATGGTAACCAATATTTTTAAAATTTGAAAAGATTCGCTGCTAGGTACGATAAATACAATAGATGCTACCTAATCCATTCAACGTCTTCATTCAACTTTGGATTGAGCAATAAGTACGATGGATTTAAGCGCTTATTTCCTGTAAGCACGGTTATGCATCCGAACTGAGATAAAGATTTGGGAAAAAACCATTAATATATATTTTCCTTAAATATACATGTTCCTTGACTGGCCACCGTGGCAAGAGCTGACCCCACATAGTTGTTGTACAGCTATGCATTCAAACGGCCTGCCAGTTCCTTCTATAAATTTGATGCCCCCTGGCAGACTCATTGCACTGCCTCTCTCTTCTAACCCCAAATCCTCTTTTGCTTTTAGAGGTTTTCTTCATTCTGTCTGTGCTTTGTCATGTCTCCATATTTCTTTTTGAGTGAAGAGTTCTAGAATTCTTCTTCTTCCTTAGCTTCGGATCTTTTAAGTTCCTTTCAAATCTTTACAACACATATATACAGCATGTCTCGTAGGAACTTAAATTCCCTTTACCAAAATATGGAAAAATCTGAAAATCAGAGATGGTGTATGGGTGCACGCTCAACACCAATTGCGTGCATTGTGTGTGAGAGAGTTTTCTATAACAATGTTAGCCTTTTGTTACATTTTGAGAGTCACCTCAGTCCTGAAAACACAATCCCCAGGCCACATGGCAGAGATCTAGCATCTTTGCAAAATCGCAACCGCTTCCCTTTAACCCCATCTCCATATCCTTATTCTTCCGCGCGGAGAATAACTGAGGCTCAAAATGCAGTGTCTCCAAGGAGGAATAACCGCTATAGGCCTTGTCCTTCGCCTGTTTCTTCAGCGATAACCCCAAATGTTACGACAAGAGATGCTGATCTTGCTCATTATCCAGTGCTAAATTCCATGCCACCAATTCATCATTCAATGGTGAGCCCTTATGGAGCTTCTTCATCCACCCACCCGGTGATGCATTCCCAATTAGGTACTAGGAGCTTTGCTAATGGTTCGGCAGCAGCACCTCGCGTACAGTTGCAGGTGGAGAATGGAGGACAGGCGCGCTTTTCCAATCATCGGAATCACCACACCAATCCGCTTGGAAACTCTCTGGAGAATGTAATTGTCATAAGTGATGATGAGGATAACAATGAGAACGCGGCTGAGATAGACTTGACATTGAAGCTTTGAAGAAGCCTTTAATTGGATTGATGTTATTGTAGCTCCATATGCTGATATGCATGCATTATTTTACTTTGTTTGGATTATTGTTTTTCCTTCAGTGGATTTTCTCTGGCTAGTTTATTATATAGCATGTTGCTTTCAATGAATGTATGCTTCATCTTAATTTAATACCAAAAGAAAAAAATCCTTGTTTTGTTTGAGAGATGAATGTGAAAGGAAAGTTTGTTGCTTTATATCTATGAGAATTACTTGTTAAAGTTTCTTACCATCGTCCTCTATTCTTCATCTCCATATTTACACTATGTTAATTTCCATTTCCAGAACTGCTCAATATATTCATATCATTAATATGAACTTGCTGTTGTTGTAGCTCCTTTCTGCCTATACAATACTGGAATTAAAAATGATGTTAAAAGAGAGATGAAGGAATTTCAATTTCACCATAGTGGCATATAGTTGAACCCATTCTGTTTTAATTTCATTTCTGTGGTCTATTATGGTTGGATCAACATCGACACAATTTATAGTTTCTCAAGGTCTGTGATGATGCCAACATTTCATCATTAGACCCAGTTACGGGAAGAGCTACTGTAAGAATGATCTGAGCAGCCTGATGGGTGGAAAAGGATTAGAATGTCGTGACTGTTATGCAGTACAATGTTGTAGCATTCATGCCCTTCAGAGGAGGTAATTTATTCAGAATCCCTTGATCTTAAAAGGTTGTGATCTATTAATGCCAAATGAACATGTCATGAAATCTTGAATTCTATGTATATCTTTTCATGTTATATGTTATTGATGGAATTCTCTATACAGTCGTCTCTTCAAGTGCTCTGGCGATATTTGGCCCCTAAAAGAAATAGTGTGTTTGGCATTGTCATTTTTGAGCTGATACAGTTTTACATCTTTTTTTTTTCTTCTTTTGGTTCATTGTCACTTGACAGCAGACTGAAATTATGTTAAGGGTTGAATGTTTAACAATGTGTTTATCTTATTCTTTCAGGTACTATCATGCTAGCCTCCCGTTTTGAATAATAAGACACCTAGGTGATTGAGTCGAAGAGGCCAATGAATGCAACTTACACAAAAATTGGAAGCAAAAGGCCATTTTACACGCCAAGAAATCAGATCATCAAAAGGGAATGTCATATGAAAAAGAAGATACAATGTCCACTCATCTCTCCTATAAAGTTGTTCATTTCCAGGCTTTATACCACTGAGCAGTATAAGGAGTTAACTACAGACTATTCTTATTCCGGAACCTTCCAAATTCGCGAGCAGAACGTTCGGTTTGTTGAATTAGTAGTGCAATTATGTATAATTGATAGTTTTGTTGATGCTAAATAATGCATTCTAGCTAAAGCTAGTAAGCAATATGTATACCAAATGCAATAATGTAGGTGTGGAGACTACTAACTGAATATTTTGTTTATAATGATGAAACTTTGTGATTTTTTCAATGCATTTGAAAATAGAGTAAAGAAATTGTGTTTCTTTTTAGATGTCACTTGAAAGTACCTAAATGGTTGTGATTTGGTGGAAAAAATCGTTATTAATTTGGTATAATTGGTCTGTCTTAGATAAAAATAAACTACAAAATGATTTCCTTACAATTTGAATATAATCATGAGGGTTCGACATTTTTGTTTATATATGTATCTATATAATATTATACTTTAGTACATTTATGAATAAAAATATATACAAAACATTGGGATTTTCGACTATTTAATGTATTTAAATCTTGACTATTGAATTCGAATTTCATATATGGAATAACAACACTTCAGTTTGATTACAATCCTAATCACACATTAATGCTTACTCATCTGAATTTCCCAAAAAAATTGCATTTTTTTTCCCTTTATGTGAATTATGATATTTTATTGTAATTCTACCAATGTGGTGGCCCACAAAATGGAAAAAAAAAAAAACAAAGAAAAAGAGGAAAATAAATATTAATGGTGATTGCATGTAAAAGGTGAATGGAAGAATCAAATTATAGATTATGAAAATTATCTCAAGAAATTTGAAATGGTTACAAATTACCAAAATATTGTTTATTTGTCTTTAGCTAAGTCACCAAGACTGATACACCTCACACTGTTTCAATTTCACAATTTATGTTTTATTTATTGATATTTCATAATTTTGAATAATAATGAAGGTTTTTCATAATGGGAAATTCCATTCATTATAATTTTCCATTTAAGTTTATGTAGTTTATAAACCATTCGGTTTTTACACAAAATAAATTAATATTTTTCCTTTAACTTTCGATGGTTATAATTTTTAAAAATTACATTTATAAATCATCTTTAGCACCGTAATTTGATGAATCTCATTTGTCGTTTTTATCATCAATGCTACATAATTTTGAATTATCATGAAAGTTTTAATAAATTGGTAACTCATTTTGAGTGGGTCCCACTTATAAAATCTTCACAGTATTATATTCATAAATCATCTGTAATATTACCAACATTTTGTGGGTCCCACTTGTCTTTTTTATGTAATTTAGAATAATCATGAAGATTTACATAAATTGGTGATTCCAACGCAATTAATTTCTCATTTTAAAATTAAATAACTTTGATGTGAGAACTCAAATGAGATAGAAGTTGAACCACCCAATTTTTAAACAAAACTAAAGAATCATTCCAACCTTTATTCTCCATTCCCTCCTACCATTAAGATATAAATTTAAATGAATCTCATGAATTAAGAACAATGTGTTCTTTTTATGTGTACTAATGAAATATGAGGTTGTTCATAAAGAAAAGAGGGTTAAATGTGTATAGTCAACAAAACATTAATTAACACTTTCAATCAAAAAAATTAGTCTATAATTCAAGAAATACAAAAATGGAAAACAAGTCTAGTTTTAATGGAATTGGGGGAGTATTGTACTAGATACTAAAATCATGTTAGTATCTACTCATTTTCACTCATATTAAAATTCAAAGTAATCATTATATTTAGATAATGCTTTTCACTTGTAATCAAGGTTAAAAATATCTGCAATTGTATGGAAATATCAGTAAAAATATTGATATTGTAATTTTACGAAGATAGTGGTCGAAAATTGACATTGACATTGGTAATAGAATTTTTTTGAAAAATAATGGGTTGTGTAATTGGACAACAAAAGTATATTGAGATTCGCTAAATTTCAAAAATTGCACAGGACTAATAATCACAAAAAAAAAAAAAAAGAAGTTTCCATAAATTTTGGATTGGAGTTACACTAATATTATATAAAAATCACATATCTTAAGCGTAGAAAAAGAGACAAAAAAGATAATCCTCATATTCGAATCGATTCGAATCCGACTCGATTGCACCTATACATCATGTACAGAGGGAGGAGAGGGACTCATTTAATAATCATCTCCAAATAATATATTTAAAAAATATAGAGGTGAATGTGATTGTTTATGAGTATTGAATTAGAGACTCACAGGTCAAGATGCAACATGTTGCAGTAGATAAATTTAAATGCACATAATAAAAAGTGTTGAAATTTGTTCAAAGTGCAAAATTGTCTGTTGGGGCATCCAATGCTGTTTGTCCCAATTCTTAATGCTCATTATTAACTATGCCCCCCCCCCCCCCCCCCCCCCCCCTTTTGCCAATTACAATTATATTATAAAAATAACAAACATCATTTTTATTCTTATAATTATAATTATCTCAGTGATAACCACGTCACTAATTTTTTGTTTAAGAAGAAAAATTATGACCGACCAAGGAGATGTATATATAAGAATAAAACGGGTTTATATGGACCATAATGGGCCTAATTTTATTTTTTTAAGGGCCTAAATAATTTATAAATCTATTTCATACAAAAGAAAAAGAAGTCAAATTCATGAACGAGATTGTAGATTAATGTATATTTTGTTTGTATTATAATGATTATCACCAACCTCATTAACATTTAAATCTAATTTTATTATAGTATTTATTTATGATACCAAATAAAATATAGGTACAAATAAAGAAGAAAGAACATTCTGGGAAACCTCACCGCCCGTCAGTTCCTGCGCAAATTAGCACCACCAAACCAATGCACCATGTAGGTCCCACTAACTTGAGGGGCCTTTTCGTACAATCACACATTTATAATTCCAACTTTTGTTTTGCCATCATTTTTCTTTTTTTTTTTCAAAAACTTTTATGCACCGGTTGCACGAATGAATCAACCCGTTCACGCTCCCAAAACGCTTCTGCATGCTCTCCCACGCGCCTGAACAGTTGCGCTGAAGCTCACCAAAAATTCGTTCCAATAGACCAACCTTTGTATATTGTTAGACCAACATTTGAGTTATGTTAAACATATCTTATGTAGGTAGGTCTAACTATATACAAATGTATGTCTAACATATACAAAGGTATGTCTAAATATACATAAAAGTATGTCTAACACAACGTAAATGTATGTCTAACATAACGTGGTGATATGTGTCAAAATCCAAAAATCAAGCCCAACAAAGACAATGTATGAAATTTGGGCATTATGATATGTTTAACATAACTTAAAGGTATGTCTAACATAACCTATTGATATGTGAATTTTTTCAAAAATCATGCGTGAAAAAAAACAAAAAAGAGGCAGTCCCTCCTGACCCGAATCCAACCCGGGTGCATAGATTTAAGATTCATGCACCTGATTCACAAGAAACTTACTCTTTTTTTTTTTTTAATTCAATGGGTCTAAATTCCAAGAGCATTCTATTTAACAAAAGAAAAATAAAATTGTGGGTTCATCCTATTCAAATCCATGCCTTTATAACATCAAGATGAATACCTTTGGGTGGAAAAATAATAATTAAAACTATGCAGCTTCGATTGACTTGGATCAGTCTGAATTGCACAGTGCATCAGATGTATATGAGAATTCTTCTTGATTAATATCAATAGTTTAGAATATTATTGATATGAATAAATAGTTGACATATTGTCTTGAAAAATAACTATTTTTCGTATTTTGACTTGCATTTTGATATTATTTGACTTTATTATTTAAGCTTGTCATTCTGCAAAGATAAGCTTCAAAGACAATTTTATTTCCTATGATCAATTCTTTGAGTGGACCTCAATTTTTCTAATGATCGATCGCTTTTAAGATACATGGGTTTTGGTGGAATGAGATTATTATACTTTCTCCAAAGTTGTTTTTATTTATAGTCCTAAATGTTATGATGGACTTGACAAAAATAAATGAACTTCACAAAAACAGCAAACTAGTTGTTATCTTCTCAAATTCAAACTAAGAAACTAGAGATTTTAAGTGTCGGAGAAAAATAACAGGAATATATTAAGTCTATAAATATATGTCTATATCAACTCAATATAAAGGAATTTCATTCCAATAAGTTAAAAGAGTGTACAAACACAGTACAAACAGTGTAGAAATTCACAAAAACTTTCATGAGACGTGCCACCGGATGATTTTCGTGAGATGAGTCCTTATTACCCATTAATAAAACTCATATCCATAAACTTGTATGTGAATTGTGAAGTGTGAGTCATGAATTGATATGTCTCACATGAAATAATCTGTTAGACGCTCTCAGGTGATATTTATCCATAGAAATTAGGATAGAAATTATGACAGCAGAATCCAAAGGACTAGGTAATTAAACAACTATCCCCTTTATAGCAGCCTATTTGTCATACGAATATTAGGCCATTAATTTCCACAACATAGTTGAATTTTGACCAAGATACTATTTGAAATAAATCACTGACCATCATCTAAAGGAAAACATTTGACTATTGCAAAAGGATAAAGTAAAAAGTCATCTTATAAAAGTGACATTTCTAAACTTTTAAATTGGGTTCTCATTTTTATGGAGGTCATATAAAGAGTGTCAACATCATGACAATTTAATGTAGTGTAATTGATCCAACAATTCAGCTAACACACCAAGAATTCAAGCTCCAACAATGGAGATGAACTTCAATGAAGACCCAATCGAAAAACGAACGAAACTCAATGAAAATGATACAAGATTTAAGTGGTTCGGCTAAATCACATAGCCTACATCCACTGGAAACGAAATCAGAACAATTCACTAAGCAAAGCGCACGAAATTACAGCTTACAAGATTATCCCAGAATTAGGGTTTTCTCTCAAGAACACTCAAACCCTAATACAATCTAATCTCACTGTATACACCACGGAATTGAATGAATGAAACAACTGAATACACCCTTATATATGTAGAGTAAAAGCCCTCTGTCAATTTCTAGAAACTCCAGACGATCAAGCGCGAATTTCTGTTACAAGCTCCGTCTACTGCGCAGAAACCCTAACTAATTTAACTGTCTTGGGCCGATTCTGCAGAGAGCAAACTTGACCCGGTTCGACTCGATTTCATCCGGTTTTCCTTACATTGATTCCGGTTCTGAACTCTGCAGGTGATTTCTAAGTTAACTACATTCCACATTTAAAAAGAGGAATAAACCGTTTATGGACGAATTAGGGTTTCAGAAATGTAATTAATCGTAACTAAGTTATGATTATCATGTGATGTTTTTTCCTAGTATAATAACAGACCTGTGCAAGTGTCCAAGCATGTTAATTTTGGGGCTTTTTGGGAGATTTATCTTTTATAAATTTTCTAACTCTTTAAATTATTTTTGATCTCCTGTTTACGGTGATTGCACTTTAGGCACTAAAGTATACAATTCCATTATTTAGAGGGTTTAATTCGGACTTGAAATCTTGATGAGATCAACACCATGGTGTTAGGTGACTTATAGTAAAAGTTGGTAGACTAAATCATCCTTATGACCACCTTGAAGCTCGACTCGACTTGACGGCTTCATAGAATACTTGTCAATTCAGGTATAATTTAATGAGTTTACTCATAACTCACATTCCTCAATTCACATATAATTTAATGTAAATAAATTTAATTTATAAATAAAAATGATTCATTTTACAAAAAATACATGTAAAATCATCTCATATGAATTTGTATATTAATTTTAATGGATATGGTCGGTATAGTTGGCACAACTAAGTTGTAGAGAATTGTTACAACCAATTATTTATTTACTAAGTCTAATAATTATCATATTTATAATTAATGCAAATGTGATGATTCTTTAAACAATTACACCATTTGCAATCTCATTTGTGTGCTTTCTTTCCAACAAGGAGGCCAAAATCTCTTTTATACCCTCATACTCACAACTCAAAATTACCTTAAAAAAAAAAGATTAAATTAATAATATGTTTTTTGGATTTGGATATATAATTTCAAGATTTCCCCACTCTCCCCTGTCGAGCATCCAAAGCATACACACACACACACACTATATATATATATATACATACATTTTGCTGTCTCTATCGACGCACTTTTTCTGCCACACTTTTTCTCTCTCAATTTTTACATAAAATGGTGTGTGCCAGTGATACAGTGTAAATGCAGGGTTGTTACCCACAGAGCCTGTGAGCTCTTTCGCCATTAAAGTCTCTTTCTTGAGCTTTTTTCTGCGTTGATTTTCTTTTTTGGAGAAAGAATCGAGTCTATATTCGAGATACATTTCGTGTTTAGCATTTTTTTTTTTTTCGATTTATTGTTCACGGGCATTTTTTCCGGTGAGATCTGAAGCACACTAGTGTGGGAAGCCCCTCGGAGGCATGAGGCAGAGTACTCGGCTCAGCTCGGCTGTTTTTCAGCTCACTCCAACTCGAACGAGGTGTCTCTTTCGTTATTGATTTTCTTAGGCCACTTGATTTTTCATTTTATATGTAGATTTGGGGTGTGGGTTGGTGTTTGTTGTTTGTGTTGATATGAATGAAATGATGGCGTGGAGGCACTCAATGTCTTTCTTTTATTGTATGGCGAATTGGTTTTGTCTGTTGTTGTTTGAGGCTTTTGGCATCGATGGCTCCTTTATGTAGAACTCCCATTAAAGTTCGTTTTTGCATGACTGGATTTCATTTATTTACTTGCCCTTTTAGTTGTTGTTCAAATGTGGGAAAGGCTATATGAGCTCGGTTATATTCTATAAGCAACTGGGAAAGGAAACATTTCACCAATTGTTGTATTTTAAGAGAAGGAATTGAAAAGGAAACATTTACCCGACAAGCAATCCAGATATAGTGTCCTTTTTTGAGATTCATTTGTTCAATTTTTAGTTATATATTGGTGAGTGATGATAAGGGTTGAAGTATCGCAATCATGAATGCTTTACGTTTGTGAACAAAGCATGTACAGAGAGTGTTCTGAACACTTGATGAGTTTTTTGAGAAGTTGGTTTCTTGGAGAAGTTGTCGGATCAAATTTGTTATTTGCTTTTGCTTTTATGTTGTAATAGTTCTGTATTAAAATATCACAATACTCTAACTAATTCATATTGGAGTTTGGTGATGGTAGCACAATTGAAAGTGTTTTGAGTCATCGCCTTCCTACTTTATGCTGCTAATATGCTGGTTTTCTAATTATCAGGTGTGATTTGATTATCATAGCAAATGAAAAGAAAGAGAAAATTGCTTCAGGCTTGCTAAATCCATTTCTAGCACACCTAAAGACAGCTCAAAATCAAATTGCTAAAGGTGGTTATTCAATTTTGCTTGAACCAGAAACCGGCAGTGATTCACCATGGTTTACAAAGGCCACTCTGGAAAGGTGGGTGCCATATCATACAGTGTCTTAACTTTACCTGCTAGCACATATCTGCTTTTATTATTGAAACCAGCTTAATTGATCATAATCGTGAACATCCTTAGTGATTTGTGAAATTAATAACCAAATGGCATGATGATAAGTTGTATACCTTTTTGTTGATGATATTACGTCAGCATTTCTCTCTGCAATGGTACTGAATGCCCTTAGATGACTTTATTAAATAATAAGTCAATTTATAAAAGTAAACCCTGAAATAGAGATAGTAAATGGATACAACCTGTAAGTTACATACTCCTTTGATATAAGATACAACATTGGATGCCGAATCTATTTAATACTGTTTTTCAAAGCTGGAAGCTGGTAATTTTCTGCTGATATCAGAATGTTAATTTGTTCAGCCATCTTACCTTTTCCTATTGGTGCTCCAATGAGTCCAATTTTATATGTGTCCAAACAAGCTGGATACATGAATGCCTCACTTTTAATACACAAGAAGTTATCTCATTGGAAACCAATTATCTATGATGAAAATAATCTTTCTGCAAAGATAAGCATGGTACTTATGGTACTTTATACATTGAGTCACCCTTTTTATGTGTAACTCATTTTATATAGTTCTCTAATTTTTATTTTGTAAGTAATAGTATAGCAGAAAACATATGCTCCTTTCTTATATATATATATATTTGAAGAATAGTAGACGTCGTATGAATAGAGGAATTCTACCCTAACTTCCCCTACTCAATGCCCCTAAAATCAAGGAGGATAGATATCTGGAAAAAAAAAAAAGGAAACGAGATAAAGAGTAATTAAGGGATAATTTTATGCTAACAATGTCCCTCAAGTTCTGACAGATTCATTATCAATCTGTAGAAAATGGGGGTGGGGGGGGGGGGGGGAGGGGGGGGTGGGGGGAAGAGAACATGATTTAGTGATTGCTAGGCCTGTACTTTGAATGTCCTTGTAGCAATAGTTGACACTTGACAGGTCAAATATCATTTTCTGTTACTTGGTGAATGAGCTTCAGCTCCAGGGAGTGTTATATCTCTTAGTCCTTGCTAAGCATTAGTCAAAGAAAAATACTGATATTTGCTAGTTTGAGTAGGTTTGTGCGTTTCGTGAGCACTCCTGAGATCTTGGAACGTGTCTACACAATAGAAACTGAGATCTTACAGATTGAGGAGGCAATTGCCTTGCAGAACAGCAATGATATAGGGCAAAGCACTGTAAGCTACTGAGCAGTGAGAGAACTTTTTTTATGTACATTGCAATTTGTATACTTCTCTTTATTGTTTCTTTTCATTGACAGATTGAAAACCATCAACGAAAATCTCTTGGAGGCTATGAAGGTATTGGAAAACAAAATTATATATTTCATTATTCCTAAAACCATGCTGCTTGTATCCTTTCTCTTCTTTTGAACAAGTCCTGATAATATACCTCAACTATAATGGTCATTGAATTTTGTTTCTTGTACGCCTGAACCCTTTCTTTTTTCATGTTCATTCAAAATTTGGGTTGATTTAAGAGGTTCTTTGTGTTGATAGTCACATTCTTCCCTTATCTTTTCTAATATGTGCTGAATGTAATTGATTTGGTGGTGATTAAAGCGATTGCATCAAATTCTCTGTCAATGACCTTTTCCAGTGAGTGATACAACACTGATCACTGTAAAATTATGGACAGGTGACAAAACTGCATCCAATGCTAATGATGAGAAAGCAATTGTCCTCTACACGGTGACTAGGCTACTCAACATGCTCTTTTTTACACCGTGTTACATGTTTTCTCACTCTATATTATTTTTCTAACAGCCTGGATCTCTGCCACCTGAGGCAAACGGGTCATGCTTGCAAGAGGACAATTCAAAGTATGCAATACATTGTCATCACTGTATATGCCTGCAATATCTGTTGTTTTGAGATTTTTTCTTCTCATTTGTGCTGTACTTATTTATCTTTTGAATCAAGCTAGCTATATGTGATTTTTTGCACCATTTAAAACATGGAAATAGATTCTGGATAGAGGGAATCATGGAAGCAGATCAGATTTTCCGACATGCATATCACTTAGTTCTGAAACTTTGTTTTTCTTTCTTTTTTCTGCGCATTCTAAACCCATACAATTTCTCATACTCTTTCTTACATTATATGTTTGTTCTGAAGGTGTATACTCATCCCGTTTTTTTTTTTTGGGCTCTTTGTTATTATCATTTGATCTTTGTATCTTGTTCATCACCAGAATGATATGACCATTATATATAGAAAGGCATTTGATTTCTATATTTCTAATATCATGTGTTGACCATTTACTATTCGATCAAAACCTGGGGTTGCATGGTGATTTTGATTAGTGTAAAGCTTACTCATGCAGTTAGTAAAGCAGGCAGTATGCATACACACATGTACTTCCCCTTGAAGACCACACGCTAACTTGCCTAAAAGAAATAGAAGATTAAGGTATAGGAAAAATATCTAGTTGATTTTGGAAAGAATTTATTGGGGAGTTCATGGAAAATATGACACATAGCATTGAAAAAATATGTTAAATTTTGACTTAGAAATTTATGATTGATGTTCTCTATCATCTTTTAATATTTGTACCTAGGAGATAGTTTAAGGTGTTGCAGAAAATGAGATAAAAAGATTTGAGGTAATAATTTTGCATTATGTTTAACTGTTGAACCAGAGTTCAGCTCCTGAAAGTCCTTGAGACCCGTAGAACAGTGCTACAAAAAGAACAAGGAATGGCCTTTGCACGCGCTGTAGCAGCAGGTTTTGATATTGAGCACATGGCACCTCTTGTTTCCTTTGCTGAATGCTTTGGAGCTATACGTTTAATGTAAGCTCCTTCCTCGCCCCTATCTCAAGCAATTATATAAGTTATTAGACTCAGAATCAGTAATCAAAAGGCAGCATATTTTTTTGAAACTTCCACTTAATTGTCTATGTCTATTCAACAGGGAGGCATGCTCAAGGTTTACTGATCTCTGGAAGTGTAAGCATGAAACAGGGCAGTGGCTTGATATTGAAGCATCAGAAGCATTGTCCACTCAACCAGACTTCTCTGCAATGAAAGCATCTGGTATAGTTCTGTCTGGCACATCCAACAAACAAGATGAGTTCAACCATGAGGTGGTATCAGAGCATAATGGTAAACCGGGCTCAACTAACAATGCAGGTAAGTTCAACTCTATCTGAACTCTTCAATGAAAATAGCTTGTGGTTTACCAAAAATATATATTTTTTGTCCTGCTTCCACTGTTCAAATCTGGAAAGCCTATCAAACAATCATACCCTATACAAGAAAGAAGTGGTCTCTGTTTGTTGGGCTTCCTGTGCATTTTTCATGCTTTTTGAAGCGCATGGGGTGTCTGTAGCACCTATACAAGAAAGAAGTGGTCTCTGTTTGTTGGGCTTCCTGTGCATTTTTCATGCTTTTTGAAGACTGCCCCTATGCCTCAGGCATGCCTCTTGTACACACGGGCTACCCCCAACACTAAGCAAGTTTTTAAGATTGCTTTTAAGATTCTTAAAAACTATATTTCTTGAGGAAATGATATGAATGGTCAAAACTTCATCTTGGGAGGGAAAATACTTGGGAACCTAGCTTTTTTTGGACTAGAGCACAGGTGGATTGCAAGTTCTAGGAGCTTGAAGTGCTGTTGATAGCGAATCTTGTGTTTCTTTTGAGATTTTATAGGGTAGTATTATCGTTGAGATGCCACATATATGTATGACCCTAACTCTATGATGTATAGGCTTTTGCTAGGATTTGACAGTTCCCAATCCAAACATAAGACCAAGCAAGGCCCATCCCCCACCTGGTGGGCCAATCCTAATGCAAACAGAGCCTTAGGTTTTACACAAGAGTGCTTCTCACAAAGGAAAAAAGATTAGATCTTCCACTGAACCTCAATTACCCATGCTATTCCTACCACAACCCCCACTGCATGCCCATGTTTTTCACTCTTTTATTTTAATCTTTTTGCTGTTATTTGTTTTTTTCTTGCATGTAATATGGTTCCAACAATTTAATCTAACAATTCTTAATATCTTTTTATTTTGGATTTTGCGCACCTCGTGTTCAAGACGTGGCATGACACTTACTGCTACATCCTGTATGTTAGTAGATATAACTTTATATGCCAGTTATATTCTTTAATGTCTTTGTTGCAAAGAGGTGGTATAGTTGTGAAATTTCAGAAGATATAAGGCTTTTGCATGTGTCTTTTATGCGCACATATTCAATGGAAATTTCACAGTTCTCTCCACTAAAAATTTCATCCCAGTTTTTAACTATATGGTGTCTTTCTCTGTATTTGTTTGGCCTCTAGCAGATAATCCAGTCTCAAATGGTCAGTTTCAAGGACAGTATCCTCATCTTGTATTTCCTCCATGGCCCATGCATGCTCCGCCTGGTGCCCAACCAGTATTTCAAGCATACCCTGTGCAAGGAATGCCATACTATCAGACATATGCTGGTAATGGCCCTTTTGTTCAGCCACATCACTACCCTCTAGAGCATTCCCCATCGAATATTGGCTCCCATCAAGGACAGAACAGACAATCTCTTGATACTAGGGATAGTAATAATGGGTTAGAGACAAGGGAACATGACAGAACAAGTTCTCCAGATGACATGGCATCTGATGGTGAATTTTCACACAGTAGGAAACAACGAAAAAAAGCTGGAGGTTCTATCAAAAAGAAATCAGGCATGGTTGTAATACGAAACATTAACTACATCACTTCTAAAGAAAATAGATCTGGCAGTGAAACAAACTCAGAATCACATTCTGACATTGATACAGAAAATGAATACTCGGAGGGTGATGGTAAAGATGAGATTCATCACAATAGATCTTCAAGAACTGGAGGAAGAAAGCTGAAGTCTATGGAGACGGTGAACTTCAACAATGATGAGGTCTCTATTTTCGGAAAGGATAAAACAGATGATAGACACTGGCAGGCATTTCAAGATTGTTTATTGAGAGGAAATGATAAAGAGGCTCAGGCTGACGATGAGGGAATGTTTGCAATGGAAAAGGGTGTGAAGATAAAGAGACGCACAAACACTGCCAGTGACGATCCATTGGCTCTTTATGCACGGGATGGTGCTGAAATGCATAGTAGCATGAAAGACATCCACAGAATTAATGGAAGTACATCTCGTAGGCCCAGGGGATCTGGTGAAGAAGTTCTATTTTCAAACGTGGATAATGACTTAAAAGGAAGCAATGATCAAACAGATATCCAATTTGCTGAAAGTAATGGAAAGAAAATTTTATTTAGGACGACACATGAAGATTTTATGGTTGGAAGTCAACAAAACCAAGCTAACTTTAGCAGTCCATCAGATCTATTAGCTTTGAATAGTTTAGAGGGTACTAGCAGTAAGAAAGATAGAGATTCCTCATGTGGAATGTCTGATGAAACTTTGATCAGACCATTTAGGTCAATCTCATTAGATCAAGATGTAGGAACAAATAGAACTGCTATTGATATTGATTCTGAGATTCCGTTAAAGTATCAAAAGTCAGGGTCTGAGGGCAATAAGAACAAAGTGAACTATGAGCCTAATGATTTGAGCTTGATTCCTGAAAGGGGAAATGAAAGGAGGTCCATGGAATATGACCCTGCTCTGGACTACAAAATGCAGGTCTGCGCAGAAGTGTCAGAGAAGAGAGGGGGAGAAGATGTTTCTAATGTGAAAGGTGCATTAAAGAAACCAGACAAGGATAGGAGGTCAAAGATTACATCTGACTCTTTGCATAAACAAAGAACTGGAGCTCCTATAAGGAAGGGCAAACCATCGAAAATGAGTCCTTTAGAGGATGCACGATCTCGTGCTGAAAAGCTAAGATCTTATAAGGCTGATCTGCAAAAAATGAAGAAAGAACAGGTATTGAAACTCACATTACATTGTTCTCTGTGGCCATGTAAACTGTGAGTCAAAATTTTTTGCTCTGTATTTTTCTTCTTTGCTTGAGAGGCACAGAATTCAGAATTTGAAATCAGGAAAATTACAAGATGTCCATATACTATCATCGTAGTGTTAGTACACTGAGCTACAGTAATTATCAGTTAGCGTGGTTGATCATCATCAATTTAGTGATTGCATTCTTATTACTTAATTGTAGGATGCTCATGAATCTCTTGTTTAGATATGCAATCTCTACTCAATTTAATGATTGTTTACTCTCTCAGTGTACTTCCGTATCCTAAAACTTATTTCCTTACAGGAAGAGGCACAAGCAAAACGACTTGAAGCTTTGAAACTGGAAAGGCAAAAAAGAATTGCAGCAAGAGGCGGCACAACCTCTGTAAAGCCATCCACACTTTCTCCTCAAACAAAACAATTGCCAGCAAAACTTTCTCCAGCAACTAATAGAGGATCAAAATTCAGTGATTCAGAGCCTGGATCATCGTCACCCTTGCAGAGATCGAAAATCCGAACCTCACTTGGATTAAGTGAGCCTAGTAAAGCCTCTAAAGCTAGTAAATTAAGTGAGGGGAGCCACATGGCTGGGAATAAGTTAACCAGGTCTTCGTCATCATTGTTGGATACAAAAAGAGAAACCAATGGCATTACACCTGAATCTAAGGCCTCCATGTCTCGCATTAGGAGGTTATCAGAGCCCAAAGTAATTACCAATCCTCCTGGAACCACAATGAAATCTCGGAGTGCTGAAGCAGTATTAAAGCGGAAGTTGTCTGAGGGCCCTGAAAAGAACAAAGTATCTGCTATCATCAACCTTGATAGAAGTAAGGCTGCGACTCTTCCAGAATTGAAGATCAAAACACCAAAGTTGCGTGTGAGTACCAGTGACAGCACATCAGCCGCAAAGGACACCCAGAAGGTAAATGAAATAAGGCCTTCGATGTTACCTGAAAATGTTGAACTAGATGCTAATAATTGCAGTAAAACACATCAGATTGATGCAGACGAAAATCCCATAGTTGAGAAAAATGTTGTGGTGCTTGAGTCTGAGAAGCCTTTTCTTCCAACTTTACATTCATCCGAAGGAAAGCCAGAGGCCTGGAATCAACGATATAAAGATCGTGATATAGGAGAGAAAATTAATGTGATGCATGCTCCTCTTTCATCCATGGATGGAGTTGATACAGATCCTATCCAAAAGCAATCTGACTATAATGAGGTAGGATGTGATGAGCTAAAATGTTTTCGAGTCATTGACGCAAATATGGTAATCCATGTAGCTGACCTTATCTAGTGGGATAAAGGCTTGGTTTTTTGTTGTATGACTGCATAGGTGATATTTTGGGTTCATTCCTAGGATTTCTATTCAACAGTGCTTATGCTATATGTAACTTTGTTATAAAATTCTAAATCTCTTCAAGGTGAAATACATGGTAAAATAGATGCACATGTATACCTATATAGATCAATTTTTCTATACTCCTATTATACAGGTGCACTGACCAAGACCTTTGAATGGGTGTTTTGTTGCGCATCAATCACTACAAACAATTTTCTTAGAGTTCTCATAGAGCATGCTGTGTTATCAGGTGAAGACTTCCTATCCAGAGAAGGATCCACCAAACTTTGCCAGCATAACCACTTCTGAACAACCTTATCAGGCCCCTTATGCTCGCACCTCTTCTTTGGAGGACCCTTGCACTCGTAAGACAGAATATTGCAAAGCACCATTACCAAGTTCTGGAATGTTGTCAGGAGCTGAAGAAACTTCCAAAGCACATGTTCCTGACGTAAAAGCTCTCAAAATGGAGAAAAAACAAGCAATTTCAGAGAAGGCTTCTGTAAAGGAATCATCAAAAGGTTTTAGGCGGCTTTTGATGTTTGGAAAGAAGAATCATGCTTCATCATCAATAGATCAAAGTGTTGACTCAGAGTGTACCAGTGGAGATGGTATCGAACAAGATGATAATGCAACGAAAATGGCTTCAACGGGTGAAGGTGATTTACACATTTCTAATGACCTTGAAACTTCATTTAAAACTGTGTATTATATCTTGATTCCTTTCTGCGCAATGAGCCAGTTTTAGTAGCTCCATTAAGTCAAATAAGGAAATATTAATCACTTCAGTAAATTATCTTATGCAGGACAAGAAAATTGGTGAAATAAAACTGTAGGTGACATTTCTTATTTTAGGAAAATGAGTACGGTAAAATTGGTATAGACCCAAGAATGTGCTAAGGATGTATTTATCAGTCACCCATGCAGGACACAGGAATATTATTTTTCGTTTCTGGTGTGAGATAATCTGTATGTGCATTGCCTTCCTATAGAAACCGGTTTGTTGATATTCTCTTTTGCATTGCCCGTTCATATCTTTGATTTCTATGTTTTATTAACTTGAGGTCTTGAATTATTGTTATAAATTTTTTTGTTGGGATTTTGCCTCAGTTCACACATTGAGGAATTTAATCTTTCAAGACGAGCCATCTGCTGAAATCAATGCTCCACAGAAGAGTAAGTTCTTTTGGCTGAGTTTTATATTTCCTTGAATCGGACGACACCTAACTCGCTTCTATCCTATTTGCCACAGCATCTCGCCATTTCTCTTTACTGTCCCCTTTCAAGAGCAAAACAAGTGAAAAGAAACAAGCGTCATAGAGTCTCAGGTGCTGAGATGAATATCCCCAATTCGTTGCTTCGAGTTTTTAAGGAAACGAGATCAGATCATTGTATAAACTGTGCATACTTCAAAATCCATCACATAGTTGCTTTCTTCTACAGCTCCTACTTCCTTCAATGGAGACGCGTACTTGATTTTCATTTTACGCACTTGACGTCCTGAATCGTAGTGTTAATGTACTACAGATGATCACATTGGCAATTCATATTTGTTCTTTGGACATCTTCCTCTCTTATTAGATTATAAATAAGGAACTTTGATCAAAGAGATGCAGTGTCTCTACATACAAATTCAATACAAATAGATGTATTTTAGCATCACATAGCTTCCACACATTGCTTAGCCCAGTTCATCTCTATTGCTTGGTTTCATGAGGTTGTGTATCTGAAATCTAATTCAGCAGTTTAATTCATGAGAATTATGGTCAAATTTTTTCTCCTTTTTTTTAGTATTTCATTTTCTGAGTAAATAAATTCTGAAATTGAGATCAATGAATTAAATTTACATATATGCTTTTCAGATATCAATGATCAACACATTAATTATGCAATCATTAATTTCTGAGTATATATGCAATTACGAGGGAACAATTTTATGCTCTACACTATAAAATTTACCTCTTAATCCAGGGGCATTTTGGTAATTTCATATTTCCGGCAATATTCTGTTGCTTAAACCACTGCAAAACCCTCACAAATTCCATGTTCTCCTTTGCCGTGAAATGGCGCTCTCTCTTCTTCTTCAACCGAAATTAAACCTCCGATTCTCCAGATTTTGTAAAATTCGCGAAAACCCTCTCTAAAAAATGCATTTTATCTCTTCTATATTTGATTGGGTTGAGCGTCCTTGATCACAATAATCATTGAATTTTTTGTAGGTTCATCAGCTGCAAGAGCGAGATTTTGCTCGTCATTCTGTTCTAATGGGCACAGTGAAAAGTTGGCAAAGTCGAATAAAGAAGCTTCTGCTGAGGAAATGCGAATCATGGTGGTGAAGAAATCAGAAGAGGAGTATGTTTTTGTTTTTATTACTGTTTCTTTGAAAAAATCTTTTAATCAGTTGCTTGGGTTCAACAGTTCTTAAGATTCGAAACTACTCGATTGTGCATGGATTAACCGAGAAGCAAAAGATTGTGCAGAGTTAACACATTTCAGAAATTTTAGCTAATTTCATTAGTTATAATACTGCATAGATATCTAGAAATTTTCATTAGTTATATTACTGCATAGATTGAGTGAAAACACATTTCAGAAATTTTAGCTAATTTCATTAGTTATAATACTGCTAGATATCTAGAAATTTTCATTAGTTATATTACTGCATAGATTGAGTGAAAAGTTTGAACTTACAAAGATGTAATTTAATCATCGTTCGAAAAGTTTTTCCTTAGAATAGCAGTATCTGAGTTACTGATTTATTACCATCAGTGAGATTTCAGTGTTTAGGTTTTCCTCATCATTATGTGAATGATGGAAAATGGCCTTATCAACGTAAGATTCATGCTTTTATGGAGTTTCTATTGAAGCTCAAATGTAAATTTGTTTGCATATATAGTTAAAATGGAGCTAGCATGAAGAGGAGATAGTGCTTGTGTGCCTCCATGTTTGTTGACTCCTTTTGATTGAATTATAGGTCTTTGGAGGAAAAACCAGTTTTGTTCTCTAAGGCTGGATTTGTTGGCTCAAATAAGACTAAGAGTCTAGTTGGTCTATTTAACGGGCCTAAGGATGACTGGAGTGGAACCACGGCTGAGAATGATGGAAGAGAACCTGAGGCAGCTCCCTCAGACTATCAGCATGTGTGTGAAGGGGGTGAGAGGTCTTCACAATCTGATTGTAGTCCAAAGGTGCTTGGGTTGAAAGAAATGTTTATGAAATTAATTGGTGATGGATCAACACCGGAGATTGATAAGCCATCTACAGTTCAACCTTTTGAGCACTCAATAGTAGAACCTCCTGGAGAGCATGCAGAAAAAAGTTCCAGCAAGGGTTTTAGACTGCTAGAGGATGTATCATCTAATTCAACTGAGAATTGTAGCAGCATGAGTCTTGTTAAAGACAACTCATTAAATGCTTATTTGCAAAGATCTGATGACAATGATAAGCTGGATTTGCTCGATTTTCTAGATGGGAAGTCTAGCATTGAGGATAATGAAACGAGTATTTCCGATGAAAAACACATTGAGTTGAAAGAGTTAAAATCATGCTTGAAGGTTTCATCTCCTGTATGTAATGAGGACCAAAGGCAAAGACGAAAACCATGCCCTGCCAGAACTGAATCAGTGAAAAACAAAGTATTAGTAATGTTCCTGCAGAGTAATGTTAGCGAAAATCGAATACTTGAATCTTTTAGGTGTTGTGGAGAAATCTTAAAAATTGAATTTCCTTGCCCCCAAGGGCCTAAGTTTAGAACTGCTCACATCCATTTTAAGGTCAGTAATCATATATATTCTTCCTATCTCCTGAGGTTGATGTTGGAGTTTTATGGCTACTTTATCTATCCATTGGAATGGAAACTATAAAGGATAGGGAAATTGTAATTGTTCTTTTTGGTTCTCATGTGTGTTAACTCAACTTCAGCCATGTACCTTATCTGCTGAATTCTTTTAGACACTGTGCTAAGAAAGATATATGTTGTTCATCAATTGATTTACTCAGTAACTCATTTATTTGACTGCAGACAAGAGAAGGGTTTGAGAATGCTCTCAAAAAATCTGGGTCAGTGATTCACAATGGGATTATATTGGTGGACTCAGGTACTTCAATGAAAAAGAAGACACTGAAAATCCCTATCCCGTGCTTGCTTGGTGACCCTGATGTCCCAGCTGCATTAATAAAGAATCCCACCAGGACAATAAAAATAGAACCATTGACACATGAGATAAGTTCACGTCACATTGATGAAGCTCTTGCCTTTTGTAAAAGCAATATATCTGGTTATTCTTTGGGATCTTCACACTCTGTTGGTTTTGTGGAGTTTGAGGTTAGTAGTTGTTGCTTTGCTTGGTTTGATTTCTTATTTCTTGATTGACATTTCTCTGGTGAAATCTGAATGATTTTTCACTAAGAGTTGTTTTAAAGGTTTACATTGAAATGTTCAATTATTGTTCCCCATTTATTTAGACCTTGAAATATTTTTCCAGACAGAAATCGGCAAAGAAAGGGCTCTTGCACAACAGTCCATCAACGTTTTGGGAAGGCAATTGCGATTGCTAAGGATTGATTGTCCAAGAACAACAGTGGTAAGGATAACAAACATGGATAGCGGTAAACTGAAGAGCATCATTTCGATATGCAAATCACTTGGAGATTTTAGACTATCCCATCAGAGATGTTCTGACGTGCTAGATGTATTCTATAAATTTGCTGAATGGCCAAACATGGTGACGATTCTTAACAGGTATACCCTTACAGCATCAACACAAATGCTAATCTAATGTTTCAACAGAGATGTACTCTCAGATTTTTACATTATGATGATAATCTCCAACCTAGGAATTTATTTCTTCACCTTTCAGACTCAACGGAAGTATAGTGGAAGGTAGACGAATCCTAGCTGAGCCTGCACCGGTATTCCCCCCTGATGTATTCTTAGCTCTGTGGCATCATCCAGAGGGAAGAAAACATTTGGAAGCCACAGCACAAGTATTATTGCATAAAAGTTCTGACCCATCTGACTTAGCTTTACTAGAAAATGACTTCTGGAGGAAGATTTGATCTACAGACAGTGGAAAGAACGGATTTTCATGCCTTAAATTTTTGTTCATTCTCTATGTAACACAATTTGTCTGGGGAGAGTAGATTTTTTGTTTGTCATATTGTTGAGTAATTACAATGTAAACCTTCATTTTCAAGTGCAAATACAGCTACCCAAATAGGGGCATTAAGTGCAAAAACCTTAATATGTCTCTGAGATTCTTATCAGAATTTAGTCAGAATCATGGTTCAAATTTGATGCAGAAGATAAGTCTCAAAAGAACACAAATCACATACTTAACTAATCTGTGCAGCTTAACTAATTCAAAGTATGGGCTTACAACAATTACACAGCATGTAATTTGGTCTAATGCCTTCTGAGAGTGATAAAAGGTGTTGAGCTCAAGTGAGGAGGAGCTAACTCAGGTGAAAAACATCTTTCCACCTTCTTTGGAGTGGTAGTAGTAGGCACCTTGTTTTCCAGAGGACTAAAAGGCGTTCGATTAGGCCGTGGATGCAAACAAGCCTCCTTCTCCTTCGGCACAGGTGCACCGGAAGGGTCCTATTTACACATACATAATCATAAGTAAATCATGAAAAGACGGTTACTGTTAATGAAGATGTAAGATCACAAAACTAACGTACCCCAATATCATCAGTATCTGTCTTTGTGTTGCTGTGCTGTGTAAGTTCTCTATAATTTCCACAGAGAGTGAAAATATTTTGAATCCTTAACTCACGAGAACAGGTGTTTTCAGGCTCTTCAAACAATTCTGCATTCGGAGCTGCAACTTCTGGTGTAACTATCATCTTTTTCTCCTCGATCACCTCTTTCTGCACTTCTTCATCCTTATTATCTTCGTCCTCATTTTCATACTCTTCTTCCTCATATACAGTGGTCAAGCAAGCTTTGTTGGGAAAACTAAGCATTCCTTCACTGAAATTGTTGGCGTAGGGGTAGCCCGAAATAGCAAAACCTCCACTTACATCTGCTTTATAAATCACATTTGTCTCCATGTCAATTGACTTGTCCAAATCCATGGACTTCACCATGTCTGAATCATCAGAACAGACTTCCAACAGTCTTTTCATGAAGCTACCACCTTCCATGTCTACTGATGCACTGACAGACCTTGATAGACGAAGTTCAGATTCAATTTCCTCTAAGCGCTGCCTAAGCATTTCAACCTCTTTTTGCTGTTGAAAAATCTTTTCTTCCATCTTTCGCCTTTCAATCTCAACGAGTTCGTTGGCCATTTTCTGACATTCTCTTATCTTCCTCTCTAATTCACATTTCAGCATCTGAGTCCGTTCGTTAACTTTTAAATTAATCTCCTCTTCACTTGTTTTCACTTCCACTACAGCAAGTTTTGCCCTTAGCGCAGAAACTTCATCTTCTTTCTTCATTAGCTCTTTCTGCGCCTCATTTCGTTCTTTTTCCCGGATTTTATTCTCAATCTGTAACTTGCAGATGAACTGGTCCAGTGCTGCTATCCTCGATCCTAAAATAACAGCTGAAGAAGAATCTTCACCGCCTTTGTCCTTGATCGGTGTATGAGGCCCTCGAACTATACACTTTGCTTTTGCTCCATATTCTAAGGTGGCAATAGTTTTATGCAGCTCTTTTGGATCAGGGCTTGCACATAGAATCATCAAAATCTTGGACTTATCATCCTCAAAAGAATCCTGTATAAAAATCTCAACTTAATTTCATTCAACGAATGATTTAAAAACTGTAAAAGGTGGGCTCATGAATGAAAAAGAGAACCTGCAGAAGCATTGTCAACTTGCTATCTCTAAACGGCACATGAGAGTCACCATTGGCAATTGATTCAACCACTCTCTTAAGTGCTATGTTACCTTGGTTGATTTTTGCTGTCTGCATATAATGAACATTTTTATTCATAAATATTGTGATTGAAAGGTCAAATTTTCTTATCCATAGCTTTTCAAAGGATACTTCAACAATACGTACCTGCATTTTAGCTTCTAATCCAGTTTGACCAGCTTGTTCTATATTTTCCGAACCTGCCATGTCTACTAGCATAAGCCGCCCTCCAACAGTTGGAACATCAACAATTATCTGTGAAATGCAAAGAAAACTCTTAGGTATATTTACATATTATGTAATGCTACACTAAATTACCAAAATGTGTTTCAAGAAGAGTACCAGGCAATGGCTTCTAGAGCTTCTCTCATTGCAAAGTGTACTTTTGACTATTCTTCTCTTCTCCACTTTCTGAATCTCTTTCAGTATCTTTCCTGCTTCATTTCCTGAAATAAAGGTTGCATTTTTTGCCTTCTTTCCCATCACTTCCAGTTTCACCTGTTAAATACAGCTTATTATTAACCCAGGCTGGCTTCGGAGTTGTTAATCATGGGGAACAAAAGCCAAGAGGATCATGTGTAATCAACATAAGATAATTGTACTTTATAAAACAGTTTCTGATGAACTTCATACACACGAAATCGATCAACCATTGTTAATAATGGAATGACTTAAATGGTAATAGTATAACTATGCTAAAAGATATGGTGGTTGTCTGTGATAGTCAAACTTAAAATTTAAAAAGTGTTCAGGTGTTTAATCATCATAGTTCATAATGGGAAGAGTTGATTCTTTACCCAAAGATCATCAATTCAAACAAAATCAATTTACATGAAAGCTTCAAGCATGTCTCTGATCAACTTGTCTGTATTACTTCATCAGTGGAAAGTAACCATTTGTTTGCACCAGATTAAAATAAGATCACACTCTCTTCCTAATCACATTATGCTAAAGATCGACAGAGATGAGTAATCAGACATATCTAATCTAATTCAACTAAATAGCAGAATGAGGCATAGCATGATATATCTTTCATTACCCTCAGATCATAAATTTCTTCACTGTAATGTCTCAAATCCACAATCATATAAACTACAAAACTGAATGACACATCAAAGCAAACAAAAACAAGGCACAATGTATCCTAGTTCTTATGAAAATCACATCATCATCATCATCATCATCATCATATGAATTAAACAAACATGAAGAAAGTAAAACAAATAAAAAATGTCACCTTAGAAGCAGAGCCACTCTTGGGCCATCCAAGACTGAACCCTCCACCATTGTTGGCTGATGAGAGCAGATCATAAATCTCTTCATTATAAATCTCCAAAACAGTAACCTGAACGAATGTGCCCATTCTCTCTCCATCTTCCTCTAAACCTTCACCCAGAATTCCCTTCAAAGAGTTATACACAATTCCTGGCTGCTTCAAGCACCCAAACATGGTATGGCTCTTCCCTGAGCCCGTTGGACCGTACATCATCACGGTGCACTTCTGCCCCAGCTTCACCCCGTTTATCCTCGACTCCACAAACTTCTTGTAAAACCCTTCAAGATCATCCTCCTCCGAAACTGAAACCCCATCCAGAGTGAAATCCCTGTACCCGATTTCCGTTTTCAGTCTCAGGGATTTGCCATCTCCTGTGATCTGTAGGGCTGAAGGGTTGACTTGAAGCTTGCTCTTCTGATCTGGGAGGTCTCTGATTCGCCCAATAACTTCGACGGGGTGCTCGGCCGGCGCCGCCGCGGCGTTGGCGGCCGCGAAATTTAACCGGTGCTTGGACTGCGGCGTTTTCGATTGATGGTACAGTGTGTTGGGTTTTGTTGACGGCGTAGAAAGGTTGGATTTCGATGAAGGTGTAGGAGCCATAGATTTTCTCAGAGAATTTTGAAGAAGATGAGAGAGAAATCAAGATTTGAATTATAATGGAGAGAATTTCAGAAAAGATGTGTGGTTTCAAGAATGGGAAGAAACTATGGAGATGGCTTAGATTGATGCTGCGGTGTTTTGTTGAATTGTGTTTGAATTAAAAATAGCCGTTACATAACGTCTCTTTTTTCGCAAGCTGCCCTTCATGGGCCAACGGAATATGTATTAGGCCCATTGGGCTTGGACCTAACAAGTCATATAGGCTCATTGAAAATAAAGCTCCTTCTTTCCTTTTTTAAAGTTTTTAAATACACTTTTATTTATTTATAAATAAATAGATAAACTTAAATAAGTAAAGAATGGTTTTGATTTACTTTACCTTTTGAATTAATTTTAATACACTTCCATGTGTACCAAACTTGAAAGCATTGCCAATTTTCATAGACTTTTGGTTGTTATGTAAATGAAATAATGGAGAACTCATTAACCAAATAATCTACAAATACTATCTGTGAAGTTCGACTCTTTTCATCAACCAACCAAGAAGATATAGCCATTCACTAGACTCTATGATGTTACTATAAATCTTCAAAACCTTAAACTACAAATTGTTGTACCAAGTGTTTGATTCTTCCCATCATCTAAAGAAAGAAGAACAAAAATCAGGGAGAACTCAGAAGTGATCATACTTACATCCAACTCATGAATCTGCAATGTAATCGTGTGATTCTATACAACTGAAGTACAAGATTGCTCACAATATTGACAACCAACACTTAAGAAATGACAAAAACCCTCAGCTCAGCTCGGTCTCCTCGAGTTATTCGTGTATCGGAGTCAATGTATGTCACTTCAAATTCACCAGTTCCTGTATTAGATTGCGGTCTTAATGAATCTGGAATACGAGGAACATCCAATGGTGGTAGCTGTGACAGGTTTCCTGTGGTCTTCACAGTTGTTTTCTCAAAGTTTATCTTGACTCCATTAGTTCCTATTCATCATGAAAAATCATGAGTAAGCTTTTTAAAGAACTTGAATCAAGAATGTATATGCATTGCACCCACCTATGAGCTCAAATTTGTGGGCCAAGGTAGCAGTTGCTTCCAGAGGTGGCAAAGGCCATGGAGCCCCCAATTCAAGCTCAACTATGTTGTCGAAATCTCTGCTAAAGATATCAATCCTTTGGAACACCTAAGCAATGTGTCACGATTGAGAAAAAGACAATCTTGAAATCTCACCTGTTTCCATTAAAAGTATTGCATAATGCATGAGTATACCTGACCGAGTGTTATGGGAAGAAGTCTGCCCGTGGGTGGGCCAGGGCGGCTACCTCCAAGAGTACGAGATGAGAAAGCACTACTATATACCAGTTTCCACCTGCCTTGTAGCTTATCAAGATTCTCTGATAGATTGACTACGCCTCCAGCTGATTCAAGCTCTTTTGCAGCAGCTTCAGCTTTGCGTAGATCATCTTCACTCGCAGCAAGACCTCTATTTAGCCCGGAAACAGCACTCTGTGATTAACCAAATCAATTAGAAATCATGGTTTTCTATTCAAGAATTAGACTCTAATATGCAATCTTGAATAAGCATTATTTTGGAGATTGATGTAACGGGAGAGAGTGCACAGCAGCCATAACAAGTGTTCATATAGCACTCTCTCTTCGAATTACATACCTATTATGTATACATGAAGAAAATGCAGAATGATGATGTGGAAGAACGCGTATAAAAGTTGAACTAAACTTCTAGATATTGTAGTACTCTTTGAAGGTTTCAGTATTCTTAACCAGGTTTCCCTTTCGAGAGAGTCTGGACGATTGATCAAACGGGCATCAACATTTAACAAATATCTTTGAACCAATTCAGCATACAAAGATGACATCAAAAGGTTGCATCTAATGAACCATCAGACAGGATATTGACCACTCTATATCTCTCAAACTCAAACCAAAACACTCATGATATTCACACCTCTTGCAAAACCAAGATTTCAAAATGTCCAACTTGTTCTTAGCTAGAATTCAAAGCTTCAGTCTATGGAGGTGCATGATTGCCACTATTGTATGCAATGAGGCTTCGATCGATTGAGAACCACAAAACTAACCCATCTTTCATATAACAAGAAAGTCATCTTACAATGCAACATCATTCGCCCTTCGATAAAGAATCACATTAATAGGTACCATCTAGAGTAAAGATAACAATTTCCCTGCGTGATTAATCACTTGATGATCACAATTCTCCCTCGTCTTAGCTACTATACTTGTTCAATTCATATCAATTAACTGAGAACAGAATTCAATCAATCTTCTATTGTATCATAAACCTCTGAAAACAACAAAAATTCAAAATCATCACATTTAGAATCTCAACCATGCTGAGACTTCATTAAAATCTCAAGCAGCAGATATCAGCAAAAAAGCATCATGTGATGGAATTATTAATACCAATAGCTTGATCTTAAGGGACCCGATAAGATCATCCATGGCCCGTGCAGATTCAGGAGGCTCAATGAACGTGACTTCGCCGGAATACGATTGGCAGGTAACTCCTTTCCTGAAATTACAGTTTCCTCGGCGGCGAATCGCCGGGAAATGGTGAGTTTGCTGAGTAATTGAAACATGGGAAGCATTGAGAAGAGGAGTTGAAGTGGCTTCTGATGATGAAGAAATGTGATGGCGACAGATAGGAAGCGTTGAGTGAAGCAGAGAAGCCATTGCTGCTGCTGCTGCGATTGGATGGTGGGGGAGCATTGTGTACGACGCGTTCTATTTGAAGTCGTTGAGGAGGTAGCCACTCAGAGGGTGCCACGTCGCCTCGAAAATATCCCAAAGATGCTTCGCGATATTCCCGCTTTTTCCATAAATAATGATACTACCTCTGTCCCGATCCAAGTTGCCTACTTGAATCGGGCACGAAACCTAAGAAAATGCAGTTGACTTGTTATTTTAGGTTACTTTTTGATTAAAAAAATGTTTTGGTAAGTTCGACGGATAGACGAAAATGACAAGTAGGCAAGTTGAACTGGACGGAGGAAGTATTATTTTCTTCAAAACAAGTTTTTTAAAATGTTTATTACAATATTTATTTATTATACCCTATTGGCTTAATAAAAGTCAAATATAAATATATAATTATCTTTATATATACACAGGTCCTTTTTCTTTTTTTTTTTTTGAAGAGATCTTTATAGATGTATTTTGAAATAAGAGAATATATAATTATAATAATCTAACCTGCTCTCATTACCAAAATTTTTAATTCCATAATTATTATATATTTTCTATTACTTATATTATGAATATTTCTTACAAAATATGGATTGTCTAATATATCTTTATTAAAGATTATATTTAAGGTTATAATAATAATTTTAGGATTTTTACATTAAATTTTAAATTAAAATCATATATAGAATTTTATTATAAATAGGACTCTAATTTCATATAAATAAGACATCCTTATAATAGATTATTATTTAGGGTTCAAATGATAATTTAATATTTTGATTTAAAATATTCGTCTTGCATGTGTGACACACGTGTTTTAATAAAGATCAAATATTTTTGACGCTTCTCTTGAATAATTATGATGATGATCATGAATAAAATATATTTCTTATAACACAAATGCTCCTGTGCACCAAGTGTACGGATTTGAATTGGTGCAATTGGGATGACCCGACCCGGATTCGTGCACCTGGGTTACCTGGGTTTTTTTTTTTTTTTCCGCTTCAGTCTGTTACCTTTATGTTGTAAGGATGTGACCTTTATATTATATAAGTGTGACTTTTATATATAAACGAATATCAGCACATGCGTCGCATGTGAAGGATGAATTATTTAAATAAAAAATATTATAATACTATTAACTTTAAATAATAATTTTTTTACAACGTTATACAATCTATATTAAAAAAAATGTATAGTATATTAGAGTCCTACTCATGATATAATTTTATATGCTTTTAGTTTAGAATTCTTTTGTAAAATTATTTAAATATAAAAATTATAAATTACTATTATAACCTTAAATAAAATCTTTAATGAGGATATATTAGACAATTCATATGTTGTAAGAAATATCCATACTTTTATATAGGTAATAGATATTATGACCTTTATGTTCAATAACTTAGGAAAAAATGAAGATTTTAAGGTTTTTTCGCTTCAGATTGAGATCTTTATGTTGTATTGTTGTGACCTTTATGTACAATTCTTGTGATCTTTATGTACAAATATTATGATATTCAGAGTGTAAAATTCTGCCTTTTTTTCTAAGTTAGAGTATATAAAGGTCATTACATTTATTTATAAATGTTAGACTTATATAATATAAAGGTCACACCCATACAACATAAATGTTACAGTTTAAAGTGAAAAAATAAAATTTAAAAAAAAATTTAAAAAAAAGTGTGCGGATCCGAATCAATCTAAACCCGACCCGAATTGTATGTGCACCAGTTGCACGGGAGACTAACTCTTCTTAAAATACAATCCTGTGGAATATTTTTCAAAAATAAAATTCTTTTTAAATTCAAAATAATGATAACCTAACTATCTTATAAAATTTAACATACTTATTGAGCATATATTTTTGTTTGAAAAAAATGAAACTTTCTTAAAAGAGAAGGATTTGGGTGTCCCTGGAGCACAAATCCTAGATCCGTGCCACCAACCTGATTCGGTTTGGCCCACCCATCCATACATATATATATATATATATATATATTCTTTTTTTCCACTCCTCCTGCGTGCCCTATCTCCATTTCTACTTCTGCACCAATAGCCATTACTTCTTCAGCTTCTTCTCTATTCTCCTTCTTTTCTGTTTAGCTGTATCTTCTCTACTTCTATAATTCTCCTTCTTCTATTGCTTTTACATCCTTCTTCTTCTTTACCTTTCCATTATTCTTCTTCTGCATGGAGCGAGATCAGCTTCTTCTCTATATGGAGTGCTTCTTCTTCGCAACAATTTAATTCTCATCGATTTCTGCTCATCATTATTGAACTTCTGTTGGGTTCTTTTCTTCTTCTTCTTGACATGATATTTGGTCATTTTCTTCTTCTAATTCGTTGCAGTATTTATTCTTCTTCTTCTTATTCTCACTGTGATTTAATACCTTAAAAGTATTTATTAATACTTTAAATGTATTTAATACCTGAAAAATACTTATGTAATATTTGAAAAGTGAGTATCAAATATCTTAAATATTAGTGTAAAAATATGTAATACCATATATATAAAAATGCAATACATTAAAGTTGAATATGTAATATCTTAGCCTATCTTTAAGCATTAATACCCGAAGGTAAATATGTAATACCAAGGTGTATATATAATACCAAATATGTAATATCTTTCTCAAATGTGCAAGAAAAATGTATATACCTTGGTAAATGTATAAAATATATATGTAATCAAAAATATACGCATAATACCTATATAATACTTATTACCATTGAATCACATAATATAAAATTTGATGTACATGGACGTACACCAGCTCAGGTGCAACCGCACGTGTCGACGCTTGGGCCACCTCCACATTTTATTATTATAATTAATTATTAGAGAGGGCTGCCGAAATTACACAAAAGTTTTTAAGGATTTGACTTTTCTAACATTGTATATAAGGAAATGTACTTTTCTACCACAAAATATAACAAAGTTACCTTTTCTACACTATTTTGACTCGGTCATGGAAAAATCATCAAGTAATGATTGCTTGATGATATATTAAATTTTATTTATACTTATTTAACAATTGTTTTATCCAAATACTGTAATTACAAATTTATTTGCTCTTTTTATTTATTCTGTTGTATTTATAGTTATTTAACAATTGTTTTATCCGAAAACTGTAATTAGTAAATTTTTATAATTTCTAATTCATAAATTATGGTTCGATTAATTAGTACGAGAACCACTATAATATGTTAATCGAAGCAAAATAATTTATACTTAATTTAATAGAAATACTGAATATAATTTAGGTGGTTCGAGTGGCTCGATCACTAGTTCAAAAAATAAAAAATTTACAAAGTGATCGAACCACTATATGTGAAATTCATAGTGGTTCGATCACTAGTTCAAAAAATCAAAAATTTCCAAAGTGATCGAACCACTATGTGAAATTCATAGTGGTTCGATCACTAGTGTAAAAATCAAAAATTTTCCAAAGTGATCGAACCACTATGTGTTTCACATAGTGGTTCGATCACTATTGAAAAAAACCAAAATTTTCCAAAGTGATCGAACCACTATGTCAAATTCATAGTGGTTCGATCACTATTGAAAAAAACCAAAAATTTTCAAAGTGATCGAACCACTAGTGGTTCGATCCCTATTGAAAAAAATCAAAATATTTTCAAAGTGATCGAACCACTATGTCAAATTCATAGTGGTTCGATCACTAGTGTAAAAAACCAAAATTTTCCAAAGTGATCGAACCACTATGTCAAATTCATAGTGGTTCGATCACTATTGAAAAAAATCAAAATGTTTCAAAGTGATCGAACCACTAGTGGTTCGATCACTATTGAAAAAAATCAAAATTTGTTCAAAGTGATCGAACCACTATGTCAAATTCATAGTGGTTCGATCACTAGTGTAAAAAACCATTTTTTTCCAAAGTGATCGAACCACTATGTCAAATTCATAGTGGTTCGATCACTTTGGAAAAAAATGGATTTTTGAATATTTTCAGTTTGACCCCTGAAAATTCGATTTTTTTACATTTTGACCCCAAATTCAATACAAACCCTAACACTATTTCACCCCATTTGCGCCTCCATCCCCCATTTTTTGAATATTACATTTTGACCCCAAAATAAATACAAACCCTAACACTATTTCTCCCCCATTTGCGCCTCCTTTCAACATTTTCCTCTCAAATTTCTTCTCTCTTCTTCTCTCTTTCAAACATTGAAGTGCATTGGTAAGTTTTTTTTTTTGTACATGTCTTTCGATTAATACTTCAAAATGTTTAAATTATTTTGAAGTCTTTTGTTTTAATAAAATTGGAACTTGTATTTAGGTGTTAAATTTTGCATTTTGGTGAGTCCATCGATTTTTGGCAACTCCGTTTGAATCTTGAAGTGATTTAGCAATGGGTGATGAGGTATGTTCCAATTTACACTTTTGCTTTGATTTGTTGAAGTATAGTTCGAACCACTTGATGTTTATAGCTTTAAATTGTTTAATTTGTTGAGTAATGATTGCAATTAGTCCTCTTATGGTTTTGTATGGTTCGAATTTTTTAGATTTTTTGAATAGTGTTTGAATTGTTTAATTTGGTATGTTTCGAATTTTTGAGAATTTTTGAATAGTGTTTGAATTGTTTAATTTGTTGACTAATGATTGCAATTAGGCCTCTTATTGTTGTTATGGTTCGAATTTTTTGACATTTTTTGAATAGTGTTTGAATTGTTTAATTTGTTGACTAATGATTGCAATTAGGCCTCTTATTGTTTTTATGGTTCGAATTTTTTGACATTTTTTGAATAGTGTTTGAATTGTTTAATTTGTTGACTAATGATTGCAATTAGTACTCTTATGGTTTTGTATGGTTCGAATTTTTTAGGTTTTTTGAATAGTGTTTGAATTGTTTAATTTGGTATGGTTCGAATTTTTGAGAATTTTTGAATAGTGTTTGAATTGTTTAATTTGTTGACTAATGATTGCAATTAGGCCTCTTATTGTTGTTATGGTTCGAATTTTTTGACATTTTTTGAATAGTGTTTGAATTGTTTAATTTGTTGACTAATGATTGCAATTAGGCCTCTTATTGTTTTTATGGTTCGAATTTTTTGAATAGATTTGCACTATTGTTGATTGCTTTGGGTTTTTTGAATACATTCGGTTTAGGGTCCATGGGTTCAATTGTTTTAAATTTTTTGCACCATTGTTTGAGTTGTTGAAGTATGGTTCGAACACTTGGGGATTTATAGCTTTGAATTGTTTAATTTGTTGAGTAATGATTTCAATTAGGCTTTATTGTTTTTTTGGTTCGAATATTTTGAGTCATAGCTTTATTGGTTTTTTGGTTCGAATTTTTGATTCATAACACTTGGGGATTTATAGCTTTATTGTTTTTTTGATTCGAATTGTTCAATATTTGTTTTAAATTTTTTGCACTATTGTTTGACTTGTTGAAGTATGGTTCGAATTGGGTGTTGGGATTTATAGCTTTCAATTGTTTAATTTGTTGAGTAATGATTGCAATTAGGCTTTATTGTTTTTTTGCACGTTTTGAATTTTTGGATTTAGATACGGGTTTCTTGATTCGAATTGTTCATTATTTGTTTTAAATTTTTTGCACTATTGTTCTTGATTCGAATTGAAAATTGCCGATTCTTGTTGCAAAAGTTTGGGTGTTTGAATTGTTGAATGTTGAAAATTGCAAATGTTGAATTGTTGTTGAATGTTGAAAATTCGATTTGTATATATATATATTTACTTGAATGTATACTGATTGAATTTTAATGATATACAGTACGAGCCGGTATGGGTACGCGAGGCTTTACAGGGTACTATAGCCTACGTAGTTGGCTATGTTCGTCTGAGCCTCATTGATGAGATCAAGGCAGAATTGCGTACCCTAGGACCGGACTGTGTGCAGGAGTTTCAGGGGACGTGTTTTGGACACTTCTTGCTGTGGGAAACCGAAAGGACGATCAGCAAGCAGTTTCTACATGCCCTTATGACACGCCAGGTGCATAAGGGACCCGTTCCAGCTGATGAGCGATGGTTCCATATTGGGAGAGACCGTCGCCTGTGCCGGTTCTCGAAGAGGGAGTTCGCACTGGTTACTGGGTTGCGTTTCGGCACTTCCGATTTTAATCCTTCGGCAGTCCACCATCCAGACGAGGACTCACTCTATTATAGAGTTCACGGTGGTTCGTCCAGAGTGAAGGTGAACGAGCTACTAGAGCGATTCACCCAGGGGGAGTGGAGACATTCTCGACAGGACAGTATCAGGATTGCGAAGATCCTGATACTGCAGTGCATACTTATGGGCGTGGATGCGGGCAAGTCTGTCGTGGAGCCCTGGGTGTGGGTTCTTGTCGAGGATGATGAGCAGTGGGAGAATTTCCCATGGGGCAAGTTCTCATATCTGAACTTGTTACGCTACATTGACAAGGTGCCCACTGAATTCCCACATGGACGTACTACACAGTGGAAGTACCACTTCTATGGATTCTCGACAGCCCTACTGGTAAATTTCATAGTGTTCATTTCATTTACATTAATTCATAAGTTTTTCAATTTTTTCAATAACATATAACTTACGTCCTGTAAAAATTACAGATATGGGCACTTGAGGCGATCCCATTCACGTCCACCTTCGCCGGGCGCCGGTTGGATACGCCCCTGTCCATGCCTCGGTGTTTGAAGTGGTCCCTCAAGGTGGCGGAGATTGATCTGTCGACCATGCTGGACGGTCAGGTATTTGCATCACCCTTCTCTTCTTACACTAGACTCTTTCGTTTGTTCTTTAATCTTCTTTGATCAAATATAACCTGAAATTGGGGACTTGTAAAACAGGGTATTCAGTGCTTCGAGTCCCTTGATGCGACACCGGAGGAGTGGGTGAAGCCGTACATGATGGGTGTCGACGGCGACATATTTACAGGCGTTCAGCCCCCTCCACCTCGTTATGGTCCACTACGTGGTGCAGTGGCTCGTCGGCGAACACAATCTGGACGAGCTACGCACCCCGTGGAGTCAGAGGCTGAGCCCGACTCCGATCGTCCATCCACTTCGAGGCCTGCTCGTGCATCCACTTCGAGGCCTGCTCGTTCTTCCAGAAGGCCAAGGGCCCAGTCCGACATCCCAGTTGCAGCTGATCCTCCACAGCCTGAGTCAGCTCCCGATTCCTGGTTTCCTCGGATGACCGGTTATGTTGATGAGAGAATTGACCAGGTCAGTACTCAGTTGCAGCAACTCCGGGAGCATGTGGACTCAGAGGCCCTACGCAGTGACGAGGAGGCTAGGGCCTTACGGGAGTACATGGAGGCCGAGGCCCGTAGATTAGACGAGCAGAATAGGGCCTTACGGGAGTACGTGGATGCCGAGGCCCTTCGTTACGACGAGCAGAGTAGGGCCTTCGAGGAGCAGCAGAGGCAACTCCGGGAGTACGTGGACTCAGAAGCTCAGCGATTAGAGACGTACGTTGATAGCTTCTTCGGATACGGGCATCAGAGTCCCCCAAGGACTTCTTATCACGAGCAGTTCTATCCGTCCGGATCGTCCACAGAGCCAGCTTGGTATCAGTTGCCGAGGCCACATCATGAATGGGCTCCATGGCCGTCAGAGAGTGTACCTGCAGTTGATCCAGAGACAGCTGCACAGATGGATCCCCCTACATCTGTTGCCAGCGAGCCTCCGTCTGCTATGAGGTACACTCTGCAGACACCCGTACAGTTTACCCCGTCCGAGCTCGGGGGTGCTCATATTTCCACATCTAGTGCAGCATCTCCCGAGCGACAGGTGGAGACCCCGGTCCAGCGTAGACCGTCCACTAGTAGGCCGGCCCGTGCACAGAGGGAGCGTCGTCCGTCTCAGCATGTGCGCAGTCCCTTCCTCAGGAATGAGCCTAGTAGAAGACTGAAGACGAAATTGGCGGATTTCCGGGCGTACTGTGCCAGAGATGATCGGTCTGCTGAGAAGTAAGTGTTTTGTTATCATAGTAAGTGTTTTTAATCGTTTTCTAGTTTCAATACCAATCACTTATGTACAATGTCTTGTCTTGCAGGCGGAATGTGGGCATTGGTGTGGCTGTGGGCCCTTCCTGGTTTTGTCATTTCATCAACGTTAAACAAGCTATGGAAAATTCGGTTAGTCTTGAATCATAAGTTTAAAACTTCTTTGATCAAATATTTGTTTAACCTTTTTTGTACCTTTATTAATTGATTTGACTTCGTGACAGCACATGGATGCGTACCTCGGGATTCTGCAAAGTGCCCCAGAATTTCTTGGTGTACACGAAGATTTCAAGGAGAGTCTTCAGATTATCGACACTGGATTCGGGGTGAGTCCATCGATTCATTGACTAACACCAATATTTACTTTATGATCGGTCCATGGCCTAATCTCTGAGCATGTGGTTTCTTTTTTTGCAAATCCAGATTGCGGCTCAGGGTATTTGGGCAGAACGCCACCGTGGAGAGTCTGATGAGCAGAAATACGCTGAACGGGATTATCCAGAGGATTTCACGTTCACGTCCCTAACGAGACTCATCCACTACGCTTTGGGACTGAAGCCGCGGTGGGGGGAAGTGAAGGAGTGGGCGAAACTGGATTTGGGCGTAAGTCTCCTTTTCTGCACAACGTATTTTACCTTATTAACAATATGTACACTACAATGTTCTATACCAACGTAATGTACACATCATCGATTCACCAGGTCGTAACTGTTCTTAACCTGAACGGGCACTGGGTCACTGCATTCATTGACTTCAGACGCTGCTCCGTTACTCTGTTCGACAGCATGAGACATGCGTACACGGACGAGGTGATGGCGTTGCGCTGTCGTCAGACTCTTGGTATACGTCGTCTTTTGCCTCAGGTGTTGGACAAAGCCGGTTTTTATCAGGAGTCCAGACGATGTGGGACTGGACATGTTCCGGTTGATGGGTCTGAGATTGAGTGGGAACTGGGCACGGTGGGTCATAACAAGTGTTACGAGCAGCAGGATCCTATATCTTGTGGGCCCTGGAGTCTGATTACAGCAGAGAGCATGATCACGAATACATTCCCTAGCCCGAAGTTCACCAAGAAGAAGGGCATAGATGCTCTTCGGAGAGATATGGCCCTAGCAGTTTACAAGTACTCCACCTCCGAGGACACTGTAGCTCCCGATTTTCTTGATTAGCAGTGTATTTTTCGTATTATCATGTATGAACGAATGCATATGCAGATCCAGACCTTCTTGATTACCGTATACATCTGTATTTTTCGTATTATCATGTCAAATTCATCCATGCATGGCTAGTTCAAAAAATCAAAATTTCTACAGAATGATCGAACCACTATGTGAAATTCATAGTGGTTCGATCACAACGGCAAAAAATCAAAATTTCTACAAACTGATCGAACCACTTTGTGAAATTCATAGTGGTTCGATCACAACTTCAAAAAAATCCAAAATTTCCAAAGTGGATCGAACCACTTTGTGAAATTCATAGTGGTTCGATCACTTTGGAAATTTTTGGATTTTTTGAAGTTGTGATCGAACCACTTTGTGAAATTCATAGTGGTTCGATCACTGCTTAAAAAATTCAGAAATTTCCAAAGTGATCGAACCACTATGAATGTCACATAGTGGTTCGATCACCTTGTAAAAATTTTGATTTTTTGAAGGTAGTGATCGAACCACTTTGTGAAATTCAAAGTGGTTCGATCACTACTTCAAAAAATTTAAATTTTCCAAAGTGATCGAACCACTATGTGACATTCAAAGTGGTTCGATCACCTTGTAAAAATTTTGATTTTTTGAAGTAGTGATCGAACCACTTTGTGAAATTCAAAGTGGTTCGATCACTACTTCAAAAAATTTAAAATTTCCAAAGTGATCGAACCACTATGTGACATTCAAAGTGGTTCGATCACTTTGTAAAAATTTTGATTTTTTGAAGTAGTGATCGAACCACTTTGTGAAATTCAAAGTGGTTCGATCACTACTTCAAAAAATTTAAATTTTCCAAAGTGATCGAACCACTATGTGACATTCAAAGTGGTTCGATCACTTTCAAAAAAATTTGATTTTTTGAAGTTGTGATCGAACCACTTTGTGAAATTCATAGTGGTTCGAACACTACGTCAAAAAATCAGAATTTCTACAAAGTGATCGAACCACTTTCACTACGTCATAGTGGTTCGAATAATAGTGTTTCTCAGGTCACCGACATATAAATTTTGTTTTCTAGTAATTAACAGTATTATTCACTTTAATTTTCACGTTTCACAGTAAATGTTCAGATGTTTGTTGTCACAGTTTATTTGAAATCAATACCAATCCATAGTCAAGATGTTCACGTGGTAGAATTAATGTTGATTTGAACATTCATTCACGGGTTGCTCAAAACTCATCTATTTAAGTGAGAATGAGTTTCCAACACTAATAGCACAAAATCGTGAGTGATAGTAGTGTGAAGAATTTGAAGTATTTGAAGAATTATCAAGTAAGTTATCTCTCTTTGGTTTTTTATATCGAATGTTTTCCTCACTCTAATTTGGATACATTTTCAGATCATATTATCGAAAATGTCTTATTCGGTGGTGGTTTCGTTCGGAGGTCATTGGGAAGGTATTCAGTACGTAAATGGGTCCCAAGAGTTGATCAGTCTTCCAAGACTCACGTACATGGATTTATTGACCTCGATTCATGGGATCGTGCTTGCCGACTTAAATTATTGGGGATATGTGATCCATGCGCTAACTGACTGTAACGGGAGATTGAAAAAAAAGAAAATCAAGACTGATTCTGATTTAGAAGAGGTTTTTTATTCAGATGACTCTCTTTTGGTTGTTTTTGTTTCGTTGACTAGGGTTGATCCTGGAGTATCCGCGGGATCGTCCTATCAGGATCAGCAAGCTTCACTGGATGACCATGAAAATCAAAGTTCTCAGCCTTCCTGGTTTCCGTTCGACTTTGGAAGTCCTTCAACCTATAATGTGCACACTGTACATGAATTCAGCCCTGCACCTGTCCCTACTGGACTCCATAACGACGAAGAATTCCTTTCGAAATGGGATTTGGCCTGTCGGAATCAAACCACTGAAGCCGGTACGTCTTCGAATGAGCGTTGGGCAAACCGGTCATCATCATGGGGGAGAGACAATAATTTTCAGTTTCTCGACCTGAATAGTCCTGCTGCCTTTTTCGACGAAGGTGAACCGCTCCATGGAGAACACAGAATTTCCGCTGATTTGGACGTTGAAGCAGGTAATTACTTTTACATAACGGATATGTGAGTACAGAGTTATTGTGAATTCCCCAATCACAATCTATTAATTGGAATGTCCACATTTTGACGTCAGATAGAGAAGACGGATTTACCTTAGACGAAGATGTTGACGCATCGTTGGATGATGAGCAGCGCGAGGCGTTTGCGGAATTTTGTGAGTACACAATGCAGCCGGAATGGTATGTTCCCGATATGGACGGATTTGACGAGCCAGAATCCGGGGAGATTGTACATGTCCCTCATGGACTTCAAAAAGGCTCGGTGTATAACAGTAAATCCGATTTAAAAAATGCAGTCGGGATGTACCATTTGGTGAATCAAGTTGAATATCGAGTCCTATATTCGGATAAGCACAGGTGGAATGTGAAATGCAACCACGACGGATGTCGATTCGTACTTAATTCATCTTCCAAGCACGGGATCTGGAAAATCTCCAAGGCTGTAGTGCCGCATAGTTGTCAGCATGACTTAAACACCCGCGCATCCCGCAGAATCCCTTCCTCGGTGATCGGTGAATACTACGTCGAGCAAGCCAGAAAAGAAAATTCCAATCTTGTGCCGAGGGCTATGATTCAAGAAATGGGTCAACGATACGGCCTGAACCTCAGCCTCAAAGTCGCAAGAAGGGCGAAACGTCACGCTATGTACAAGGCGTACGGCGATCCGAAACAGTCATTTTGCTTGCTCCCGCTGTATTTGCTCGAGTTGGTGGATGCCAATCCTGGAACTTACACTGCATTGGAAACACACTCGTCCGGTAAATTCAAGTTCGTGTTTTTTGCCCTGGCTGCCTCAATCATTGGATTTCGAAATTACGGTCGTCCGGTTATAGTTGTTGACGGTTGTCACTTGAAAGGCTCATACAGAGGTATTGGCTTTGTCGCGGTGACAAAAGATGGGAACGACCAAATTTTCCCCCTTGCAGTTGGAATTGGAAACATCGAGAATGATGAGTCATGGTCTTGGTTCATGAAGCATGTTAGGGAAGCATTCGGATGCCCTGACGACCTACTCATCGTTTCTGATCAGCACGCAAGCATAAGTAATGCGATACATGAGAACTTCCCTGAGGCCACGCATGGACTATGTTGTTACCATATTAGACAACATTTGGCCAAACATGGGTCGCATTTGGTCAATCTGTTCCAAAGAGCTGCATACTGTTATGATCCAAATGAGTTCGATGGGTAAGTTTATCCCCATATAATTATTTGCACTACGTATTCATAAATAACAAATTGACGTAAAGTGTTCTTTGTTTTTTTAAACAGGTACATGTCAGCCCTACGTGACAGTCTGATGATGGGTGCAATCAATACATTGCAGAACGCCCAAGAAACGAGGTGGTCACGCGTAAAATGTCCAGTACGACGATACAGTTTCATGACGTCGAATGCCGCGGAGGTTTGGAATGCACGCCTCGTTTGGGCAAGAAAGTTGCCCGTTTGTTCCTTCCTAGAGGCTGCTCGACGGATTATGGAAAAATGGTTTGTCAAACGGAGACAAACGGCGGACGAAAGGGATCACCCTCTTACGAAGAACGTTCACGACAAGTTAATCGAGCGGCAGCGGCTTGGTCGACAAATGGATGTCTCTGAACTTGGGGGAAATAAATTCAAGGTTGTTTCCAATGGTAAACTCCATGTGGTGGACTTGGACCACCGTATGTGCACATGTTGGGAGTTCCAAAGCGAGTTAATTCCTTGCTCACACGCATGTGCTGCCATCAGGTCAGTCCACTTTTTGATCTTTGACTACAATTCTCTCGCCCATCCCATCTCTTGATTTTTGTTTGGTTTCACAGTTTTACGAAACGGTCGGTGATCAATTACGTGTCGCCTTATTACACGACCGGATGGTTGAGGGGAATGTGGGCCGCCGAGGTTATGCCTGTACAAGAGCCACAATACTGGAAACAACACGATGTCGTTCATCTACAACTGTGTACGGCTCCAGAGAATCCAAGACAGGCCGGTCGACCTAAAAGTACCCGTATACCTTCTACGGGTGAACATTCTACTGGACCTCCTCGAAGGAGTGGGACATGCGGACGATGTGGAAGAGCTGGTCACAATAGGGCTACCTGTACGGAGTACATTCCCGAAAGTTCACACCCTATTTTGGATGAGCTTGAGGAGGATGATCCTATCAATAGTGGTCACGTACCTACGAGGAGGAAAAAAAAGACATGTTCATTGTGCGGTTCTGATTCACATACGAAGAGGAGGTGCCCTACGTATTTGGCGCGACCTTGAAACACAGTTGTATAAGTACATATGTATATGCTTAGAAAAATTGGTTTTTACACTAGTGATCGAACCACTATGAATTTGACATAGTGGTTCGATCACTTTGGAAAATTTTTATTTTTTTCAATAGTGATCGAACCACTATGAATTTGACATAGTGGTTCGATCACTTTGGAAAATTTTGGTTTTTTTCAATAGTGATCGAACCACTATGAATTTGACATAGTGGTTCGATCACTTTGGAAAATTTTGGCTTTTTTTCAATAGTGATCGAACCACTATGTGAAACACATAGTGGTTCGATCACTTTGGAAAATTTTTGATTTTTACACTAGTGATCGAACCACTATGAATTTCACATAGTGGTTCGATCACTTTGGAAATTTTTGATTTTTTGAACTAGTGATCGAACCACTATGAATTTCACATAGTGGTTCGATCACTTTGTAAATTTTTTATTTTTTGAACTAGTGATCGAGCCACTCGAACCACCTAAATTATATTCAGTATTTCTATTACATTAAGTATAAATTATTTTGCTTCGATTAACATATTATAGTGGTTCTCGTACTAATTAATCGAACCATAATTTATGAATTAGAAATTATAAAAATTTACTAATTACAGTTTTCGGATAAAACAATTGTTAAATAACTATAAATACAAGAGAATAAATAAAAAGAGCAAATAAATTTGTAATTACAGTATTTGGATAAAACAATTGTTAAATAAGTATAAATAAAATTGAATATATCATCAAGCAATCATTACTTGATGATTTTTCCATGACCGAGTCAAAATAGTGTAGAAAAGGTAACTTTGTTATATTTTGTGGTAGAAAAGTACATTTCCTTATATACAATGTTAGAAAAGTCAAATCCTTAAAAAATTTTGTGTAATTCGGCCCATTTGCTCTTAATTATTAATAAAAACATGAACCCTGAATAATTATTGGCCCTTATTACCATAATCCTCGTATAATCATGATGTAGGATGAATAGTATTTTTGACACTCCAAATATTTTCAAATCCGAAAGTCTTCCATTTTCCCGCCCATTCGCAGAAACCCTTAACATCAGCAGAAATCATCTATTCTCCATTTCTTCATCAAAACACGCAGTAAAATCTCGCACAAAAAGAGTACCCGCAGTAATCTTTAACAAAAAAGATGTCCACAGCATCGGTGCGCCGGATCAAGGAACGCGGCGGCGGGGGCGGAAAAGTCGCCGCAGCACCTGCCGGAAAAATATCTCCAGTTTCTGGGAGGTCTATTTCCGCGGGGAAGGAGAATCCTAGGGCTATGTCACGGGGTCGAGCCGCGATGCAAAAGCCCAGCATACAACCCATGGCCCGGATAGACAAGTCTGCGGCGGCTCAGTCGGTGGCGGAGCCGCGCCCCAGGTTGTCTGCTTCGTCGGTGCCGAGAGGTAGGAGCTCTAGCCCCTCTGAATTTACTAGGGTTCTGTATGATATGAGGAAAAATACTTCTTCTAGGGTTTCTCTGGGTTCATCTCGGAGAAAAGAAACTGGTGTTAATTTGAAGGGATTGAATGAAAAATCTGATTTTGGGAAAAGGGTTTCAAAAGGCTTGGTAAAAAGGGGGGAATTTTTGGTTGAGTTGCAGGGGGATTTTCAAGAGAACGAAAAGGTGAAGATTAGGGCTCAGAATAATGAGAGTGATGATATAAAAGATGAATCCTTAAGCTCAGTTTCGATGGAAAAACTAGATCTTGAGGAGAGTGTGCTGAAAGATTTTGAGAAAAATGGTCGAAATTTGGAGAAGCTGGAGGGGAATTTTCTAGAAAATGACAAAATTCATGTTAAGGCTTTGAGTGGGAATAATAAAGAAAAAGAGCGATTTGTGAGCTCAAGTTTGGTGAAAAGATCTGATCTTGAGGATTTTAATCAAAACTCTACTTTAGAGTCTGATCTTAAAAGTAATAAAGTTTCTGAGGAAGTAAAGATTAAATCTTGCACAGTGGGGGGTTTATCGGTGTTGACTTCAAGAGAGTCAAAAACGGCGAGCAAAGTTAGTAATTGTTCGAGTGTTCCAAAGGAGAATGTTGCAAACAAGAATCCCAACAAGCTTCATGAAAAACTCGCCTTTTTGGAAGGAAAAGTGAAGAGGATAGCATCTGACATAAAGAGGACCAAGGAGATGCTGGATAAGAATAATCCAGATACTTCCAAGATGATATTGTCGGATATTCAAGAAAAAATTACAGGGATTGAGAAGGCGATGGTTTATGTTGCTGGTAGTAATGGAGAATCCAATGCAGCGTCAGTGAATAGAGAAATTCTGGATGAGAAAGAAGAGAAGGAGATCATGGATGCTAAAGGTTTGGGTAAGGTTTTGAATGTTGATGAACTGGAAGCACGACTGTTCCCTCACCATAAGTTGATTAGAGATAGGACTTTATCAAAGACAACATCTAGAGGTTCTGAAACTCATGTTTTAGGAGTTGGAGAATCTACCAGCACACTTAACCTGAATGAGGAGAAATCAGCTACGTTCAATGATACCAGCGATATAGACTTCCTATCTTCCTTGAGCAAAGAATCTCATGTTGGTTCAGGGGCAAGTAAGCCTCACGAGATGGATGACTCTGTCACATCTATAGCAGAAAGTTCTTCCCTAAATGCATTGAATGGGAAAGGTAATATTGATGCTCTGCTTATGGCTGATGAGAAATTTGATGAATTTGATGACCAAGAGGGAGAGCCAGCTATGATATTTGAAAAGGATGTTGAAGAGAATTATGCATATAAATTGAATGATATTGGACAGAAGACCTCAACAGGAGGATGGTTTGTGTCAGAAGGAGAGTCTGTTCTTCTTGCACATGATGATGGCTCTTGCTCCTTCTATGATATTGCTAACTGTGAGGTATTCTATTTCACAACTCAACTGTGTTTCTTCTGTTTATGTTGTCATTGTCAGTGCTTTTCTATATTGTGTTTATAGGAAACAATAGACATTTACATACATTGAGTGCCTAATGCCTATAACCATGTACAGTAGCAAATCATCTTTCTTTATTGAAAAAAGTGGATTATACCTTACAAATAACTTGTTATTTTTCAGGAGAAGGCTGAATACAAACCCCCTGCTGGAGTTGTACCAAACATATGGCAAGATTGTTGGATAATCCGTGCCCCTAGTGCAGATGGATGCTCTGGGAGATATGTAGTGGCAGCATCTGCTGGAAATTCTGTCCATTCAGGGTTCTGCTCGTGGGATTTCTACACAAAGGAGATACGGGCTTTTCATTTTGAGCATGAGTCCCCCCATGTGAGGACAGCCCTCGCCCCTCTATCTAATAACACTGTCTATGAAAGAAATACTCTGTCGTCTGTTATGGCTACAGAAAACCGGCAATGGTGGTATAAACCATGTGGACCTCTAATTACATCAACAGCTAGTTCTCAAAGGATGGTCCAAATTTATGATATTCGTGATGGGGAGCAAGTACTGAAATGTGATTTGCCGAAGCCTGTCTTGGCCATGGATTATTCAAGCCCTTTGCAATGGAGAAGCAGGGGAAAAATGGTAGTAGCTTTGACAGATGCTATTTCTCTTTGGGATGTGAGTTCTCTTAGTTCTGAAGCATTGCTGTCGGTGTCTTCATCTGGTCGTAAAATCTCTGCTCTTCATGTGAACAATGCTGATGCAGAATTAGGTGGAGGAATTAGACAAAGGTAACATAAATTGAACATGACTCTCATTATATTTAAAAATCCTCTCTTTGTATTGTCTGGTCAATCTCTATTGTTGTCTATTAGAACCACACTAATTTCAGGGTGCTTGAATTAGCTTGTTTCAACCAAGGTGTTTGGTCAATGCTTCAATTGTATTCTCAAAATGCATGTTCTATTGTTTTTGATTTCTTTCCTTATCTGTCTTGACTTTTGAGTACCTTGTATACACAGACATCTTTGACTACCAAATTCCATAAATGTTTTCTGCAGATTTAGTTCAGCAGAAGGAGAAGGAAATGATGGAGTGTTTTGCACTCCTGATTCCATAAATGTGCTAGATTTCAGGCAACCCAGTGGAATAGCTTTGAAGATACCCAAAGTTGGAGTGGACGTGCAGTCAGCTTTCTCAAGAGGCGATTCCATCTACATTGGATGCTCCAGTTTAAGATCAGCTGGGAAAAAGCAGTACACTTCTCAAATCCAACAGTTCTCATTGCGAAAACAAAGACTTTTTAGCACCTATGCACTACCAGAATCAAATGCTCATAGCCACTTCACAGCATTGACCCAAGTTTGGGGAAATTCAAGCCTTGTCATGGGAGTATGTGGGCTTGGTTTATATGTTTTCGACTCCTTGAAGGATGATGGGCTACCATGCTTCACTATGGATTATAGCAACTCACAAAATGTGAAAGAAATCATTGGACCAGATGACATGTATCATCCTTCTTTTGACTATTTGTCTTCAAGGATTCTTCTTATATCCAAAGATCGCCCTGCTCATTGGAGGTACTTATTCTAGATCGAACATTCAGCCACATAAATTAAGCAGTATCTTATTGCTTGTCCTTTGTTGGCATATCAGCTACATTTGTTGAACTTTTTTCTTCAAGTGATTGTGTGAGATTGTTTTTCGATTCAGCCTCGTTTGTAATTATTGTATCAGATAATCCTTATCCGGTTTTACTGTTTAGTAGTTCTGTTTGTGGGAAAGGATCATATCTTGAGTGCTTTGGGATTTTGAGGAAATAAAAACTGGCACTATTGTATCATCATCATCATCAAGCTGAGAAATGCTTTTTATATAATTATGAGTTCTATATTATCTGTTGCTAATTAGAGTTCAATTACAATGAAAAGCAATGGCATCTTTGAGAGAATGAAGAAAAGAACAGAACTGATGGTATTACTCTACTATTACACTACAGTTACAGTGCTAAAATTCCTCAGCATGCCAATTGCCAAATGAATTGGATTAGTTATCAACACTTGATTGCTCAAGCTTGAAGGAATATTTACAAAATCAAAATTCTGTTAGAAATTCTTGATTGTAATGTTCAACTTCATATCTTGAATCCCTCCATTGTGCAATATTTTTGATCCCTCAATTATATATGCATGGTTGGTTAAGTGCCTCGTGTGCTTCTCCTCCGGCCTTTACTGATGCATTCAATACAGATATTCCTGGTGATTTCATTAATCAGAATCCATCTCTTTGAATGGTAATGGCACTGTCTTCACAGCTCTGTACTTGCCAGCATTGTTGAGATGCTCATTTTCCAATCTGTGTTATCATGTAGACCAAGATTAGCCCAGACATGCTTTGTTTTTTGTATGCTCAAGTACAATGAAACTGTCCTTGTTGAAACCAGTATGAAAATGCTTTCTTAATAGTTTATACCTGTAGTAATTCCAATGTCCACGCCGGATGACCTCCAGTGAAGCCAGAAAAAAGTCGAGCAAACGTGACTCCAGCATCCCAATGTTGAATCTCATCACAGTCTCCACCCATGCTACTCTTAGTACAAAATTCAAGGCCTGAAGTCACACACACGCATAAGTTTAGAGAGAGAGAGAGAGAGAGACAGAGAGAGACAGAGAGAGAAGGGATTAATTGAGAACTCACTATGGATCCATAGTAAATGCTTCTGTTCCTGAGCACTAAATCATCTCTGAGCCAGGGATTTTTGGAATTTGGATTAAGAAGGCCCCAATCTTTAACAAAATCCCAGTACAGTTGATAAACCGTTGCCACGATTGAAGTCACCAAAACTATAACCATCCACAGCTGTGTTGGCTGTCTGGAGTACGTTAGCCGAGCCCCAGCTGCCACCATAGCCGAAACATACTTCCCCAGGTTAGCTAGGTGATCCGGATTACATTCATCAAACCATCTCCTTGCACACTAAGTCAGTACATCATAAGCCACATGTAATAAAACATTATATATAGATTCTTCATTCTTGTATACAATTTATCTCGAGAAACTACATGTATGTTACCTGCATTGCACGCCAGAAATAGGGGGCGAATGAGATGACATAAGCGAGCTCCTTGAATAGCCTCCCTGACTTGCAAGTCTCATAACTATGTGTACTGAAACTCCCAGCAAGAAAATAGCATGATGCTGTTTCCATGTGCCTTAACAAAGGAATCTGTGGCAAAAAAAGAGAGAAAAAAAAACACATCAGAAATCAGAATGAGATAATGTTAATGTATCATGTTTGTCTTGAAATTGATTCTATCATAGTCGTTACCTGACTAGTCAGTTGATCAGCCATGAAGAAATCAACCATCAAAACCTTGTAAAATGGGGAGCAGATTATGTTGCGTAAGACTCTAAGGAAGCAGTACCGAGTTGGTCTATAGAACACGTTCAACGGGCAAATCAACAGGAGGACAAAACACTGGAATTCCACAGACAGGATTAATGAAACCATGTTGATAAAGTTAAGGATGGCTTGTGTCTGAAATGTGACTAACCAGGAGCAAGATCCCTGGAATGAAGTCAACTTGATGAGGAAACAAGCCAGTCGAGATTAAGATGAGGTGGATAACCATGGCCCCAACAACTGCAGTCATCAAACAGGTGCAGATGAGGAAAGCGTCCCTGTACTTGAGTGAAGTGCTCGTTTGGAATTCGAAGATGAAGTTATAGTTGATCCTTGTGAGCTTCCACATGAACAGATTGCATCCGTACATGAATAAGTGCAAGCTTAGCAGGGCAAACATGCTGCACATTGCAAGTGAGTAGGATTTTAATTCAAGATTTGAATAAGTAGCATTTTTATGATACTGACAAAAATGTGGAAAAATAAATACCTGAAAACAGGATAGACAGATTCCATATAAGAAGCCTGAGTTGATGATGAGAACATTCCAGTTATGTGTGCCAAGACTGCATATACACTGAACAACGTGACGAAACTGCCTGTGAATAGACCTGCAAATGGTTGAAATAACTCAATCAAAGATTCAAAATCAGTACTCTCTCTCTCTCTCTCTCTCTATACTTTATTTGTAGATCATGAAATCTTGGAAATGTTGTATATTATACCAACAAAGAAAGTGACCATGTGAGAGTCTTTGTGGTGTAAGGGCCTCAAGAACTTCATTGCCTTCTTTCTGTCATTGTTGGTATAGTGCTCTGTGAATAAGGACTCCACTTCATCCATTAGTCTTACCACCTTCATTTCCATAATCAAACAAATATTGAGAAAAAAAATAGAATCATTTTAGTAAGTAAATCCTAATGATTCTTGCATTTACCTTATCTGAACTAATGAATTCTGATCTTTTAACCCTTTTAAGGTAATTTCCTGATGCTTGCTGATTTGATACCTATTCAAGAAAACATATTCAGATCAAGAATCAAATCGGAAACGAATGGGACATTTCCAATTTTTTTTCCGTATAATTAGTTGCTACCTTGTCAAATTTCTTTAGTATCTTTGTGAAGGCAACCATGTTCAGTGAACTGCCAATTTAACATCAAACTGTTATTACAACACTGTGTAATGTGTTTCTTGCAATCAAAAGGCTAAAACATATGAAAAACCTGTATCTTTTAAGGAGGCCAAGGCCTCTGTAAAGTTCCACAAATGCCCCTCTGATCATCTTTTCAGCACACTGAATCTTGCCTCTGTTGATGCATTCTCCTTTCTTGGGATTGTTGACCAAGTCCTCCCGGAGCATTGCCGTCACGGCGGCTATGGTTCGTGCCGGATTTGTGGCCGGAATCTCGATTCTCAGGCCTATCTTAGGCTTCATCCTTTTCTTTGGTTTTGATGAATAATCCATTTTCATGCCATTTTTCTCCAGTACTGCAGCTATCACACTTTCTGTTTCTCCATCATTCGTGTCAGTCCGACTTTCCTCTGCATGATTAAATAAAATGAAATACGAGATTAAAACATATAAATATATTTTTTTTATGCAAACACATTTTTGTTTAGGAAACATATATAGTAGCTAAAAACTTTTGCATGTGATGGAAAAGTTATTATCACATGCATGGTTTTGAATATTACCATCTTGATTATACTTTTTATTATTTTTACAATCATCATCACAACCAATTTATTTTTGTATTTCACCATTGTTCTATGAAATTCTGGACGTATACACTATACATGAAATTTGAATTTGTAGTATACAAAAATTAAACTTTACTTTGAGAAAAAAAGTAACTTACCGGAAAAGTCCGAGTTCCGGCGGAATGGTGAGTTAGGAGGGGAGGAAAACCCCGAGTCGCCGCCGTTCTTAGGCGGCATGATTTTCTGGTGGGTATTAGTAAGAAGTCGCTTGAGGTCCATCAAAATCTGAAGCTGTTTATTCAATATTTCTCCTCTCTCAAGAAACTCACTTTCTTTATTCATGTAAAATTCGTTCACTTTTTTAAGCTCATCATCTAATATTTCAAAAAATACCTTTACCTGTTTATTCATGCACAAAAATACTCATTAATTAATCAGATATTAAAAAAAAAGAAAAACCCTAATTTATTATCTAATGATCTCATGTGTAGTAAAACTAAAACCTCATATTCTTTAGAAAATAGCTGAACATGCTCAGGTTCATCATCATCAGCATCTTCATGATCTTCTTGTGTAGTGCTACTATTTTTGCTCTTCACCTGCAAAATTAATGTCATGATATTTGTTAATCAATTAATTATGGTTATAAATTCTTGAAAAGTGAAATGCGACTTTAAATTAATTGGTTGTAGATTCTATAACTTTATCACGATTAATCCATGAAGCAATTCAACCATTTTTCCTGCTTTAACGCTTTTATAAAGAACATAGTCTAATTAAACTATTATGCTCCAAATTTAATGACGTTACGTATTGCAATACATCTTCTATTTTTAGGAAAAAAAAAAAAAGTCCAGAAATTAATATTATTCCCTCAAAATTCTTCCAAATGTCACATTTTCTGCCATCTTTTGAGAGTGCTTTACAACAACACATTGCCACCAATTTATATTCCAAAAAAAAAAAAAAAAGAACTAATCAAGAAATTGATTAATGATCATTAACATTCAATTAAGTACGTACCTGAATGATGTTTTCGGGTTTAGCAGTCGGGCCGATGAATCTACGGGCCAAGGCCCGAACGGGGTCGAAGATGGACAGCCCGAAATCACAGCCCGAATCCGGGACATGTTTGGGTTTCGTTGCGAGCTTAATCTTTTTGACATGTTTCTTTAGGAGCCAATAGTTGAGAAAGGCGTCTTTCCATTCAGGGATCAGCTGTGCTTCGAGCTCTTTCGAGAACTTCACCATCGGAGAGCGGCGGCGACGGCGGTGGAGGGTGGCGGAAAAGAAGAATAATATGGAGAGAGGCATGAGACTTGTGCTAAGAGGTGAGCAAGTATATATATACGTGTGTGGAAGAGCAATATTATAATTGTACAATCAAAAACAATGTTTTCTTTTCCCTTCTTTTAGTTATAACTGCATGATGAAAAGCTTGAATTTTAATATTTCCCAAATTATATATCTTTTGAATTTGATATTGTGTTAATTTCGTGTGAAATCGATCGTACGTGTTCTAGCTTGCCTTTGCTTTTATGGGATTATTGTTACTTGCTATTAATGAAAAAGATTATTATTGCAATTACGCGTTGTTTGTAATATGCTAGCTGGAATAATTAATTACCACATCTGATTTTCGAAATAATATTTTTTAGGATAATTATTGTGTGTAATGTGTATTGTAAGATATTGTTACTATATACATTACATATGTTATAATTAATTTGTTAAAGAAATAAAAAAGATCATGAGAATATTTGCAATAAGGACGTGGGAATTCAATTATTGTACAACTAAACACACTGCTATAATTAATCTTAAAACCTGGAAATCTATATATAACATCATTCACTTCTTCATGAAAAAGAAAAGAAGAAAAAGTATTTTCATCATTAAAATAGTCATGACTAGCTACAAATTAATTAAATTAACCTTATATAGTAGTAGAAAATTATAATAAATTAATGCAATTTATTGAGATTTCAAGTGGGAGGTTGGCAAATAAAGATTTCCTGATGATAGATTGGATACATGTTTCGTTTAGGTAACACTGTCAAAACTATTAAAAACTACATAATTTTCGTGAGACGGATCCTTATTACCCATGAATTGAATTCATATCCATAAAAACTCATATGAACTGCTAAGTGTGGGTTATGGGTTGACTCGTCTCACGAAAAAAGATCCGTGAGACGGTTTTACACATATCCACAAAAACTCATATGAATTGCTAAGTGTGGGTAATGGGTTCACCCGTATCACGAAAAAAGGTTCATGAGACGGTCTCACACAAGACCTACTCGTTTTGATAGTACTATATATATACGTAGGATTTGAAATTGGAAGATAAGTTTCGTTTTTCCATATCGATCATTATATTATTTAAGTCAAACAACATAGAGTCATTTGTCAATATTAGGTATACTAATTCCAGAAGCGATAAGATTCTGATTTGGCATAGGCTTATGATATGTAAATGAACAATGTTGTTGAATATACAATTAATCTTATTTGGGCCCTCATTAAATATTAAAATATAGGCAAAAACTTTTATGCATCCGTGGAACCGGGTCGACCCGTTCACGCACCCAAAACGCGTCTAAACACTTGTGCTGAAGCTCACCCAAAATTCGCTCCAATAGACCAACCTTTGTGTATAGTTAAACCAACATTTGTGTATAGATAGACCAACCATGTGTAGGTAGGTCTAACTATATACAAATGTATGTCTAACATATATAAATATATGTTTAACTATATACAAGGTATGTCTAAGATATACAAAGGTATGTCTAACACAACGTAAATGTATGTTTAACATAACGTAGTGGTATGTGCCAAATTTCAAAAATCAAGCCAAAAAAGACAAGACATGAAATTTAGGCAGAACTGGTATATTTAACATAGCTTAAAACATAACGTAAAGGTATGTCTAACATAACCTATTGGTATGTGATTTTTTACAAAAATCATGTGTGAAAAAAAAAAAAAAAAAGATGCGGTCCTCCAACCCGGATCCAACTCATCCATGCACATGATTCACAAGAGACCTACTCTAAAATATATATGCATGACAGGCTAATTTTCTATTATGCATGACAGGCTAATTTTCTATTTTAATTAATTAATTAATTAATTAATTGTTTGGAACTTTGAATATTGTAACTGGTTTGTTTTCAACACAATCAATTGAGTAATTGCAATTTGTTCTGAACAAAATAAATACTTACTAATATGTTAATTAAATATCCAACATTGTTATACCCAATTTCAGATTTGTCTAACCAATTCAATAGAAGGTGACAAGCCTAGATTTTTCATTCTTCGAGCAAATATATATGTATTTTGACCTTATTGATTTAGGTCAACAATAGCTTTCAATTTTATGATAGATTAAAGTTATTGCAATCTATGTATTATCATTTAAAAGGGAAATTTAAAATTTTGTCATGCAATTTACATCTTGTTCATCATTTTGTCATTAATTTTATTATTTCAATTTTGACACCTATGCCCCCCTCTACCATATCAATCAATTTAATTTGTTTAGATATTTTTTATTTTTGTTTAGGTGGACGCCGAAGTTGCTGACGTGGATTATACTTCCGACATCCACATAGTCTCGATTGGTTTGGGTGGGGTAGAAGGTAATGTATATAATAAATAAAATCTATAATGTATGTAAAATAAAACAGGATTAATCTCGAATGGTTTTTAATTAAATTAAAATATTTGTATTAACCTAAAATTAAAAATAGAAAAGCTGATAAAGAGTAATGGCAGAAAGGGGGGCAGCCAAGTAGGAAACAAGTGGTGCAAAAAGAGTAAACTGCAAAATATTATGACGTGGATTTATACAAGATCCACATCAGCACACTTGCTGTCCAAACTGAATATTCCCATCCTCATGTCAGCCCCACAGATAGAAATATATTTGATTAATTTTCAGATTAACATCCACCATATTCTTCTCTTTCGACTTTTATATAAGGAACACTAGAATTCTTTTATCAGATCATCTCACGAAGTTACATTTATTACCGAATAGAGACAAAAAAATGGTTGACTCTGACTCATGAGTCCTCAAAAACTCCATTGATGAAAACATTTATATAGCATATTTAGTCAAGTAAAAAGAAATTAGGCAAAAAAATGGTGATTTGAATAATAATAATAAAGACTATATATTCCAAATAGAATTGCCAAAATCGTATTAATTTTAGAACATTGGTTAGAGATGGTAGCGGAGGCATAGAGGATCAAGGGGTGCAAGTGCATCCATGAATTTTTTTTATTATATATTACTATTTTATCCCTAATTAAATTAACTAATTACAATATTGTCATTATAAATATATCTACTTGCAACCTTTCCCACATTTCAAAGAAGCCCCTGCCTTTCTTCTTCCTTTTCCAATTCCCACTCCCGTGAACCTCCTGCTACTGCCCCAAATCCAATCTTAGGTAAAAAAAAAAAAAATTCCTTATCTTTTATATTATATATAATTATACTTATTAAGGTTTCAATATCATATTTATATTCATTTGATGACTAGTATTAGTTGGTTAATGTAATTTTATTTGTTTATAAATTAGGGTTTATGCATTTTCATAAATGTATATGAAATTTATTGATTTTATGATATTTGTGTTGTGATTTCAATGAGTTCATGATGTGGGTTGATATTATAGTTGTTAATCTATATATATAATAATAAGGTTGTAACTCTCCAGAGCTCGACACGTCAGCATTTTGAAGCTTTCTTAAAACGACATGTGTCATCCACATGTCATCCTTTGTGTCATGTAGAATCTAAAGAGTCAAAAAATATGAAAAGTCATTCCACCTCTTCATCTTTTTATATTGTGTCATGTAAACTCCAAAGATTCAAGCATTCAAGCGTCGGATTTAGATGATAATCCATCTTTATGAAATACTTTCAAGATTTATAAGCCATGCGGATATGCAGCCTAAACTCTTTTACTCTCAACCTGTACAAAGTTGATGAACCGAATAATTGACATGTAAAATTTAGTCTTTTGATTAAGGTTGCAAGATGGATGTCCACAGAGCCCATGTAGGTCTTAAAAAGTTGCAATGTCATTAATCTTCCACTCATTAGGAAATCTGATTTTATGTCCTTTTACGAACTGAGTTGTTGGTTACTTTCATATTATAGCTTTGTAATAATTTTTTTCTTTCTTTCTTTGTTGTCTATTATTACAGGGAGCCGCAACCATTTTGTCGGGTTCAACACTGAAATTGATGAATTTATCCTTCACCGGATATGGCAGAGGGTGGGTGAGTTATTCCCCGTACTAAACGAAGTATCATTGAATGATTTAAATAAAAGCAGAGTAGTGAGAGTAGGCCTGAGGCGTTTCAGTAAGTTTTGTATTGTGATGTTCTTCAAGGGTTTTTTAGTGGCTTTTATTTTCTTTAAAATGTATGATTGAATATTCGGTGGATTCTCTATACTTGGTTATCTATTTACTTTTTCATGAATAACTGAGGTTGGATTTGTAGTTTGATTTTCTTTTCATCATTGCATAATTTATCTTATAGTTAATATTTTGTATTGAGATCTTTGTTGTCATTTGATCTTTAAAAGAATGTATGATTTCTTTTCATCCGTGTTCTAAGTTGTCGGAATTATCATGTGCTCAATCGAAATTGCCAAGTTACACCCCTTCTTAATAGTTTAATCGTTGTATTTAGTCTATATCCTCTGTTTTTTTAGATTTGGGCTTATGAAGACCGTCAGATTCTTGAACTTTTGTATTTAAGTTATGAATAAGAAAGTAGGAAGACTTGAGAAAAAGAGTAACATACCTTCAATCTTCAATGGTGTTTATCAATAGATCGCCCCTAACATGTTTAGTTCAATATTCACATCAATATTTAAGGAGGATTCTCAAGAATTAGGACATTGAGATAAAGCAGAAACATTGTGATTTTGGTTTCCTCAACACTTTTCTTGCTTGAAAATAATGAAATTCATCCAACTTTCAAGAGAGATGAAGTTGCTATTGACCAGATTAAAATTAGTTTTTCTTTTCTTTTTGTTCTTTATACTTTTTTATAAATGTTGTGTATTGCAAAGATATTTAAGTACGTAAGAATCTAATATCAATAAAATTTGATGTGGAAGTATCTTTAAACCTTTGTTATATTAGAGATATGATTCTCCTTTTTTATTTGTTGATTGCTAAAGACTCAAAGAATTTGATTGTCAGTTCTCAACGACCATCCTTCAATGAAGGGGTTCCCAATGAGGTTGGATCGCTATTCAAGATATTTTTTAATACACAACATATTAAGTGTAAAAAAATTATTTAAATATTCATGTCAAAAATATCAAATAAATTCGCACCAAATTATACAATAGCTTCATGATGAATAAAAATATATAAATTAAAATTTGAATCACTTATAAAAAAGATTCAAGACTCAATTTTTTCAATGAAGATTTTAAAATAAAACTTTCAAACCAATCCTGTGCGTTGCACGGACATTCTCTAGTTTCTTATAAAATTGAAGTTATATATTTTATGTATTGTATTCTTATGATTTACTATTAATTTAATTAGGAATGAAGAACAAAACAAAGGGAATGGAGAAACAACCCGATCTTCGACAATTTATGTTCAAGAAAGCGAAATTTCAAACAACTTCTTGTTCTTCACCAATAGAAAATGAATCACCTCCTAGTGAGTATTTATTATCTCAATCATTTAATTCACCAAAAACTCAAGATACAAAAATGGAATCAGGTGGTTCAACTACTTATAGTGTAGCATCATCCGAGGGAGTTTTTGTATGATGTTGAACTTCTTCCTAATGATCCGGGCAAAAGAATAAGTATAATGGATTATCCTCCAAAACAATGAAATGCGGTAAGAAGGACATATATTCTTAAAGGACCTTGCCAACCAAAAGCTCATGTCTTTCCTCAAAGAGAACTTGGAGGTATGTGTCGATTTAATGTCTCTTGGTTCAAAAAATATGATTGACTTGAATATAGTATATATTGAGAAAGATGCTACATTTTGTTTCGTTTGTTACTTGTTCAAGAATGAGATTGATTTTAATTTTGGGGGAGATGCATTTGTTAATGGAGGATTTAGATCATGGAATAAATTAAATAGACTTGAGAAGCATGTTGGTGGAATTAAAAGTGCTCATAATCTTGCTTATCAAAACTATGTGAATTTAAGAGATTCAAAGAAGAATTCTATTGTGTATGCTTTTGATAATGCAAGTGATATGATTCAAATTGAGTATGAAATTCGGTTGAAAGCTTCACTTAGTTGTTTGAGGTTTCTTTTGTGGCAAGGGTTGGCATGTCGTGGACATGATGAAAGTGGAGAATCAAGTAATAGAGGAAATTTTCTTGAGCTTTTGACATGGCTTGCAGAACATAATGAAGATGTTAAAAAAGTCAGTAGGGAAAATGCTCCACGCAATAATCAAATGACATCTCCCACAATTCAAAAGGATCTCATTAATTGTTGTGCAAAAGAAACAACTAAGCATATTATAGAAGAGCTTGGGGATGACTACTTTGGTATATTGGCTGATGAGTCAAGTGATGTGTCTCAAAAGGAACAATTAGTTCTTTTGTTGCGTTATATTGATGGTAAAACAAGAATGGTTGTGGAGCGTTTTCTTGGACTTGTACATGTTGGTGATACTACTGCTTTGTCACTTAAAAATGCAATAATATCTTGGCTTGTAGCGCATCCATTTACTCAAACTTGCCACATTTTATCCATCCGAGTTTTCAAGTATTGATTTGATGACTCTTGAACGTAATCTCGACATATTCATTGAAGATATGCAAAAGGATGATAGGTTTCGAGATTTACTTGATTTTGGTTCTCTTTCGAATAAGCTAATAGAGACAAACAAGCATGTCACTTATCAGTTAGTGTATCTGCTTATCAAATTGGTGTTGATTCTCCCCGTCGCTACTGTAGGTGTGGAAAGGGTGTTTTCAGGAATGACATGTGTCAAAAATAAATTGCGAAATAGTATGGATGATCAATTATTGAATGATTGTTTGGTCACTTTCATTGAGAAGGATGTGTTCTTACAAATTTCTGATGATAATGTGGTGGATCGCTTCCAAAAAATGAAGACTCGAAGGATAAAATTGTAGTTTGTAATTATAATTTTTAGTTGAATGGTTTGTAACATGTATTTGCATATTTTAGTTGAACAACTTTTACGTATAATGTTTATTTGTTATATATTTATTTATTTGTTCATACCCCGTCGTCCAAATCCTGAATTCGCCACTGGTTAGAGACCGCATTGAATAAAACCAAAAGTGACTTAGAAATTATAATAATAAAGACGAAGATCGAAACAGTGCGATTATGGTGGCTTATTAGTGGGATTTGTATTGACAGAAAAATACAAAATGTCACCAAATTGTAATTAATTAATGTTTTTGCTTCATGAGAGTGTGTGCTTGTGATGTTAGAAATGTCGTATATGTAATCTCAGATCTGATAAGAACTTTCATTTTATTTAATACTATTTCATATCATATTTTATTACTTTTAATTAGGTTAGGATTTAAGATACAATTACCGACATATTAGAAATGAGCATATACTTGTTACGTGACCGTTTACTTTAAGGGCCCGTTTACTTTGGTGGGTGAGATTGTTTTGATTGATAAAAAATGTGGGATTGCACTGTTAATTTAGGATAAAAAAGTGTTAATTTGATTGTTTAGTATGTAGGTTATATTGTGGGTTTAGTTTAAATTTTTATTTGGTATGAATGTTTGTAGGTTTGATGTAATAAGTTTGTTTATAAAATGTTGTTTGGTATTTAGGTTAGAATGGATTAAAAGTGTGAAATTACTTTTTTACCCTCAATGTTTTAAAAATAAAAAATATGACATTTTTATAATTAAAGTGAAAATGAAAAACAAGATTTTTGGTCATCTTCCCCAAATTTCCACCATGCGATTTTCATAGCTCAAAAATTGGACATTTTATCCCTTTTGCAGCACTGCAACAGCAAGCCCCCACTCTATGAATCTGGAAACAAAGAAGAAAGGTGGTGAGAGAGAGAGACAAATGATATAAATAAGGAGAGATGAAGGTACAATATAATAAATGGGAAGTACAATACAATATAACCTTGAGCCACTCCATTTCTGAGCCACTCCATTTCTCTATCTAAAGCTGCCATTTTCTTCACTCTTGTGAACCTTTCTTTGTTTGTTTCTGCCATTTTCTGCCCTTTTCTATGAGACGGGTTTCCTCCCGAAGGCACCGCCGTCGAGCTTCGAATCGTCGGCCGCCGCCGTCGAGCTTCGAATCGTTGGTCGTCGCCACTGCCAACTCAAGTTCAGTGCCCCGCCGCTGGTTCCTGCTCGATAGACGAATGGGGAGAAGTTTCTAGTTTGTCGATGGAAATGAGTGTATATCTCATGGCATTAATGTAATTTTTTCAAATGCAAGGGCATAATCGTAATTCTATTATGAATAGTAAGGGCAGTATAGTAAATTTCCACCTAATACTGTTGGGTCTTGATTAAACCCACCAAGAATGGTGGGTTTAAAAGTTGTCCAGTAAGAGACCCTAATCCACTTTTTTATCCAACCCAAACCAATTGATTATTTATAAACCCGGGCCTCAAACTGTCAAAGTAAACATGAGTTTAGGTTGGTTTGTAAACCCTAACCAACCTAAACCCTCAAAGTAAACAGACCCTAATAGATAAGGATAACCTAATTATTTAGGACAACAAGACAACTTAAATTTATTTACCATAATTAAGTCCGAATAGCCACAATTAAAAAAGAAAAAAGAAAGAGGATTGCTTTACCATTAAGTCATTTAATTAATTAAAGTGGAGAAAAAGAGCAGACAAAATCTTCCACTCCGATAATTAATCTGCATAAAATTAAATGGTGTGATTAATTTATATTTTAAACATACACATAATACAAAGTATTAAAAACGAGATCGATCGAACTTTATTAAATTAATTGAAGAATAGAGGAATCCGACAATAAAAAGCATTAGACTATGTTTTTCTAACATGATACAGTGCTTCCCTGGTAAATAACATGTTTAATTAATATATATTAACCAGAAAATAACATGCATTTCCTAGTCATCAACTATGTACTAATCTCACTTTATCTTTCCCACTTCATCTGGTCTACTATATATGTCTTTGGTTAAAGTAAATCTTTTCTCATTATATTTATTTTTTATTTTTGGTAAAATTGATCCCATATATAATTAATAATTATTAGAGATCTCTAATTAAGAGTCGTGTTTTGGTGTTAAATCGTTGAATTAACCATAATAATAATAATAATTATATCAATCTAGCTAACATGTGATTTTGAACAAAAATCTAGGCTTTTGATTGTTCAAGTAAATGTGGTTCAATTTTTTTTAACTATTTGTTTTTAAATACTATAATCCATGCACTTTTCTTCCAAGTTTATCCCAAAAAAAAAAATCTTAAATTTTCACTTACCATAATCAATCTATTTACTTCATATTCATCCCACATGTGATAATCTTCCTTAATTAAATTCATTCCTGATTATACGTTTTTTGAAGGATTATTTTTTTCATTCATGATCAAATTTTATGTTCCTTAATTTACAATAAAAATTACAATATAAAGACATTTATCAAATCCAAGTACAAAAATAGCTTAATAAAAAGAGTTTTTTCTATAATGGTGCACAATGATGAATATTTGAGAGACTGTTTGTTTGACCTAAAAAAAAACAGTGGAAACAATAAGAGATGGCCCAATTTGTCGCAATAATGGAAAATACGTAAGCTATCTAATGACTTGTCCAATACAAAAAGCTGAAACAGAGATATTTATCAAAATAGTTCCAAAATTAGAAGTTCCACAATCTTCTTGCTTATTAACCTAACATTCCAAGTGTCATCCATCGAAAATGATAAAATGTCCAATACGAAGAATACTTAATATCTCAAGTGATAATGTGTAATGATTCTCGTATCTTGGTTATATATATGATACAAGTGAAATTATTAAGTATACTAGATATCAGATACATCATTAATGAATACATATTAATATGTCCACAGTGGGTTGTCATGCTTTCGTATCTTATTTTCCATACTTATACTATGTTATATTCGTATAACATAATTAGCAGGCATATAATGAATACTCAAGATATAAGATAAAGCACAGATTAAAGATACAATTTTACAATAAAAAGATGAAGAATTGATAAATTAATTTCACAATGGTCCATTGGGATGCATGTTTGACCAATCATAAGGAGTGTAAATGGGATGAAATTGAAGCCATAGCTCTGTTGGGATCAGAGCTATAATACTTTCTCATAATCCAACTATTTTTCCATTATAAGGCCATGGAATTAAGTAGTGTGCAACACAGATTCAACTATTTAAAAATGAAAGTGATAATCGTACAAATAAAAGCACTAATGAGTAAAACCACATATAAAAGATATCAAGATTGTAACTTTTTTCCCAACTCTTATGTAGTGCCACATTGCAAGATTTAATTAGGTATGAGATTAGGTTGTGTTTGGATTAAGTGATTTGATATATGTAATATGAATTAATTAATGTATTTGAAGATTCACTTAAATCAATACTATATAGTCACAATCCATTCAGATTGCATAAAATTTAGTTTAAAATGAATGTGATGAATCTCGAATAAATATCAATTGAAATATCATCAATAAATTTACTATTATAAACTTCAAATTCTTAAATCCAAATACAACCAAATAGTCCTTAGCTTTTGTAACTTTCCCTTTTTTACTTTTGTTACATTTTCTTCTTTTGGCATCTACAGCTTGATGAGAGAGAGAGAGAGAGAGAGAGAGAGAGAGAGAGGGAGGATATCTGAAACTTGAAAATGGTTATTTGAAGTTATAAGATCCAAATGTTTTCATGATGAGGCACACACTATGATTTTTAATTCCTTTTTAGACATTTTTAAGTGAAATTATGAGCTGTTGAATTGCATGTGATAATATCAGTATTTTATTTTAGGCATGAATGTAATCATCAGCTCACTACTCCACTTACATTTAGAAGGACTTTTGGCTAATTAAACTTATGTTAAATGTTCCATAAGTCGTGCGATTTAAAAGCTTATTAAATGTTAAGTCTTTGTTGAATTATTTGGATATAAGATAACACAATGAAGTTTCTAAATGTAAATAATCAATTACGACAACCAAATTTTATAAACTATATAAAATAAAAAGATCCCTCATTTAAAAAAGAGCAAAAAACAAGTACTATTCTCTTAAATTTTATTTTGAAGCAACTAAAATCTCTTTTATATATTATTGCTTCCAAAAACACATTAGAGAAAAATGTTTGAAAGCTTCTTTAAACTCCAACAAACTTAATTTTGTAATTTTCAATTATAAGTCTCATGTTGTTTACATCACGTGGTCTAAATTACATTGTTTTGTCTTAAAAAATGTCTAAAAAACCATTGAAAACGACCATTCTATGCTGTCCAAATATAAAAGAAAAAAAAAAGTGATTTTTAACATAATTATCAATGTATAAAAGCAAAATAAAATAAAGCCTAGAAAGATGAAAACGTGATATCTATTTTGGTGTATTTGAAATCCAAAGCAATCTTTCCAGCTAATGGGCCAGACTTTACTAAAGCCCACTCAAATGGGCTAAACTATTTCAGCGTAATCTTTTTTTCTGTATTGGGCTGTCGTGAATTGTGAGAGGAGGCCCAATAGCTTTACAAGTTAGCTATGGCCCCTTTTATCGAATGATTTATATCATATTAACACAATCTTATGATTTAATTAAATTTTAATGTAATATTTTTAACCAAAGTGTTAAACTTTCATGGGTTGTAATTTCACTTCAAATTTTCTCTTGTTTCATGTCTGTTTATGCAAGTCTTGCACAACACACATGTTTCTTGTATAAAATGGAGTATTTTACAAAATGGTCGAAGAACGTCTCTCGTGTCCTATCCCCGAGCTAGTGTAATGAAATACGAGACGTAACATTTCAATCTTGTAAAGTTGTCTTGACCCTAAGAACTAGTGAGAGTCATCAATTACAAACCAATGTGTTCCACCTCCTCTTTCAAACGCTAAACAAGATCATGTGCATTACTAATAGTGTTATTATATTTATGTGATATGTAACAATATTATTGAAAGAAGAGATCGATAAAACACAGTTTGAAATAATGAATCTCATGTGGATCTCACAACATGAACTTTCTAAAAAGATAATCATATGTATTGGTTGTCAATCAATTTCCATCATTTTTGTCAGATATATATCAAGATGATGTGGAATTTATGCTTTTTATTGATACGAGATCTTTTGATGCAAGACTGAAAACTTTTAAAACTTAGTTATGAACATAATAAAACATATGATTTTTGTAAAAAAAAGTTCAATTCCTTGTGCGTAATTATGTTCTTACCCAAATACATATTTTCACCAAACTATTGTTATTTTGAAACGAAGATATTACACCATATATGCAAGCAAATACTCAAATCTGGATAGATCATTTGGCTCATGTTTTCTTTAACATAATTTGGAGTGAGTGTATATTAAAATTACATCGTTTTGATAGTGATACAAATTAAAGTGGGATAATTGATCATGATTCAGGACTAGTCCAAATAGATATGCTGTAAAATAAGCTTGCACCATTCTCACAACACAAACATCGATCACTATTAAAGAAAACGAGATGATATGACCCATCGATCTATCACATATACTTCTACACTAATTAATCATCGATTTCTCATTATTAAAAAAGAAAATAAAATAAAACTGAACTCATGTGCAAAAGATGGCAACAAAATGATTCGGATCACATTTGCATCAGTAGATAACTCATACAGATTGCATTGATTATTCAAATTACGTGCATTTTGTTTTCTGGGTCTCTTTTTGCATGCAAATCCTCACGTACACATTCGAAGAATTAATCTAAAATAACCATAGATTTCTCTCATGGATTATGCTTTTCAGATTTGCGAACAATAAAAAACATAGTATGAAAAGAGAGAAAAAGAACACAAACACCATTGCTTTTGCATCGTTGAAGCAAATAACTATGAGAGAGAAAATCAGACAAGCAAAAAGAACAAGAAGATGATGTTTCAGATTTTAGAGAGAGAGAGAGAGAGAGAGAGAGAATGAGAGCTCTAAGTACGTTTACATGTATATATATTTAGAGAGAGAGTGAGGAGAGTTCTATAATACGGACGGCTACACGAAGATCACGTGGACTACAACAGGGTTGAGTAGTGCCACGTGGACTACATTTGAATCCAGCGAGCTAATTGCGTGGGGTTGACTACTCCAGGAATGTGGGCCCCATTGCTCTTCAATAAGTTCGCCACCTCAGCATAGCTCTGCGGCTTCGACTTCCCGCTCGGCTCGGCTTCCTTATTCGGCTGGCTCTGCCTGTTCCTCTTCGACTCGGATGAGCTAACCGGCACAGCCTCGGCTCGGCCCGGGTCGAACTTCTGCCCGAACAGCGTTCCCTTAGTTAGAAACTCGTAAGCCATGTACCCGGCTAAAAGCCGGTTAGAAGAAACCGGCTGCTGCTCGGCTCCCTTCCACGGCTGGCTTGTCCCACTAACGGCACGAGTAACGGACGTTGGTGAAACTAACGGTTTCGGTAACGTGGAAGGATGAAATGGCTCCACCTCTTTCCGCTTCCGTGACCCCCCAGGCGTTAATATTCTGCGCGAGTTGTAACTCATCTTGACCGTCAATTTTATTCGGAGGGTAAAATCGAATGCCACGTCAGCGAGATTCTTCAAGGGCAAAAACGTCAGTTCAAGGCGAAAAAAACGAAGAAAAATAAAATTGATTGTGAAACGGCCAAAACGGTTTTTAAAAAAATAGAGAAAATAAAATGTGAAAAAGAGAAATCAGAACTACAGTTGAGGAGGAAAAGAGAGCTTTAAAAAAAGAGCATTTTGACTTTAAAAATATAAAAGAGAAAAATAACAAGAGGTTGATTATATTTAATAATGACACAGAATTATTTAAATTTGGATAGAAATGTTGATGAACAGTACAGGGATGGGAAGACGTGATTATCGGAAAAATTATATATCGGAGCCGCGGACGGCGGATCTGGAGTCGGAGACGCCGGAGTGCTATCTGCCTCCGCCGTGGGCGATTGAGAGAGAGAGAGAGAGAGAGACGGTGGGGATGGGAGGGAGAGAGAGGGAGGAGGAGGTTTGTAGAGAGAGAGAGAGAGAGAGACAGGGGAAAAGAGGTCGGAGGGTTACGGCCAGCGTGCTTCTGCATCATTTATAGCAATAGGTCTGAATTTATTACCCTCTTGTTTGTATATTTATTACTGAAATGCCACCGGATAATGTTATCCTCATAGATCTGGGGATTTAATTTAAATGTCCATTATGACCCTCTTTGGCCATACTCTTGTGGAACGATGGCAAGTCTTTTTACGTAATTTACATAATTATATAGTTTCACCTTTTCTTTTATTTCTTGATGATGCACGATAAATGATAAGTTCTTATAATTTTATTTTGTTTGTGTAATTGTATCAATGTTGCTTTATTTTAATTTTTTTTTAACTTTTTGAGTGAGTTTTTCAACTGATCATTTTAAATGCAATGAGTTAACCCACAATTTACATTGTAAATGTAAATTGATATAAATAAATTTGATTTATGAGTAAACAAAATTCGACGGAAACTATTTGTCAAATTTAGTTTTTATGTTTTTATTTTTATTATTATTAATTACTGTGTTCGCCCATCTGACAAATTCACCAAATTATTGAATATTAATTATATAAATCTTAAAATATCTATCATGGACAGTTTTTAATAAATCTATCGACGATGTTTAATGACCATATTCTTTAAAACTATGAAAAATGAAATTAATAGATATCTTAAAAATGTGAATATCAATAATCAACACATTAATATATGAAACTATGAGTAGGGTAATGTTACTTATGTATTAATATATCATAGAGTCTCGAAAGGACTTATAATGACTTTAGTAGGAAAGTGTAGAAATGTATGACACATTTGTCCCACATTTATGAGAAAAAAATTAAAAAGATGATGGAAAAAGCAAATAAATAGAGACCAAATACAATGCTCAAGGAAAGAAATATTCTTTCCAAATATAGTTAAATAATATAGAAACGATGTGGGATATATGACGCACAATACGAGTATAATTATTTAAATATAAATTTGAGTTTGTTTTGAAAATAAATTATATGATCTCTAAATTAAAAGGTTAAGGTGAAATCATAAAGAATGAGATTTGAAGGAATACAATTTTTGAAGGGTACTATAAGAAAACAACATTTGATTCAAGATCAAATGTGAAGATGATGTTTGTAAAATCAATCTTAGAATGTGGTGTTCTTTGATATTGAAGATTGTTCTTTAATGATACAATCACGTTCTATTTGAAATCAAGTTACCGAACCTTGAAATTAACTTTTCATGCAATATTTTTTTTGATTAAATCGTATCAAATTGAACTGAATTTTTATCAGCTAAACCCAAGTTTTCAATTAATGGTATATGCTCAGATCTAATGTTGTACAGTTCTTGATTCATCGTGTTGGACTTGTTTCATCCAATTTTCATAGACCAATATTTTTATTGATCAACTACTTAGATCACACGTTATAATATTGGAGGAGAAGAAAAAAAAAATATTTTTCTTAACTAACAAAAGGGAAAGAAGAAATAAACTGAACACACTTGCAATTGGGAAATCTTGCTCTTTTATTCTATATAGGTGTGTAACATCTATAAAATGTTAGGCCAACCTTTTATTACTACTACTATAATTGAAGTTAAATTCAAATTCTTGTTCAACTTAATAATGACATGCAATTCACAATTTTAAGCACCTTGCATTTTCAATAAATTAAATGTGCACATATATAGATTGTTCATAATTTTCGATTTCTTTTATTTTTCAATAAACTATTATTCAATATACCACAGACCTTATAATTCGAACAATATATCATCCTTATATGAATGTAGATTATATTGATCCGGATTCGAATCCAGGATATCATTCAATAAAAATTATAGCACTTCTATAACTACATACATCATTTAATTTGTACTTTTACAAAATCTAATACACTCCTCATGATTCGACATTTTTCATATGGCTCATCAATATTGTGCGACGTTTACAATACAATAGTATTCTATACAATCTAATAACAAACCTATAATTTCACTATTTTTTCGATATCTCCAATTTCAATATTTTTCAATATTTCAGATGTAGTATTTCTTTGACCCACTTAAATTTGATTGTAACATAACTTTAAAACAAATAATTTAATTTACTAAAAAGAAAAACTCAAATTGGAAACGTGGTAAATTGTGGTTCAATCTTTTCCTACCCGTTTTTGGTTTCTCAAAATGTCATCACCTAACCTTCTTAATCTAAGTGTAGCATTCTATTTTTAATAAGCTGAATTATCACACCCTAATTTTCTTAAAAAATTTATTACAATTTATTTTATTCATTCATTTACAAAATATTACCATAGTTCTTCTTTATTGCACTCGATAATATACAAGTAGTATATATTAGTATTATCATCCCTTTATAGAAAATCCTAAAACATTCACGGTGGACAATTCTTAATGATCTCATATTCTAATTATATAAAAGTGAAATTAACAAATATGTTGGATATTCGACCCATCAACCGTAATGACATATTAACCGGCAGTGGCCGGGTAGGTAGCATTACTTCAATATGCTAAGTCCTATATACAAATTGAACTCCCAAATTAATTTGTTCTTCGAATTATTTTGTTCTTCAAATTATTTTCGAACAAGAATGTGACGGTCTGATAGCTATCCCATCTTAATCAGAGGCCCAATGCCATGAGAGCTTGCCATTGCACATTCATTATATTGCCAGCTACTGTTATTGCATTAGCCATATGTTTACACGACTAAGGTTATCCACACCTCAAAAATATGAAACACATTTTAAAAAATCAATTTTATAACTTTATTTAAAAATAAAATAAAATAAAAGTGCAGTGCGTTCAATATTTTATGAAGTGTGTATAGTCTAATCCATGAGTAAATATCAAATGTTGGTAATGTAACCACTCTATTTTAGGTGGGCCAGATTTTGATATTCTATAAATTTATTTAGCTATTAAAACTTATCAAAAGAAGGTTGGACCCCACTGATGTCAATTGCTCACCTTGTCATGTAATGCTAATTACTGATCTGGAAATTATATATTTGAGTTAATCACTTAAAATACCCAAATTTATATAAATTTAAACTATTATACTCATCAATATAGTCAATTATCCCAATCTACCCAAAATTATAAGTTAATGTTCCCAAATACCCAAATTTTTTGTCAAATAATTAAAAAATCCTTAAGACCCACTTTTGCAATTAATGTTTATTTTTGAAAGTGTTATATCCAAACTCAATTTTGCTACTTCCAAACCATACATATTTTCCAAGAATTTCCATAAAACCCAAACCATATGATTTATGGATACAATCCGAAAAACGGTATATCGGCTGGAAACCTTGCTAGTCGTACGCTTGATCTGTTTACAGGTCAAAACAGACTTGATAGATGTAACAACGCCACGTATCGGCCTCGGAAAAAGATCCTTGAAAAATGGTATCAGAGCCTGGTTTTATTAAGAACTAAGTTTATATTTATTATGTTTTATCTGCAATTAACTTTGGTGAGGAGAATCTTTCGAGAAAAGAATGGATCTGGACATTTGTCTAAGATGTAGATCTTACAGGGAATATCGTCAAATGTTGACGATGAAAGCTCAAGAGCATGTGCAGAGGGCAATGTATTGGAACCACCAATACGCCTAAAGACAAATGGCAGGTGCCACTGCAGCAGTACTGAGGCATTGTACAGGAGACCAGACGGAAACGCCTTGAAAAACATTAAGACGGCGGATCCAGAAGATACTCCAATTCTTGTAGGAGCATTTTCAGAGGATGAAGCTTCTACCCGACGAGCATGGGGATTGTGGGTTTGTCTAACTGAAATGGACAAGGTCAAGTACCCATTCAAGTTCTTTCAGAATTCAGCAAATGGATCTTTTCTGCTGAATTCCATGACAGGAACGACGACGAGCTTTGCAGAGGATCTTTTTGAAACAAAAAGAAGGATCCTTTGGGAAAACAAGATTCCGGCAAGCAAAGAGACTTACCGGAAATTCTGCAACATGGCACATATTGGCCGATGGACAGATCATGTCTGCCAAGCGTGTCCGGAGCAGAAAGAACCCGAGTTCGGGAAAGGGTTTCGACCTAAACCCGACCGACGAGAAAGAGGGGCAGAATAGGACAAAGGGCCTGCCCAAAAGAAGTCTTATCCGCGGGGACCACGAAAGCCGAATTTCTAAGATTCCCCGACAAAGATAAGATGGGTTGAGTCACGCCCCACCAACATCGCATGCGAGAAAGTCACGGGAGGAAAAAGTAGATTCCCCGACAATTTCACATGGGATGAGTCACGAGAAAGAAAAGCTGGCAATCACGCACTCAGTGGAGGATCCACTTAGAAAAAGGTGGACAGCTGGCTAAAGCAAGTTTGAAATCCAAATTTCAAGTCCGGATTTCCATCTATAAAGAGGCGAGCAGAAGGAAGCTAAGGACTTCAAAGATCAAGGATTCTCCATAGTTTTCTTCAAAACAATATCTTCCTTGTAATAGTTTAAGTTTTTCTGAGTTTCAATTTTAGTTTATGTATAAACGAGTCACAACCATCTCAATGAGAGGCTGATCCTGTTTTCTCCTCCCAAAAGGAGATTACAGATTATGTAATAAATATATTTTAGTTCTTAATAAAAGAGGCTTTTGCTTCAACGTGTCTCCGTTCGATTTGTTTATCTGTTGGAAGGACCACCTTGTACACCTGGTGTAGGAAACGAACCAAGGTTGTGCTGGACAGTTGCTGAAGGAGCTGGATAACTTGTAGACTAACTTCCCTAAGGTTGAAGTTGAACAGTGAGGAGCTGTTCGTAAAACAGTTTGAGGGCAGTAATTTTCCAGCTGGTGGTGTTGCGAGCCACCTCACCCGGTACTGTTCTGGTCGAAGAAAGGTATGATCTCCAACGGATTAATTTATTTTACGGAAGCATGTTGGGCTTGATTGTTAATCAAATTAATTAGGATTTTGTATAATAAATTATATGGGGTGGAAAATGGAAAAACTTGGTGGAAAAAGTATGTTGGAAAGTTAGTAAAATTTTGGATGTTTGTGAAAAGTCAAAAGGAATAGTAGAAAGTGGGTATATGGAGATAATAAGTTATAATTGTGGGTATATGGAGATAATAGATTATATTGGTAGGTATAAAATGTATACTTCATATGAAAGTGGGTAAATAGTGATTCCAACCCTATATATTTTGTGTTAAGCTGTCACCTATCCATCATCATAAATGTATTTTAATGCAGTTTGAAGTTTTTCCGAATTGAGTCAATTTGTTTTTTGTTTGTAAAATATTTGATTTATACACTCCTTTTCATTTTTTAATTAGATTGGTTTTCATTTGTAAAAATTCGAGTTATTGTACTATCATTTATGTTATAATTTTGTCTTGATAAATCTGAAAAAGGCTCATTATATAGACCACTAAAGTTCATATATGGTCTAAAGTTGGTGAAAATTGGTTTGATTCGTGCATAAATAGGATCCATCTTATAAGAGTTTTCGCATATATCTCCATGTACATCACTAGTTTTAGTAGTTCATTGCATCAAGCTCGATATTCAGTCAAAATAGGATTAAAAAATGAGCTTATCATCGTTAGAGGAACGAAACGAGAGAACTGTATAATGGAATGGCATTTCTCATATATAGAAGAATGAAGCTACAAAACATAAAACAATAGACTGTATTGAGAATAGCAATCATCGACATGTTATTAACGGGGGAGGGGCTATTTTGTAACAGAAATTACTTTTTCCTGAGATCGATGCCAGCCTTCTTAGCCACTGCATCCAGTCCGTTCTTCTCGATGGTCTTTATGGCTTTGGTTGACAGTCGCAACTTCACAAAGCGCTTTCCAGCCTCCCACCAGATTCTCTTGTATTGCAGATTCACAAACTGCCGCCTTATTGTCTTGTGATTCGAGTGGGATACTTTGTTTGCCTTGTTTGGTTTTTTCCCCGTGAAAGGGCAGACTCTACCTGAATTTAATTAAAACACCAACAGTTTAAACATAGGATGAATCAGAACTATGAATGGAGCATATTCCTTCTTCTTGATGAATTTTCAAACCCAAATAATAACCTCAATCACTTTCCTTGTTTCAATATAACCAGTTACTAAAAATGCTTTAGCTTACTTCATCATGAATTGATAAAATGGATGCACTATGGTAGAAGACTCCACGGTTAATGTTCGATTTCTCAGAACACATTTGCTAAGTTTCTTGTATTCTATCAGATATAAGATCATGAAAATCAAGTAATCAACTAATACTAAGATGAGCCTTATCTAGTTCTAGTTCTGCACAGAGACGGTCAAAAAATGTTCTATAAAAACATACGACTATTTTCCTAGAGTACAACAATCAGTTTTGGGAATTAGCATCGCTAATCAAAGGTAAACTACATAGCTACTCAAATTAGCAACGGATTGCTTAAAAGGCATTAAAAAGGATCAGACATCAGAGTATTATATCATAATGTTTAACTGCTGAGTTATTATATCAGCACCAAGAAACTGGTATTACAAGTACTTGAACATGTGGCTCTTTAATTTCAGCAACCTTTTGCTTTCTCTATGTTTAACAAATAAAACGGCTAAATGGCCATCCTTGCAGATATATATGCTTGGTGAAGAGCCATTGCAATGCAGAAATCCTAAAACTTACAACATTGTTAGCATTCAGAAGGCTTGCTTCAAAGTATCGAAACTATTTCTTTGTCATCACAGACTTAACTGCTAGCTTTTTAAATGAATCTCAGCCACTCGGAATCAATGAAGGATAAAAGCCCCAACCTTTCTACCCAATCTGAGTTCACACTGATACAACTGAGCGGGATGCAATCATCTCAAAGAAACTTTAATCGCACGAAAAATAAAACCAACAAATCACCACAGCTTCATGTCATTCCTTAACTAACACAATTACTGTAACATGATTACTGATTAATATATTTCAAGAGCTCCATTAAGAAAACAAAATCTTTCCAATTAAATCTCAATCAATTTCTAACTACATAATGCACTGCCTACTACTCTATTTTGTTCTGCTTCTATCACTGTTTCAGTGAGCTCCATGACTCAACATTCAATCCAAGAACTAGTAAAAGAAACAAAATTGGTACTTTCAGCTTCAATGTTTGTCCCTTATCACATGACAATTGACAATTATAATTCATGAAAATTTCTTTTCCTCTTCTAATGAATCCTAAAAACACAAAACCCTCATACAAACATAGACTAATCATCTTACTCTACACAAAACGGATGAAAAAACCAAAAACGGAAACAAAATTCATAATTCAAATTAAAGAGAGAAGGGAAGGAAATTACGGGCAACTGGCTGAAGAGAAGGCCTGAGAGGCGCGGAAATCGCAGTAGGAACAATTTTTTCGAACTCCATTGATGAGATTTTGATGCCACTCAACTGCGATGCAACGAAACCAATTTCTAAACTTGTTCTCGCACTCTTCAATGAAAGTCTGCCAACATTTTGGGATTTTCCTGCCGCCACGCCCACCATTGCTGGTCCAATAATAGCTGAAATCGTCGCCATTCCTGAAAATTAGGGTTTCTTCTTGCACGAAGACCCTTCGTCGTCGTTTTATCCACCGTTTTCTTTTGTCCAGAGAAAATGTTTCAAGAAAGAGGGATTAAGGAGAAGGAAAACGGTGAGGATAAGGGAAAGACCAGAGTTTCATTTTCGGACCTTATTTTTGAGGTTTTTACACTTTGACCCCTGTACAATTCAATAATTGTATAAACGCATCCACATTCATTCATCAATTATGCATTATTATCCCCCTATATTTGTCAATTTTCGTTATAACTCATTTTTTGAACCTACATTCCACTTACTTTCTTTCTAACATGTTACATTAAATTAATTTTATTTTAAATTTTGAGAACGTTAATTTATTGAAACAATTTCGTCTTATTTTTTCTATTAATGTGGACAATTAATATTTGAATTTATGACATTTTGATCTATTTAATATATTATATTTTGAATTATCATTCGAATTTTTATACCAAATTTCAACTTTCAATATTTCAATTTTCTTATAAAAAGAACTACTTGAATTTTCTTTAATAATTTCAACCAACGAAATTGTTTACAATTGTCTACATGGGTTCTTAATAATGCATCTCATCTCACAGAATTATTTACATTTATTTGTTGATTCAATAATAACGTTTTTATAATTAAAATAGTTCTAGAAGTAAGACATATTCTTGAATGTAGGAGTATTATATTAGAGCCCATTTTAAAAATAGTATAGGTGGGTCTGAAAGGTGGCCATTCAGTTTCAACTTTCTACTGTAGGCTAGTTTGGATTGAGGAATATGTTAGTTAACCACCTTAAACCCACATAATTTTAGTTTGGATTGATGGTTGTGGCCCGATTTTGTTAATGGGCTCGGAATTATAATTGATGAGGTGGGGATGAGGGTGGGCTTGGGGAGTGTTAATTACCCACCAAAACCGGTGGGTTTACAAACTCATTTTCATCTTACTTTTGCATAAATGTAATATTACATTAATGTCATTCCTTATTAGACCCTTATTCCTCAAAATATTACAATAGACCCCGAATATTAAATTTATTTATAAATAACAATTTTCATGTTTCTTAATTAGTAGTAAAATACCCTTTATATAGAATTATTATTATTATTATTATTATTATTATTATTATTATTATTATTATTATTATTATTATTATTATTATTATTATTATTATTATTATTATTATTTGTTGTTGACAAATGTTGAACAATAATTTAATTTATTTTTGTTCACTATAATTACGTACTTAAGTCTAAAATGTCTCATTTTCTCCACCTAGTATAGAGAGTATGAAAGAAAAAATAAAATCAATAACTTTTTTACCCAAAATTATTTCAAATTCATCATTTTCATTCGTAATTTTAATAAATTATTATTTTATTTCATATTTGCAATTTTGATGGAGGTGGAAGTGGGGTGTAAGGTTTGTTTTTTGGTTAGCAGATCACAATTTAAAAACATAAAGGACATTTTAGGTATTTTAGGGACATATGATAATAATCAAACAATCCAAACATAAAGTTAAAAATTAAACCACCTAAAAAAAGTCACAATACTTCAATCCAAACAAAAATTTCAACTAATCATACTACTAAACATGCAATCCAAACAAAAAAATATGTCAGAGTTAAAATAAACCTACTATATCCCACCTAAACAATCTCAATACTCAATCCAAACTATAGACAAAATGAGTTAATGATAAGTTGATGCAAAATTTTATATATATCAAACTTTGCTTCAATTTGTGCAGAAAATATTAAAAAAAGTGACAAAAAATCTGAAATATTTCTATTACATCAATGGGCTTTCACATTGTTGTTTCAGCTCTGATATTAACTGCAATTTTCAGCTTTAGCCAAACACCTTTGATCAATTCATCAAGAACAGATGAAGAAGCACTCATTGCTTTCAAATCAAGAATCACTTCAGACCCTTTCAACATATTAACAACCAATTGGTCCACCACCACTCCCATCTGCACCTGGTTAAGTGTTTCCTGCAACGGGAAAAGTCGAATCAGGGCCTTAAACCTCTCAAGATTGAATCTTGGAGGCACCATTGGTCCAAATCTTGGAAACATGACGTTTCTAACCTCATTAGATCTCAGTCTCAACAGATTCACAGGGCCCTTCCCTGATGAATTGGCTAAACTACGTCGTTTGAAAGAGATCAACCTGGAGTTTAACAATTTCACTGGAGATTTGCCTTTCTGGCTTGGAAGCTTCACAAAACTTGAACTCATTGTTCTGCAAAACAATAGCTTCACGGGTTGTATACCGAATCTGTTCACGTTTCAAAGCTTCAAGTCTTGAATATGTCATACAATTGGATCCATGGAAAGATCCCAGAAGACATGGGTAATCTTTCCATGCTTCAATCCTTGGACTTGAAGTATAACCAGCTAACAGGATCGATACCAGCCTCGATTCTCAATCTTTCGTCACTTCAATTGCTTGATCTCACATCCAACAACTTATCATGGCCAAATCCCGACAGATATTTGTGATAATCTTCCAAGTCTAGAAGGCCTGTTTCTTTCTATGAATCAGCTTTCTGGCTCGATCCCTTCAAACCTGCATAAGTGCAGAGCTCTTCAGCGTTTATCGATGTCGTTAAATCAACTCAATGGAAGCATTCCACGAGAGATAGACGAGCTAACGAAGCTGAAGAATCTGTACTTAGGAGCAAACAACTTCCAAGGTACAAATTCTCATCTTAGTTAGTAGTATTATCGAATCAAAGTTATTTATCAATAATACTGTGTCCTGATCTAATCTTGCAGGTGGAATTCCACTAGAAATAGGCAATCTTTCGAACTTAGAGATATTTAGTATACGAAAAATGTGGTTGACAGGGAAAATCCCTGACTTTATCTTCAATATGTCTTTGCTAAAAGAGATGGACCTTGCTTACAATAGCGTCACAGGAAGCCTCCCATTGGACATTAATCAGAGTCTTCCCAATCTTGAGTGAGCCTATCTTTAGTCCAATCGTCTCACGGGCCAAAGCTTGTCGGGCTTTATCCACTGCGACAAGCTTTGGCTTTTACAACTGTCGAAGAATCAACTCACAGGCTTCTTACCAAAAGAAGTTGGAAACATGACTAATCTCAGGATTTTATTCATACATGAAAACAACATGACAGGTAATTCTAGGACATGTCAAATATTTAAATAGTGTATTTCAGCTAAACTGCTAAAGTGACATGTTTGTTATAGGACAAATACCTTCTGATATTGGTAATCTTTACCTGGAGAGGCTTTCACTGGCCAACAATGGCTTTTATGGCCCCATCCCGGCTTCCATTTTCAACATCTCGACGTTGATCGAGCTTGAGCTTTCTTCCAATCACTTCAGTGGCCAGCTTCCAGCATCATGAGCTCTTTCACTTCCCAATCTTGAACTGCTGTTTCTGCGTAACAATAGCTTAAGAGGATCATTCCCAAGTTACATAGCCAATGCTTCGAAATTATCCATTGTAGAGATTAATAGTAACTCATTTAGAGGCCCTGTTCAAGATTTTGGTGATCTAAGACTCCTTCAACGCCTTGTGATTGGAGACAATAACTTTACAGGTGAATACCCCAACCAGGAGCTCAGATTCATCTCTTCGTTACAAAAATGTCGATACTTGGAGATCCTGGAAGTCTCGTTAAACCAGTTTAATGGTATAATTCCAGCTTCAGTTGGGAATCTTTCCAACTCCCTTCAGATTTTCAGAGCATTTGGATGCAAAATTCAGGGCCCGATTCCAGGTGGGATTGGAAACTTAAATAGCCTGGAATCATTAGATTTGGATAGTAACGAGTTGACAGGATTCATCCCGACAGAAATAGGCAACCTGAAGAACCTGGAAGTCGCATATTTCGAGTACAATAGACTTGAAGGGCAAATCCCGTCAAGCCTCTGCCACGTAAGCAGTACTGGGAGACTTGTACCTGAGTAACAACGTGCTCAATGGTACAATACCTGAATGCTTAGGCAATCTCACATCCCTGAAAAGATTCTTCTTGGATTCCAACAGATTGACTTCTGTGGTTCCAAATTTATGGAACAATACTGATCTTTGGGGTCTGAACTTGTCTAACAACATGTTAACAGGACAGGTATCATCGGAGATTAAAAACCTTAAGGCCTTTAAAACTCTCGACCTGTCTTGGAATCAGTTTTCAGGTGATATTCCAGGCTCTATCGAAGGGAAAGTGTGGACAAATTAAAGGGAGACGTTTACAGCTATGGAATAATATTGTTGGAGATGTTTACGAGGAAGAAGCCAACATAGAAAACAGAGAAAGTGAGTGAAGTAGCATTCCCTGGTTTGCTAGCAAAGAGAAGATCAACATTTTTTGAACAAGAAGCAATGTGTGTCATCCATTTTCCGACAGGCAATGAGATCTATGTCTAACATTTTCATCGGATGAGAGAATCAACATGGTGCAAATGCTGGTTGCAAGCTGATTAGGGCCACGTTTCTAGAACGTTCCACAAGGCATCAATCACTCATCCATAATTTTTAATCACATATGATCAATTGAGCATTTCCATTATATGTTGTGAAATTTAATATACACTAAGAGGGTGTTTGGCTAAGCTTATAAGCTCCATAAAAGAGCTTATAAGATGTTAAGTGCTTATAAGTTCCTTAAATGTGTTTGGCTAACTTTTAAAAATAAGATCTTATTTTATGAGCTTATAAACTCTTTTTTGAAAAGTTGGGAAATCCTAACTTATTTCTAAAGTAAGAGCTTATTTTTCAAAACACCTTCAAATTTAATCATTGAAATTACACAAATGCCATTATTAACAACTTATAAGCTCCAACATCTTATTTACCCAAACACTTCAACAACTTATATTAAACTTAAATTAAACATCTTATAAGCTCTAAAAACATCTTATAAGATATGATAACTTATAAGCTCTAAAAATAAGCTTAGCCAAACACCCCCTAAAGTAATAATTATTAGAGAACACATATCATTGTCTTATTAATTTGGATTCCCTTCTAAGATATACAATTACTTATATTTAAGCTTATTTTATATCATTAATGGTAACGTATATAAATTACTAAATATTGAATATTTTCAACCAATATATATATATAATCAACATCAACTTATTTTCTTAATGTTCAAAGAGAAAATGAAATATCATTTATTAATTTATTCATTAATATTGTTTCATTTTATCACATGATATACAGAATGAAATTAAATATCATTGAAATAATTCAAATTAGAGAAGAAACATTTTAGTATTCAAGATTTTATTTGAGTACTGTAACTAGAATATCAATTATTTTAAATGTATACAGTAAAATTTTATGTATATAATCATAAAGGCAAAAACTTATATGCCTTTGGGGCACATAGGGGTACAGATCTAGGTGTTATATACATGTGTAACACCCCGTTTTCAGAAAATTTGCATAGCATATTTTTATTCATGAATCTTTTTTTTTTAAATGATTTATTATAAATAATCTCTATATATCAAGCTTTATGTTTTACCAAAAGAAATGAGCTAATGTTTCTTTAAGTATGAAAAGTCTTGCAGGATAGCTACCCGAAGAGACTGAGTTGATCGTGATGCACTCGACACACACGGGTAAAAGGATCGTATAAAAAAAAAAAGATATAGATAAGTTGAATTTTAATAATTATTAAAAGAAGCATGACTAATGTGTTCAATTATAATTATGTGGAATTTATATTATATAGTTTTATGTGAATCAATTATGTGACTCTATGACGTATAATATTGTACATACTTTCACGCATAATTAGATGATCAAATATTATGAAGACTTTAATTTAAAGATGTCTAAATTGATTTCAAGTAATGTCCATAATCTTACATGTCATCTTATTTATGTGTGACATTATACCATTTCCCACACATATATGATAATTAAGTTTACATGAATTAAACATTATAGGTAACAATTACATTAATATTGAAACTACTATGATCATCAGTACAAACTCTTTTGTGTCATATTAGATGACAATACACTCAAGCCTCATGCCTCCATCAAATCCACCACAAGTCTGAATGCTTTTAATTATCACACCTTTAGTGGATAAATACTACAAGAGGTGATCTATATGTTTGTACATATTAATTTATATTATTTTTTTACAAGATCTACATGTATAATACATGCATTATACCATAATTATACACTATATATATAGATATGTGAAGGGGGATAGACATCCCACCCCTCTCATTTTTGATCTCTCTCTCTCTCTCTCTCTCTCTAGCCTTTTGCTCCTCCCTACTCTTTCTTCCCTTCTTCACAAAAGTACCTTCACTCCCACCTTCAAACAAGCTGCCATTTCCAAGAGTTAAGTGAAAAAGGCAAGATCCTTGCAAGACAAGAGGAGAAATTAAGCTCAAAGTACAATCTCCTCAAGCAACATCTCAAGAACACATAATTTGTTTGCAAATCAAGAGGTAGTTTGCTAAATCTCACAAATCTTTTCCTTAGGAGCATGATTAGGTTCTAAATGTTGAAATGCATGTTGAAAAAGTATTACATGTTTGTTTCCCCTCATCTAAGTTCATTGCATGTGTGGTCTAAGGGAGATTCTCTTCTAATGTAATGAAACTTGTTGGGTCTATGTGTTTGATCTACAAAATTATGTCATCATTAGTATTGATTAAACAAATACATGTTGCATTAAGCTTTGCATGTTTAATTCTCTCACCAAAAAGTCATTGCATGTAAGATTTAAGGAAGATTGTGAAGAAAATTGTTAAATGTCTTGTTCTAAGTGTTGATCTTCAAAATATGTGATATTTGAGTGTTGAATGTGCAATTGCATTTTGGTTTGGCCTTTGCATGTTTGATTATCTTGCCTAAACTCATTGAGGGTATATTAAACTGAGTGATGGTGATTTCTTAAGGTTAATGGAGTCTTAAAGGTCGAATAATCAAAGAAATAAGTGGATCTAATCAACTCGTGGAAAACTTGTAAATTGCAGTCCCCTTTTACGAATTTTATAAAATCATTTCCTTAGAGTTTCTCAAAACTGTTTAAGTATGTTATCTTACATGAAGTCTTGAGTGTATGGTTAAATTTTGGTAATGTTTGGAGTAGTTTATGAATTATAATGAATTTTCAAAGATTGTCCAATTTCAGACCCGGAATGTGCAGTTTCAGACCATAGAAAAATATTTTTATAAAATCAGTCAATGAATATTTTTCAAAACTGTTCCAGTATGTTATACTACATAAGATTTTGAGTCTATGATAAAACTTTTGTAATTTTTAGATAAGTATATGAATTATAATGAATTTTCAAAGTTAGTCCAATTTCAAATTCAAATTCTGCAATCTTGGGCCTTAGAAAAACAATTTTGTAAATTATCTTAGTCATGATTTTTCAAAGCTGTTTTGGTATGTCATTTTACATGAAGTCATGAGTCTATGTTTAAAATTTGGTAATGTTTAATGAAGTGTACAAATTATAATGAATTTTCAAACATAGTCTAGTTTCAATATGAAATTCTACAGTTTTTGACTTTAGAAGGATAATCTTAGAAATTTGATGAATTATAATTATTCCGAACTGTTTTAGTATGTTTTAATACATGATGTTGTAAGTTTAAATTATTAATTTCAAAGGATTTTAATAACTATGTGATTTATGGTGAATTTTATAAATCAGACTGATATAGAGTACCTTCCAAACAAATGTTTGGGTACAATAGGTTAATTATTAAAGCTTGTGTGTTTGGAACTTATATCTATTGTTATAGCATGACTAACTAAGAGGTATTATGTGAATGATGATTATTTTCATGAATTTTAGATGTTTTGTTATAAATATGAAAATCGTTATATGTTAGCGAGTGTATTTCTATCTACAAGTTACTAGCTTTTGAATCTATTTTTTTATCTATGATTAAAAGTGAGATTCAACCATCTTTTGAAACTGATTTTGAGAAATAAAATGTGAGCTTATGTGTAAGGTGATGAACCATTAGGTTTCAAAGTAATGTAATAGAGTTTTATGAGTTCATAAGGTCTAAATAGTTTTCTTTCAAATGATTATTTGAAGCATGTTCTAAAGAATGTTATGAAGTCTATAAAATTATTTTGTTATGTCTTGTCATGATATACATATGTGGCATGAATGATAAGTATGTTAGGTTATATTGTTGTCCATGACATGACTTCATGGTATGATGCTTAGCTAAGACATGTTAATGAGCATCGAGTAATATGTTAACTAAGTAATTCATGAAAATGGATTAGCATATATTTGTATGATATGATCAAGACGTGATCAAAGACTAAATGTTAATGAATGTGCCGAGTGCAGTACGAGACAACCGGATACTTCAGTGGCTATCCCCGCTTCGAGTGAAATCTTCATGTGGGTAACTTCTACTCTCTACTATGTGTTGATAATTAAATTAGTAAGATATGTATGAAAATCTACGGAGGGAAGCACCGTAGCTATAACCGGGAGGGCTTCACGCCGGGCGACGACCATAAGGGCCAAGTGCCTGGTCTATGAAAGCAAGGTCTTGTGGGTTAGCGTGCCCACATTCCTTAATGTTATGTGACCATAAGGGCGAGAGTGCCTGGTCTAATGTTATGAGGGTCCAAAACAGGTGAGCGTGCCTGTTGGACATGTAGTACGTGCTTAATAATTTAATTGCTTCTATGTATGAGAGAGTATTGTTATCCCACTGGGCTTCCTCTCCGGAGGAATCTCATGATGTTACCTTTAAATCTTTTCAGGTTCAGCTTACAACGAAACAGATGTGTAGCCGGCTGTATGGACTCCTCCCGAGAAGTATATGTTTTGATTAATGTTAATATGTATGTTTCGATGGTGCTTAACACTCTCTGAAACCTTCCATGTTGGTTTAACTGTTTATGTAAGATTTTCATATATTTTAAAATACTTTAAGGTTTTGTCTTACAAATGTGGGTAAGACACGAGTCGGATGTTTACATCTTCATCCTTCATTTTTTTTAAAAGAAAAAAAAACGGGCTCGTGTTTTCATAATTTAGTCTTCCGCTGAGTTTCTTTACGAAAAGAATTTTTAATCATTTTAATTTTTCCTTATACAAATATTTTATTTTGAGCATGTAACGTTATGGTAGTGCCTCAATCCGTCAAAACTGGGTCGGGGTGTTACAACATGTTCTTCAAATGTTATATATATACTCTATAGGTATTATGTTTCTTGGTGTTATAAATATACCCTACATGTATCATATGTATATAAGAGTATTCATGTGATACCTGTAGAGTATATATTTAACATCATATTATAATTAATTTGGGGGCATCATACATTTGGGGCACACAAGCTAGTGCCACTCAATCATAAAAGATTGATGAAAAAATATATTTCATACATATCATGAATAAGAAAATTAAGATTTTACTCAGATTATATTATGTAATAGTTAAGCTTTGAATGGAAAATCAGTAAATGAAGGGAATGACTGATGTTTTGGGTCTTGGTTCTGAATCATGAATAAAAAAACAAAATAAGAAACTATATTTTAAACTAATTCTATTATATTCAGATCCGTGACATAATTGTATTTGAAGAGAAATTACAAAATTATTGGCTTGAAATTCATTATAAATTCCCAGAAGCTCATTGAATAGAACCCCCCCCCCCCCCCCCCCCCCCCATTTTTTTGGACAAATCTACCTATCACTATCACGTAGACTAGATTGGATAATCAATTGCCGGAATTCAAGACTTTGTGATTCATATTTTAGCAAGTTTTATACCACGTATAAACAATCTTTTTTCAATTCTAGATTCACATTTTTCAATTTAAATAAAAAATTATTAAATTAGATTCAAATATTCATGATAATAAGAACCACTCTTATAGAAAATTTTCATGAAAGTGTTTCATATGAGTTTTTTTTTCTTTTTTCAATAATTTAATTCCTAATTATCTTCATTTGAGAATAACAATAATCACTCGTTTAAAAAATGTTAATAGCCCTTGTTCATATAATTGCAAAATAGCATGTGTCAGATTAACCTAACTATCATATTATAAGCCTCGTGTTTTGTGAACAACCAAACCTTGGGATGAGTTGTATACAACTCAGTGTCTTTCAATTTGACTATATAAATAAACTAATTCCAAATTGGACTCTACAAGATTCCAATCTGATCCTCATTCTTCGTATATATTCAATAATAGCTGCCAATAATTAATGGCCTCTACTTAAACAAAAGCTGATCAACTAGTCAATAATAGGGTTGAAACTCAAAGATTTGATTCGCAGTTTGCAAGAGAGAGAGAGAAACAAAGTGTGCAAGTAAAGAAGTAGTTATGGAAGAAGAAAATGGAGAAAATGTATACACACAAGATGGTACAGTTGATCTCAAAGGCAACCCTGTTCTTAGATCCAAAAGAGGTGGATGGACTGCTTGTTTCTTTGTTGTTGGTACTCTCTCTCTCTCTCTCTCTCTCATATGCATATTCAGCTAGCTAGCTTAGTTTCATGGAAGAAATACATGCATAATATTTGCATCTCATCATCATTAATTACATGTTGCAAGTCTATTAGGGTTTTTCAATTCATGACATGAGATAATGAAGAGTATATATATATACATGAATTTCATGATGTCGGTATATGTACACGTACAGTATACGAGGTATTCGAGCGTATGGCGTACTATGGAATATCCTCGAATCTGTTCATATACTTGACCAGAAAACTGCATCAAGGCACAGTAGAATCATCCAACAATGTGACCAATTGGGTTGGGACAATCTGGATGACTCCTGTCTTGGGTGCTTACGTGGCCGATGCTCTTCTGGGTCGATACTGGACCTTTCTTACAGCCTGTGCCATCTATCTCTCTGTACGTTTTTCTATCATATATATCTCTCTATTTTATCATCCCTATCCTTCTTTATTATTTCTACTATCCTAGGTTAATTTGTTACATAATATGTGGTTTCATATGATTACATGATATGAAAACCCGCTAAAATTTGATGATATGGTCGTATCGTATAATAAAAAATACTTACATTGAAAAAATATGTATAACTTTTATAAGGTTAAACAGTAGACTTTCATATAGAGTTTCATGATATGATCATATAATGTAACCTATAAAAAAAACACATATTTTGTAAATCTCGACACAAAAACAACCTTTTATAAAAATAAAATAATTTCAAAAAGATAATCTTGTCAGATTTCTTGAATTGTGGAAAAAAAAAAAGTAACTTCTATTCTTTAATGTGTGTGTGTGTGTTTTTTTTTTTTAATATCGAGTAATATTATTCAACTATATGTATAATGCAGAGCATTCTCATTATACATTGACGTGTTATATGTATTTATTTGGGTTAGGAGTGGGAAGTTGAATATTTATTTGGTTAGTACTGTGGTTGTTACATATGTAGGTATCTCATTCACCACCCTTAAATGCTCTAACGATAATGATTCAATTATTTTGAAAAATTAGCTGTTACATTATTCACACCATCGATTGTACTTACAAGTTGTCCGATTAAGGTGATCTTAAGTCATTCTTTATATAACTGCATTTTATTGATATTATATTCGTTGTCAAATAATAATATGACACCAAAATGAAATAAATAATAATATTATTGATAATGAAAGTACTAAATGGTCTTATTATATTTGTTGATAAAGACAAAGTTAGAGTTTGGATTAAGCAATAAGTATATTTTTCTAATACTTGTCATGGGACCATTTTTGAAAGATAAAGTTGACCTAGAGATTTGTTCTTAGACAAGGAACAACTACGAAATAAAATATCATACTACTCGACAAACTTGGCCACTCCCATTGGACCATTTTTCCCAAGAACATGAGTGTGTGTAAAACTATTTTGCTCATTTAATTTAATGAAATCAACCATTACAAAACTTATAACACATTTTTCATTCCAAAATTAACGTTAGTTTTACAAATTTTCACACATATATATTAAGGAAAGGCGATTATAATCTGCCTCTATTCAGGTATAATTATTTTGAAAGCTTTTTTTTTCTCTTTATTATTAATAATCATCTGTTAACGCATTTAATTTGGTAAGAGTAGATTAAAGTATTTTCCAACAAATTACAAATAAATATTTCTTGAAATCCTATAATAACATAATTATTTTGTGATTAAAATAGACATTTATTTTGAGACGAAATGAGAATGTTTGAAGATGCGTTTGGATTTTTTGTTATTTAATTATTCATGATTTTGAATTTAGTTAATTGGAAACAGGGAATGGTGCTCCTTACAGTATCAGTATCAATAGACCCACTGAAACCAAGCCCATGTTCAGACCCAAGTGGGTCGAGTTGCAAGAAGCCCACTTCATTACAAGTAGGTGTTTTCTTCGGTGCACTCTACACACTGGCATTGGGCACTGGAGGTACAAAGCCCAATATCTCAACTATTGGGGCGGACCAATTCGACGACTTTGACCCAAAAGAAAAGGCCCAAAAGCTCTCTTTCTTCAATTGGTGGATGTTTAGCATCTTTTTGGGCACTCTATTTGCAAACACGGTCCTTGTCTATATCCAAGACAATGTAGGCTGGACCCTCGGTTATGGGCTTCCCACTATTGGGCTTGCCATATCAATTACCATATTCTTGGCGGGCACTCCCTTTTACAGACACAAGCTGCCCACGGGCAGCCCTTTCACTAGGATGGCTAAGGTCATCGTGGCTGCCCTGAGGAAATGGAGGGTGCCCGTTCCTCTTGACCCTAAAGAGCTTTATGAACTTGATTTGCAAGTGTATGCTGTGAAAGGGAAATATAGGATTGATTCCACGTCTACATTGAGGTTTGTGCGTGCCTATCTCTAGTGAATTGATATGCTGAATATTTGATATGTCATGGAGTAGTTTAGTTTCACTCACATCATCATGTACAATATTATATCTCCTGTGTATTGTGCTCAACAAAATTTGGTCTGAATTATTGCAGGTTCCTCAACAAAGCTTGTGTAAGAACAGGTTCAAGTAGTCCATGGATGCTATGCCCAGTGACTCAAGTTGAAGAGACCAAACAAATGCTAAGAATGATCCCCGTTTTGATAGCCACCTTTGTGCCAAGCACAATGATAGCCCAAATTGGCACTCTCTTTGTGAAGCAAGGCACCACTCTGAATAGAGACATAGGCTCCTTCAAAATCCCCCCAGCCAGCTTAGCTGGATTTGTCACTCTCTCCATGCTCATATCTGTCGTGTTATACGACCGTTTCCTCGTTAAACTCTTGCAGAAATGGACAAAGAATCCAAGGGGGATCACCCTTCTTCAGAGAATGGGGATTGGTATGGTCATCCACTTCATCATCATGGTCGTGGCATCTTTGATCGAACGGTATAGGCTTCATGTTGCCAGGGCTAATGGGCTGGTCGAAAATGGCAATGAGGTCCCTTTGTCCATCTTCATTTTGCTACCTCAGTTTGTACTAATGGGAACTGCTGATGCTTTCTTGGAAGTGGCGAAGCTCGAGTTTTTCTATGATCAAGCGCCCGAGAGTATGAAGAGCTTGGGAACATCTTACTCCACAACTTGCCTTGGAGTTGGGAATTTCATTAGTAGTTTCTTGTTGTCCTCTGTTTCGCGGATCACTAAAGGAGACGGGCACGAGGGGTGGATTAGGAACAACCTCAACGCGTCTCATTTGGACTATTACTATGGTTTCTTTGCGATTTTGAACTTCTTGAACCTCCTTTTCTTTATTGTTGTCATTAGGTTTTATGTGTACAAGGCCGAGGTTTCTGACTCCATGAGAGTTCTTAGAGAAGAATTAGTGGCTTCAAGACAAAATGTGGGTAGTGAAGATGGCACTAGTAAGTAGTTTGGATTGGTTAATTAATCTTGTTGTGACACTTTATGGTTAAAGAAAGGTAGAGTAGAAATTGAAACATTGTGAGCAAAAACAAAATCCCAACCTCTATCATAGTCTTGGCATATAGCACTACAAAGTACATGCATAATGTAATGAAATATGATGAATGTAAGGTAGTGTTGTGATGTGTTATTTACATTTATTTCCTCTATATATATAGTAGGATAAAAGAAACAAAGTTAATGTTGATGAGATTCGTATTGTTATCTTCAGATTAGTCTTATCCCAGTCCTTCTCTTAGCCAAGTGAAAGGTTTTCTTAAGGAAATGATTGGCTGCTCGATCTTTCCTAGAACAAAGTACTCTCAAAATGGTGTTAGGATCAGATCTATTCCATCTCCCTGTTGTTGGTGGCATGGGGATCTTTTGCCCTCCCCCTAATCCACTGCATTCACTTGCAACACTACTAAAATCTTCGATCAGTTGCTCTGTCGATTGCCCCATCAAGGCCACGACTCCTTCCACCACCTCTGCCTCTCTTTCCACCACGTCCTCGACTATCAACCCTTCTCCGCACGTGCAAAATAGACGCTTCAAGCTGTTGAAGTCCTCCACGATCGTGGGATGATCAAACCTAGTAAACATTCTTGAACTCCCTCCTGCAAGAAGAACCATGAGGAATGCCTCAAATGATGCCCTCATCACCTCCCTCAACGCGACCGGTTGAGCCCGTTCTATGACTATTGCACACAACAGAGTCAGGTTCTGCTTCAGTATTCTCAAGGCTGGACTAATGCGCGTGTTGCCCACTCCACCTACGTATAGGCTGCCGTAGAAGACAGAGGTGGAGTCCAAGAATATGAGCCTGTAGGCTGCCACCTCAGAGACATGGTGACAGGCTGCTTGCAAGGCCGTTAGGCTCGCCTCAAAGTAGCTGCCTGCAGCTTCTCTTCTTCGAGAGTAGAGGCTTTTCGATGGACCTGTTTTTGGTGTGACACACAGTATTTTCTCCAGGGATTGAATCTGGGAAATGAGGTAATGTAGAGTGTTTAGACGAATGTATAGACGCTGTGTTCCACGGCTCGTTGAGGGCCGTGGATGGTTCGCATCGTTGGAGAATAAATGGTTGAGATCTTCTACTCCAACACTGCATGCTGCTCTTCTCCATAGCTTGAAGATCTTCGAGTCCCCACTGCATCTTGTCAATGGTGGAAGTGGAGGCAAGTAGTTCTGCTTTGATCCTGTCCAAAACATAAACAAGAAATTAACATCATGCTTGTCCCTCCCAAAAGATATTGTTTTTTCTTACCACATGATCCAACAAAGGCTATGTAATCTCTGAAAAGATTCTCCAAACCATCAACAAGATCATAGAACAAAGGCTCTGAAAATGTCACTGGAATTTCAAAGAAACTATCAACAACTTCCCTGGCAAAGCTCACCAGCTCCCCTGCTGAATTAGCATGTGGCTCGTTTTTCGACTTGGGATTCCATGTCTGCAACAAACACACCATTTTTTAACAATGAAACAACAAGTGAATCCAATACAAACTAGTCAAATTGTAAGTTAATCACCTCAGCTTGCTTTGCTCTAAGGATGAGTTCCTTTCCCTTGTGCAATCTCTCTTGAATCCATTGTTTCATCAGCTTTTGAATAATCGAGTCAACTTCGTAAGGAACCATCTCTCTCACAATGGTTTTGCCTCCATCTTCACTGTCCACAGCATCCTCAACCACAAGCTGTACTAATGCCTTCTCTAGCTTTCCAGCTCTTTGCAAGACCAATATGGTCTCATTCAATGGTGAAGCTTTCCCTGTTAAGTATTGCTTTAACAGAGTTCCATAGCAAGCATGCAGAGTTATAGCAGCCACACCAGCTGCAACTGGATGCCATTTCTTCAAAACAGGGCTGAATAAGTCCTTCTCTTTCGTCCCCAATTCTTCGGTTTTTCTAGCCAGCTTTATCAACTCCTCACTCGCCTCTTTCGCCTCTGGTGTCTTCGTCCCGTTTATATCCTGCTCATCTATCATCTTTCCACATATATAAACAAGATAAAAGCAGTTAGAACTTGACAACATCATTTCCAACTCTATAAGAAACAGGAAATTACCCTTGCATAGGCATGTCTTAACGAAGAACGAATGTAATAATCCATTCGTCTTCCAGTTCTCCCATCACGCTCATTCTCTCCTCTTTCTTTGGGTGAAGCGACGTAGAAAGGAACATCCTCTTCAAGAATCTTGGTACATGATAACAAAAGAGGAAGCATGTTATCCATGAGTCCAACACTTTCCCTCTTGAAATTCCCATGATAGTCAAGCAATCTCTTCTCAGTCCACTTCTTCATCACTCCCAACACCAATGCAAGCATCTTCAAATAAAGAGGTTCTCTATCGGGTTTCTTGGCATCAATGGCTACCTCAGCCAGCATGGCGAAGGATGCACCCAAAAGGTCCGGCTCCACCTGGCCCGTCATCACGTACTGCTCGAAAAGCACCCATGTGAAGCATAGATTGTGCATGGATCGGTTAATACCCAATGTGGACCATGTCTTCTTCATAAGCTCGATTAGCTCATCGACTTCGTCGATCAACATCGTCTCGTCCTTTAGATCGAAAAGAGAAGAGAGGAGACCCGAGTAGATTTGGATGTTGAGAGGGTATCCATCGGCCCAATGGCAGACATCTGTACTTCCACCGTCGGGGCTCCGCCATGCCAGGGAAACGACGCAGTTGCAGAGTGTTTTCATGGTGGCTGAGTTCTTCCCCGTGTCAATTGCTTTGATCTCGGAAGCCTCTATGATTTCTCTGAGCTTGATGGCAGAAATGTCAGATTTTTGGAGGGGAATTGAGGGGTGGAGAAGAAGCCCAGCCTCCAGTAATTTGAGCTGACGCCTCTGCCATATGTGGTATTCATGGCCGTCGTTGAACTCTGAGGGTTTCAAATGGCGCAGCAGCTCAAATGGAAGAATGATCGTCTCTGCGCGCCTTCCCATCTGGTTATCAATCAATGGTGAATTTAGAGTTGTTTTTTTGAAATTGAATAATAAATCATGCATGCATGCAGGGGAGAGAGAGAGAGAGATTAATGGTCTGGAGTTAGGACGTACTTGGCCGACAAGTGTTCTCATGAGGGTTTTCCGAAGCCTGTTGTCACTCTGCTCCGTCACCTTCATCTGCTGCCTCATAATCTCCGCCGCCGTCAACGGCCGCCTCACCTTGGCCCCCTGCGGCACCGTGAACCCCAGCCTGGGGCTCGACCCAGCCCCGGCGGTGGGGGACAGGGGGGACCCACAGGAGCTGGTCCGCCGTGAAGACGGCAACCGCTTTATCATTTTGAGCCCCAGCGCTCTCTTAACCCGGCTAGTTACCGCCATTCCTACGCCGGGGTGTTTCACCGGAGACCCAGGGGAGGACCCATTAGCGTCTCCATTGGAGTCGGAGGAGCTGTAGAAGGTAATGTTGCTCCTACCGCCAAACCCCGGAGACGACCGGCAAGCCGTGAAGAAGATCTCGTAGGCGGCAGCGCGGAAGTCATCGCGGTCGAGGCCATCGAGGTTGCCGAACGGGGCGGGAAGGTCGGTGACGACGGGCCTGTGCCTGGTCGGCTCAGGCGGTGGTGGGTGTGGAGACGGAGGGCTGTGGTGATGGTTGACGGAAATGCGGAAATCACGACCCATTGACGGAGGGGTCGAATTTCCGGCGAGAAGATAACTGCGTCGTCAAAAATCCGGCGGAAGAGAGAGGGACAAAACACTGCTACATTAATTATATTGTTAGTGGGTTGCGAAGAGAGGAGAGAGAAAGAGAAAGAGAAAGAGGGAGAATGGGGAGAGAGAAAGGCAGAGATTGATGGCTGGTTTTTGAGTGCTAAGATTACGAGAAAAGAAAGGCAATAAGTCTCTCTTGCATCATTACCTTAGGATTTATTACATCATTAACTATTTTAGGACTATTTCCATTTTTAGATTCTCATTGTTGAAATTAAGTTTGCCAAAAGATACAATCCAATCTAATTATTGGGCTTCAGCATAATGGGCTGGGCTAGCCCAATTGTTCCTAGTTTTGTGCTCCTTCTTGGACTTCTTTTGTTACTAGAAGCCATGATCATGGGGAATCAATCCACTAGCTGGTTGGGTGTTTGGCTTAAACTTATAAAATAGTTTCTTTAAAAGAGTTTATAACTAATATATTGTAATTTATATTAATGTGAAATATATCGAAATCTTGAAAATATTACATCATTCCAATCAAAACTTTTGATACCATACCAAATTTTTCGGTATGCCAAAATTTTCGGTATAGCCTTGGTATTTCAATATTTCGCTATTTTTCTACATCCCTATTCAAAACACCTTCAAAATAATTGAAATTACACAAATGTCATTACTAACATTTTATAAGTTCCACCAACTTATTTATCCAAACACTTCAATGACTTATTTTAAATTTAAATTAAACATCTTATAAGCTCTAAAACATCTTATAAGATGGAAGAGCTTATAAGCTCTAAAAATAAGGTTAGTCAAACACCCCCTACAATTGTAGTTACTAATCTTTCATTTTTTTAGGTTTCTCTTAAATCAGATTTTTTTGATTATTGAATATTTATGAGATCTTAATTATTTGTCTATCTTTGTAAGATTATAAGTTAAAATTTTAAACTTTTTCTTAAAGTAATTTATATATTTTATTTTGATACGGTTCTGAATTTTATTTTGTTTTAAGATACGTTAATAAATATTTAATTATATTTTGCTAATTTTTTATTTCTTACATAATTAATAATTAATAAGTGGATAAAACTTTTGGGACTTTTTTTTAATAACTTTTATTCTTGTGGGATCAGAAAATGATTTACCTTGATATATAAAAAGGTCATATCATTACTTTAATATGGAGAAATAGTTGTTTGATATATGAAGTCAATATAATAAGAAATTAAATACTTTTTCTATGATAAATGTTTACTTGGAATAGTATGATCGATATGGCTCTAGACTCTCTACTGCCTGTATTTTTCTATTTATTTATTTTTTCTTTTTACCATTGAAATCCATTATTGTTAAATCGTAAAAAATGTCAAAATCATAAGACTATTTATAGAATAATGGAGAGAAACTTGTAAAATAATTATGGCTGACAAGTCACGTGTTGAATTTGCAACCCAGGATTTGTAACTGGCTACTTGTTCCACCACGTAGTCCAATTCAAGAGCCTCAAATTAAGGATTTGAATTTTTTTTACTATAAAGTGTAGTTTTATTACTTTTCACCACGAATCTGAAAAGTGGATAAATCTTCATTTTCTGTTGAATTTCGTAGTTTAAATCATCCTATGTCGAATTCGCTTTATATCGAATTTGTGTTATGCATGCATGTGAAACAATATATACATCAATGTAAATCTATGCAAATTAATTAGATGATGACGCTACAACAAGTGAGATTCATGCATTTGCTTCAATTATTGATTGAGTTTGATTATATTAAGTTGTCTTGAATATATAAGATAAACTATACATCCATCACTATGACTATAAGTAGCCACATTATGGTTGTGTGAAACAAAATCAGATCTTTTTTATATCATGAACTTTTATTTTTAAAGTAAACAAGTTAATTTTACTGATATGATATAGGGTGTGAGACTATATACACCCTGCACCCTTTTAACATACACCAAAAATATACTTTTATAATTATATATATATATATATATATATATATCAAATCTAATAAAAATAAGCAAACAAACATGTAGGTCTAACATACAATAAGATCCGATCCACCACCATGTAATTATAAAATGAATATAATCAACTCTTATAATAAATATTATAATAATATAATATAAGGTGCTGGTTTGATTTTTAAAATAAATATATAGTAAGTTTCTTTCTTAAAGAATTGTTTATAATTATGATGAACATAGAAATGACTCGTATTTTATGACAACTAATGGCCAAACACTGATTAGCATCGATATTTAAATATCTTTTTATTTAAAGAAAGCTACTTAATTTTGATTCTAGAGAAGTCCAGTACTCTCATCCACAATAATAAAATAAATCAATTTCAAAAGTTTGGAACAAGAATCAAAGTATTGAAAATGTCTAATAGACACAAAAATATCAGTATTATATACAATATTATATTCCACACAAAAATAACTCAACCAATGTGAATCCAACTAGTACGACAAATCCAATTTTCTATGGCATATAATTCCTCTAATATAATGTTTGCTATTAATATTCCATCATATATTAATCAGTACGTTGTTAATATTATGATAATTTATATCAAATATTTTAGTCACTAGTCAATCTCAATTTCATGACTATTTAGTGATGTAAATTAAAGCACATATGCACTAGTAGCAAAAGAGTCGGGGCCTCTCTTATTACCATATCCTTTGATATATATATTGACAGATTTTCTGTCATTCATTAAGTCACGAAATTATTCAATTAACCTTTTTTTCCCGTAATGCAAATAACGTTTTATTTTAATTTATTTGATGTTAACGTTACATAATAAAACGTCTATTCATTTTTAAAAAAATCCATATTGGTGTTTTAATTTGAAATGATCATGTTAATTACATAGTATACATATATATATATATATACACACTGTAATTATTATTCACTATTCATATTGTACTATTTGTAGGTTTCTTTACATAACAAATTCATTCTTTATCTCAATTTGAAATTTACGAAAATTTCAAATTTGATGGGTAAATTGAATTTTTTGAAAAAAAAAAAAAAAAGGTCAGAAGTTTATTGGTCACTTCCATTATATATATATATATATATATATATATGGCTATAAGTTTCAAAATACAACCTTATCTTTATGAATGGCCTTCTGATAACGAAACTCCCTCCAACAACCATCTTCTTTGGTTCTCTCTCTCTCTCTAGATTTTCATTGTGTGTGTGTGCATTTTCTTGTTTAGGTCAACATGTTTATAATGTGTGATATTTACACACTCCAATGCAGATTGATCAGTGCTAGCTTGTAGTTGATTAATAAAGAAAATGTCAAAGCTGAAAGTGGCGGTGGTGGGCGGCGGCGTAAGTGGGCTGGTCGCCGCCTATGTGGCGGCGGAGGCCGGGGCGGCGGTGGTGCTCTATGAGAAAGAGGATTACTTAGGCGGCCATGCCAAGACTGTTGTTGTGGATGACACTTCTCTTGACCTTGGTTTTATGGTTTTTAATCGAGTAAGTTTTTTCTTTCTCGTTTTAATCGCATTTCCTATTTATATCTAAACTTTTTGCCCCCTCATTTTCACTCACTCTTAATCTATTTGCATTCATTCTTTTTATCTCATGATTTTAACTAGTGGCAAAACTCAATTGCAGTAGAAAAAATATAGTTTCACTCTCTCTCTAGTTTTCTATTTTTGGAGAGAGAGAGAAGTGATAATATTGAGGAAAATAAGAATCAAAGAACTCATATTTACAAGAGTTGGGTACTTAATTGACTAGATATCTTGATGGGTTTAAAATTCACGATTAATGTGTTCCAATGCAAAAGTCCCCCAAAATAGTTAGATAGGACATAAATAAATCGAGTGATAGATAAATATTTTATTTTCAAATTTAGTTAATTACTAAATAAGTTTACATTAAATTAATTATGTCCTCTAAATCACTCTCATATTTTTATGGTAAAAACAGTTGGATCACATAATTCGAATGTACAATGAATATTAGTTGTACACAAGCCCAATCATGTTTAATTCGTGATTTTGTAGAGAGGAGAAACTTATAAAAATTCTATTTTATGATATAAAATTACATTCTTTTCAAATCTACAATAAATGTTACTCCCTCCGTCCCGGTCGAAGTTGCCTACTTTGACCGGGCACGGAGCATAAGAAAACAGCTGACTCTTACTTTTTGCTTACTTCTTTTTGCTTACTTTTTTGATTAAAATAATGTTTTTTATACTTTTTGTTTTATAATTTCTTTGTCATTTATGAGCTGACAAATTGGATTGAGACAAACCAAAATGGCAACTAGGCAACTTCGATTGGGACGGAGGGAATACATGACAAGGATAGTAGTGAATGAGATTTTTTCCTATAAATGTTTTATTCAAGAAGCCTAAAAAACATGTTAGATGAGATTTTGACATGGAATAGTCAAAGATAAAAAATGCAATAAGATATTTCAACTTCACAATTTGTATAGTTTAGAAAAGTTTCAAATGCTCATGATTCAAGTGAGCCTTACGGATAAATTTATTTTTTTGGAGACTATGACTTGACATATAATTGCGTTTTGAAATTTTGAGAAAGTTGACCTCAAAAATAGAAAGTATTAAGTATTTTTATCATTTGTTCTCTCTCTCTCTCTCTCTCTCTCTCTCTCTCTCTTTTTTAATACAAAACCCAGTAATTTTATTAAATTTTAATGTCGTATTATAAATATATATATATATATATATATTAGTGTTGCACCTTTTTTTCTCAAAAACATCTGCATTTATATGAACTAAATTACACAACAATTGTAGGGTCAAAATTGGGTCTCTTCACTTTCACACTTTATTTTGGTCCATGCGATGTTCATAAGTTGTCTGACTTAATGGCCAAATTAATTAAACTTAACACTGCAAATAAATATTCAATGTTGATAAATATTAGTGGAATTAGATGGATTTATAAATTCAATAAAAAATGAAAGCCCCAAGATCAAATATTGTGTTTTTCTTTATCTCTTTTATCTATATTGAGTATATAATAATCGAGAGTTATAGTCACTAAAGATAAATTATTAATATAGCTATATTCTATGACCAAAGATCCTAATATGTATTAAGACTCAAAAACGTGATATGTAGATCGGGTTCACTGCACCAGATGCACCCAACAATTCACTCGTCTTGTCTTTTTTCTTGTACATCGGTAGTTGCTGGATGTACCTTTTTCTAGTGGGCCCATATGTGCGTTTTGGGCCAATATCCTTCTATATATCTTCAATTCCCAGATGTACCTTTTTCTAGTGGGCCCATCTGTGCATTTTGGGCCAATATCCTTCTATATATTTTCCATTCCCAGATGTACCTTTTTCTAGTGGGCCCATCTGTGCATTTTGGGCCAATATCCTTCTATATATCTTCAATTCCCAAATGGTCCACGACCCATTGGATACTTCCATTAATTGGTCCATGGGCCCACATCTAGCTCATAATAGATGTCAACCAGGGCCCACTAATAATTTTGTGTTCTATGGTTATTGTATATATTCTTATAAAAGCCAAAAAAAAATATATATATATGATCAACTTAATGTAAAAATATTCAATTAAAAATCTTAGAAATTCATGAATAATAGTTCTAACTAATTTGAAAAATAACAAGGCATAAAAAAATGCAAATAAGGAAAAATGTAAGATAATTAAAAGTTAGATAATATCAAACAATATTGGGAAATTAGCATAACATAACATTTAGTTCTGGCATTCTATGATGAAAATCTGTTATTGTTGTTTTCTTGAGAAAATTAGTAGTTAAAATGAAGAAGAATTGATGAATGATGCAAATGTTAGTTAGTTAATGGTGGGAGTTTTAACACTTTTACTACTCAGGTTACTTATCCAAACATGATGGAATTCTTTGAGAATCTTGGAGTTGATATGGAGATCTCAGACATGTCGTTTTCCGTTAGCTTGGACGAGGGACGAGGTTGTGAATGGGGGAGTCGGAATGCTCTATCCGGCTTGTTTGCACAGAAGAAGAATCTTGTCAATCCATACTTCTGGAATATGATCAGAGAAATCATCAAATTCAAGAATGATGTGATCAAGTAACTAACTAATAACTGTTCTGTAATCCCATGTTTTCATAACTTATTATATGATAAGAACTTGTTCTTATATAGTGTTCACTTCTTGCAGTTATCTTGAAGATCTTGACAACAATCCAGACATTGATCGCAATGAAACACTCGGGCATTTCGTACAGTCAAAAGGCTATTCCGAGTTGTTTCAGAAGGCCTATCTTGTGAGATGATGAAGTATTGATCATTTTGTACAGGGAGTTTTGATTCAATCTATGGTCTTATTTTCGATTTTTTCTTCTAGATTCCAATCTGTGGTTCAATCTGGTCATGTTCTTCAGAAGGAGTAATGGGCTTCTCTGCATATTCAATTCTTTCATTCTGTCGAAATCACCATCTTTTACAGGTAGAGTTCTTTCAAACTCAGTCTCGTTTTCTTACAGTTTCGGCCAACTCATATAATGGTGTGTTGGCAGCTGTTTGGTCGTCCACAGTGGCTTACTGTGAGGTGGCGTTCACAGAATTATGTCAAAAGGGTATGTTCGTAAACATAGTTATATTTAGTGTAGTGATTGAGTTTGGATAGATCATGTACTTTCTTGACAATGCAGGTTAAGCAAGTGTTGGAAAGTAGAGGCTGTCAAATAAGAACAAGTTCTGAAGTATGTTCTGTTTCATCAGATGATGAGGGTGAGTACTAAGATTAGCTATCGCCTTTTCATCGTCTCATTTCCAACGTGATTGACTAGACGAAGAGGTTTTCAGGATGTACGGTTACTTGTAAGGATGGCTCTGAGGAGACCTACTATGGATGCATAATTGGTGCACATGCACCAGATGCTCTGAAGATGTTAGGAAAGCAGGCAACATTCGAGGAATCGAGAATACTTGGAGCATTTCAATATGCCTACAGGTTTTAGCTCAAACACCCTGTCAAGAAAGATTGATAAAAGCAAGATTTCTACACTGCACAATCATGCTTTTAACCCTTTATGGCAGTGATATTTTCCTTCACCGTGACAAAACTTTAATGCCCAAAAACCCAGCAGCATGGAGCTCCTGGAATTTTCTCGGATCTGTTAACGACAAAGTTTGTGTCACATATTGGCTCAACATTCTCCAGGTGATCTTGTCTCACTGCAAGATTCTTCTTGAACTGTAATAATGTTGTGACATCGTTTTTTTTTTTTGGGAACGTGCAGAACATCAGTGAGACGGGGCTTCCATTTCTAGTGACACTTAATCCACCTAATACACCAAAAAACACACTGCTTAAATGGACAACTGGACATCCAATCCCATCAGTAGCTGCTTCTAAAGCTTCAACTCAGCTAGATCTCATCCAGGGAAAGAGGAGAATATGGTATTGTGGAGCATATCAAGGTGCATTGAAAATCCTTACAAGAATTTTCATTACAAACCAAGAATACCTCATCATATGCTTACATGTTTTACCCATAGATGAAAATATCTTGATATATCTCCGATATATCCCCGATATTTCCGTTTTTTGACGTGACCGAAATAAAAATGGGGTGTAACGATATATCTTAGATATTTTTATTTCTTTGTAAAAAAATAAATGAAATATCAATAATTATTAATTATATATCGGTATCGATTTCGATATCGATGACTTTAGGTAAAACTTATAGGAAAATTCATGAATATAAAGGAAATATCGGTAAAATATCGGTAAATATTGGATAATATCGGTAAATATAGGGAAAATATCGCTAAATATCAGGAAAATATCGGTAAATATTGAGAAAATATCGATAAATATGCTAAATATCGGGAAAATATCGGTAAATACCGCTAAATATCAGGAAAATATCGGTAAATATCGAAAAGATATCGCTAAATATCGGGAAAATATCGGTAAATATCGAGAAAATATCGGTAAATATCGCTAAAAATCGGAAAAATATCGATAATAATCGGAAAAATATATGTACCGATATTTCCACCAAAACCGATATTTCCGTAAAATTAAGGTATCAATATATCTAACGAAACCGATATTTTCATCCTTGGTTTTACCTTGTATTATTCTTTCAGGCTATGGCTTTCATGAGGATGGACTAAAGGTAAGCTTATATGCCTTTTAACTGAAATAATTAAACTATACTGACTATGGATAGTGATACTGATCTTTAATCATCTCACAGGCAGGTATGCTAGCTGCAAATGGCTTGCTTAAAAGAAGCTGCACACTTCAGAACAACCCCAAATACATGGTACCGTCCTGGTCAGAAACTGGGGCTCGTTATCTTGTTACTACGTTTCTTGGACGTTTTATAAACACAGGCTGTGTGATGTAAGTTTCAGATGCAATAGATTTAAAGCACGAGTATGTAGTGTATATATTGATAACATAACCGTGGTGCCAGTTTATTGGAAAACGGAGGCACAATGTTCAGCTTTGAAGGCTCCAAGAAAAGTAGCTTCTTAAAAGTCACTTTGAGAATTCATTCTCCCCAGTTTTACTGGAAGGTAAATCCATGAGTTTCTATATACACCTTGAGAAACTATTACAATTATTTCAGTAATCTAGTGTTCTCTGTTTCACTGTTATTTATTTATTTTGTATGTGTGTGTGTGTGTGTCACAGGTTGCAACTGAAGCAGATTTAGGCCTAGCTGAAGCCTATATTAATGGGGATTTCTCGTTCGTTGATAAAAACGAAGGTCTTCTCAACCTTTTCATGGTGAGAACAGGAATGTATTTATCAGTATTTTCATTTTCTTCGAGATCTAAAAGGGATCTTTGCAGTGCATCGTATTTTTCATCTTCAAAATATACATTTTGCAGATATTTATTGCTAATAGAGATTTAAAAACTTCTGCATCAAATCTGAACAACAAAAGGTAAAAACCTAAGAGATTAGATATTACTTATATCATCCCATCCTGTTAAATTAAGGTTAATAGAAAACATACCTTCTACACTTTGCAGAGGATGGTGGACACCACTGCTTTTCACTTCAGCAATATCATCTGCTAAATATTTCTTCCAGCACATGTCAAGACAGAACACACTAACTCAGGCACGACGTAACATTTCAAGGCATTATGACCTCGTAAGTTACTTACAGTTCATGTCTTATATTTGCAAGTAGTAAAGAACCTTGTCTTTTATCATCTACTTGTGCATAGAGCTTAAGTTTGTTAATATGTTGTTTCTTCAGAGTAATGAACTCTTTTCTCTGTTTCTGGATGACACAATGATATATTCTTGCGCAATATTTAAGGTTAGAGTTGATCTTTTCTGTTCATCTGTTAAATAAACTGCCAAGTGCCATCAAATATACAAACTATCTAATCCTACTGATCCCTTTTAAATAAATCTCTTCAAAGACTCAATGTGAAGACTTAAAGATTGCTCAGCTCAGGAAAGTCTCTCTTCTGATTGAAAAGGTGAATATTTTCTAAACTTAAATCTAAAAAATGATTCTCCGAGGTCTTATTTTCAACGATCACAGGCAAGAATCAGTAAAGAGCATCATATTCTAGAGATCGGATGTGGTTGGGGAACTCTAGCTATTGAAGTCGTTAAAAAAACAGGATGCAAATATACAGGGCATTACCCTATCAGAACAGCAACTGCAATATGCTGAAGCTAAAGTAAGAGAAGCTGGCCTTGAGGTATAAAACATCAGCTCCTAGTTATTAGAAGTTAGATGCAGCTTCTACATGTTCGTTTCAACTCTGCAAACTTTATCGTGTGAATTTATGTAACAGGATCGCATAGAATTTCTTCTGTGTGACTACCGGCAGTTGCCCAAAACAGAGAAATATGACAGCATAATATCATGGTGAGCTTTTCTGGCTCAAAATCACAAATAGATTGTGGTTTATTTATGTTGGTCGTAATTTTGGGAAGTGCAGTGAGATGTTAGAAGCTGTAGGTCATGAGTTTATGGAAGAATTCTTTAGGTGCTGTGAATCTGTATTAGCGGAAGATGGTATTCTTGTTCTTCAGGTTAGTAGTTCTACTGAGTTGAAGTTACATACACTCACAATTTTGTGAAAGCTGTATAAGCAAGTTGGAACTATGTATTCAAGAATGCCTTTTTTTTCAGTTTATCTCGATACCAGATGAGAGGTACGATGAATATAGGCGTAGTTCAGACTTTATAAAAGAGTATGTATTCCCTGGTGGATGCCTGCCCTCACTTAGTCGAGTAACATCAGCCATGGCTGCTGCTTCAAGACTTTGGTACGACTCAGTTTTTTAATGTTTTGAAAGGGCTATTATAACAGAACAGAAAACTTAGTAAAAAATGCATGTTATGCAGTGTGGAGCACCTTGAGGACATAGGAATCCATTATTACCAGACACTAAGATGTTGGAGGGAAAACTTCCTTAAAAATCAGAGGTAAGAATCATCGGTATGACATGGATGTCGTCACATAATATTAACAAGGAAACATCTTCCTACATTTTCTCGTTCATCCCTGTCTGACAAAGTTTTTGATTCATGGAAACTGGTTTCCAGTGAAATCCAGGCTCTGGGATTCAACGAGAAGTTCATCAGGACGTGGGAATATTATTTTGACTATTGTGCCGCTGGCTTTAAAACTTGTACTCTTGGAAACTACCAGGTATGCATGTAGCTCCTACTTTGTTTCAAATCTCTACCAGAAACTTACCACAATAAACTAAGGGTCCGTTTGGATAGGTGGATTTGAGGAGAGATTTGAAATCGATTACATTTTGAACTAATTTTGAAGTCATTTTGGTGGATTTCAAATCCCCAAATTTCAAATTCTGAATTTTAAATCACTCTATCCAAATGAAGCTTAAAGGTCTTTTTCTGTATTTTGTATCAGTTTTCTATGTATAAAAATCCTCTATCCACGTTTTATTTTCTTACCAGATTGTGTTCAGTCGACCTGGAAATGTTGCAGTATTTGGTGATCCTTACAAGAGTGCACCACCTTCTGCTTATTGATGGCTTTCTATATTAGGAAAATGTCTCTACTGAAGCTATTATAGTCATTAAGTCCAATTTTTTAAGTCCGATTTACAGGACACAATTTGTATTCTTATTCTTGTACTTTGCAAGGAACAACCAAATATATATATGCTCAAAAACACAAATCTGTTTGAAAAATCTGTCAATTTGTACAGACGTGGGTAACATGAAGCGAACAGAAGCCCGTGTAACAACAATCACAAACAATCACCTAGTCATATCAAAAGCACACTCTATGGTCGTCTTCATATTCTACTTGACAAGACAATAAGAACTACATGTGTTTGCAATCAGTGCATGAGACTCTTGAAACCATATGTTGATGTGGTATCTTCGTTTAGTTAACTGTATATTTTGATAAATTTGTGCCCCAGCAAGATTTCATTATAGTTATTGGATGGGGATCGAAGGTGCAGGTAATCCTACGCAATGGAGCTCCACTCGAAGGAAACTGACCTCACTGTGGTTCACCAGAATGCAACTGGGGAAAGATCTGATGAGCCTGGTCTACATTATTCTACAGATGCAAGCATCCGAGTCTTCATCTTCTGAGTCGCTCACGTCACTGAAAGGGGAACAGAGTAAACATCATGTAAATGTAAAAGTTAAAAAGTGTCATAGTGAGTCAATTATATACCAAGAAGGCTCTTCTAAGAGCATTAGCAAGCAAGGGATAAATTACAATAAAAATATCACAAGTTATATGGAAGATTAAACATGTACCAAACATAAAACCCTCTGAAAGGCCAAACCAATCCACAGATATCAGTCAACGAGAACTAACATAACATGGCAATTATCGAACAACAAGGCATCATCATTTGATAAACATGGTCAAGAAAAGTATGTCACTCAAGATCACAAACATGACAGGGGAAGCAGGCATTGCCCGACTGAACCAAACCATCGCAAGATCAACGAATCAATCCTAAAACCGGCCTTAAACATATTATTTGGTAATAAAAAGATGGAACCATGCCATCGATAAATCATCCTTTATTCTTCTAATGTCATATAACTTGTAAACTCAGTCCGTAAGATGCATTCACAAAAAAAAACAAGAACTTGAACTGAGATTGAGCAGGGTTAAGAGAATCAAATTGCATTAGTTCACCAAAATGATGCAGTATCAACAACATAAAAACATTGAAAAATGTCTGAAGTACCTAGGTTGAAACTCCAAGATCTGTGCAAGCTTAGCTCCATTCTTATCCAACCACTGAACTTTCCTCTTAGGTTTTTCCAACTTTTTAGGCAATCCACCATTGTCCGAGAGCAACAACGCTTTCGACTCATCATGCCCATCGTTCTCCTCAATCATCACTATCTTTGGAGACTCCAAACTGTTAACACCATTACTACTTGCATCAACCTTCAAACCATTAAGATTCAAATCCATTGACAAAACCACACACCCAAAAATTCCAACAGATGTTCAATGTATCGCCATAAATACACTGTAGAAAGCCAGAATCATTCACAGGCATCAAACATTGAACATTCTAGAAGAAACTCATATATCCAGCTTCCCAAACAACCAAACCCTCAATCTTTCCGAAACTGAAACCTGATCGCCGATCAATGGATACTCTCACAAAAGTCAACGCAAGGATTGACCAATACTACAATCGGAACCCCAGTTAATCATTACCGGAATCCTAAAACGTAAGCATTGAAAAATGAAACCTTGAGAAGATAGAAGAGAAACCCAGAAAATGTTCGAGCAATTAATCAATCGCATTAACAAGAATACGATAAAAATGTTATCTTCAAGAAATTAATGCTCGAAAACAGATATCGGGTGATGGATTGCTTGAGGTTTCAATCTGGGACAAGGTTAATCATATACATAGAGATAGATGGAATGGAGATGGTAAAACCCTGAAAATTCAGGGATTTGATTCGAGGGAGAGAGAGAGAAATTGCGTGTTCAGTTTTGCTATGTATTAACCGGTGAAGGCTGAATAAGTAAAATGGTTAGTTTAGATTCGATTATTATTAGGTAATAAAAAGGAAAAATATTGCCATATTTACGTCTTCTTCTGAAATGGCTGCCGTCATTTTGAAGGTAGTTAAATTGCTAGATATGGGATGACATGGCATGTCCCCAACATCCAACGGTTCATATTTTGTCGCCCCTTTTTCAGTTAATCTCGTTATCTCTCTCTCTCTCTCTCTCTCTCTCTCTCTCTCTCTCTCTCTCTCTCTGATTTCTAATAAACAAGTATTACTCTTTGTTTAATTCATCAATTCAGTGTTTTGATTCATATTTTTAATTTAGATGGTGATATTATCCATGTCATGCAAGGGAATAATGGGATTGTTTTATAGCATTCAAGTTTGCATAATAAAACCAATAATCTAATCATTTTATGGATTGATATGAGTCTAATTGATTAAATGAATAATTTTTCACAATTCTTTTTATGTTTTTATGTGTTACACGTTATATTTCATACTTATTGCTAAATTAATAATAACGAAAAAGATAGCAAACACAATAAGGGAGTGAACTAGTGAAGTGAGCTAGAAAGTATAAAAGAAAATAATAATAATAATAATAATAATAATAATAATAATAATAATAATAATAATAATAACAACAACAACAACAACATATTTCTTTTATAAATCCAAATATCTATTACCTATATAAAAGTATGGATATTTCTTACAAAATATGGATTTCCTAATATATCCTTATAAAAGATTTTATTTAAGGTTATAATTGTAATTTGTGATTTTTATATTTAAATAATTTTACATTAGAATTCTAAATTAAAATCATATAGAATTCTATTATAAGTAGGATTCTATTATATAAGGACTTTAATTTATTAGATTTTTTTAATTTAATATAGATTGTATATCCTTATAAAAAAAATTATTTAAGTCTATTAATAGTAATATAATATTTTTAATTAAAAAAATTCATCCTCCTCATGCAACGCATGTACTGATACTCGTATATATATGTGTGTGTGTTACTTCTTTTCACCTTTTATTTACCTTACACTTTGCACATAAACATTAGCTGAATTTTCCCCGTCTTCATTCTCATGAAACATCTTTCAAATATCATCGAATTACTTGATTTGCTTTTAAATTTGTTTATATATAGTTTAACAAAATTGCCAACACTTAATATTTTGTTAATTACATTTAAAATGTATTTTATGAGTAAATAATAATATTTTTATAAAGTGTAATAATTGGTGAATTGAGTAGCAAGAAAATGATAAATTGTATATTGCTTTACATTGAAGCATTAGATGTGTGGTTTGATATGAAAGTGAGTGGTAACTATATTGCTTCTAAGATTGCTAAGCCATGATCATTGCACCACTCTATTATACTTCCATTTTACTCTTTCACCCATTCTCCCTTCTTCTTCTTCATCCAAGAGAGAGATAGAGAGAGATCTAGAGAGAGAGAGAGAGATGGCATGGTTTGAAAGGGCATCACCAGCATTGAAGGAGATTCTTCTGAGGATACATAGGTATGAAGATCCAACACTCTCACCATCACTTCACACACATCCAATCACTCGACATGATCAAGACAATTTTGGTCTTAAAACGCGACCATACACGAAAAACTACGTGTTATATAGTGGTGGGGAGTGTATAGCACTATCTATTTGGCAGACAACATAATCCATGCCATCTTCCTAGTAGATCACCATTTTGTTTCTAAAGTCGATTTAACACGTGATACTAACATGCTACGTCGTTTTGACCACAGAAATAGCGCAGTGGAGATAGATCAACATGTCCATGAATTCGGATGTGTACACTACCATATCCAGGTAACCAAACAACCCTGTATCTAAAACACCCCTAGTCGGAAAATCCTAACCGTTGGATCGCCCCTTTGACAGCATTCTGCATCGTCGGATCCAGTCTACACCTACTTATCAATATCAACTCCTCTTCTATCAACACCTCTTCCATTCTCATCACAGCTTCCACAACACACACTAGACATGGTTAACACCATTTGCCCGAACGAGGTTATAGAAGCAATCGAGCTCCCAAACGAAGGGTTTCAACTAACTATGAAGCTCAACATTTCAAGAATCCCTCAGAATAAAGGTTGTTGGCTAATTCTTGAACAGAGTATATATAGAAAATCCATATGGAAACTGACTTAATGATGATCATATTGAGACAGCTTCTACGAAGATGATCTCAGACATATCCTCTGTTCAAGCAGTGATACTTAGCTCCCAGCTCAAAGAAATTCTCAAGAACAATGCTGATATGTATAAGCCAATCAAGCTCATATATCATCCAAACGAACCGTTCTTTGTCATCAAGCAAACAGCAAAAATAACAGCCGTGTTTCCAATGCGATTCAAGGAAAAGGAAGACGTGATCATTGCAACCGCCTTCTTTCAAGTAAGCCCGACAATTAGGTAGGAGTGAAATCCGTTGATCAGTGTACAAATACTCTGACTATGTATGGATATATATATATATGCATAGGAGCTAATGGATGTAGGAAGTTCAAAAGAATGTAGAAAGGCTCCACATTGCATATGGTCACCTATTCCACCTCCGGAACTGAGAGGCGAGCCCATTCAAGACCTTAGCACCAACGGAGGGTTCGTCTCTTTTGGTACGCACCCGCTTTTATCTGGCCCCGACCTAATAACATTTTGGCCTGAGTCGAGTTTTAAAATGGGACCTAAGACATCACCTTTGCATAAAATGCATATAGGTGTGTAATTTGATATCTCATTCTATAAGTATAGTTTTTCAGACATCATGACACGTCATGTGAAAGGCAAGAAACTGGAAAAAACTGTGTGGAATCTGCTCAACTTTTACACATTTGTGAAGATGCATGTGAAGGTAAAGAATCTTGAGAAGCTATATAATTTATAACTATCAAATTTTGAAGCTAAAATAAATTTGAAACAGAGTACAAGAAGTTTCATACAAAGAAGGATGAGAATGAGGCTGCAAAAGTTGGTTCAGGTAACTAAAATCCTTGTCTCAAACTACTACTGTAAGAAAATGCCATCTTAATTATTACAATGTAATAATATATTATGTTTCTGCTAAAACAGCCTCTACAATATTACGTGGAAAAGGAAGAATATATAGATGAACAACCGTTGAAAAAAAGGACAAAACGAATGCAAGGTAATATATAACGTACAATAGAGAAAATATCAATTTTCGTCGTGTAATTTACGTTCTACACTTTTTAACATCAATTTTTAGTCAGATAACTTTTTTTGTTTTCAATTTCCATCCGATTTTGCTAGGAATTTTCGATTTTTACTTGCATGGATATTCAGTTCTGACGTCTAGTGGGTAGAAATTGATAATTCGAGCAAAAGTTGGTGGCAAAATGGTTGACAAAACATAAGTTACACGATGAAAATTTACATTTTCCCTCATGCAACACGATCATCTTTTCATCTTTCATCATCACCATATACATATATATTATAACATGTTTCGTATGCAGGTTGTGCACGAGTCCGTAAATGGATAAATGCATCGAAATCTAAGATCATGAAAACAAAATACGAGTTCACCAACAAAATGAAGCGAATTCGTTCACGAATCAAGATCCATGGCTTCACCCGTTTCCGGAGAAGGTGGCTGAGAATCCCTAAATTCTCTCCGGTTACTAGGTATATAAAACTGGATTGAGTTTTTTCTTACTTAAGTAAGATCAAAATCTAGTATAAGATCATGTTTTTAATTAGTGTTGCTAAATATACTCTATTGTTCCAATGTATACTAGACTTTGATGTGTGTATTGAAATATATAATAATGTATGCGCTCACATCTACTCAAAGTTTTTGGAATAAGAAATTAATTAGTTGATTCTAAAAGTCAAGTCAATGATTGTGCATTAGAAGCCATGACAATTCACAACATTGAAGGAGAAAAGTTGTATTTGATAGCAATGTACATTTAATTATCTGCCATATATGCATAAGTTTCTATAATAATTGCATATATTTATTGATAAGTAAAACTTATATCAATTCACCATTAGCTAGATAAAAATATAAGAATTTGATTGTAATTTCTATAAAAAAAAATTATTTTTTATAAATAACTAATTTTGATTTACTGTAAAAGATATTCAAAATTTCAATTAATACCCAAGTAAAATTAAGGTGAGAATGATTGGTGGTGGCAACAACAAAGTTGAAGTAAAAGTCTTGGTCAACAAATCGAACGGCCAAGATCATCCAACATATATAACAGACAAATCATACGTGTTGAACATCCAATGGGGGGACCGTTGAATGAGCGACCAGTAGATTGAAAAATAAAGATCTCCAAATGACTAGGAAGGAACCATATAAATGTCAACAAAATAGAAAAGATAAATCTAAGCCCACCAGTTTTTTTGTGGCTCTAAACAAGCCTCCTCGTCTTGAATTTTCTGCACCAAATTTCCTCAAATCAAGACCCAATTTTCTGATGTATATATATACATGAAATCATCAAATAAAGAATAATAATAACAATAATAAGAAAAACCCATCAAAAAAAATAGACAAGAAAAACCTCCTACACAAATTCTGAATCCAAGACAGCCTCAAGATTTGAGTGTTATCCAGCACTAGGTAGCTGGGAGCTCCATAATTCTTCAATGGCTGTGACTTCAGTTTCTGCTTCTGCTTTCCTTGGGAGCTGGGGCAGCTCCATAGCTGGTGAAGACCACTCCATGCTGCAGGCCAAGGCGGCGGCGCCGCAGGTGAGGGTGGCAGCGCGGCCCGTTCGACCACAGCCGATGATGAAGAATGTCAATGAAGGAAAGGGCTTGTTTGCACCTCTTGTTGTTGTCACAAGAAACATCATTGGCAAGAAAAGGTTCAACCAGCTTAGAGGAAAAGCCATTGCTCTTCATTCACAGGTGATAAAACCTTCGATTTCTTTCATAATCTTGCATGTATAAGATAGATCTTGGAAGAGTGATGGTTTAAATCTGCAACAAAATTATTGCAGGTCATAACAGAGTTCTGCAAATCAATAGGAGCAGATCCAAAGCAACGGCAGGGATTGATTCGACTAGCAAAGAAAAACGGGGAGAGGCTTGGCTTTCTGGCTTGATCATCACACACCATTTCATGTTTATATTAATTTAATGTTTTGATTTGCTCATATACAGATGACTAGATTGTATTCATGACTCTCTCTTTCTCTCTCTTCCACTCTAAATCTATGATGAATGTTTGAATTTATCTGTTGTTTACCTGCATTTCTTCAGCTTCAAGTGTCAGTTCATAGCATGAAAATGGTGAATGAATGGATACTGAATCTTTGTTCAAATATTATAAACTTGAGAAGATTCAACACAGTACGTTGCATACAGCAAGTTGCTTCGTAAATAAATGTTACAGAAATTGATTCGAATATGAAACACGAAAAGAGAGAATGGAGGAAAGACTAGTGATTCTCTTGCAAGAAACGAGCATAGCAACTTTTCATTTTGATGGTTTTGTGAACTGAATCAGAGACATGCTCTCTGGTAGGCTCTTTCTTCACACGCTGTATCGACTTCTGGCTGATCTTTCCCTTCTGGAATCATCCTGTTGTTATAAAGGAAATTTTATGATACAAGGAAAGATGGTTTCAGACTGCTTAACATAAGAAATAGTAGTAACGAGACATACATGAAAACTGTAAGAGATCTTATCAGTGAGATCGATGATCTCCTTCCACTTCCTTCCAATGCCCGTCTACATTGCCAAGATAAAATTGTAATTAATCAGTTCCAAACTTCCTGAAGCTTCTAAAATTTTGAAAGCTACAATAAAGAAGAGCTAAATACAAACACGTTCAAAAAGTGTCCAAGGATGTGTTTTCACAGAGGGGGGAGGGGGTGTTGGTGGACAAGCATTGGTTCCTCCAATGGCCAGAATATAACAAACATTGTCATTGATGTCTCACCAAATGCTATGTGATTCTATGTATATGCTGGTATTTGCACCTACAAATTATCGCGCCTTCCTCAATACCACCTCAATCAAAGGGGGTCATCATTGAAAACACCAAAGCTTTCTAATCCTAATCCAATATCTAACCCACCATTACGGAATACTGTTGTTTGATGCAATAACATCCTATAATGATGAAATATAGCATTTTCTTATCTAAAAATGACAAGTGGAGAAGGACTTCGACACCGCTACTGCTAAAAATGAGGTATCCTTGATCAAGGTCTCTGCTGCATCAGGAGGTATCAAAAGAGAAGCGAAAGAAATAATGGTTGTGTCCATAGATTTCAGTACAACTCTCAACTGATTGTAAGAATATATGACCAAGATATGAAGCAAGTACAGATCAAATAGTTCAATAATGGTAAGACTACTATAATGTAAAGTGCTAACCATTACAATTCAGTCAAGCTTTTTATAAATCAAGACTCAGAGATAGTCAGATTTCTAACTGCTGTATAAGGAAAATACCTGAACTGCTTCATTTGCTGCAGTCTTGGTCCACAATGAGAGTTTATCTTGCTTTTGGCGGACACTGGCAACCACTCCACAGACCTCATCAGCCTCGTCAAGCTGCTCTCCAATTAGAGCCATTAACTAACCATTAAAAAAAAAAAAAAAGAGTTAAGGAAAATGACTATTCAACCACGGAAGCGAAATGACAACCCATCCATTTCATTGATTATAATGTCAAGAGTCCACTGAGATGACTTGAATTCAATAGAGAAATATAATTCCACCAAGTTAATGATTTTCTATGTTTTCAGTCGGGAAGAACACTGAGCATCTGCTAAATGTATTACGACTACAGTTATAGTTTGATCCCATACTACAATGAGTGAGTTTTAGAGTTTGGGTGAGAAAATAACAAAATCTTGTGATCATTTCAACATAATGAATTCACAGTCTTGGCATGTAGATATAACTTTTCAATTAAGCTGAATCACATCTATTTTTGGTATGCACCTGAGGTCAATTATAACAGACTCATTAACCAGACATGATGGATAAAGTTTTCTTACAGTTTCCAGCCACATGGTGTCCAGATTACCCCTTTTGCTGCTAGTAACAGTCCACTTGCCCCCATTAGCACACTCAGGGTCTTCCCATTTAGGCTCCACTCCAGCTTTAAATAAGTGAAAGTCAGCATTTGCTGGGAACTTGCTAGGTCTGAATATCTGATCATATAAGCTGCACAGAAATAACTATTTTAAATGAGAAAAGTAAAACAAATTTTGTGATTTGATTTGAAGTAATGCAACCTAAAATCATCCTAAAATTCAGGAAACAATCACTAAAGGCGTTATTTAATGATCCTGTGAACCCCCACCTCACACACCACACACACATACACACCCAAAAAAATTAATTAATAATAATAATAAAGAAGAAAAAAAAAATCAGTGGTGCATCAATTAATAACTTAGATTTTGGCATGGAGAGTCCTTGTTTTGCACCAAAGATGAACATGTCACGGAATCAGTCAGTTTGAAGTTACTACCCACTAATTTAAGAATCGGATACGACATAAATATGCTGGCTATTGAAGAAACACAAGAGGAAGGGTGTGGACTTAGGATTTTAGATAAACCAAACTGCCAAGTCTGGTTGTTAAAAGCTATTAAGCATATCAAATGTAAATTGAACATATTCCATCATAAGTGAAACTTGGATCAAATTCTGATTGATAAGCAAAATATTAAACCAAGCTCAACTATAATTAGATTTAAAAAGAGACTAACAAAAGGTCGGGGAAAATTGCAGGTGTCTACTTGATTAGGCTACACTACACTCAATTTGGAATCATAATACACCACTAGATGCTTGAGATACTTCAAAAGATTACGGAAATGAACTTGTTAGACTTTGCATGAAGGTCATATACACGCACACAAAATGAATAAAGAGAACCCTCTGTAGTACAAATAGTTAATTATGTGAAAACCCAAATAAGGTGATAAACATAGCAATCTATCAAGGTCCATTTACTCCACATCAATCCAACTCATCAGGATTGATGAATCATCACCCTCATCATTGAGATCCAAGATTTTAATCTCTTTATCCTCCATGGGTTCTTCTACTTACATAATAAATCGCTACATAACAGCCAGTAAAGGATACATCACATCATTTTGCATAGTAGACAGAAGGAAATATAAGTTTAGAGATGCAGTAGGCCACCAGGTATATCCTGATTCCTGAATGGATGTTTGGGGATTTGTTCAGTTGTGAGGCAACTGAACTATGGCTTATGGCTGAGCGGGAATTTGAGGGTGATTGCAGGACTGATAGTTAGGAGTCAAGGTAAGCCCTATCAATCAGAAGAATATGTAACAAAGTTGGAACCAAATTAAACCCAAGAGATAAGTCCGGTGGGTTTGTGAAAAGTTGTGACAAGCATGTGATCCCGAATAGTTAGTTGAACCAGAATCACCAACATTTCACTGGCAGAGGCGAGGCATTAGTAAATCATGGAGAACAATAACATATAGCACATCAGTTCCTATATATAAAGTCCCGTCTTTTTAAAATGAGACAGAGAGTACCTTACAAAGCTTTAGTAGTCAAGAAAAATTTGATCACACAAACAACAATTATTGGAATTCCTAACCTTGATTGTCCCTTTTAGATTTTCAAGTGAAGAACATCTTGACAATAAGTATTTAATTAACTTCGACTTATGGCAATGTAAATAAAAGATGAACTCTGAAGAACGAGGAAGATATCTAGACAAAACTAAAAGAAAATGTCCCTTTACTCTTTCAACAGAAATCTCAAATAATTGAAGTGTAATTATTGGACAAGGGAGCAAAATATGAGTACCACCCAAGAGAAGGGCATGAACAAGGGGAAAGAAAAGGATGACTAAGAGTGAAGCCTCTATGATAATTCGCGAGGGTTTATACCAATAAAGATGGCATTCACATAAAAGGTCACACATTGAATGCATTGCTCCATATCAAATCACAGCTCATTTTTGTTATAGTCATTCAACCAATGGGTCACAGTTTATAATGAGTTTAGTTTTTTAACAGACATTTTCAAGAGCATCATCAATCTAAAAATTCTAGCTTTCAAATCTTCATTACCGTATAACTGAATGAAATATCTTCCCTGAAAATTCTAGCAAGTAATCCTGATCATTATTTACCAGAATATGAAGAATCCAAATAAAAAATAAAAAACAAGAGAAAAGCAAGGCTAAAATAACAGCAGCAAACAGATTAAAACAGGGTACAAAAGAATAAACAAAGCAAATAGAGGAAGTAACCAACTAAAACATAGAAAAGCTTAGGATCTTCAATCCCAAAACAACACTAGTCTCAACAAGCAAACTGCAAATAACGAATCAATAAAGTAAATCCAAAAACATATTGGTGGTGTGTGTGATTTCTCACCACCAGAATTCTTCGACGGTTTCGAAGGTGTAAACCTTGCGAAGAGTAGATCCCCAAGCGGCGCCCTGTTTGGGCTTGGACTGATTGTCGCACCAAAAGGTCCACTTCCTCTCGAGCTTGTGCGGTTGCTTCTCCTCCGGCGCCTCCACCGGCAATTCAGTAGCAGCAGCCGCCGCCTCCTCAGACGCCATTGAAGCAAATCAAATCTCCGAAAAAAAAGGGTTGTTTAGAGGGAAAGAGAAGAGGCAGAGAGATTTGTCCTAGCTTTCAAGGGTAGTCTTACTCTACTGCTCAGCTTAACCATGGTTGAGTTTAATCTGGGTTAGATATGTTGACTAATGACCGCCTACCTGCTGTTGGGCCACTCGGGTTTAATTCTTTACTATATAATATCTCCTATATATCACATGATATTTTTTTAAAATTAATATTATTAAAAAATTAATATAAAAATATTATACATTTCGAGTAAGAAATAACAATATATCGAATACGCATGTTAGATCAAAAATATAAATTTCTAACAAAAACAATTTTTGTATTCACATGACTTAAAAAAATTGATAATAAATACACTTAATTGTATTAACATAAATTAACATCTCATTTTCTATTAATATATAATTTAATGTATATTACTATTTTTGTATTAACATATATTCATCAAATTTTTAATATTAACATATATCACTTAGCAATCAATAAATTTTTTTCATGAATTTACTGATTTTTGTTTTTCTTAAAATTATATTTATATAAAAGTATATGGACATAATATTCTTACTCATGATATGTTTGATTTAATTTTGTTTCCCAATTTATAATGATTATATTTATTAGCAATTAGTTTATATATATTAAAACGTATTGCCTCATTAAAATAACAATCAATTCTTATATTAAAATCTCTTGACTAAAATTACATAGGTTACAAATTGTTATTAATTATCAATAAAATTTCATAGGTTACTAATTGTTAGTAATTATCATTAAATGAATTAATTGTATTAAATTATAAATTATATAAATATATATTTATAAATTAAAAATATTGAGTGAAAATTTGGAGTAATCATAAAGATATATTATTATTATTATTATTATTATTATTATTATTATTAGAGTTAAACTTTAATTTATGTGACTTGATTAATCAATATTTTGTGACTTAGTTCAAAAAAATGATGTAGTGACATATTGATGGAGATAATATTACGTTAATTTTATTAATTTAATTTTAATTTTGGGTCATTATGTTTCACTGATTTTTCGAAGTTATTTATTTGGAGTAGTATTGTTTCAGATTTTTAATTCAAAATAGTCAAAATTACTTTTCCAAGATCTCTTTTTTTTTTTTTTTTGGTAAATTTCATATTTGGTACCCGAAAATAGGGTATATTTTAATCGGTTACCCTGAAGTTCAATTTAATCAATTTAGTCCCTCAGTTTTACAAATGTGATCAGAATTGATACCTGCCGTTAAAAACCGTCCAATCAAACGGAAGTTAACTGCCATCAAATGAATTAGAGCGAAAATTAATTTTCTAATCCTAGTTTCTTGCCCCAATTAGTGTGCAGGCTCTCCTCACCTCAAAATCGATCGATTCTGGACCACAATCGATCGATTGAACCCTAATTTCCTCAATTCTGATATTCAAGATCCTCAACCTTTGTTTGCAATGTCCCAAAATAGTGAGTCTTCCTCAAATTCAAGTTGCAATTCTTCAAAGAGGCTTCAAACACAGCAGCAATGTAAATGTGGATTTGACTTGCCTTTGAAGACCTCTTGGTCGAAAGATATTCCAGGGAAGAGATATTGGTGTTGCCCAAATTATGGGGTAAGGTTTATAATCATTTTTTTTACTTCGAATTTCCACTGAATTTATGTTTTTTTTTCTTGTTTGGCTGAATCTGAAATTTGATGTTTTGTATATGGTAATGCAGACAGTAGGGTATTGTGGAGTGTTCAAATGGTTTGATGATGAAATATGTGTTAGGTCCAAAAGCATCATCCCTGGATTGCTGAGAAAATGTGACAGACTTGAGGAAGATATCAATGAAGGGAAGAGAATGGCTAATAGCAATGAAAGGAAAATGAAGGATGAAATCAGTGCTTTGGAGAAAAAATTAGGGAAAGTTGAGAAAAAGTACAAATTTGCAAAGAAGTTTGTTGTAATTTTGATCATTGTTTTGTTTGTGGTTTATAATGTGTAGAGGAGTAGGATGAATGGATGTTGGATGTATAATTGAAGTTTTTGGTTCACGACTTGTATTGACAATGTTATTGGAAATGAAGTTTTTGCCAAATTGCATTGCAATGAAGTTTTTTAATGTGTTTGTAATTGAAGTGTTTGTCATCTTGGATTTAAGTTTTTGGTTGACATTATTGAAGTGAATTGCAAGTGTTTGCAAAATCTAGAAATTTGCATTGTTGCAAAATGGAATGTGGTGTCCTGTTTTGGCAGCATTTGTTTGAAAGCTAATATGTTCTGTTTCAAACCAACAATATGATGCATCAATCTAATAATACATAAGCTGCAACAAACAAACAAATGCCCCAATCCAACCAATTGCAACAATTCAATACAAGTAAGTTCAAGGAAAAGGAATTGCAAACTCAACAAACTCAACAAATTCATATTAATACCAATAATACATAGTACATTGTGATACATAAACTGTTCATCAATCCAAAGAGGCTCATTCAAATACATAAACTCCAAATTCAAATAACCAAATACATAAATTGTTCCTCATAATTCATTATCAGATAAGCTAAAATTGAAATAATACAAGTACAAAGAGACTCATTTCTTCCCACTCCCACTTCCACCACCTCCTTTGTTCCCAATTCCACCACCCTTTAAGGATTCTCCCCTCTTCCTCTTGTAAGCCCTTTCATTCAAATTGGAGAGTGTGATGTAGTTTACACCTCCTTTCACAAGCACTGGACTGCTCATACCAACTGATTGGATAACCTAGCATTGTAGCCAATATATAAGATGACTCATAATCATGTTTTTTATGCAAAAAATGGGCTTAATGAGAAGAAATAACTCACATTCACATTTTGAGTTCCACCTGGGGTTTCTTGGATGTTTGTTGACATTCTAGCCCTGGACTTCTTTGCTTTTTGGTTAGCAGGCTATAAAATTGCAGGAAACACATTATTATTGTTGTGGAAGGTTATGAAACACATAATTGCACGAAACACATAATAGCCTCATTACAATATTTTGAGGTGTTTCTTCATTTGCAGGGTGGATAGAACTTTGACCCTGTTGAGATGATTGATGCATAGATAATTCATTTTGTAGTGGAACTGAACAGTTTATATCCTCATCAACCTGCCCTGCTGACACCTCTTGTTGTGTTCTTCTAACCTGTTAAGAATGTAAGAATATCACTATCAATGAAAAACATAAATGTTATAAAGTACAAGGTAAGAATCACAGTGTTGCTATTACTTAACTTTGGAACTCTTTCAGTGGGTTGGTTAATTCCTTGAGTTTCAGATGCATCAAATGGTTGGGATGAAGTCAATGTCACCTCCTCAGGCTGCTGCAACCCCTCATCAAGTGGAGCATTTTGTTTGCTCTTGCAAGTCCTCTTGTTGTGCCCTTTACCATCACAGATTCTACAAGAAGTTGTCTTTTGGAATCTCTTCAATTTGGTTTGACAGACATCAGATGTTGGTGACTCATTTGGATTTCTCCTCCTCACCTTCTTTGGTCTGTCTGGCTTTGACTGAATTTTAGGTGGTAAAGGTGGAGGCAAGCTGTTCTTGGACCAGAATTCAGGACCACATATCCCCATGATGGGGTTCTCATATGCCATCTTGTAAGCCTCTACCTTGTAGTAATCATGCACATAACTCTCTGGATCCTTATTCTTGCACCATATAGCTGAGATGACATGTGTGCATGGTATTCCTGTCAAGTCCCATCTTTTGCAGCTACAACATCTTTGAGCCAAATCAAAACATACTGGTGATGTGGCCCTAAGATTTGATAATATCAGTCATCAGACTTCATTGGGATGCATTCACCTGCCTTTTTCATGTTTTTCCTGTAGAAAAGCCTTGATTCTTGGACAGATGCCCTCACTATCCCATTTTTTGGCCTCATCTCTATTCACCTACAGTCTTGTCATGAGAATGTTCCTAACAGTTTCCAACATTGTGATCATTAGCTTGTCTCTTGCTGAAAGGATGAGTGAGTTGAAGCTCTTACACATGTTGTTGGTTAGAATGTCACATCTTGGAATTGAGTTGAAATGTGACCTACTCCACTGGCTTGCTGGCTTGACCACTAGTCAATCATAAGGTCTCTTGTCTAATTTCTTTAACTCCTCCATCCTTTCAACAAACTCCTCTACCCTTGTTGCTCTTGCTGCTGCCCACAGTGCTCTCTTTAATGCCACCCCTAGAAAGCCATCCTTTTTCATATTGTTGTGCAAATGCTGGACACAAAACATATTCTCTACATTGGGCACTACCTCCTCAAAGGCTGGAATTAGGCCCTTCTGCTTATCACTCATAAATGTCCATGCATATTGGTTATGAAAACCAATATCCCCATCCAACAGCTCTAGAAACCAGACCCCAAACTATCTTGTTTCACTCTCAACAACTGCATATGCTATTGGAAACATGCAATTGTTTGGATCAATCCCCACAGCAGTCAAAAGCTGACCCTGCTGGTGCCCTTTTAAGAAACACTCATCCAATCCAATGACCCTCCTACAAGCCTGAAACCCTCTCTTACATGCATCAAAACATATGTATAATCTGTGGAACTGGAATGTTCCTTGGCTTTCATCCTCTGAGAGTTTCAACACCACAGTGGACCCTGGATTGGACCTAAGTAGCTCATCACAATAGTCCCTAAGCCTACTGAATTGCTCTTTCAAACTACCCTCCAACATTTATTTTGCCTTTTTTGAGGCTCTATATGCTTGTTGCTTGGAAATATCAACCTTCAATTTAGAGCACACTTCAGTCCTGAACTCATTGGTCCCTAGCTTAGGGTTTTTCTTAAACTTATCCAGAAAATACTTCCATATCCATGAAGAGGTGAGATTGGGGTTCTTGTAGGTCCAAGAACACTTAGTATGCTCTGGTTTATACACCTTAATCTGCCAAGAGTTGGTGTCTTTGTTCATACGTGAGGCATAAACATACCAATCACAACTCTATTTCCTACATTTGACTGCCAACCTCCTATTGTCATTCTTGTCAATAATGAAAGACATCCCCCTCTTAAAACAAAGGTCTCAACACACTCTTTAACTTCTTTTTTTTGCTTGAAAAAATGAGACCAACCTTAAGTTCTGGTTTTCTACCCTCAGTAATAAGGTTAAACTTGGCAAATTTGGGCATAGCATCCTCATCACTACCTTGAACACTCTCTAGTGAATCATTGCTACTGGCAGCAACCTCAATATCACCCTTAATCATAGCCCTAACCTCATCACTCACAAATTGATTTTTTATTTTCTTACCACTACTAGAGGTGTTAAAACGGGTCAAGCCCGTTGGGCCAGCCCGTCCCGCCATACATAAAAGGTGGGTTGGGCTGGATATTCAAAGGCCCGTAAAATAGCGGGCCTAAACGGGCTGGCCCATTTGGGCCACGGGCTAGGGCGGGGCGGGGGCGGGCTGGCCCACTATTTAATTTTTTTTAATTATTAAAAATATTAAATTCATAAATAATAAAATAAAAATAAGATAGCCTAGGTTAAATTAAAAACTCATCATCCATAAAATAAAAGAAATCTGCTCAGCCTCCCCCCAACAGAAAACACGCAAACTTTCTTCCAAATTTCCAATCCACAAACAACTCGACGTCGGCACAGGAGGCTTTCTTGATTTCACGGAGGCTTTGAGAACACAGAGGTTTTCCAAGAGTCAATATCTACTCTATATTCTACTGGAGGAGTGTGGTGGAAGGGGGCAGAAGGAGTTGAGAGAGAGGGTCCGAGGGATATGGTGTTGGCGGTATTTTCTCTGAAATTTTAACCCCAACCGTTTCAGTACCGTTGGCCTTCGCTGCAATTGCCATTCCAACAAGCTTCACCACCCTCTACAGAGCACGGCCTGCTGAACTGGTACAGTAAAAATTAAACAAGTATAAATTGTATTGAACATAACTTCACATGATTTGATGGAAATTAATTCATTTTCAGAGAGTAACTGTGGAAAACAATCATAGAAAAATTTTAAACTTGAAATTAGATGAACTTGGAAATTAAAGTAAGCACATCACCAAATGTAGGGTCCAAATCCGAAACGAAAATGCAAGAGAATTGAATTGAGTTAGTGCTTACGATGATGAATTGATGATGATGAAGCTTGTGGGTTTAGCAGCCCTTTTTATCTCTATATATATTGTTGATTTTTATGAGTGCTTTGTTGTCTAATTTCCATTTTATTTTCCTTAGTTATAAGAGAGTTTGATTTTATTTGTTAAATTAGAGTTGTTTTTTTATGATAACAGATATAACATGGAGTCTACTACGATTAATCAAAGTATCAACTTGGATGATAGTGAAGATCAAATTGGAAATGTTAATGTTCATGATAAAGTGATCGAGAACACTAGAGAGCGTTCTGTTTGGAATTATTTTATCAAGAAAGAGATTGGTAAAGATGCAGTTTGTCAATGTAAGGGATGCAATAAAACATATAAAAGTGGAGGTAAGAAATATGGGACTTCTACATTGAGAAGACATATGGAAAGTTGCAAGAAGTTGAAGTTTCATGATGTAGGACAAATGTTTGTTGATCATGATGGAAAATTAAAGAACAGAAAAATAAATCCAAAAGTTGCACGTGAGTTACTAGCATCTGCAGTTATAAGTGGTGTCCTTCAAATGAAGAATGGATAAGAGGTGAAAAATTATGTGAATTTCTTGAGCCATTTTATGAAACGACAAACTTGATTTCTGGTTCTTCTTATCCTACATCAAATTTGTATTTTATGCAAGTTTGGAAGATTGAAACTTTGTTGAAGGACAACTTGGCCAATGAGGATTTGATGATAAGTAATATGTGTGGAATTATGCTTCAAAAGTTTGACAAGTATTGGAGAGAATATAGTAGAGTGCTTGCATTTGGGGCTATTCTTGACCCTCGGATAAAACTTCAAATGTTAGAGTATTTTTATTCTAGAGTTGAGAGTGATTTCACTAAATGTCAAGAGAAGATGACGCATATAAAAGGCAAATTGTATAAGTTGTTTGAGGAATATGCGATTCGTAGCAACTCAAGTTCTTTATCACAATCCTTGTCTTCTTCGTCCTCTACACCAAATCAAAGTGGAAGAGCTAAAACAAAGGGCACACGACTTTATGATGTAAGTAATATTTTAATTTAGTTACTTGATTTGATTATGATGATTTGATTATTAATTTGTGATAATTTGCAATAATGTATTCGATTAATGTAGGAGATTATGGCTTTTGAGAGCTAATCTATTACGAGTGCTGGAAAATCTCAATTAGATATGTATTTGGAGGAGCCAAAACTTGAATTTTCCTATTTTGAAGATTTGGATGTCTTGGAGTATTGGAAGGATAAGAGGAATCGATATCCTGACCTTGCATTGATGGCATGTGATGTTTTAGCTATTCCAATAACCACTGTTGCATCAGAGTCTGCTTTTTCTATTGGTGCTCGTGTGCTTTCCAAGTATAGAAGTTGCTTGCTTCCGAAAAAATTTCAAACTCTTATTTGCACTCGTAATTGGTTGCATGGGTTCACACCTAGTAATGGTAAGTGATCATATTTTAGAGATATTTTAAATATGTTCTTATTTTATATTTTAATATATTTTGTTATTATGTTTTACACTATATCTTTGTTTATTTTGTTTGTAGATGGTGAAAATCCAAGTATTAAGACAACTTTTTCGAGTGAAGCGTCCAATATCATAGAGAATATTGATGAAGAACAAGAAAATGAAGATGATTTTGATGATGTAATGGTTGATGAACTCTAGCTTTTAAGATATTTGTGTTTTATTTGTCATGCACTTATATTTTGTGAACTTTTTATTTCTATGTTGGACTTTGGATTGTTGATTATGGACTTATTACCTATGGTTGATATGATGAATGTTACATTTTAATTTGTGAACACTTTACATTATTTAGTAGTTATATAAAATGTACTCATATCTTTATATATATAAAACAATAACCACAAGTGCCACATGTCACTCTTATAGAGCATGGGCAATTAATTCTAACATTAAATGTTTGTTTTTCCTTTTTATATTTAAATAAATTGTCTTATAAATATACTTGTCTTTTACATATATATGTACATATAATTACTACATATATAAGTAAAAAATTAAAATACCAAAAAAGGTTATAGATCATTTTCTCAAACTATAAAAAATAATTCATAATATTATAAATTAACCAATTTTCTAAATGTGACAATTTATCATTTTTATATATGTATAAAATCTTTATATATAAAACTACCTTAAAATCAAGAGTAATTATAAAACTACATTATATATAAAATCTTTATACATAAAACTACATAATATTTAAATAGTAAATAATATATTAACTAAAAATACATTATATTGCATATATCTTTATATATATAAAACAATAACCACAAGTGCCACATGTCACTCTTATAGAGCATGGGCAATTAATTCTAACATTAAATGTTTGTTTTTCCTTTTTATATTTAAATAAATTATCTTATAAATATACTTGTCTTTTACATATATATGTACATATAATTACTACATATATAAGTAAAAAATTAAAATACCAAAAAAGGTTATAGATCATTTTCTCAAACTATAAAAAATAATTCATAATATTATAAATTAACCAATTTTCTAAATGTGACAATTTATCATTTTTATATATGTATAAAATCTTTATATATTAAACTACCTTAAAATCAAGAGTAATTATAAAACTACATTATATATAAAATCTTTATACATAAAACTACATAATATTTAAATAGTAAATAATATATTAACTAAAAATACATTATATTGCATATATTATATATAAAAAAAGGACCATAAGTGTCACATGACACTCATACAAAGCTTGGACAATTAATTCTTACATCAAATGTTTTTTTTCCTATTTAAAATAATTATTTTATAAATGTAGATATATTTTGGATTTATATAAAGATTAATATATATACATATAATTAAAAATTTTAAAATATCGAAAAAGATTATTGATAATTTTTTCAGTACAAACTATAAAAAATAAAAACTTTTTTCCTTTTTTTTTGATATAATAAATTAACCAAAATTTTCTAATGCGATAATCTATCATTTTATACATGTAAGATTTTTTTCTTAACTAGAAAAAAGTAATATTTAAGTATTATTTAATATTGTTAATATGTAGACAATATATATAATTTATTTACACACATCTATATATATAAAATAAGGACAAAAAATGCCACATGATACATTGATACTCATACAAAGCTCGAACAATTAATTCTTACATTAAATATTTTTTCTATTTAAATAAAGTATCTTATAAATATAGATATCTTTTAAATATATATAAAGATTAATATATGTGTATATATTTATATATATAATAAAAAAAATTAAAATATCGATAAAGATTATTGATAATTTTTTCAATACAAACTAAAAAAAAAAAAAACGTTATAATGAACAATTTTTTTCAAATGTGACAATCTATCAATGTATACATGTATTTTGTCTTCATTAGAAATATATAATATTGAAAACATACATTAAAAAATTATTTAATAATTTGAATATATTATTCACACACATCTATATATAAAAGAAGGATTAAAATGTCACATGACACTAATATGAAGCTCGAATAATTATTTCTCACATGAACTTTTTTCTTTTTTTTATATAAATAAATTATCTTATAAATATAGATATTTTTTAGATATATATAAATATTAATATATATATATAATTAAAAAATTTAAAATATTGAATACAATTATTGATAATTTTTTCAATACAAACTATATATATATATATATATATATATAAACTTATGCCATAATGAACATTTTTTTTGAATGTGACAATCTATCCTTTTATACATGTAAGATTCTTTCTTCACTAGAAATATGTTATTGTGAAATAATATATTTAAAAATTATTTAATATTTTTAATATGTATACAATATAATTTATCTACACACATTATGAAATATTTATTTCAACAGTTAAATAATATATTAACTAAAATTACATTATATTTCATATTAACTTAGATGGATACAAAATTATAAATTTTTTCTATATAATTTTTTTTACTTCATTTATTAAATTCAATATATTTGAACCCGTGTATTACACGGGCCTTGTACTAGTATAAATATAATGGACAAATGGTTCAAAAAAAAGTCAAAAAAAGGTGGGTTGGGCAACCCACCAATGGGTTGGGTTGGGTTGGGATTTGAAGGCCCGCCATATAAAAAGTCCGCCCCGCCCCGCCCCGCCAAATGGTGGGTTAAGGTGGGTTGTGGGCCGGCCCACCCCGCCGGCCCATTTTGACACCTCTAACCACTACCCTCAACATCCCTAAACTCAACATCACTATCCACATTTTCATCATATAACCTATCATCCACTTCCATCTCATAATCACTGTCTAACAACACATCTTCATCCTCATCAGATGAATTATCATCATCACTCAACTCAGTTTCATTTTCATTTTGATCTTCAAACATAAGTTCATTTAAGAGAGAAAGGTCAATATCCTCATTAGTGTCTATAGGATTAGGTTCATCATTTTAGGGTTCTACATGATTAGGTTCATCAGTTGAGGGTGCTACAAGATTAGGTGCATTAGTTGGAGTTGGAGATGAATCTAAGTGTTCTATGTAGAAAATAATCTCCTTATTCCTAGGGATAAATCTATTGTCCTATACACAGCTGCATCACAGATCAGTCTTCTACTATCCTGTATACAAACCCCAACCTGATGCCACCACATAATTTTATCAGGATCATAACCTAATTCAGTGGCAAACTCAGTAAATTCAATTAATCCTAACTTCTCACCATCTACATTATCAAAATAATCCACAACCCCCCATCATAATACCTATAACTGGTTTCATCATACCACATTCTACCACCATGATGCACTTTCATGGTAAACATAGTAGGCTCATTTGCATATATGAAAATAATTGCACATTTTAGGCATTCTGTCCCAGATCCCTAAATCAAATCTCATCTATTGCAAGAATAAAAGCAGCCAATGAGGCAACAACAACACATTATAGCAACAACAACACAATATTACCATTGAGGCAACAAAACACATAAATGAAGCAAAAAATTTGGCCGCATTATGAAAAAATCCACATTATAGCACAACACATACATTATTACCAGTTAGGCAGCAAACCCATACATTTTAACAATAGACTACACTCGCATTTTGCAAAAAATTAGAACTTACCATAATGTGGTGTGATTTTTAGTCCAGTAGAGCTTCTTCTTGCCATGGGAATCCCGATTTCTTTAACAGCTCGAACGAGGATTGCGGGGGTCGTGAGCTTCCAATGATGGTCAATTTCTTGTCGAATTGGCCTAGGGTTAGTGATGATTTGGAGAATCGCAGGAAAAGCTGTGGTTTGGGGGGGGGGGGGGGGAATTAGGGCTGCGCACGAATTGGGGAAAAAACTAGGGTTAGAAAATTAATTTTCGCTCTAATTCGTTTGATGACAGTTAACTTCCCTTTGATTGGACGGTTTTTTAACGGCAGGTACCAATTCTGATCACATTTGTAAAACTGAGGGACTAAATTGATTAAATTGAACTTCAGGGTACCCGATCTAAAATATACCCTATTTTCGGGTATCAAATGTGAAAATTTCCATTTTTTTTCTTCAGAAAACGAGGCTAGATTCAATATAAAACATCTAACGAACTAAATTTTGATAACAAAAAATATCAATTTTCACCAAGTCTTGGTTGAGACCGTCTCACAGATCTTTTTTCGTGAGAAGGATTAACTCAAAACCCACATTCAACGATTCATATGAAATCTTGTGGATATTGATTCAATTTATATGAAGTTGATAGGTGAATCATACAAGCTGCTGCTGATTTGGATTTTTTTGTACTATTTTTTTATTTCTGAATTAATTTATTTTAATGATGCGGTGACAAATCAGTTGGCTTTCCATCCAAAAAATTGAGATTTTCAGTTTCGACGCCATATAGGCAAATCCAGCGGTTATGTCAGTCCAAATTTTTTTCTCAAATAAATTGAACACAAATTAAGTAAAATCAATTGCTAAATGATTGAAATTGAAAACCGAAAACTTTACCTAAATTCAACAAGGATGAAAATTCAAAATTTCCCTTTTAATTATATGGCCAATCCTCCCTTTAATTATATGGCCAATCCTCCCTTTTAATTTTAACGAAACAATCTGATTAATCCCACATCCACGATTTTCCTCAAATCAGAAAAAAAAAAAAACATTATTTTCGCATTTCAAGAACAAGATTTGAAGACTTTAAATTCTCTTTTCAGGAAAAAAATCTAAAAACCATTCCAATATCATTCATTTTCCTGCAAGAAAACAAGTTGAGGCATGGAGACACCGACACGTATCGGTACTCGTGCCACGTGCCACAGGCACACGCTATATAATAGCCCACCAGATTAATTCTCCACCGCATTGTTCGCTTTATGTTAAACCCTTTGCCTGTTCACTTAGCAAAATTGTTCGTTCAATAATTATACAGCTTGCAAAGAGTAAACAGTTTTGTTATGGAAACTGTTGTAGCACCTGAAACGGAGATCACTCCGGCGTTATCGCCGGCGGCGGCGCTGGCGCCGGTGACTGCGGAGAGGCCGGTGCGATCGGACCTGGAGACTTCGATTCCGAAGCCATGTGAGTTGTTCTTCTTATCAGTGGATTTTGCATCTTCGCAAATCTCAGATATTTTATTTTATTACATAAGAGTTCTATTACATTCAGATTTGGCAAGAGGATTAGTGGCTCCAGATATGGACCACCCTGATGGAACACCAGGCCATATGAATAATGATATGAGTGTTCTTCAACAGCATGTTGCTTTCTTTGATCAAGATGGTAATGGGATCATTTATCCATGGGAAACCTATGCTGGTAATAATTGTTATTACATGATTTATTTGTACAATAAGCTGTTCTTACATGTTTGATTTCGATCCACATTGCTCATTAGCCTTGTTGGAAGCGTATTGGTTTCTAATCCATTCGTCCTTGTTTATTTATGCAGGACTTAGGAAAATCGGGTTTAATGTTATTATATCGGTCACAGTGGGTATTCTTATTAATGTGGCCTTGAGTTATCCTACGCTCCCAGTAAGTAGTTGTGTTGTTGATGTGCATTTACAGTCTATATTTGATCTCATTAAGTAGCACTATTGTTCGTTGAATTAGTTTACGTGCAATATGGGTGCCGATGGGGGTGAAGCTAGACAAGAAATAGGGGCTGAATCGGTATAAAAACCAGTATTTAAACACTAAAAATCGATATTTTACAGTACAAAATGTCGGCCTAGTTCTTGTTATGTTCAGCAGTTGCATCAAGATTAATCCATTTCTGTTGGTAGATTTGAGCTTTTATTTAAATGTGGTTAGAGCTTTTCTTTGTAGTTTTCACTTACAGTTTATGCTGGTTCAATTCTTATATAAGGCATATGCATATTTTCTGATCACGATTTCCTATTATTGATGGTTATTATAACCGAGCAGGGTTGGCTTCCTAATCTATTGTTCCCTATATATATCTCTAACATACACAAGGCCAAACATGGGAGTGATTCTGGAACCTATGATACAGAAGGAAGGTATGCGATTATGTATCATGAGGGATTGATTTCCAGATAAGGAAGAAATGCAATTAGATATATGTGATAGAATGATAAGCGGTTCAACTTTTCAGATACTTACCTGTGAATTTCGAGAACATCTTTAGCAAGTATGGTAAAAAATTTCCAGATAAGCTTACACTTAAAGAACTCTGGAACATGACTGAAGGCAACGGAGTAGCTTTTGACATCTTTGGACGGTATGGTAGTCAAGCTATAGACATTTTTGATCAATTCTTTTTTCCCTTATCATTCTGAACTCCACACTTACAGGATTGCAAATAAAGCGGAGTGGGCTCTCCTATACTTTTTAGCTAGGGATCAGGATGGTTTCCTGTCGAAAGAGGCAATGAGACGTGTTTATGATGGCAGTTTGTTCGAGTATTGTGCGAGGAAGCAAATGCAAGCTGAAGGGAAGATGGATTAAGACTACACCTTTATTGGTTATGTAATAGCAGAATAACGGTTAAGGACTGTGCAAAGCAATAAACATTTACAGTAGTAGTCGATGTAACTTGAAGAGCACATGTGCGCATTAAATAATAGTCTATAATATAACTGTGTGTAGGATGTGAAATACTGTGTTTTGACATAAATGAAATTTAAGATGTAGTCGATTTATGGTTGTTATTCACTGTGGTCTACATAACTAGACATGTTATACGTAATTGTTAACGGGAGCATGTATCTTGACTGAACATGATGACATGATATATCCATATAGCCGATTTCACTGTGGAGCATGGAAACAGGTAAAGTTGAATGTAAGCTAATTTGTTTTTGTATATGCTGATTATGGTTGTCTTAAGGTATCTTATATTACGATGTTGCAAGGAAAATAAGCTAACCTGGAGCAGAAGTTATGGAGGCACAGTTAATAAGGTAACTATGTTCTTCAAACTATGAGAAGGTCATGTTTTCAAGATTGAATGCTTAAGGTTTAGGATTGAAGCTTGAAAGGATTCTTACAATCACAATATCTTACACTCAAGCGTGAATTTTCTGAAACTTTTATTAGTTCATATTAGATTCAGATCAAATAAGAACATTGATGAATGAAATTTGTTTGTGCTGGATCAGCAGGAACGAGATTTCAAGCAACGTAATAGAGAGGATTTGGGAGCTTGAAGGTCCTGTGAGCAGTTGGAAGGCCTTGAATGCTACTCCATTGGGCCCCTAAAATGCCCAGAATACGGTGCCCACTGCGGATCAATTGCTTCCTCACATCAGCCTTATATGTCTGCACATCCTTGTTATCGTATTCTGCACCTCTGCATTAACAATGGTACGTCTTAACACCTTTATGCATGAATTGTTTCTTCGTTAATGAACATAAAAGAAGGAAAGAGAGTGAACTTCCGAACCTTAGTATGAGACTTGTCCATCCATGATAGCCAGCATTGACAAGGTTGTCCACTGTTTCAGATCTTAGGCATTCCCTTCTAAAAGAAACCAAAAAGATCTGCACTCCTTTCCCTTTTAACTCATTGAAGAAAGTCAACGAATGCTCGAGTGCTGTAGCTTTACCCATCCTCATCCACTCCTCCAAATCCGTGGAGTTCAACCTTTTGCCCCTATAGATCAATATGCGATAAGATACATCTAATCCAAGAACATTACGTTATGATCAAAAAAATTAAGATTGAACTAGTTCATGTGCTAGCTTTACCAGCAATTGTTTTTCTTGAAGTATGGTACGGTAGAAAGAAGGGTTTCATCGATATCAAAGATCCATATATCAGTGCTGTCTTTCTTCAAATTGCAGCAGCTACTAAGATGAACCCTGCACTCATCGATTGTCCTCTCAGAATCCGCCTTGTATTGAGCTGATGACATGTATTTCGAAATGGTGGCAACGCATTCGTCGGGCACAACATCGAAATTCTTGATGTTGTTCAGCTCTACGTTCATCCGCCAGCTCTCGCAATAGTTCTTCAATGTGATTTCGACCCCAGATTTGGCATTCTTCAGATTCAAGATGTTCCAATCCGATGCAGACGAAAGGCCTAAGAGTAGAGAACAGATGGCCCAGAAAAACACAAGATTTCTTGCCATTGGTTTCAGAATGAAAGGTGATGAAGAATGAAGAATGCAGATTTAAATCTTTTAGTTCATAAATATGTGTGGGTTAGTCCACATGGGTGTAAGAATTGTTGTCACCACGTTGTATAGTTGTTGTTTTGCTTCACTCATAAATTGCAAGCTGGCAAATTGGAATTAAATATGGTGAAATGGATATTAATAATGATATATGAAGACGAGTAGTTTTATTTATGTTCTGTTTGAACTGGTAATGTTGATTTGTGGTTTTAGGCCACCTGATAAACTTTCATAAATACCTTATGATCAATGTTACCATGTGCCCTAAATTGAAGATTGGACCATATTCTGTGAGAGAAAGATGCACAAACTGGAAAGATATCGTTTTATAGTGCTGAAAAGACAAATTTACAAATAATATGCCAAAAAGAATTCAGGATGTTTCAGTCTTCGAAGAGAGAGTCCCATTCTATCTTTTGTAAATCATAAACTTTTCTGCTATCTACCAAGTTGATATTTTAAGTTTTGCAATTAAAAGCGACTTATAAATTTAATAATAAGTTAATTTTAAAAAACACCTTTACAAGGTGTAGAAGGTGACGTTTTCTATACAAATACTAGTGAAACAATGTATATTGATTTAATGGTCAATTACTAAAAGGAGGACTAAATTCATGCCAGCCAAAGAGTATTTAAAGTTTACACAATCTAACATAAAATGCTTGAAGAATCTCACAATAGAAAACCTGTCACCAAAATGTGATGAAAGAACATGCTTATCAAAACAATACATCACTGTCAAGGACTTTAAAGGATAAAGAAAAGGCTTCAAGCAGGCCTTATATTGGAAGTTTGTCTGAAGGGTCTCTCTCAAACAATGGCGTTGGCCGCACTAGCGATCCTAGGCCACAAATCAGCACACTCCTTTCCAATCGGACCAGTAATAGCAGAACCTGAATAACAGAACAGAAAGATCAATGTGAAATACCTTAAAAAACCATCCAAAGATTTGATTGTTGAAGTCAGTACTTTGTAAAGTTTAAATTACCTTTCATTTCTCCCTTTGGGTTCACAATAACACCAGCATTATCTGCAAAGGAAAAAAGGTGAGGATTGATCCTTATCTAAGCAACGACACAAGAAGAAACTAATAAATGGAGGAGATCCAACAAGCAAGTGGAACAAGTGTAAAAATATATTTTAAAACATATATATATATATAGATGTGGGGTCCTAATGGAGCAGGTGTAAGCTCTGATGCAATGATCACACCTGTAACGAAGGATACTTTAAATGTTCCAGACATGTAACTGTACCAGCATCATTATATCAAAGATGGATACTTGACTAACGACTGGTAATAAGACAATCCAAGCATATCTAGAAACAAACATGCATTGAACTTTGCCAAAAATGAGATTCAACATGGCAGATCCAACTTGATTAATCATCTTATGTGGGACTTTAAATAATGATAAGTGTCTTTTGATACACAAGTGCACCGCGTGAGAAGCATAAATTAATACTAATACAATGAAATTTATGTTACATTAAAATAATCATATACACAATTTATAAATTTAAAAAAAATCAAATTATTATATTTTAAAATTTTATATGATTTACCTTTATATAAGCAATCTATTAAGTACAATTTTTTCACAATACATTTTTTAATTTGCATTTAATTCCAAATCAACCACAAATAACTCAAGACACATTGTAACACTTTAAAACAATGTATAGATCAAAAGAAAATCATTTACACCCACAGAAAAAAATACAATTAAGACAATTTATTTTCAATATGCAATGTGTATCAAAAGCTAAACATAACACAAAGAGCTCTCATACGGTATATCTATACATATAATAAGAGAACCACAACCAAAAATTAGAAAGTCAAATTCTCATGCCCAAAATCCTTACTATAAACGGAAAAATTTTAAAAAAAAAAGATAAAATAACTATTGTAGAATGTAGCAAAAAGAATGTTGAGCATGGAGTGATAAGGTACTGCACAAGGAGTGGACAATGACTAATTCCACCCTACCCATGTGGATATTACTCTAACACCGTAGGACGTGTGGCACAACATCCTATAATGATAGGGTAATACTCACATAAATAGGGTGGACAAAGCCTACAAAAAAGAGGGAAAGACTGCTTTTGGGAGTGGAGAATAATACTTTATAAAATTTAAAAGCAGCAACCTACCCCACAATCTGCCACAACCTGCCACAACCCACGGCCAATTTTTCAACCCATGGTTGACTCCAGTGCCTTTTTGCTTTTTGGAAGTTTTACTTTTAGTAAGTTTTACTTTTATTAAGTTTTTAGGCCAGAAAAACTTGAGATTGTAATTTTTGGATATAGTTCTCTTATTATACTTATAAAAATATAAATAAGCATGATTTTCTCAAAGTGTGATTTTGAATAAATTCCAGCTATGATACTTTGTATAAAACCGAAATATATTGTAGTTGCAAGTGAACATGTTGATGAAGATATTGATTGCAAAAGCTTTCATTTCTAAAGCACTATGCATAAAATAAGGATTATTCCCAACATGGGATTAGGAATATTATATACAAAAGTGCTTTTAATGAAAGGATATTTGCCGATCCATATCTAAATTAATTACATAATCTTTCTCTACTCATTTGCTAGTTTGTACACCCATTTTTTGTTTTCATCCTAAATCCAAATTACTAAATCCATTACACAAAACATATCCAAAAAGTACTACACTTAGAATTATCTGCAATTCGCCAAGTTCATATTTTTGGGGTGGTCAGTTAGTCTACAACCCAAATGACCATTCAGTACCCTTAACTCTCTTAACACCCTTTCATATCATCAAAAAATATTACCACCACTTATGCAGACAAGATGGACTACAGTTGATTTAGGTGAACTGAAGTTATATACTAGACATACAGAAAAGTCTCAACTATGTATACCAAACCACACAGATAGATATACAAATTTGCAATCAAGCAATGATAAAAAAATGTGTGAAGTCCTAATGGAGCAGGTGTAAGCTTCAAAACAATGATCACACCTGTAACGAAGGACACCTTTTATGTTCCAGACATGTAACTGTATTGGCATCATTAGATCAAGATGGATACATGACTAAAGTCTGGTACCAAAATTCATTAAGTGAGACTTCACTTGGCAAATCCCACTCAATATTTAATCGGCTTTTCCATTTATGTTACATAGGAACCAAGTAAATAAGATATGAAGCATCGAACACTACCCAACCAGCATGATCAAACTCTAAGTTTCGGCATATGAAAGCAATTATAATTCAATACTAGATAAAGCATTCTCATCATTATATTAGCACATTATGTAATAAGACTTCAACAATCACAGATTACTATGTAAAAGAACCGGATTTGTAAACTCTCACCTTCGAAGTACATGAAAACACCATCCTTTCGCCTCCACGGCTTTCTCTGCCTCACGATGACAGCAGGCATGACCTTCTTTCTCAGATCAGGCTTCCCCTTCTTCACTGTCGCCATCACCATATCACCCACACAAGCCGATGGCAGCCTGTTCAGCCTTCCCTTAATACCCTTAACCGAAATGATGTACAGATTCTTGGCACCTGTGTTATCGGCGCAGTTCACCGTCGCCGCCACGGGCAGACCCAGAGACATCCGAAACTTGTTTCCAGCTGTCCCTCCCCTCCCTGCTAACAATAAATTCAAGAAAAATGACGACCTTTTCCATGGGAAAACATAGATTGAACTTAGAGAATGCAGAAATTTATCGAAAATTCACCTCGCTTCGACATTTTGCTTTAGGGTTTTGAGGAATGAAAGTTCTGTGTGCGCGCGTGAATATAAAGGGGGATTTTTTAGGGTTTAGGGTTTGCAGATAATGGGCTCATATTTGGGCTTGGGCCTTTTGAATTAACTACATATGAGTACTCTTATATGGGCAGGATTTTTGGGAACCCAAAAACTATATCCCAGTTCTCTAAATAATACTCAGTACTATTAAGTATAATATACACACCCCAAAACTTATTAAACACATCTCAATTTGTGAAAATTGAAAGGTATAATAACACGATTTTTGGATGTGTGGTATTTTTGTGCGACTTCAAACCAAATTGGGCCCTAGTCCATTTGGGTTGTATTTAACTTGATCAATTTGTTGCTCAAAATGGATTCAATCTTGGACCGGAATAAGTATTACAAAAGCTCATTTGGCCCAATAACGTGGATCCATTACAAACCAACGCATTCTAAGATCAAACAAACAAAAAAAAGCCCATGTCATAAATGAAAGCTGCAAGGCTGAAAATAGGTATAGATACTACAAAAATAGAGGATTCAATCATTCAAACCAAATAATATATATCTCTGAATCAATATTCAGTTGCAGATTAGTTGGACAAGACATGTCCAGAATGTGATGGCAGAAACAAGTGGAGTTACAACTGTAATAACTGACCTTGAAATGATCTAATTTCCCAACAACATGAAACAATAATCTTGATGCAATCAGCATCATCATAAGAGAGATGTACGTAAATGATGTAGCTATTTGCTAGCAGTATTTATACAGACTAATTCATCAATAATATGTTTCTCTTCAACTCCTATACACTTTGGAACGAAGAACAGGACTACGTGAATGGATTATAGCAGCAGCAATTGCGAACGACTGCAATGTCGACAGAGTCGACTGGAAATGGATATAGTGCAAATCCTTGTGAATATTCACCATTTTCATGATAGATGTGTTTTGTTTTGAACCCTGTAAATTTTACCAACGAAAATTGTTACATCAATGCTCTACTCGATCATAACTCGATAAGCTCAAGTTCGACTTGACTTGATATGTAATTACTGTCTATAAAAAATAACCTAAATTTCTAAAAATATGGTTAAAAATGAAAAACTCTAATGAACTATAAATTTAACATATGTTCAACTTGAGATTGAGAACTACTTGAGTAGCTCGAGATCAACCACGACTCGATTATCTTTGAGTCGAATTCAATTTTTTTTCTGAGTTGATCTCGAGTAGCTCACGAGATGTATTGACTCATTTCCACCCCAATACACGACGAATCTTTAAAAGCAACGGAAACTATTCAAGTGGTGCTGAAAACTGCATAAAGATAAACAATGAATGGACTGGATGCTAACCTGCATAAAGAAACCAACTGATTTGCATTCCTCGGAATTATCTGCCCAAGATGAATATTCTGAGCTCGTTGATTGGGTGTTGAGAATCGTCAACGGACAACCAATATCCCATCCCCCGCAGTCACAGGACCCACCAGAGGTCCACCTCTCGATAAGGCTTGAAGGCCCACCCACTCTGGTTCGTGGGCCACCATGAATACCTGCAGGTATCACGACATCCATGCTAGTCGAGCATTCACCAGTGCTTCTAGAATGTTCAGAAGGAATCACATTATTTGCAGGTTTTTTAAGAAACTTCAACCCCCATCCTCCAAGTTCAGTCTCATTACGGTTTTTGCAGATTTCTTTCACTATAATGGCAGCCAGCTCATGATTAGGAGCATCTTTATTGTCGGCACAGCCCTCATCTTGATCAAGAAAACTAGTTTGAACGTCTTCTGATTGGTCAACAGCACTTGATCCCTCGAAAATAGAAGATGATCGTTGCTTATGAGAGTGGCCTGACCTGAAAACATCCACCACCTTCCTCGTCAGTCTCTTGTTCTTTTTAATGGTCTGATTTGAGGTTTGTGTTTGTCCTGTTCGACTGTCACTGAAAACGGTTAGAACAAACTTAGTCTCCTTAACTTCTAGACCACTAGAAGGAAACGTGGTTAAAGTCAACACTCGCATCTTGGCAACAGTTTCCAGCTCAAGCTTGGTGTTATCAGAGTCTTTATTGCCGTTCCTTCTTAAATGGAAAGTGTAAAAATAATCATTTGAAGACTCAACCTTCGACAACTTGGCTACGTAAACCTCCCTCTTATCATCGACAGTGAAAACATGGTGTGGTAGTCCACCCTTCCACGTGCACTGCAGCATTGCCTGAAACGATGAGCCATATCCAGAAGAAGATGACTGATCGGAAAAACTGGAGTTTGAGCTTGATATAGAAGTGTCTCGTTTATGATCGAGAACTTTCACATCCTTTTGCACCTTATGAGATATGGCCATCGTTGGCTCGTAATATGGTTCACTAATACCATCAAACGAGCCATATTGTTGAAGTAAAGGGCTCTTCAAGATGTTGATCATAGTCTGGCTACCGGAAACGGTGCCAATAGTCCAATCACCGGTCGAGCTCACGATGACCTCAGTTCCACCACCACCCAATGGATATTCAATGGCCATACTATTTGGACTTCTATTCTTGATACTTGCTAAACTACTGTTAGTGTGATCAGTTATTGTATCCACTTTTGAAATAAAATTCCAAGATGCTGCTCGTAATGCACAGTTACGTATCAATTCAAGGCAACGAAGAACATACTTTTCATCAATGGTGGTAATATGCTTAGGTATGCTCGTACACGAGCCATGAATGTTATGAAGGAACAACTCCCTGCAACTCGACTTCCTAATGCTTAGTACCAGTGTTCTCCCAAGCTCTAGATTTCTCTTGCATCTTTTCGATACAAGGTTTTCTCCTTTCGATTCTAGACTTTCAATAGCATATACCACCGGATTTTCTTCTTCTCCACTATCTTTCACGAGGTTCCTACTCGTACTTTCCATGCTCCAGCTCGAGGGACAAAGAATACATTAATGGTTGAGTAGAAATACCTCACTACTTTCAGCTTCGGTTATGCTCACTCACTAGTTAGCACTCTTACTCCAAGATAATCTGGAGAATGAATACAATACACAGTTAATATAATTTGGTTTGACAGGAATCAAAAACAACGAAGACAAGACATAATTACCGAAACAACCCACTCAGAAGTATCACTGAATATTACAAAGAGAACATAGATACTGAAAATGTAAGATTCTTTACAATGAGAAGATGCAATAACTAATAAACTTAGCTTGAATAAAATTGTTCCACAATTTCATGAGAGGATGAAATAATTCTTCTTACCATAAAAAAACAACTGAGGACCATACATCTATATACCAGCCAAGATCATTTGAGGTAAAATTTTGGCAAATTTAGATGTGAATTACTGATAAATATATTTGCATAAAAGGGAAAATTATATCCATGGAATCCAACAAAATACTAATTAGGTAGGTGTATTTCCCTGGCTTATTTGATATGACTAGTAAGAATAAGAAAACGAGCAAGAAAACAAACAAATAACAACAATAATCAGAAGCCAACATCTGAAAAGCACATAAATCCTTAAATAAGTCTAAACTTTCTAACAAAGCAAATCAACAAATCACAAACATCCATAAATAACAAACTCCTTCACCTAAAGAAATGGATAGAAAGTTGAAATGAAGCATCAAGCCAACCCTTGAAGCAAACTTCCCCCAAACCCCTCTTCAAGAAGAGAAAAAACCCATTTCAACAGCAACAAAAACAACTAAACAAATCATTGTCAAAGCATACCCATAAAGTAAAAAATCACAGCAATTATCAAGAAAAAGAAAGGGAGATATAAAGATAGAAACTTTACCAACTTTCAGAACGCAGAATAAGTAGCACCACTCCAATCTTTTCGACCCACAACTAGAAATAACTGTCTTTACAATCCACTCTTCCTAGTTTTCCTCGAACCAACCAGAGTATTGAAATGAAGACAGGGAAAGTCCAACCGAAGTGCTGATTTTGTCCACTAACGGCGTATAAACAATCCTAGTCTTGGAAATTTTCTGCGTGAGTTTTGCGTGGTTGGTGGGTCCCACTATGTGCCAAATTCTTGAAATTTCCATGGCCCAACCAATCCTCCGACCCCCATTTCCGCGGACAAACCAATACACCGCTGAATTTTTAATGTGGTTAGAGAGAGAAAGAAGAGAGAGAGGAGTGTGAGCTGGTGCGCACGATAGAAGTCATACGCCCACTACGGGGAAAAGGAGAGTGCATAAATGAACAGAGAAACCGACATAGCCATGGAAAAGCCAAATGAAAGCCCACAAACAAAGAAAAGTGTGGGGCCCTTCTAACATGTGACCTCTATCTATGTGGATATTCAGTTTTCAACTTACCAATATTATATACTAATTATTTTTCAAGATTTGCTTATTTTTGAAATTTAAATGTCCATTTTAGGTGGATTGATGAGATCAAATTGCAGGAAACGACATTAATTTTTTGAGGTGTTGGGGTCTGAGATTTCTAACAGCGGAGGTGATATTTAATGTTGTAACCTTTTTTCTAGTCAAAATCTAACATGGCAGTTTCAAATCTCTGTCCATATGTTACATTTAAATAAAATTGCAAGCCAGTTACCAATTTTGTATGTTATTTACATCAAATTCAATATTCCATCGTTAATTTTTAGTAGTACTTGCACCCGCACGATGTGTGTTTTGTGATATAATGTTGGTAAATATTAATTATTTCATAATATAGTGTAAGCAGTTTTAGTATATAAAAGACAATATAATATTTAATAACTAAGAAAGTATAAATTTGCTTAAAATAATTCAATTCACAACAATATATCGATGTTATACACATCCAATTCACTAATCTATGACTAATACTAAAAACAAAAGTATCAATATCATGATCTTCAAATTAAAATTGGAAATTCTACCTGTAAAGTTTGTTAGTTTTTTAAAAACTTCTTTATACGCAACAATTATAGTCGAAACATTTTTTTTAATAATATGTGTTACAAACTAATATTTTCAGTCACTTAAATTGAATATACTAACAAAACTAAAAAAAATATGAATTATTTAAATTAAATACATGTGCGTGTGAGTATGTATATATAGAAACATTACACAATGAAATTAGAAATTTTATGTAGGAACTTGATACAAACACTGTCAATTATGTATTTTCAAACTTTATTTCAAAATAAATTGAATTAATTTTTTTTATTAATATCGCTTAACATCGAAGATGAATGCAGATAATTATTCTTTTATAAGTATCACATAAATAAATTGATATAGGACGACATTGATCATTACAGTTTAAGCTCAACACATAATCAAAATGTAGTAGTAGTCTATGATCATGATGATGACAATATAATTAGAAACTAAGCATATAATTTAAATAATCAGGTGAGCCATATAAATTCAAAACGTGCACTCTCATATAAGAATATACGAAGTCCTCAGTGTAAAGAAAAAGCTAAAATTTTATTTGATTACGAGATATTTATAATTTTAAAAAATATTTAAGATGACATATAATTCAGACTAAATACATATTATATATACATATATGTATATACACACATCTTTAATAGTGTTTTATTTATTTATTAATTTATATTATTATGGTATAAATTAACCCCATGCAAATTAATATTTATTATTGAAATTATTGTTTGTATATCTTTGTTGATTTTTAATAAATTCTTCAATAAAAATTAATTTAATTGAGATCGATAAAATGAGAATAAATTAATACAATATTTATATTATTAGATCAAATGGATTAAATAGTAAAAAATGCAAAATAAAAATTTTTACTGATGGGACACTTACAAATATTAATTTAAAAAATACTTAAAATGACATATAATTTCACACTAAATACATTATATATACATATATGTATATATACACATCTCTAATAGTATTACACTTATTTATAAATTATATTTATATTAAATATGATACAATTACCCCCAAACAGATTAATATTTATATTAAAATTATTGTTTGAACATTATCTATCGTTGGTGTATAAGAAATTATTCAATAAAAAATAACTTAATTAGTATAAGAATAAACTAATACAATATATATTATGAATTGAATGGATTAAATAATAAAAAATATAAAATAAAAATATTGTTGATGTGACACTTTTTTGTTGAGAAAATAGTATTTCTATAAATATCTCAAACCTTTCCTCTATTGTTATAGTAGAAATATATAGATAAATTTATCTATTTACTTTGTCTTTTGAGTTTCTATACAATGAATATAAAATTAAATGTATTAAATATTAATATTTATGTATTTGTTTATTAATAAATTTAAAATAAAAGTTATTAATGATATCTTAAAATGGAAATATTTAATAAATGAGACATTTATTGTAGTTATTTTTGGCAAAATATTCTGTTTTTATATATATATAGATATAGATTGTCCCACGAAAAATTTCAATCTTTTATGTAATTGGGTTTGAAATTAGGCTTAATTGTTGGATACAAGAAGTACTAAACTAAGTCTTGTTTCTGTATTTGATGACACTTTCTCTGTTTTGTTTTTTGCTAATATAATAATTAATAACCATATTTTATTTACATACAACTTTTGTAGATATTTCATATCTGTTATTCAATGAGAAATAATGAAGAGAATCAAAATGTTACTACATGTGACGAGTCTGGCGACTTTGAATTATTAACTTTAGAACAATCAATTTTGTTTATGTATTATTTTGATTTTTTTTTTCAAAATTCGTTTTAAGAATTTGTTGCGGTTTAACATGATCATGAGATCATAACATTAATTAAGATTAATTGAAATAGAGTAAGTCATCTTAGATTAATTTGAATCTGAATTAGTGACACATATCTTCTCTTTCAAGTAATGATGATGAATACATAGATCTTTAAAGAATTCAGAAGACATAGTGAGTTAGGCTAAAACATAAAGGCAAAAACTTTTATGCACTGGTCGACCCAAAACGTGCTTCCACGCGCCTGCATGCGTCTGAACACTTGTGCTGAAGCTCACCCAAAATTCACTCCAATAAATCAATCTTTGTGTATAGTTAAACCAACCTTTGTGTATAGTTAGACCAACCATGTGTAGGTATGTCTAACTATATACAAAGGTATGTCTAACATATATAAAGGTATGTTTAACTATATATAAATGTATGTCTAATATATACAAAAGTATGTCTAAGTATACATAAATGTATGTCTAACACAACGTAAAGGTATGTCTAACATAACGTAGTGGTATGAGCCAAAATTCAAAAATCAAGCCAAAAAAAGACAAGACATGAAATTTGGGCAGAACTGGTATGTTTAACATAATTTAAAGGTATGTCTAACATAACATAAAAATATGTCTAATATAACTTATTGGTATGTGATTTTTTTCAAAAATCATATGTGAAAAAAAAAAAAAGATGCGATCCCCCCGACCCAAGTGCATGGATCTAAGATGCATGTACCTAATTTACAAGAGACCTACTCAAACATAAAATAAACCACAACATTTTCCTTAAAAAAACAAAAAACAAAAAAACAAAAAGAACTTTCCATAATGGTTTATTTAATTTTTTTCATAAAAAAAAAAAAAATCTTTCCATAGTGGTTTATTATATAAATGGGAATCAACTTCCACAGTGTTTTCTTGACTTATTAGTATGTTTAAACTTAGTATAACTTGGTGTTTGAGCATTTGAAATGTATGTTCAAAGAAATTTCTTATTTTCTTTACAAAAAGATATTGAATGAGATTGCGTAAATTAATGTTATTTTTGTGGGTTGAAAATGTGCACTTTAATTTAATCTATTAATTGACAAAGAGTTACACTTTGATTCAAAAGAATAAGTTAATTACTATAGTTCACAGTTGTCTTGAAATAACTCACAACTACCTTTGATTGTGTGGAGAAAATAATATGAATGTAGCATTCAAATTCATGTAACCAATTTGTATTTCTTAAATTGAAACATGCAATAGTTGTTGATTATGTGTGTGTTGAAACTTCCTTAATAAATATATTGAATTTTCTTTTACCCTACTACACATAAATAGGTACTAAACATCATTTTAGATATTAATATTAATAATATGGACATATATACATCAATGCCTCACACCTTTTAATTAGTAAAAAAATTCATGTACTATATAAACTTTCTATCAAGTACTGTATATATAGTATTATTTAAATAGTAATAAATTAAGGACAACACACTCAATAATAATCAATCCTTTTTGGGTCAACAAAATACAAACCAATGTAGATATGACTCATAAGAAATCAATAATTGGTACGTAACATCATGTGGCTATGACATTCATGCATCTCTAATGTCTTTTGAAATTTGAAAAGGATAAATTCCACCCAGAAATAGGCAAACAAACAAAATTTGAATTAGACTTTTACGAGACTATCACACGAGTTTAATTTTGTAGTGAGATGAGTTAATTCACAACCTATTATAAATCTAGAAATATTTAAGTTTGGTTTGTGAACAATAAAATTAATTATTTCATGCTATTATTATATAAGTATATATGTAAATAGTTAATAAATGTTTTGTGATAATCATGGCAGTGCATAGTCCGTTCAACATCATGAGGCTTGAAAATCAATATTATGATAACCCATTTGAATTAACAAACCAAATTAACAAATATATATTAAGCAAGTGCATAAATATATACAAAATTTGAATTTAAATCATTGATAATCAAACAATTAACTTGAAAATTTATTTCCAATCCAATCCATTTGACTCAATTAGTTCACATCTCAATCCTAGCTAATTGAATTATCCAATTTTCCCTCTTTCACATATCAAATGTATTTTATTCATTCTTTTCTTGGTCATAAACAGTAACGGTGTTGCTTCTAAGGGTAACAATTGAATAATTCCAATATATAGGTTAGTCTAAAAAATAATTAATTTCCGAAAAAAGAATATATAATTAGAATAGGATGAATTATTATATTTTATAAACGTGATTGATTGATAGGGAAACGTTCGTTGTTTGACGAGCCCCAGCCCAACTACTCTTTTGGAAAATTGAACACTGATCGATTCCATCAAAAGTCAAAAAAATAGTAACCTAAAATTAATATATAGCTATAGGAATAGGTGATGTAATAATTTTGATTATTGTAATTAATGTGATCACAAAATAATGACACGATTTTATATGCCTTTAGCTACAAATAATTATTAATTCGTTCTCTGCATTATCAACTAAATCACATGATTATTTCAGAGTTGCAAATGTTGCTTGTGCACCAGATACACGAATTTGGATTGGTGCAACTGGGGCAACCCGATCCGGATCCGTGCACCTGAATTTTTTTTTTTCGTTTCAGGTTGTTACCTTTATGTTGCAAGGATGTGACATTTATATTATATAAGTGTGATCTTTATATATAAATGTTATAACCTTTATGTTCAGTAACTTAGGAAAAAATGAAGATTTTCAGGTTTTTTCGCTTCAGATTAAGACTTTTATGTTGTATTGTTGTAACCTTTATTTACAATTCTTGTGACCTTTATGTACAAATATTATGACCTTTATAATCCATAACTTTGAAAAAAATGAAATTTCAAAATTCAATGCATTTTAAGGATGAATATATGTGCAGCTAATATTACATAAACGTAAATATGTATAAATTTTGCTAAAATTCTTCATTTTTTTCTAAGTTAGAGTATATAAAGGTCATTACATTTATACATAAAGGTCACACTTATATAACATAAAGGTCACATGCATATAACATAAAGGTAACAACCTGAAGTGAAAAAATAAAATTAAAAAAAATAAAAAAAAAAGTGTGCGGATCCTGGTTGACCCTGACCCGACCTGAATTGTATGTGCACTAGTTGCACAGGAGACTAACTCTTCAGAGTTTTATGCATAAGATCTATATGACCACGCTATGAGTTAGGCTTCTTTTAGATTATGTATATATATGAGTAGGTCTCTTGTGAATCAGGGGCATGTATCTTAGATTCATGCATCCGAGTCGCATCCGGGTCGGGGACCGCATCTTTTTTTTTTTTTTTTTTCGCACATGATTTTTGAAAAAAATCACATACCAATATGTTATGTTAGACATACATTTACATTATGTTAGACATACCTTTAAACTATGTTAAACATACCAGTTCTGCCCAAATTTTATGTCTTGTCTTTTTTTTGCTTGATTTTTGAATTTTGACACATATCACTTACGTTATGTTAAACATACATCTACGTTGTGTTAGACATATCTTTATGTATACTTAGACATACATTTATATATGTTAGATATACATTTGTATATAGTTAAACTTACATTTATATATATATATATATATATGTTAGACATACCTTTGTATATAGTTAGACTTACCTACACATGGTTGGTCTAATTACTATACACAAATGTTGGTTTAACTATACACAAATAAAGGTTGGTCTATTGGAGCGAATTTTAGGTGAGCTTCAACACAAGTGTTCAGCGCGTGGGAGCGCGTGCAGGCGCGTGGGAGACGCGTGGAAGCGCGTTTTGGGCGCGTGAACGGGTCGACCTGGTTGCACGGATCCTAGATCTGTGCAACCGGTGCATAAAAGTTTTTGCCTATATATATATATATATATATATCAAATTCAAACATGATAATTGAGGATATATGCTTAACCAAACAAATAAGGCCAGAACTTCTGTAATAAAATAACTTAAATTAAGATATATATACTTCAGGAAATTACTATCGAAACCTTACAAACTAATTAAATTAATTAATACCATTAATTAATATGTAATAACATAATATATGGTAAATTGTATAGTAGGTGTTTCAACTTTCAAGGTTTAGGGTATTCAATATACGAAAATATTATTGCCAGATGATTTAATTATTTACATTTTAATTTGTTTATGAAATAATGGATTGCTATAATACATAAAAGAGGAATAAGATTCGCTCAAAATACATTAATTTACATATTATCAATGCATGTATATATGGTAATAGAATATAATTCTCATAATATATATCTCAGGTCGAGAGTACATAAAACGTACGTTCGATGACAAAGAGTTTGAATTCGATCTAAGTATACCTAACTATGGGACGAACAACTGATGACATAAATAAAGTATATACAAATATAAAACTGTTATTGAAGAACTATATACTGCTATTACCACAAATATTACAAAGGTAAAAATAATAAATTTACCAACATGTTAGTTGTTCTACTATTTGAGGATGATATATTGATTTAATTGGTACAAAATTTGAGTGAAAGGGCTCTTCACTTGCCAGAAATCAAATCCAAGATTGGATTGGGTAATTGCATTTGAACGAATTCACTTCATTTATGTTTGCAAATATATCTAATGGGTCTTCTTCTTTCACAACCTACAAACAAATACATTTAAATAATTTAATAAATATGAGTAGTATATGAAATTTAAAACTATTCCTATAATTAACTAACTTTAAAAAATAATATATATTATTTCAGTTTTCTCATCCCATTTTCAAAATATTTTCAGTTATATATATATATATATGAGGAAATAACATATTTTATTTTATTACTTTTTGAATGACTTGAAAAACAAAATTATATTCTACCACCCTTACATACTGAAATTTGTATATTCTTTTACATAAGTCGCTGAATATTTTGATTTCATATGCGTCTATTATAAATATAAATAAAGAAATACGAGATGTGAAAAAAAAATCTCAATTTTTGTCATATAACTTAAAGCTTTATTTATTTTTTTATCATTATTATTTTATATATTCTAATTTTGGTTATCTAATTATTTCTTCATTCCCAATTTTGTCTGATTTTGCTCGGATGATTTTTGACCATGTGGACGCCTTGTATGTGGACTTTTCAATTTCATAGTTCATTTAGACAGAAATTATTATTTCACAAAATTAGACCAAATTTCGGAAGAAGAAATAGTTAAGAGGTCCAAAATTAGAATGACTAAAGTTAGAGATTAAAAAAATGGATGAGGGCCTTAATATCAAGATAGATCTTCTATGTGCTAATCCATGTTATGTGTTAATTCTAATGTCATATTTACACTTAAACGTGCGACGATTATTTTGAAACAGCAGGTGAAACATCGAAATGGAATACAGTATCTTGGTTAACGGGGGACAAAAAAAAGAAAGAGATTTATCACACAAAAAGTGAGCAGAATATGGGAAAGAAAAGGGGTAATGTTGAAGAGATGGCGTACGTACGTACCTTGTTGTGGTGATCAGGAATGGGATTCGAAAACAGCCTGACGTCATCATCGACGTCATCTTCATGGCTGGTAGCACCCGTTCTTGCAAGCTCTCCCAGTTCATCGTTCTTTGCAAACCTTCCCCGAACCCTCGGCCGGCTGTCTGCTAGTGTTTTCCGGCAAGCATACTGCATGCAGCAGTCCCATCATTAATCAATCATTTGACATCATCATCATCCCCACAGTGGATCAGATCCATATTCTGCATACCAACAGGATCTGTTCCTACTGTTCCATTTCTTTTTTCACTTTCTAGAGAGAGAGAGAGAGAGAGAGAGAGAGAGAGAGAACCTTGATTTTCTTGCTGAAATTTCTTTCGTTCCTTTTCTTGAGGTATCTATGGATTTTGCGTTTTCTTTCTTCAGCAGAGAGTTTGCCAACTTTGAAAGTGGGATCTTCCAAACTGGAAATCTCAGATGCCAGAGTTGTGCTTGGGCTTCCATTAAGAAGATGCTGGCTCTCACTACTCAGTGTCTTCTACACCATAACCAATTCAACATTAAAGATGATCATATATCGATCATTAATATTATTCTGCAATTTAACTGTACGTACGTATATATAAACATGCATATATGTGTGTTTAATTTCTACCTGAAGATCACCACTGGAGCAATTGAAAACCCTAGTAAGAGAATCCGTGATGAAAAATCCACCATTGTCACCCTGAGATTCCAATTCCTGGTTCGAAAGATGATCATTTGGCAGAAACAGGCCACTCCCACCTGCAAAAATCCAGGGATTCTCGAAACCAAACGGCGCCGTCACGCCGTTCGAAGAAGACAGGTAAGATCCGATGACCGGATCAGGAAGCCTGCATGTCGGTGACGAGTTTCTCAAACGGACGTTATAAGACGGCAACGGTGGCAGGCATTCAGCCGGTGAAAACACCGGCGGCGCTGGCCGCTGCTGGTCCGGACCACCGTACTGACGCGGCGCGTAGAGAGATCCCTGATCTCCCAACGCCGGAATATTCTGATTGTTCAGAGAAGCCACGGAGAAGGGCTCCTGATTATTGCTACTGTTATAGTATTGATGATCGTGATGAGGGACCGAGAAGGATGGAGAGAGAGTGAAATCTATGGAGGCTGATATGTCGTCGTCTATATGATCTTCCATCAACATGGTGGCCAGGTTGCTGCTTCTGGTGGTGGGAGAGGCGGCGGCGGTGGTGGCCGGAGGTGGGATCTCGTTGTCTACTGTTCCATTGTATGCGTTCTTATCGCCGGTGATGGAGAGAGGCGTAGGATAGGAAGAGTGCTCTTCATAACAGCAATTTGAACTCGAAGCAACTTCTGAATTTTGAAGTGTTTCGGGGAACAATTCCGACTCGCAAAAATCGAATATTTGAGCTCCGAGGGGGCTCGTGATTTCATCCTGCACATGAAGCAATTAATCAAAATATGAACATAAATTTTGGTTAATTAATTAAACTAAGCACTAAATCTTGCTTCATGGATGAATAATATTATGAATCATACATTCATGATTGGTGATGACATTTTCGGGTTATGTACAAAAAATGGAGCATAAGTGTATTTAAAGAAGATGGTGAGAATATAACAACCTGTGTGATCTAACACAGACATTCTACCTAGATAGTCAATGGGGTTATTATTCTACGTGCCTAAATTGGATCAAAGAAAGGCATACAAACTTTGTTGAAGATGGAACTTGTTGGTGGTATGATTTAGATATTTTTGCACAACTTAGAAAAAGTTTTGTGCACTTATATATGCTCCATGTGACCTGTGGGAAGTACTTAGGGGCTGTTTGGATACATGGGATTTGAAAAGAAGTTCATCAATCCTTTTAAAGGAAATTTCAAGCATTTTAGATAGTACAAAGATGGAGTGTTGTCCATTTTTGGACAAGCTTTGGGAACTTAGAACCACAATGACTTGTTTTATATCATACCATGTGGGCTGCAATGTTTCTAATTAAACGTCTAAATCCTTTCTTAGACTAACTGAATAAAGGAATCAGGACTGGGAGACTTATGGTATAAGCCGTGGGAGATAAATATTCGGGTAAAGAAAAACCAAGAAATTAAAGAAAATCACGATTACGAACTTACTAGAAGAAGAAGCCTCTACGATACATCTTCTTGATACGCATCCATCTATGAGATTGTTATAAGAACGTATATATATTGCTAATAACTTGTTAACAAAAGGAGGGTTTCAAGATTTTCATGCTAATTTTGCTTGTAACATATATATATGTATCCCCACCCCCTTTAATTGAAAAAATGATCCCGAAATGATGTTTTAGGCCAAACTGTGAACATGCATGATGATTGAAGTCATGCCAAACATAACAATATCTTGATGCCAACAAAAAGACATTTAATGCAATCAAATCATCCACTTTTCAAATCACAACAAAAAAAGAATTGAAAGAAAGGGTTTAGAAATGAAGGGAATTACAATGGAAAGATGTTCTTGAGATGGAACCATGTTGTGCATCATTGTTGTTTCCCTCCCACCCTGATTGCTTGTTGTACTTACAAGCTATTAATTAAGAGCACCTTCTCTATCATGCAAACTATTTCTCTCACATCACTTTCTTGGTAACTTTTTTTTTTTTTTTTTGATTTTTGAGGAGTGCGAAAACCTAGAGAGAGAAAGGAAGAGGGAAAGATTATGGGAAATAGAGTGTATTGAGCAAGGGGGGTTGGCCGTTAAAGATATCGTTGTTGTTAAGTTAAAACATAAAAAACAAGAGTTGGTTATATAGCGTTGAATATGTCCGTACATAGGAAGTCAATGCGAGGATGTCGGTGGGCCACATCTGCTTTTGACAGTTGAAACTACCTTCTTCTTATTACATCAATTTTTTATTTAATATATGCATCCCATGTTTTAATCTTTATTAGATTAACTAGCATAATTCCGTGTAATACACGGTTTATATAAATTAAATTTATTAAAATAAAATTTTTAAATATTTTTATATTGAAAATTATATATATCATTTTGTATGATATCCATCATCGATGTGATATTAAATTAGTGTAAGATTCATATGTTACACTAATATTTTAATAGTACTACTTAAAAAATGAAAATTATTATTTATTTATCATTAATTCTTAATTTAATTAGCATGTAAATTAAAGTTAGGTTTATGTAAAAAATTCAATTATCATTTGATGCAAATATAACAGTCAATTAACTTCAATTATAATATTTTGCAAAATGTTTCATTGGCAACCATTATCATCAAGTTTTCATTTATTAACTCCTTTTTAATATTTTAATTATAATAAATTAGAATGAAAAGTGAATTAATTGAAATTGAAATTGAAATTAAAATTAAATTAAAATTTTGAGTGAGAAATACGATTAACCAGATGACGACATGTGTCCCTCTTGATTATTCCTTCAGTATTAATACATATAGATTTAAATTTAATCGTGCAATTTTTTTAATAATCATTTAATATAATTGCAAACATCAACTTAAGTTAAAATATTCATAAGTTACAATTTTATTATCATCATAATTATTGACATTTTATTATTCATTTATTATTATCTCATTAAATACTCTATCGTAATAAATTATAAGTATTAAATTAATTAATTAAAATGAAATTATAATTAAATTAAGAATATGATTAACCAGAGAGTGACATGTGTGTCACTCTTGGTTATTCCTTTAGTAATGATATAGATTAGATCATTGTGATGCGATATAATATTATATATATAGTCAGTTTCTAAATAAATTTAAGATTTGATTATTCAGTATATTCTCGTTTATGCTAAAATGTACGAAAAAACCTTACATGCAAAAATAAATTAATTGACATGTAAGGTATAATTTCAAATCATCCATAAGTAATTAAAATAATAAATATGTTGTTTCTTATAATTTAATTTCATATGATTTAAATGCTAATGAGGAGATTGTTTTAATAATAAAACCGGATTCGTTTCGTTATGATTTTTATTGCTAATTCAGATTTTTTCTTGTGTATATATTTAATTTTACGATTAAAATAGGAACGAACAATTATAATTAATCTAAGTTATTACTTTGTTTATGATATGTATCCTTAGTTTAGAATATACTTTTATAGATATAAAATTAAGCATAAGTAACCATTTATACAAATACGATTTTCTTGAAAAGCTTACGCTAGAAATGAAAAGAATTGAAATATATAAGATTAGAATTGAAAAAAGAAAAAAAAACGTATACTTAATTATTTAAAAATGAAACGAGTCCTATGTATAGAATTGATATTAAAATTAAACAAATAGTAATAATAAGGAAAATACTCATAACAAATAAAATTCGAATTCTATTAGTCTGACACGTGCACACAAAACATTGATATGAATAAAATCCAATAGAATTACAGTATCAGCTTCGATGATATTTTGGATGCTCTCTTTTACCAATTCGTGAACCGAATTTAAACGCTCTTTGTCGCACTTTTATAAATTTTGATTGGACAGTTTTACAATCTGCACCATTTCATTAGTTTCTTCTTCTACACAAATCTCGATAATTCAAAACCATTAAATTAATAATATGTGATATATGACATATTAAAATAATCAAAAAATCATAAATTTCAAGATTATAACATTACACGTAATTGTCCTACGTAATAGCATTAAACACGATAGACCGTTAGATAAACCAATAATCCAATTACCCACAACCCAAACCTTACAATTCATATTTTATTTTTAGATGATGAGACTCCATCTCATGGTAAATATCTGTAAGACGGTCTCACATGAGTTTTTATGTTAAACTATATTGCAAAAGTTGATTCATGTTTTCTTTTTGTTGGAACAGTGCTGATAGAGTTGGTATGAAATTTCCTCAACAAATATATATTAGAATCTATATCAATTTTCACAAATCTCAATCATTGAAAATATAGGTGACATTTGTAATTAAAACCATGGGATAGATGTAAGACTCAGTTTAAAGTATTGATTGCTTTGCACGTGTAATCTATTTTTTTTTCTTAAAGTTTTAATTGATTTAATTTTTTCACTTTACAAAACAAAATTTGGCAGAACTTGGAGTTGCAATTATAATTGGATTAAAAAAGCTTTGTGTTGCAAAGTGAAAATATTGAATTATGTATGAGTTATGTGATCTCCACTTTATTAGAAAATTGTCAGAAAAGTGATTTAAATTGCAATGAGATAAAAAAAAGTCTAGTTTGTGGATTAAAAAATTGTTAAACTTTAATTGAATTTTACATTTGACCCTAAAATAATTTTAGATTAAAAAAAAAGGTTTTCTATCAGATTCGATTTTGAATGAGACGACTTGAATTGACTTCATTGGGTATGAAAAGGGCTATAAATGAGAATCGTTCTCTCATGATCAACTAACTTTAGATGAGTTCATATCCACATAAAATTCGATTTTGAACTTAGCTATAACCTCGTACCACAAGATAAACAAATCGATTAAATAATAATAGGTTAAATTAATCCATAACATCAGACATGTTGTGTCGGGCAATCCCACACCCTAAATCAATCCACGTTGAAAAGATTCTTTTTATCTCAATGACTTATCATAAGAATAAATTAATCAATTTTGGACCCATCTCAATCTAACTAGATTATATATATTGATGCAATTATGCAATAGCAACATTACTTAATTAATACTTTGTAACAGTACAATCTCCTATTTATTTTCAAAAGTTGACATAGAAACACAAACCAGTTTTTATTTTTGTACATTAAATAAAGTATTAAATAATTGTGTCGATTATAAATAGAAAGGAGAAGAATCTATATATCATATATAATGAAGAATTCAACGACAGTAGTACTGAATAAACAAACTCTTTCTACCAACCATGTCACATTTTTTTTCTTTCTTCTTTTGATCGAAGTAAAACTTGTCACACTTTTAATACTAAAAAACATATAATATTTTAAAATTGAGCATCAGACACTTGTAGGCTACTATCTACACCCATATTCAGATCAAGTTCCATCGTATCCACGTGGGTATTATCCACACAATATTGAACGTGTGTCTTATGACATGATTTGAAAAAATCAATGGTTAGTGTTTTTAAATTTCTTGAAACTGCAACAGATCTTACACATTTTGTGGATTATGATGAACAGTTAAATCCCAAATCGAAGAAATTGAAAATGCAGTCTTATCGGAATATTGAAACTTCAGTTTGGATAATATCACTACATGGAATATATGTATGTTTCTTTGATATTTTCTTGGAATGGAACATTTTTCCACTGTCTCAACAAGTTCACACTCTTTACATGACCATTAATGTTACAAAACATAGAATAACTTTTGGCCCTTGCATGTGTGTATATATATATATATATATATATACACACACATTTTCCAAAAATGGAAATAGATGAATATATTGTGAAGAATGAGAAATTGCTATATTTAGTAAGTGAACCACTCGATCGAGCACAAAACATTGGACTCAAATCAAGTGTGAATCTTATGGCTTTTCTCTTCTTTACTTTTTGTAGTTGTGTTTCTTTAGGAGCTAGAATCTAATAGCTAGCTATATATTCACATGCGAAGAGATGTGATATGTCAATATTTGATTTGATTGTGTTTTGAATGGTATTACGACAATATTTGGGAAAGATTATCTCATGAATCAAATTTCAGGTTACAAAATGAAAAAAGAAAAGTATTCTTTTATTCTACAAAGCAAGACAGTAAAATTTAAATAGAATTTAATCTATATTATATGATTGATAAACTAACGAGGTGAAGGGTCAAAAATAAAAAATTTAATTATGTCAATAAAAATCTAAGAAGAACGATGAACTAAAATTGTTCATGTTTGTTCCTTTATTTTAAGAAAAAAATTATTCAAATTAATTTATTTTATAATCATGCAAATTAATTAATGTTGATTAACAACACACAAACTCGTTCATTACTTATTTAAAAGAAAAAAATTGAACATATTCATGCAAAATAAAAAATATAGGTTCATGATCACATAATTAAAAATAAATGAATAATAAAGTTAGATTAAATTAAAGAAAACAAAATTATGAATATATTAAATGAATAAGATAAATATATAATTAATAATAATGAATAAATAATAAACCTACGTTAATTAATTACTTTTAATGCTGGTTACGATCAATAATCAAATACGTTATACGCATTGCTCAAGTTAATCTCTTTACTTTCTCTCTCTACGTACAGTGATTTTCATGTGTTTCTTCTCTAGATTCATCTGATCTGTTAGTTTGCTTGGCGACGCACAGTTTCCGGCGAAGTTCCGGCGAAATCCTTTGCCTCGAAGAAATCTAGCCTCCTCTTCGATAATCGCTCAATCGAACGCTTCGTTTCGGTGCGTATTGGTTTTGCACTGTGGAAACATGCTTCAATTTTTCATTCTGCAGCTGAATTGTTAGTTTTGGGTTGTGGTATGTGAAAGATGTTCAGCTCATTTTGCTTCTGATTTGCTAAGTGTTTGGAAAGTCACATTACTACTTATAAAGTCGTATGTTTTTTTTGTTGCCTTTGTGTTTGTTTTGTTAGTTATGCAGGAGAAGCTCTCAGCCGTCGATTAGATCCAAGGGTCAAGATTAATTCCAGTTTAAAGTTTAAAGAAGAAGTGCAAGTTCACTTATAAAAGCGCATTTCCAGAAAGGCGATTTCAAGGTAGTTGGAGTTGGTTAAGAGCCGTTGGGTTTTGGGGCAATTTGGGCCGCTCATTTGATCTACGGCTGAGGAAGGTTCAAGCTAGAAGATATCTTCATGAATGAGCTAATTTTTCAGCTAAGATTTGGAGCTCGATTCTCAACCGATTTACTCGTTTCTTGTTGCTGCTGTTAGCTAAGAGATAGGTCTATAAATAGGACTGCGGTTTACTTTGTATAGTAGAGTTTATAAAGAGTGTTCATAGATCAAAACTAGTTGCGCGATTTAGGGTTTTCTCAGTTTGAGAGTTAGAGTTTCAGAGTTTTGTAACAGAGATTTGATTTGTTTTTCAATAAGAATTTCCCTCCCTTGTTCCCCGTGGATGTAGGCATTGTTAAGCCAAACCACGTAAATCTGTGTGTGTTGACTGCTCGTGTTCTTGCTTCAATTACAAGTCTTTATGCTGTGAGTTGAGCTCTTTGTTTTGGTGGATCAATTGAGTTGCCAATTGAGATTTATTGGTGATTCTTGTGGGGCTGAATCTTGACAAATTGGCACCGTCTGTGGGAACCGAAGTCACAGCCTCAAAGGAAGATGGGATCCACCAAGTTCGAAGTAGAGAAGTTCAATGGTGAAGGTGATTTTGGTCTGTGGAGGATCATGATCAAAGCATTGCTTGTTCAGCAGGGATTAGAACCAGCTCTGCAGGGAATTGAAGCTCTTCCTGAAGAGATGTCAATTGCAGAGAAATCAAGATTGATGAACAAGACACATAGCACCCTAATTCTATGCTTAGGAGACAAAGTGCTCAGAGAAGTGTCAAGGGAGGAATCAGCTCAAGGAATTTGGGCAAAACTAGAAAATCTGTACATGGTTAAATCCCTAGCCAACTGATTATTCATGAAGAAAAGGCTTTATGCCTACAAGATGAAACAGGACAAATCGGTCTCTGATCAACTAGAGGAGTTTCAGAAAATCTTGGATGATTTAGAGAACATTGGAGTAACACTGGCAAAAGAAGACAAAGCCTTGATGCTACTGAGTGCACTACCTGTTTCTTATGAGAATTTCATTGATACTTTGCTTTATTCTAAACAGGAATACATCACACTGGAAGAGGTCATCATAGCATTGAAGTCTAAGGAACTCTCCAAGAAAGGTGGAGCCAAAGCTGATATGAATGGTGAAGGTCTTGCCATCAAACCAGGAAAGAAGAAGCAAAATCAAAAGCAACCAAAATCTTCTCATAAAAAATCAGATCCAAAACCACAGGTAGAATCTCATAATGACATTGAAAATAACACTTGCTTTCATTGTCATAAGCCAGGTCATTACAAGAAGGATTGTATAAAGTACAAGCAATTCCTAAAGACTAAGGGCAAGACACCACAAACTCAAGCTAACCCCACTGTACAGCAGGAAGAATCAAATTCAGGTTATGAATCTGCTGAGGTACTTGCCATAACTTCTGAAACTTCTATGTCTGAATGGATATTAGATTCAGGATGTACTTTCCATATGACTCCTAATAAAGAATGGTTTTCTAATCTAGAGGAGAAGAAACTAGGCTCAGTTTTATTAGGAAATGATCATGTATGCTATATAGAAAGAATTGGATCTGTTTCTTTTTTGATGCATGATGGGGTTAGAAGGAAACTTGAACATGTTAGATATGTACCTGAGCTTAAAAGAAACTTAATATCATTAGGCATGCTAGACTCTCAGGGCTATAGATTCACCTCAGAAGATGGAAAAATGTATATATCAAAAGGTTCAAAAGCTGTTATGAAAGGTTACAAAAAGCATGATCTATACTATCTAGATGGTGAAACTGCAGCTAGGAATCAGTGTAATGCTTCTAAAGTTGATTGCACTAAGCTATGGCATGAGAGATTAGGTCATATGAGTGTCAAAGGCCTGCAGGAACTATCTAAACAGGGAAGTTTTGGAAATGATATCATCACTGAATTAGAAATGTGTGAAAACTGCATTTTAGGCAAAGCTAGGAGGTTAAGTTTTGCAAAGGCTAAACATTCTACTAAGTCTCCACTAGAATACATTCATTCTGATTTATGGGGTCCATCAAGAACTCCAACTAGAAATGGAGGCAGGTACTTCTTGTCAATAATAGATGATTATTCAAGAAGAGTTTGGGTGTTTATACTCAAGACTAAGGATGAGACCTTTCAGAAGTTCAAAGAATGACTTAAGGAAGTAGAGAACCAAACAGGGAAGACACTCAAATGCCTTAGAACAGACAATGGACTGGAGTTTGTATCAAATGAGTTTAATCAGTTTTGTGCAGACAAAGGGATAATCAGGCACAGGACAGTGCCATCTACTCCTCAACAAAACAGGCTAGCAGAAAGAATGAATCTTACTATTCTCAATAAGGTAAGGTGCATGCTCATAAGCTCAGGGCTAAGTAAAAGTTTTTGGGGAGAGACAGTTGATACAGCAGTGCAATTGATTAATAAGAGTCCCTCTTCTGCAATAAACTACAAAACTCCAGATGAAATGTGGTGTGGCAAACCTCCTGACTACTCTAAGCTAAGGATATTTGGCTGCCTTGCATATGCACATGTAAAGCAAGAGAAATTGGAAACAAGAGCCTGGAAATGTGTTTTCATTGGCTATCCTAAGGGAATTAAAGGATATAGGCTATGGTGTTTGGAACCAAATAATCAAAAATGCATCATTGCCAAGGATGTAACCTTTGATGAATCAGTTATGCCCCTTAAGACTCACACTCAGACTGAAAATGAAGTACAAACTCAAGAAGTAAAAGCAAGATCTCAGGTTGAGTTGGAGTCTGAAAGGGAAAAGGAGGTGCTTCAAGCACCAGAAGCTTTGAACTTAGAATCAGAAAATGAAGATGGGAGCACAGATGAAGATGAACAGACAAATCTAGAGAACTATCAATTGGTAAGAGATAGAACTAGAAGGATAGTCAAACCACCCTCCAGATTTACAAACTCCAACTTCACAGCTTATGTTCTTCTAGCTGCTGAAGAGATGGACAATCAACAACCTAAGAACTACAGAGAAGCTATCACATGCAAAGAGAAGGATAAATGGTTGATTGCTATACAAGAAGAACTGTAGTCACTTGACAAGAATCATACCTGGGAAATTGTTAACAAGCCAAGCAAAAAGAAGCTTATTGGATGTAAATGGATCTTCAGAAAAAAGGTGGAGGCTTCAAAAGGTGGAGCTATAAGGTACAAGGCAAGATTAGTAGCTAAAGGCTTCACACAAAATGAGGGAGTTGATTACACTGAAATTTTCTCTCCTGTGGTAAAACATTGCTCTATTAGAATATTATTTGCTCTTGTATCTCACTTTAACTTGCAGCTATATCAAATGGATGTCACCACAGCCTTCTTATATGGCAAACTCAAAAAGCAGATCTATATGAAGATTCCAGAAGGGCTGCACCTAGCTGATAAAGATTCCAAGGCTTGTTTGCTTCACAGATCCTTATATGGTCTTAAGCAAAGTCCTACACAATGGTATCTAAGGTTTGATCAGTTTATGTTTAAAGCAAAGTTCATTAAGAGCAAGTATGATGATTGTGTTTACTTTAAGCATGATTCTATGTACTATGTGTTCTTGCTATTGTATGTGGATGATATGCTGATTGCTAGCAACTCTTTAGATGGTATAAACTCAGTTAAGAATATGCTTAATTCTGAATTTGAAATGAAAGATCTAGGGGAAGCAAAGAGAATGTTAGGAATGGATATCATAAGAAGTGAAAGAGATGGAAGTGTTGTCTTACATCAAACTGATTACCTTAAGAAAGTGCTTATCAGATTTCAAATGAATCAATCTAAGATAATTAGCATACCAATCAGTGTAGGAACTAAACTATCCTATGATCAATGTCCTAAGACTCAAGAAGAAAAAGATAAGATGGACAGAATACCTTATGCTAGTGCAGTTGGTAGCATAATGTATGGAATGGTATGCTGTAGGCCTGATTTAGCACATCCAATGAGTGTTATAAGTATGTATATGGCTGATCCAGGTTTAGAACATTGGGAAACTGTCAAACATGTTTTAAGGTACATTAATGGAACTACTAAAACAGGCTTGAAGTTTAAGACTAAGGTAGAAGAACATGAACCTATCATTGGCTATGTAGATGCTGACTTTGCTGCAAATTTAGACAATAGGAAGTCATTAACTGGTTATGTGTTTACCTTATATGGTACTGCTATAAGTTGGAAGACAAGCCAACAATCTGTAGTTGCTCTTAGTACAACTGAAGCTGAATATATTGCATTAACTGAAGCAGTAAAAGAATCTCTATGGTTGAAAGGTATACTGCATGAGTTTGGCATAAATCAAGCTTGTGTTTCTGTGTATTGTGATAGTTGAAGTGCAATACATTTAGCTAAGCATCAAAGCTTTCATGAATGTATAAACATATTGATGTGAAGCTTCAATTCATAAGAGATAAAGTAGAAAAACAAGAAGTTAAAGTGTGTAAAATTCCCACTGAGACTAATCCTGCAGATGCTCTAACCAAAGCATTACCAGTCAAGAAATTTAGGCTTTGTATGGATTTAATAGGCTTAGTAGGGAAGCCCTCAACCAATGGAACTTGAAGCAGTAAGTGTTATTGACTTAGCAAAGAAAGAAGAATAAGAGCTGAAGGTGGAGGATTGAAAGATGTTCAGCTTATTTTGCTTCTGATTTGCTAAGTGTTTGGAAAGTCGCATTACTACTTATAAAGTCGTATGTTTTTTTTATTGCCTTTGTGTTTGTTTTGTTAGTTATGCAGGAGAAGATCTCAGACGTTGATTAGATCCAAGGGTCAAGATTAATTCCAGTTTAAAGTTTAAAGAAGAAGTGCAAGTTCACTTATAAAAGCGCATTTCCAGAAAGACGATTTCAAGGTAGTTGGAGTTGGTTAAGAGCCGTTGGGTTTTGGGGCAATCTGGGCCGCTCATTTAATCTACGGCTGAGGAAGGTTCAAGTTAGAAGATATCTTCATGAACGAGCTAATTTTTCAGCTAAGATTTGGAGCTCGATTCTCAACCGATTTACTCGTTTCTTGTTGCTGCTGTTAGCTAAGAGATAGGTCTATAAATAGGACTGCGGTTTACTTTGTATAGTAGAGTTTATACAGAGTGTTCATAGATCAAAGCTAGCTGCGCGATTTAGGGTTTTCTCAGTTTGAGAGTTAGAGTTTCAGAGTTTTGTAACAAAGATTTGATTTGTTTTTCAATAAGAATTTCCCTCCCTTGTTCCCCGTGGATGTAGGCATTGTTAAGCCGAACCACGTAAATCTGTGTGTGTTGACTGCTCGTGTTCTTGCTTCAATTACAAGTCTTTATGCTGTGAGTTGAGCTCTTTGTTTTGGTGGATCAATTGAGTTGCCAATTGAGATTTATTGGTGATTCTTGTGGGGCTGAATCTTGACAGTATGGTTTTTTAATGAAAAAATGTGCTCATGCGAGGTGCTCCATTCTATTGTGTGGAGTGGCAGCTCGGAAATAAATCAAGGAGTCCGGAACCGGAAAAATCGGGCTGAGAACCGGTCTGGAGATAGAGGGAACCCTAAATCAAGGAGTCTGGAACCCTAAACCGGGGGCTTGAAGTCTGAACCATAACTGCCGGTCCAGGGTAGTTAAGCTGTTGCAACAGCTAGGGCACAGGCGCAGTTTCGGATCTTTGAAGCCAAATTCGTCCAATTCGGTTGCGATTTCAGTTAAATTGATAGAGGGCTATTGCTTAGTATATATAGGAGTATAGCCAGTTGTAATCTTACTTTGCAATTTTAAGTTTTGCGTGAGATTAGAAAATTAGGGTTCTTGAGAGTTTGATTAATCCTAATTTTTGGGGATTTTGCTTGTAACTTCGAATTCTCTCTCGTTTCTTAGTGAAATCCCTTCAATCCTTTCATGGTGGATGTAGGCCGATGTGGCGAGCCGAACCACCCTAAAATCTTGTGTGTTGTTTCAATTTTCTGTTCGCATTTGAGGATCAAAGCTTATAGTTTTAGGGTTTTTGCGAAAACTGTGGCGGTTTAAGTGTTGTGTATCATTGAAGTGCGATTTTCTTCACAATTGGAGCCGTCTGTGGGAATTACTCGACGCACAATCACTGCAGATGTCTGGAATGAAGCTCGACATGGAGAAATTCACGGGAGTCGGCGACTTCACACTATGGAAGGCGAAGATGGAGGCTGTCTTGATCCAACAAGGGTGGGAGGAGGTAATATCTGAAGAGCCAGTGGATGATTCGGAGGAATCATCGTCTCTATCACCTGCGGATCGGAGCAAAATTGGTCGGAAGACTCGTAGTTCGATCATACTATGTCTTGGAGAGAAGGCACTGAGAGAAGTGTATCAAGAACGAATGGCATTGGAGGTCTGGAAGAAGCTCGAATCACTCTATCAAACAAAATCCCTGGCCAATCGCTTATTCCTGAAACAAAGGCTGATTTCTTTCAAGATAGTAGATGATAAGAAGATCCTGGAGAAGTTAGATGAATTCAATAAGTTGGTGGATGATTTGGAGAATATAGAAGAGAAGCAAAAGGACGAGGACAAGGCTCTTCTTTTGTTGAATGCGCTCCCAAAATCATACCAATCTTTCAAGGATGCTCTCGTATATGGAAGAGTAATCCCGCTGACTTTGGAGGAAGTTTAGGTAGCAATTCGATCAACATTTCTTGGGTCTGAATCTGAAAGGAAGCAACAAAGCCTTGGGGAAGGATTGGCTGTAAAAGGAAAGAAATTCAAGAAAGGAAATTCACAGGCAAAACTCACTTCGAACTGAGCAAGGTGGAGCCCGATCCAACACTGAATGAGATGAAGTGAGGAAGTGCTTTCATTGCCACAAACCAGGGCACTTCAAGAGGAATTGCCTCGTGAGGAAGAAGAAGCAAGGTGGAAATAACTCAAACCATCAAGCAGCCATCGCCCAAGAACAATTTGATAGCGCCGATATGCTGTGTGTTGTCAGCTCTGATATGAAAGGAGAATGGGTGCTCGATTCAGGATGTTCTTTCCACATGTGCCCGATTAAGAAATGGTTTAGTGAACTAAAATTACATCAAGGAGGCTCAGTGCTACTGGGAGATGATCATTCATGTCAGGTGATGGGAGTAGGAACCATCAAACTCAAGCTGCATGATGGGAGGATCAGGACCTTGACAAATGTGAGGTACATCCCTAAACTCAAAAGAAATCTAATATCTCTTGGTGTTCTTAATGCTACAGGCTGTGAGTTTAAGACTCAAAGTAGGGAGATACAAGTTACCAAAGCTGGAATGGTGGTGATGAAAGGAGTAAAGTCTAATGGCCTCTATATTCTCAAAGGAACCATAGTGGAAGGAGGGGCTTTACCTGCTACCAATGAAGATCTAACTAACCTTTGGCATAAGAGGTTAGGCCACATTGGAGACAAAGGCTTAGCTGAACTATCAAGGCAAAAGCTAATTCCCATCTCAAATCCTGGAAGAACACAAGAGTGTGAGCAATGCATCCAAGGAAAACTCACAAAATCTCAGTTCCCAAAAGGTAAACACACCACTATAAGTATACTTGATTATGTACACTCAGATGTTTGGGGTCCATCTAGAGTAGAAACACATGGAGGAGGAAGGTATTTCATAACCTTCATAGATGATTACAGTAGGAAGGTGTGGGTGTATGTCCTTAAGCATAAGTCTGAGGCCTTTTCTAAGTTTAGAGAATGGTTAATACAGCAAGAGAATCTCACTGGTAAGAAGCTAAAGCACCTTAGGACAGATAATGGCTTAGAGTTTATGTCAGAAGAATTCCTAAGCTATTGCAGGGAGAAAGGCATTTCAAGGCACAAGACTGTGGTGACTACTCCACAGCAAAATGGAGTAGCTGAGTACATGAATAGAACGCTTTTGGAAAGGATGAGATGCTTACTCTTAGATGCTGGATTACCCAAATCATTTTGGGGAGAAGCAGTTTCAACAGCAACCTTTCTCATCAATCGAAGTCCATCATCCTCAGTCCAATTCAAGTCTCCTAATGAGGTATGGTATTCTAAGACTCCTAACTATTCTTTTCTAAAGGTTTTTGGATGTCTAGCTTATGCTCACACTAAGCAAGATAAGCTGGAATCAAGAGCTATAAAGTGCATCTTTATTGGCTATCCAAATGGAGTAAAAGGATATAAGATGTGGAGCTTAGAAAGTGGGACTCCAAGGTGTTTCATTAGTAGAGATGTGGTGTTTAAAGAATGAGTGATGGGGTATAAAGAGAAGCAACATGCTACTGAAACTGAAGGGACTCCAAACTCAGAACTGAGCAATGAAGAATCTGGAATTCAGGTGGAGCTACAAGGAGAGTCTCAGGCTGAGAATCAGAGAGATGGATCAAGCTCCACTGATTCAGATGATGATCAAGCCACTGAGAATCAAAATGACTAGCTGGATGAGCCTGAGGATCTGACCACCTATCACTTAGCAAGAGACAGACAAAGAAGAACAATAAATCCTCCATCAAGATATGGTGAAGCAGATATAGCCAACTATGCCCTATGTGTTGTTGAGGAATTAGAGTATGAGGAGCCAAATTCATACCAAGCTGCAATGAAGTCTAAAGACAGTGAGAAGTGGGCTCAAGCCATGAATGAGGAAATCATGTCACTTGAAAAGAATCAGACCTGGACCCTTGTTGATAGACCAGCGGGACAGAAGCTAATAGGCTTCAAATGGATCTTCAAAAGGAAGATTGAAGTTGCTGGAAAGGAACAAGTGAGGTTTAAAGCAAGACTGGTGGCTAAGGGCTTCACTCAGAGAGAAGGAATCGATTACCATGAGATATTCTCTCCAGTAGTGAAGCATGTATCAATAAGGATCTTACTAGCCTTGGTAGTGCAAGAAGACATGGAGTTGCAGCAGCTAGATGTTAAGACTGCCTTCTTGCATGAGAACTTAGATGAAACCTTATACATGGCTTAGCCTGAAGGATATAAGAAGTCTGGAGAAGAGAATAAGGTTTGCTTACTGAAAAGATCACTATATGGACTCAAGCAAAGTCCTAGGCAGTGGTATAAGAGATTTGACAGTGTGATGACGAGCATTGGACTGGAAAGATGCAATCATGATAGTTGTGTTTACTTACAAAAGGAGAACAATGGAGTGTTAGCTTATCTTCTAATCTATGTAGATGACATGCTAATAGCTAGCAAGAGTATGAAAAGGATACATATCATCAAGGATAAACTCAAGGATCAGTTTGAGATGAAGGACCTTGGTGATGCTAGAAAGATGTTTGGCATGGACATTAGAAGAGATAGAGGAAAGGGGCTGATATTCTTATATCAAACTGATTACATAAATAAAGTTCTTAAGAGGTTCTTTATGCATGAATCAAAGTCAGTCACCACTCCATTAGGAACTCAGTTTAAGTTGACAGCACAAGAGAAGCCTCAAACTGAAGCTAAAAGGAAGTTGATGGCTGAAGTTCCTTATGCTAATGCAGTAGGAAGCATGATGTATGCAATGGTTTGTAGTAGACCTGATATAACCTATGCTATGAGTAGAGTAAGTAGGTTCATGGCAGATCCAGGTAAACCTCATTGGGAAGCAATCAAATGGATGCTAAGATACTTACAAGGAACATCAAATCTGGGATTAATGTTTTATCAGCAAACTAACCTTAATCTTTCTAATCCTTTGGAAGGTTTTGTAGATTCTGATTTTGCAGGGAATCCCGATACAAGAAGGTCAACTACATGCTATGTATTTAGGCTATTTGGAACAGCAATAAGCTGGAAGGCGATGCAACAATCGATGGTGGCTTTGTCTACCATAGAAGCAGAATTTGTTGCCATGGCCGAGGCTGTCAAGGAGTCCATGTGGCTCAAGGGAATTCTAAAGGAATTAAGGGTAAAGCAGGGAAGAGTTTCAATCTACTATGATAACCAAAGTGCATTGCATTTAGCTAAACATCAAATGTTCCATAGTAGATGCAAACACATTGATATCAAATTGCATTTTGTTAGAAATTTGATAGATAAAGGGGAAGTAGAAACTAAGAAAATAGCAACTGAGGAGAATCCTTCTGATATGCTAACTAAAATACTTCCAAGGTCGAAATTTGAGTTTTGCAGGGATCAAATCCAGGTGAAAACCTGGGCAGCAAATCAAGCTTGAATAGGTGCTGAACTTATGAAAGAATTCGGATTGATTTCACAAGCTGAGGTGGAGAATTGTGGAGTGGCAGCTCGGAAATAAATCAAGGAGTCCGAAACCGGAAAAATCGGGTCGAGAACCGGTCTGGAGGCGGTCGAACCGGGCGCTTGAAGTCTGAACTATAACTGCCGGTCTAGGGTAGTTAAGCTGTTGCAACAGCTAGGGCACAGGCGCAGTTTCGGATCTTTGAAGCCAAATTCGTCCAATTCGGTTGCGATTTCAGTTAAATTGATAGAGGGCTATTGCTTAGTATATATAGGAGTATAGCCAGTTGTAATCTTACTTTGCAATTTTAAGTTTTGCGTGAGATTAGAAAATTAGGGTTCTTGAGAGTTTGATTAACCCTAATTTTTGGGGATTTTGCTTGTAACTTCGAATTCTCTCTCGTTTCTTAGTGAAATCCCTTCAATCCTTTCATGGTGGATGTAGGCCGATGTGGCGAGCCGAACCACCCTAAAATCTTGTGTGTTGTTTCAATTTTCTGTTCGCATTTGAGGATCAAAGCTTATAGTTTTAGGGTTTTTGCGAAAACTGTGGCGGTTTAAGTGTTGTGTATCATTGAAGTGCGATTTTCTTCACATATTGGCATTGTTCTTCGTTCGATTAGTCGTTCAATCTGCCTTTGAAATGTGATGCATTGTGTATTTTGTTCTTAGTCCACTTCTGTTTCTCTATTCTTTCTATAGGACTATGGAAAATGTGTAATTGCTGGAGAAAAATGATATTGTTCCTATCAAGAATAGAAATGTCTGCACTTTTTTGGCACCATATTGATTAAATTTGGAATGATATTTGTTCTTTGGGTCTTTTCCCTTTCAAGAATGTTTTCTTTTAGGATTTTATTTGAAGAAGTTATTCTGGCTCCTTAATGTCGGATATAATTGCAGATAGTGAAGCCCCGGCCAGTGCAGGCTACTTGGAATGTTTCAGATTGTAGGTGTTTCTGTTCCTCAGATATGTTCAGTCCTTTTGTATTCATCTGCTGAATAAATGCTATTTCTTGTACCATCATTTGAATCACAAATCATAGTATGTGTTTGCAAATTTGAAAAATGAGTCTATGAAGTTATCCGTTGATTCCCTCTTTAAAACAAGTTTATGGTTTTGTATGATATCCAGCATACTTGTGTATGAGTAGAAGTACTGATTTCAGTGAATGATGCTTCTATGGACAAATACGAAAAAAGGTTCTTGACTTCTCTGCACTCAAGTATGTTCCGTGCTAAGTTCATTTGCATGAGGCCTAGTTCTTTTTCTCTGCAGCTTCTGAGAATGATGAGATTGGTCTCATCAGGAAAAGATTTGTCCCGGACTCTCATTACTGAGCTCTCAGATTGTAATACTTAACTTCCGCAACAACGGAAAAGAGACATGTTAACAACATATCAATATGTCCCTATGAATTACAAGTGGCCACTAAATCTGTTTTCTGATATTAAAACCTTTTGCCAAAGATTCTTATGTGACGTTCATGTGGACTCTAACAGATACCTTCAACATTAGCTCCTATTGATGCTGTGTAGAGATACACTCAAATAACAGTAAATCCTCTTCACAGAACCCATAAGCCTGGTGTATCGTCTTTGCACATCCATTATTCCAAGGTAAAACAGTATAGGAAATTTTACTTGATTCTCCCATTTGCACTCAGTGAAATCATGATCCACACTGCAAGAAACTTAGATAAAAAGTTCTTTTAATTTTTTCTGTTTGTACAAAAGATCTGGTTCTGAAGCATCTTAGAAGCAAGTTCAGATGTTCCTTCGATTTTGTTGGTTCTTTAGTGTAATTAGCAACTGCTCTTCATCTGTTATGCATCCTTTCTCTGATATGATTTTTACTTTCTGGTTAGCATCTCATATATACTAGTGATAATGTGCTAGCTTAGACAGAATAAAACAAAATGATTACCTATAAAGAATATGTTCATTTGTCTGATGTTCTACAAATTCATACATTTAGACATGCTCCATAGACAAGTATAATTCGATATGGAGGAGTGATGCCAACGCCACATCGTTGGCATTCTTGGAGGCCTTTGATCGTGTCTTTAGGCCCAAAGCGTTAAAGAGTCTGATAAGTATTGTGTTTATGATTTATTTATCTATCGTTATTATTGGACCTGTGTGTGGGCTTTTATTTCTTAGTTTGGTTGAGACTATTTAAACGCTTGTGTTTTGATCTTTGAGGGTTGTTGAATTTTGATTGAATGAACTTTTGAATGACACCTAGTATATGTAGTATCAAGGTGGTTATCTCTTTGTTTTGATCATGCTTTCGCTACGTCAAGGAGAAATGAAACCAACCATGTAATATCGTTTGACATATACCAGGCCTTTTGCCTTCTCTTGCAGTAGACACTTGTATTCTTCTGCATTCTGATCCCTGCATACTCTTAACTAATTTGCAGTGAAATTTGACCACAGTAGAAGTTACCTTGCGCGAGTCTATTCAGTTCTAATGCTGCATTGCAGAGTATAACAAGTTGCCAGGATCAAATCATAGTGGAACTGCATCAAAACATTCCTCGACTTATCTGGCACAGGTTAGACAACCTCCCCTTCTTGCACCTACCATATGAGTCTTCAGGATAAACGCTGCTCATCTTGTTTTTCTTTCCTTTGTAACATTTATGTATCTCGTTGATCAAAGTAGGTAAAGCAACGTGTTGATAAATTCGGGTCCTATGCAAAATACATAGTTGTTGAATCGATGGATAGAACCTTAGAATGTTCGGGCTGACTGATGAAGATGGCCCTTTGGAGCCATGACACTATATTCTCATAGCACATCCAAACTACACACAAACTGTTACATTAAGTGTCCGTTTATGTGTAGTTTGCACGGGTTTTCTCTGGTACAACCATTGAAACCTTGGACTTTTTGGGTGAGAGAAATGTAAAACAGGATTAATTTTCTTATGATAACCAATTTCGATGTCCTGCATTAATACATCATTGGAAAGAAAATACAGGTATTCAATATTTTATCTTAGAGTAAAATATTATTTTCTCAAGTACTTGGGCTAAGTTATATTCACCAGTGCCATTGAATGAATTCACTTGTCATCATATCCTCTCCCCAAACTGTAATAACTTCCTCGTATGTTTAAAGAACCAGTGCCTTTGAATGAATTGATCACTTGTCATCATATTCTTGTTTAAATTAAAAATATGGAGGAAATTATTGTTTGCCATTCCAAGCATTATATAATTTTTTATTTTTTTTACAGAGTTAGCTCAAATCGTCCAATATTTAAACAGCAAAATTTAATATAGTAAAATTATATTCATAAATAAAATGAAACAGGCAAAATTTTGAGTTTTTGACCCAAAAAAAAAAAAAAAAAGTAATTTCTTATAAAATAGTATTTAGTATTATATTGAAATAGTAGAAAAATGAAATTAAAGATTTGACTAGAGTACTTTGGTCAAACTTGTAAACTAACGCTCCCCAAAACGAGATTCCTTTCTTCCTTTCCCGAACAGGCATACTGCTTAACTGCTTTCCTCCACTCCTTGAATTTTTTTATTCAAATTTTATTGTTGTCATTCTCTTCAAAATTCAAATACTAAAAAAAGAAATGAGGGATAAAAAAGGAAACCCATTTTAACAACTCTATTATCAAAAATGCATTACTAGTTTAGTTTGGGAAATTTACTCTAACACGGGGTATTTACTTGGAGTGGTAGCAAGATGTACAAAGTATGATATACTACATTTAAGAAGACTATTTATCTATCTTTTGATTTTTTTTTTTTCTTTCAAAATGTGAGCACAGATATTATAAAAAGTATTTATTGTCTAATTTAGCCAGTTTGGTACTAGTATTCATGTGTTAGACAGGGGGAAGGGTTGTGCAACATAAAAGTGAACCCTATTACAATTTACACACTCCCAAAAACCTACATCCTAGGCTCCTTGTCACTTGAGTAAAACCCCAAGAAAAAACTCTTCTTCATTCACTCTCTTTCCTCATTGTTCTCTCAAAACCCCCATTTATCCAAGAACCCCAAAAATCTCATCTTTAACCTCCAACAAGAAACATCAAACCATGATTTGATTCATCAAGATTCAGCCAATGGGTTTACCCAGAAACCCCCTTTGGTTTCTCCCTCCTTTTCTGGTCATTTTAACCATTCTTCTCCTCACCCCACCTTCCAAATCTGCTGTTGACTACACCACCATAGTGTACAAGGGCTGTGCCAAGCAGGCTTTATCAGATCCAACAGGGGTTTATTCCCAAGCTCTTTCATCTCTTTTTGGCACTCTTCTCGCACAATCCTCCAAGGCTAAGTTCTTCAAAACCACTTCTGGCGGTGGCCAAACCTCAATCACTGGCCTTTTCCAATGCAGAGGCGATTTATCAAATGTTGATTGCTACACCTGTGTGAGTAGGTTGCCTATTCTCATAGATAAGCTTTGTGGCAAGCCTATTGCTGCAAGAATGCAGCTTTATGGGTGCTACATGTTGTATGAGGTTGCAGGTTTTGCTCAGATATCTGGGATGGAAATGCTGTACAAGAGCTGTAGTGGGACTAATGTTGGAGGAGCTGGATTTGAGGAGAGAAGGGACACTGCTTTAAATTCACTAGAAAACGGAATGAGTAGCAGTGGAATTGGAGGGTTCTATACCTCAAGTTATGAGTCCGTTTATGTGTTGGGACAATGTGAAGGTGATGTGGGAGCTTCTGACTGTGTGGAGTGTGTGAAAACTGCTGTCCAGAGAGCTCAGGTTGAGTGTGGTAGCTCCATTTCTGGTCAAATATATCTTCACAGATGCTTTATTAGCTATAGCTATTACCCTAATGGGATCCCTAAAAAATCAGCTTCTGGCTCTGCTTCATATACCTCTCCTTCTTCTTCAGGTACTAATTTATGTTAATGAATGCTACTGTTTTCTTGATTGTCAGATGAAGATTGGTTCAGTTGAAGTGCAGCATGTGAAATTGGTTAGGGTTAGTGTATGATTGTTGGGATTTGTAATCCCACCACTTAATTGGGTTTTGTCCACATTGGTTTGTGAGCTGTCTCCTTTATTTTTTGTTTGGGAGAATCTAATCTTTTATGTTATGTACTGTAGCAAATGTATATTGAATGAGATGTTTTAGACTATTGATGATGGAGATGTTCACATGTGCTCTTTAAGATTTTACCACTTTAAACAAGATGTTTGTCTAGCTTTGATATGCGGTCCTTATCTCTTGATTTATTGATAAATTCAAATGCAGATGAATTTATTAATGCAAGTTGTGCTTTGGTAATTATAGGGTCAGGGTCAAATACAGGAAAAACAGTGGCCATAATAGTGGGAGGTGCAGCAGGAGTGGGGTTTTTGGTCATTTGTGCTCTCTTTGCAAGAAATTTACTCAAGAAAAAAGATGGTATGTTTAGATAAATAGCTAATTGCTTGATCTTTGAAACTTTTCATGGCCTTTTCTTTAATCTCATGCTGTTATGGTGTTGATGTTCTACTCTGCAGATTATTGAGAGCATTCTTGAACTCTGAAGGTTACTCGAGGTGGATCTATTTTCTATTTGAAAATACTACACAAACTAGAAAACCACTACTCGCTTTCTGGATCTTCTTATAAAGAATGTCGATTCCAAGGTTGCTTGACTGTTATTAAATCGAAATCTAGCATTACCACGTCGAGAGATCTATAGAGAAAAAAAAAAAAGGTCGGGTTTTTAGCTTGTGTAGAAATTTTCCTCATTGAATCCCCTACTTTGATGTTAAGAGGTCAATTGATATTTTTTGTGGTAGCAAAGGAAAGTTAAGGACCAGAACTTTTGTTATTGGCAAGAAAAATGTTGGGTGAGAATTATGTTTCTTGATGATCATATGGTCAACAAAGAAGGAAAACTGATAATGTTTTGGTTATGGAGGAAATGTGAGAGTAGCAGCTAGCAATTACCAACACATTTTGGCCTTATATTCATTTGCCATGTGATTTTTTTGTCTTCTTTCTTTTATTGTCTCTAATAATTCGTCTCATATATTCTTCTGAGATTCTCTGTTCTTTTAACATTGCATTTTTGCTATATTTACATAGTTTTTCATTAGCCTAATTCATCCATTCATGAATCAATTTTCTGTTGGCCATAGTTCATGCCATGTTTCTTGAAACCTTTGAATTAGTCTCATTTAAGGTTAATAATTTGTCTCTCTGGTGGTGGGATATGATGTCGCCATGTCGGTCTTTGAAATATCGAGTATGATCTGGTGATAAAATATCAGGTGTAGATTCATCGTTGATTTGTAAAGATGAGGTGGGGTTGATGGTCTCCATGTTAGTCCTGCAATTCAAGCTGCATGAGGAAGACTTGAAATTGGAGATAGTGTTTTGATAGTGTCATGGATATTTTTCCAATTTCGAAAAATTGAATGTATGTGTATATATATGTTGTGTAAGAGTGATCAAAAATATTATCATAATATTTGATCAAAAAAAAATTGACATAAGAAATGGTGAAGTTGACCTATGGGCACATTCAGAAGTGACATTTGATTCAGGAGAGAATTTATCAAGAGTTTGACTTATGCTCATAAGCCAACTTATACACAAGGTTTTGAATTAATATAAAAATAGTTTGAAATTCAAGTGTAATATTTAGTTTTTTATAAGCATTAATTAATACTGATTTTATTTTTTCATTCATATCCATTAAATTTGCTCATCTTTAGTTTTTTTAATTTATTATTGAGACAAGACTTGATTGCAGTTGAGCTTAAAAACATATGAGTGATAATATAGGGCAAATTACAATTTTGGTACCCCAACTATACCTCTTTTTCACTTTGGGTACCTCCATTTCATCGAGTAACAATATTGGTACTCCACATTTAAAAAAATCTCACATTGGGTATCTTTCGTCAGCTTTCCGTCCAAACTGAACGGAAATTAACTAATCCTAATTCCAAAGCGCGAAAATTAGCCCCCCTTTTTCCCCCTTTCTAAAGAACCCTAGCTGCTTCAATTCTTCTCCAAATTATTCCTAATTCTTCTTCATTCTTCACCAATCTTCAGGTGAGTCTTTCCAAATGTCGATTTCTCTCTTCAATACACCACCATGAGAAGGAATTACAGTCAATTTTCGAGCTCCAATGGATCTGCTTTCACAAATCATCAATCTGGAATTGTGTATTGTGGGTGTGGAATAGAACTTCCAGTGAAGAACTCTTTGACGGCTGATAATCCTGGAAGACGCTATTGAGCATGCCCGTATTATGGGGTAAGATTTCTTCTATCTAGTCCTCTCTAGGTATATACTTGATAATGTCCAACACTTCAACATCAGTTTTAAGAATTCTTTCAGTCCTCTCTAGACTATGCCCAAATTGATACCAAAACCTAATAATTTTTTCCAGCATATCCTAATTCATATGTGAATTCCTTTAACTTTAATAACCCAAACATTTCCCCATTAACATAGTCAAAATAATCTACTCTACCTCCTTGATACACCATAACAGGTGAATATCTCATTATACCACCATGAAATATTTTCAAACTAAATACAGTGGGCTCATAATCAAGATCTGCAGGATTAAGATTGTATTCTTTAGATTATTACCTACACATGAATATACTATATACAAGCTGAAGGAATTGAAGAAAAAACATATCATATTTGGGAACAAATGTGACATCTCCTCGTCTTGACATCGCAATTTGACCTTGTAGAGCTTGGTTTGTGAATTCGCGAAGAATGACGAAGAATTAGGAATAAATTGGAGAGGAATTGAAGCAGCTAGAGTTTTTTTAGAAAAGGGGAAAGAAAAGGGGGCTACTTTTCGTGCTTTGGAATTAGAGTTAGTTAACTTCCGTCCAGTTTGGACGGAAAGCTGACGGAAGGTACCCAATGTGAGATTTTTTTAAATGTAGGGTACCAGTATTGTTACTCGATGAAATGAGGGTACCTAGAGTGAAAAAGGGGTATAATTGGGGTACCAAAATTGTAATTTGCCCGATAATATATGAATAGTTTTAAGTTGACTATTACTCATACAAAATTAATAAAATAATATGTGACTTTTTAATATTTTCTTTCAGTATATGTATATGATTGATTCTGCCCCAAAATTTGTTAAATTTAAATATTATGATTAAAAATAGAATTCAGACATAAAATAATTATTGAGACTCTAAAATCACTTTTATATGTTTTTCTGGCATTATTAATTGTTAATGAACACGATTTCTTTCTTTCCTTGATATCTTAGTTTTTCTTCTCTTTCATTTTCTGTATTTCTGGGGTTGTGAAGAATGCTCAGAAGGTGTTTGATGAAATGACTTGCAAGTCTAGAGCAATAACAGTGTAATTTAAGAACAATGGCGAATCCAATAGAAGATGGAGATCCACGCTGCATACACGCAGAAATCATCAAGAAAGGCATAACACCCACATCCCAGAATCTAGCTTTCTTCAACAATCTCATCACCCTCTATTCTAGAAACAATCTCCATTCCTCAGCACTTCAACTCTTCCACTCCATTCCCTGCCCCAACACCGTCACATGGACCTCCATCATCTCTGCGTTTTCTACTTCCCCGCTTGCTATCCGCCTCTTCCTCTCCATGCTCCGCCACCCCAGAAAACCTCTCCCAAACTCCCGGACTTTCGCCACTTTGCTCAGAACTTGCGCTTCCCTGCCCGATAATTTGCTCGGCCCACAGCTCCATTCACTCTCTTTTAAGCTCTCCTTGTCTGAGAATCCTTTTCTTGGCTCGGCTTTCGTCTCCTTGTACTGTAAGACCCGGGATTTGGATGCTGCGGTGAAGGTGTTCGATGAAATGTCTGACCGTGATGAGGTCTGTTATGCTGCGATAATTAATGGGTTGGCTCAAGGTAAGAGGCCCATTGATGCTCTGCGGTATTTTGTTGAGATGAAGAGGCGAAATGTGCTTTCAACATTGCATAGCGTTTCCGGGGCGTTGTCAGCGGCTTCCAAGATGGCCATGCTTGAGCAATGTATGATGATTCATGGACATGCTGTGGTGACTGGGTTTGATTCAGACGTCTACGTGGGGACAGCGTTGATCGATGGATATGGAAAATGCGGCATAGTGGAGGAGGCTAGGGGAGTCTTTGATGGGCTGGAGATGAGGTTGAATATAGTTGGATGGAATGCAATGATGGCAGCATATGCACAGCAGGGCAGCAAAGAAATTGCTGTCGAACTTTTCAGGTTGATGGAGAGTCGAGGGATTGAGGCGGATGAGTATAGTTTCTTGGCTGTTTTGACAGCAATCTACAATGCAGGTATGGCAGAGGAAACTAAGATGTGGTTTGATAGGATGAAATTGAGGTATGCATTGGAGCCAGGGATCGAACACTATACGTGTTTGGTGGGTGCAATGGGGAAAGCGGGAAGGTTAGAGGAGGCGGAGAAAGTAGCCATGACGATGCCATATAAGCCTGATGCAGCTGTATGGCGAGTTTTGTTATTGAGTTCCCTAAATAATGAAAATCCTGAGTTTGCTCGGAGGATGGCTGAGAAATTGCTGGAAATCAACCCCAATGACGACTCAGCCTACGTGATCTTGGCAAATGCATTTGCAAGTGTTGCAAGGTGGGACGAGGTTAAAAAAGTATGGAAAACGATGAGAGAGAGACGAGTGAGAAAAGAGGTGGGCAGGAGTTGGATTGAAGTGCGAGGAGATATTCATGTGTTCTTTGCTGGGGACAGGAGGCATTCAAGGAAGGACGAGATATATGCAAAGCTAACGGAGCTGATGACAGACATTGAGAAGTTGGGGTACGTTCCGAGTTGGGACGAGATGTTGCATGAAGTAGGGGACGAGCAGAAGAGGGAATTGCTTTGGTATCATAGTGAAAAACTGGCAGTTGCTTATGGATTATTGAACGGGGTGACACCACCTGGGAAACCGTTGAGAATTGTAAAGAATTTGAGGATTTGTAAGGATTGTCACCAGGCTTTCAAGTATATCAGCATGTCAGATAAGAGAGAAATTATAGTTAGAGATGTTCATAGATATCATAGATTCTTGAATGGAAGCTGCAACTGTGGTGATTCTTGGTAAACAATTTGCCTGGGAAATTTTGCCATTCTCTTCTCTGAACTTTTCCTGTTAAGTCTGTGCTTAGTTTTCGAGGGCTGCCTTCGTTTGCCTGTGATTTCCTGTTTGCGTCATGAATGCGACGCAGGTAACATTTCAATCAATATCAAGGAGGATTAAGAATCAAATTCGATGTTTTAATCATAGGCTGAACAACATATTGATTAAAACATTGAAAAATTCTGATGTTTCGGCTGTTAGAATCCCTGTGGATACTAATTCTCTTATGCATGAATAGTGAATAACCACCATTAAGTAGAATGCAGAGCAAGATTTATAGGCAAAGATTAAGGTAGACAATTCGACATCTTAAGCAATGGCTTCAGAAGAATCACCCTTTCGATATCAATAGCTAAAATCGAAATTGAAAATATGATGTTGCTCGAGTACGAACTCAACATCCTATTTTCAGTTTCAGGAAAGGGAAAAGATCAGCATACCAATCCGAAAACGGCACAAATATGGAACGAAAAAAACCACCATATCTAAACCTGGGCAATATTCAAGTTATCAATTTCTGTGCTTAAATCATCATCAAAACCGAATGAATGGCAGGAGCAAAATCATCGAAAGCAACAGGCTATATAACAATATCATCAATCGCAGTTGTCAATGCATAGCAAAATCTAAGTCAGGAAAACATTAATCCATGAGAACTCAGCAATAGCATTCAAACAAAATGTAATAGCAACAACTCAGAATCCTTTTTAGGATCAGCAGCAGCTCCCAGCGCAAGAGAAGGGGGGAAACCTACGACTATATTCAAAACACGATTACATCATCACTTAGGTGGGGTCATGTAGGCGGGCTGGGCAGGAGCGGCGCCTCCGAGGAGGGAAGCCTGCTGTAGCTCGGCTTCATTGAGCTGTGCTTCGCGTTCCATCTCGAGGATGAGTGGAATCCCTAAAACGATGAAGGTGGTGGCGGCGATCCAGGCCGCTTTGCCGGTGCTTTTGAGGAGGCGCTTGGCCACGTAGGCCGCGTCGCAGGCGGCGCTCTTTCCCTTCTTAACAATAGGGTAATCGGAGATTCGAGATAAGATACCATCGTCACCGCTACCGGATCTGGTCAGAGAAGGGCGCCGAGAAGCCATTGTTTCTGGTTAGAGAGAGAGAGAGATGTAAAGCCCTTTGTCGTGTAGTGTTAAACCCTGAGGCTGAGTCGATGGGCCAATATTAATTTCAGGAACATGAGTGACATTTGTGTGACCTAGTGGCAAGTTGCTTCCAAATTAATCATCATATGATGTTAAATATATATCTATATGTATTATGTATATATTCTTCATGTATTACATGAATACTTTTATATATATGATACATATAGGTATATTTATAACATCAATAAATATAACACCTATAGAGTATATATAAAATACATGGAGAACATGTATATAACACCTAAATCCGTGTCCCTACGTGCCCTAGGGATATATAAGTTTTTGCCCATGAATATATAGAGCCAAACTATGCACACACCACATTAGAAAAATAAAAAATGAAAATATTTAAAGATAATATACCCTTATTAATCATCTTAAAAAAAGAATACAAAATATAAATAATACATTCTCAATCACAACCACACTCCATAACTACTACACAACCACACTCCATAACTACTACACACCCCATATTATAATCACATTACATACACTATCTTCTTCACCTCACATCATAAAAAAATTCTTACTCCATTAACACATCATCAAAAAGTCTTTGAAAATCATATACTTAGTTAAAATCATCATAAAAGGAAGAAAGAACACAAAACATGGACAATGAAAGATGTAAAGTTTCTTACTACCATTTTATTTTGCTGTAAAAATCACTCAAAATTTTATAAATCGCGACAAATGTTCGGCCAGTACAGGTCAAACACATTGAAGAGTGTTAGGCGGCTACTGGCCGAACAAGTTGAAGAGTGTTCGGTCAGTGACCGAACATTACCATATCTGTTCGGCCAGCCACCGAACACAATGAAGTGCGGTCGGCCATGGTTGGCCGAACATACACCCATTTCACAATTTCGAAACTACAACAATTTTTTAACAAGTTTTCAACTTCTTAATCCATAAATTTCATAAACCAAAATCCTAAATATGATTTCTATGTAAATATTATATAATTGCTGACAAGGAATAAATTTCATACATATCTTTTAGAATATTTTTGTTTGTTAGATGATATCTTTTTCATATGTTCATGTATATTGTATTTGATTTATTTCTCGTATACTACTCATGTACATATCATTAAACCATGAAAAACAAAATATTTTGTGCACCTGGGTGCATGTGCAATCGGTCAACGTGTTGACCAACACGCCCCACGTGCGGTCAACGCGCTCCCACGCACCTGGTGGGCGCGCTTAAGCCCACCAAAATTCGCTCCAGATAGTGTTACCTTCATATTATGTTAGTGTGACCTTCATGTTATGTTAGTGTTGTTACCTTTAGCACTAACATAACATGAATGTCACACTAACATAACATGCTTTCATGTTATGTTAGTGTGACATTCGTGTTATGTTAATGTGATTTTCATGTTATGTTAGTCTGACTATCGTGTTATTTTAGTTTAATGATTTTGAACTAAGGGTATGAAATCTGGAAATGAAGGTCACATTAACATAACACGAAGGTAACACTAACATAACACGAAGATAACACTAATATAACATGAAGATAATGACCAAAACAAGAGAAAAAGTAAAGAGGCGTAGGATGGACCGGCCCACGCGTGACCCGATTGCACGGATCTCAAATCCGTACAACAGGTGCACATGAGACAAACTCATCGTGAAAATATTCATCACCTCTGCAATAGGTGATAACAATCCGATGGTAGTAACAGTTGAAATAAGAAATTTAATGGTTGAAGGGGTGATAACAATATTATGATAGTAACAGTTGAAATAAGAAATTGAATGGTTGAAGGGGTGGATTTGGTAGGGATGATCAAAAGAGGGAAGAAATTAGGGTTTCAAATGGGGTGTGAATGATTTTAGGGTGTGTTAAGTAATAAAAGATGTTTTTTTTTTGTTATTTTATTTTCATAAAAGGTATAAGTGTAATGTTGTGGGGTGTGTTTAGTAAATATGGGGAAAAATAGATTTAATTGTGGGTGTATTTCGTAATTGGGGTGTGTATAGTTTGACCCTAATATATATGTATTTTAAGAAAAAGTAAAATAATGGTATATATAAATTTAAGTTTTAAAATATACCTTTGTATATCATTGGATTTTTCAATTTGTAAAATATCAAAATTTCAATTAACATTCACTTTTAATATTATTATTTTTTGTAATTGAGTGAATACTAAAAAAAATTAGTCATAATTTTTATTTGTCATCTAATATAACTGCATTAGTGTTAACTGTTAATGCATATATACAATTTGGGTAAAATCCCCTAGACCCTTTTGTGGTATCGAAATTCGCATGAAATCCCCTTGTGATAAAGAAATTGCACGAAAAACACTTGAGTTTTCATAAATTCAGCGCGTATCACCCAAAACCGTAATACTTGACAGATGTGTAGCAGACGCACTGGAGATGCAATTTTTGGTCTTTTTTGACTGTTATTTGTGGACAAAAGTACACAATTAACCTTGCTGTTGAGTATATATGTATGCAAAAGCTTAAATGTGGTTCATACATGATTTCCCCTTCAACAAATCTTCAAATTTAATTTCCCACTGCATTTTAGGTACAATTTTTTTAAAAAAATTTTATTATACTATTAATATCAGTTTAATAATTCCCCTTTCACTACTTTTATATTATATTATTGTTTATATTATAATGTAATTTTAGCAATCAATAATTAGACAATTTCTTATAATTTTTGTAGGATATATGTCTTCAACATTTAGGCCAATGATGTCAAAAGTGAAGAAAATTTGGATTTAAGATATTGTTACAAAAAGTGTTATTGCCATAAAAATGTCGAAATTAAAGTTATTGGTCCGTCTAAAGCGACAGTTGACATAAACATGTTCTTTTTCCCCTTAGCAACATTTTTCTTTTTGGATTTTTCTATTTCTATATTTTAAGATTTGGTTGATGTCTTCTTAAGTCACAACATTTACCTTACATTCATTTGGTTGAATAAACAACAATATCACCAAACGTTTGCTAACCTATAAAAGAATAAACCAATGCCATTAAATACAAATAGCAAATCTTCTTTAGACTATGTTTATCAACAAACTCCCACAACCCAACCTCTTAATAAAATATTCATTTCTCTCTCCTCCATATGCACAACCTACAACACAACCCAACCTCTACAATTTTCACACTTTATCAATAACATCAACCCAACCTATAACAATTATTAATTTAATGATTTAATAATTACATATATATATATATATTTTATAATCAATTTTTTATTATTTGAATTATGTACGAAATATATTAAATTATATGATATTCCAAATTCGTAATAAAAAAAAATATGACCAACTTAAAATAAGTTACAATCTCAATAACAAAAATAAAATTCATAGAATTGAAATACAAAATTATTATTACATAAGTCAAGCTACAAATTGATAAGTAAAAAACAACAATGCGGAAGATGAAAATTGCATATTTAATTATCGGTGCCGAATTTTTGCCATATATGTTTAATCAAGTCGTTTTTTAGAGCGGTGTGAGCTTCTCTGTTGCGAAGTTGCTCCCTATTGGTCATATAAGCAGATAGACTTGCAATGCGTTCAGTAGAGTATTGAAAATTTTGATCATCGTCTATTGGATCATCGATGAGAAATTCTGTAGGATCATAATAAGTTTGGTACGTCTCTCGTTCATCTTCAACTATCATGTTGTGCATGATGATACAAGCCATCATAATTTTTGCCATCAGATTTTTGTCCCAAACAAGACAGGGGTGTCGAAGAAATGCAAAACGAGCTTGTAGAACTCCAAATGCTCGCTCGACATCTTTTCGTACCGCCTCTTGGTGTTGAGCGAACAACTTGTGTTTTCTGATTACTGGAGAAGTAATTGACTTAACAAATGCAGCCCATGAAGGATATATTCCATCAGTTAGATAATATGCCATATTGTACTCCCTACCATTCACGACATAACTAACCTTTGGTGCTCGACCTTCCAAAACATCATTAAAAACTGGAGATCGGTGGAGTACATTAATATCATTGAGTGAACCTGGTGTTCCAAAGAAAGCATGCCATATCCATAAGTCGTATGATGTAACAGCTTCCAAAATGATTGTTGGTTTTCCACTTCTCCCTCCATATTGTCCCGTCCATGCAGTGGGACAATTTTTCCATTCCCAATGCATGCAGTCAATACTGCCTATCATGCCCGGGAATCCACGTTGTTCTCCGACATGGAGTAGTCTTGCCAAATCTTGTTCGTTAGGCTTTCTGAGGTACTCATCACCGAAGCAAGAAATGACGCCTTCTACAAAATTCATGAGACTATCTTTATTAGGAGGTCGTGTGACCGTTTGTGAATATTTTAATAACAAAAAAAATTCATGGCCAAGGAGTCGCACAACCGGGGCTGTTGACCGCCCGGTTTGTGCACCAATTTCAAGGCATGCTCTCATCCAAAATATTGCCACATGGCATGGATATTGCCACATGGCATTTTCTGATTCGTTCGTCTAATTTCGTTTATATCTTTTACACACTCAATTATCTATAAAAAAAACCAAAATTTATGAAATTTTTTTCTCTATAAATAGAGACTAATATTGATACATTTTGAATCACAATATTAAATTATCTCTTTTGTGTACTATCTTTCCTAATCTCTCATAATTTATATTATATTCTACTATTTCTCCTAATTTCTATTATGGATCCAAGTAACCCAAATTTTTTTTCAAACAATTCGGATTATCCAAACTCCCAAAACTATCCAAATTTCCAGTCTTTTTTTTCCACCGAAGACTATCAAAACTTTCAATCTTCTCAAACTTCTCCATTATCTCCGAATCTAAATCAAATTCCTACCTCTGAACAAGCTCAACCATCGCAAAATATCTCTCGCAATTTGTTTCAGAATACAAATGAAAGGGTGGCCAAAAGTACTTGGAATGTGAAAGAAGATGTGGCCCTAATGTCATCTTGGATCTTCGTTAGCGAAGATAAAAAACAGGGCAGATTTCAAAGGACTGGCTCGTTTTGGGGGAAAATCCATAAGATGTATGAAGAAGCTCGAAGGGAAGATCCAGGAGAAATAAATGAAAGAAATATAGAATCACTAAAAGGTCATTTCACACGACTTAATAAAAATGCCCAGAAGTGGATTGCTGCTAACATTGAAGCACAACGTCGAGTAAGAAGTGGTATGAGCCAACACGATGTGGAGAAAGAAGCCCATCAATTATACGATGGTAAGTTCACCGATTTGCATGTATTTAATGAAGTTATGAATAAAATTCCCAAGTGGGAAATAAAATTTGATCAAGGTTCAAGAAGTCGTGCTTACGATGAAGATGGTAACGAAGAAAGTGGTGGCAGTACAAAGAGAACCAGGACCAGTGAAGATGGTGAATATTTCAGTCCCACAAATGTAGAAACTCCAGACAGTGGTGGTTCAGCTATTTCACGTCCTACAGGTAGAGATCAAGCGAAAAAGAAGAAAGGAAAAGGTAAGGCATCAGAGTCTTCATCTGAGGTTGTTGCAGAACTTCGTGCATTAAGACTCACTAGAGATAGTGAAGTTCAAGTGCTCAACACACTGGGAAGAGAGAAAGTGGAAATAGAGAAAATGAAGATGAAACACTCTCTTTTGATGGCTTTGTTGGCCAAGGATCACTTATCCCAAGATGAAGAGGAGATGAAACGTCATCTCTTGACATTGTTAAAGTAGTGTTTTAGGATTATCTTGTATGTTTTTTTTATTTGATGGCATGTGTTTTAGTATTATCTTGTAAGTTGTTTTATTTGATGTCATGTGTTTTAATATTGTCTTGTAATCTTTTTTATTAGTGTTATTTTTGTTAAATCGAATTGTAATTTTTATTCTAATTAGTATTTATTCACTTTGTCACATGCACTTGCAGAATTCACATGCACTTCACTTTGTCAAAAATTGTCACATGCACTTGTCATTTTGCAGAATTCACATGCACTTGTCACTTTGTCACTTTGTTACATGCACTTGTCACTTTGCACCATGTGAATTATCACTTTGCAGAAGACGTGTAGTGGATTATTGATAGTGCATAGTGGATGAGACATGTTTGTCATTATTGAAAGTGGATAGTGGATGGAAAAGGCATGTGATAGTGGATTATTGATTGGTGGCACTTGTTTGTTATTTTTGATTACTATCTATAAATATATCTCCTCATATTCTCTTATCATCTCAATCATCTCAGAAGAAAAATTTCAAGTACAATAGTTTTACTCATTCCACTTCCGAAAATGTCTCACGATGAAAATCAATCATTAGATAACTATTCAAGTTTCAATCCTTTCTTCACTGTATTTGATGAATGGCAAGACCATGTTGCTCATCAGAATCGCCACGTAGATCGCATCGCCGAGGATCTGCTCTTAAACAATCTTAATTTGAACGAAGAAGATCCCACTCCTAGAGCTACAAGAAGGTATTTTGAAAGACAACGCGAGCTTGGTCATGAACGTTTGATGAACGACTATTTTGTTGACAACCCGACGTATCCTCTTGAGATCTTCCGACGTAGATTTCGCATGTGAAAATCAGTATTCCTTCGTATCATGGAGGCTGTTACTGCCAGTGACGAATATTTTCAACAGAGGCCTAATGCCACTGGTAGACAAGGTCTTTCTCCATTACAGAAATGTACTGGAGCTATGAGAGTGTTGGCGTATGGGACATCAGCAGATACTGTTGATGAATACTTGCGAATGAGTGCAGCTGTGACAAGACAATCTCTCAGACTATGTTTATCAACAAACTCCCACAACCCAACCTCTTAATAAAATATTCATTTCTCTCTCCTCCACATACACAACCTACAACACAACCCAACCTCTACAATTTTCACACTTTATCAATAACATCAACCCAACCTATAACAATTATTAATTTAATGATTTAATAATTACATATATATATATTTTTTATAATCAATTTTTTATTATTTGAATTATGTACGAAATATATTAAATTATATGATATTCCAAATTCGTAATAAAAAAAAAATGACCAACTTAAAATAAGTTACAATCTCAATAACAAAAATAAAATTCATAGAATTGAAATACAAAATTATTATTACATAAGTCAAGCTACAAATTGATAAGTAAAAAACAACAATGCGGAAGATGAAAATTGCATATTTAATTATCGGTGCCGAATTTTTGCCATATATGTTTAATCAAGTCGTTTTTTAGAGCGGTGTGAGCTTCTCTGTTGCGAAGTTGCTCCCTATTGGTCATATAAGCAGATAGACTTGCAATGCGTTCAGTAGAGTATTGAAAATTTTGATCATCGTCTATTGGATCATCGATGAGAAATTCTGTAGGATCATAATAAGTTTGGTACGTCTCTCGTTCATCTTCAACTATCATGTTGTGCATGATGATACAAGCCATCATAATTTTTGCCATCAGATTTTTGTCTCAAACAAGACAGGGGTGTCGAAGAAATGCAAAACGAGCTTGTAGAACTCCAAATGCTCGCTCGACATCTTTTCGTATCGCCTCTTGGTGTTGAGCGAACAACTTGTGTTTTCTGATTACTGGAGAAGTAATTGACTTAACAAATGCAGCCCATGAAGGATATATTCCATCAGTTAGATAATATGCCATATTGTACTCCCTACCATTCACGACATAACTAACCTTTGGTGCTCGACCTTCCAAAACATCATTAAAAACTGGAGATCGGTGGAGTACATTAATATCATTGAGTGAACCTGGTGTTCCAAAGAAAGCATGCTATATCCACAAGTCGTATGATGCAACAGCTTCCAAAATGATTGTTGGTTTTCCACTTCTCCCTCCATATTGTCCCGCCCATGCAGTGGGACAATTTTTCCATTCCCAATGCATGCAGTCAATACTACCTATCATGCCCAGGAATCCACGTTGTTCTCCGACATGGAGTAGTCTTGCCAAATCTTGTTCGTTAGGCTTTCTGAGGTACTCATCACCGAAGCAAGAAATGACGCCTTCTACGAAATTCATGAGAGATTGTCTTGTCACAGCTGCACTCATTCGCAAGTATTCTTCAACAGTATCTGCTGATGTCACATACGCCAACACTCTCATAGCTCCAGTACATTTCTGTAATGGACAAAGACCTTGTCTACCAGTGGCATTAGGCCTCTGTTGAAAATATTCGTCACTGGCAGTAACAGCCTCCATGATACGAAGGAATACTGATTTTCGCATGCGAAATCTACGTCGGAAGATCTCAGGAGGATACGTCGGGTTGTCAACAAAATAGTCGTTCATCAAACGTTCATGACCAAGCTCGCGTTGTCTTTCAAAATACCTTCTTGTAGCTCTAGGAGTGGGATCTTCTTCATTCAAATTAAGATTGTTTAAGAGTAGATCCTCGGCGATGCGATCTACGTGGCGATTCTGATGAGCAACATGGTCTTGCCATTCATCAAATACAGTGAAGAAAGGATCGAAACTTGAATAATTATCTAATGATTGATTTTCATCGTGAGACATTTTGGGAAGTGGAATGAGTAAAACTATTGTACTTGAAATTTTTCTTCTGAGATGATTGAGATGATAAGAGAATATGAGGAGATATATTTATAGATAGTATTCAAAAATAACAAACAAGTGCCACCAATCAATAATCCACTATCACATGCCTTTTCCATCCACTATCCACTTTCAATAATGACAAACATGTCTCATCCACTATGCACTATCAATAATCCACTACACGTCTTCTGCAAAGTGATAATTCACATGGTGCAAAGTGACAAGCGCATGTAACAAAGTGACAAAGTGACAAGTGCATGTGAATTCTGCAAAATGACAAGTGCATGTGACAATTTTTGACAAAGTGAAGTGCATGTGAATTCTGCAAGTGCATGTGACAAAGTGAATAAATACTAATTATAATAAAAATTACAATTCGATTTAACAAAAATAACACTAATAAAAAAGATTACAAGACAATATTAAAACACATGACATCAAATAAAACAACTTACAAGATAATACTAAAACACATGCCATCAAATAAAAAAAACATACAAGATAATCCTAAAACACTACTTAAACAATGTCAAGAGATGACGTTTCATCTCCTCTTCATCTTGGGATAAGTGATCCTTGGCCAACAAAGCCATCAAAAGAGAGTGTTTCATCTTCATTTTCTCTATTTCCACTTTCTCTCTTCCCAGTGTGTTGAGCACTTGAACTTCACTATCTCTAGTGAGTCTTAATGCACAAAGTTCTGCAACAACCTCAGATGAAGACTCTGATGCCTTACCTTTTCCTTTCTTCTTTTTCGCTTGATCTCTACCTGTAGGACGTGAAATAGCTGAACCACCACTGTCTGGAGTTTCTACATTTGTGGGACTGAAATATTCACCATCTTCACTGGTCCTGATTCTCTTTGTACTGCCACCACTTTCTTTTCCCACTTGGGAATTTTATTCATAACTTCATTAAATACATGCAAATCGGTGAACTTACCATCGTATAATTGATGGGCTTCTTTCTCCACATCGTGTTGGCTCATACCACTTCTTACTCGACGTTGTGCTTCAATGTTAGCAGCAATCCACTTCTGGGCATTTTTATTAAGTCGTGTGAAATGACCTTTTAGTGATTCTATATTTCTTTCATTTATTTCTCCTGGATCTTCCCTTCGAGCTTCTTCATACATCTTATGGATTTTCCCCCAAAACGAGCCAGTCCTTTGAAATCTGCCCTGTTTTTTATCTTCGCTAACGAAGATCCAAGATGATATTAGGGCCACATCTTCTTTCACATTCCAAGTACTTTTGGCCACCCTTTCATTTGTATTCTGAAACAAATTGCGAGAGATATTTTGCGATGGTTGAGCTTGTTCAGAGGTAGGAATTTGATTTAGATTCGGAGATAATGGAGAAGTTTGAGAAGATTGAAAGTTTTGATAGTCTTCGGTGGAAAAAAAAGACTGGAAATTTGGATAGTTTTGGGAGTTTGGATAATCCGAATTGTTTGAAAAAAAATTTGGGTTACTTGGATCCATAATAGAAATTAGGAGAAATAGTAGAATATGATATAAATTATGAGAGATTAGGAAAGATAGTACACAAAAGAGATAATTTGAGATTGTGATTCAAAATTTATCAATATTATTCTCTATTTATAGAGAAAAAAATTTCATGAATTTTGGTTTTTTTTTTATAGATAATTGAGTGTGTAAAAGATATAAACGAAATTAGACGAACGAATCAGAAAATGCCATGTGGCAATATCCATGCCATGTGGCAATATTTTGGATGAGAGCATGCCTTGAAATTGGTGCACAAACCGGGCGGTCAACAGCCCCGGTTGTGCGACTCCTTGGCCATGAATTTTTTTTATTATTATTAAAATATTCACAAACGGTCACACGACCTCCTGATAAAGATAGTCTTAATGAGGATCAAGAAACAGAAGAAAGCAAGAAATTATAATGATTAAAGACATTGTTTAAAGATGGTGCAAATAGCACAAACAGTACAAGTAGAGATACTACCAAAATTCCTCATTGAAGAAATCTTTTGAAGTAGAGTCCAGCAATCCGGCAGAGCTTACAGAGTCATCTGGATGGGCTTTCATTTCTGGATCTCGGTTTCTGCACCTAAATCCTAATCTAAAAATTTTGGTCTGCAACATAAAACATCAAATGATATGCTATTATATATCAAGTAAGGTGTAGAAAATGTGATATCAAAGCTCTCCATAGGCCTATAAAACAAGCTTTCATTATACTCTCAACGAGATTTTCAGGTGACTTTGCAGCATTGCAGCTCATCTTTACTATCAATATACATCATAGGCTAAAGCAATATCTCCAGATATCTTACAGCATACTACTCTCAATTACCTAGAGTATCCATTACTCACCAAACACTAGAAGAAACAAGCAATATGAATCCGACCCAACACCCTTCGATATCATCGTGCGTATTGCCTATCAAAAACATGCAGGACAGAAACCAGAACTAATCAAAGACCTCATTTCAGATAAAACTGCAAATGCCACTACCAGAATCAACCACAACCTTTCTGGAAAGTGTTTTTGCAACTATACTTCTACTAAAATCCTCCGAATCAGCCCTTCCATGTGAAGAACTCTATTCGTATACGTGCAAAGGCCTCACTGGACTCGGTCCAAGAACCAGAGAAATTTTCTCAAAATTAGGAACTACAGAAATCATCAACTGAAGTGCAATTTTGAGATTAGAAACATAACCCATCAATTTTTCCAATCTTCTTACCCCCATTTTCACTTCTCTTTTCCTCCCACTTGCTCCTCCTCGTCGATACTGCCTTCACTTCGCTTTTCGCGAGCTCAACCTCCTGTTCAATACTGAATTCAAAAAATCTGAACCAAATTGGGGGAGGAGGGATTAAAAACTCACATAATCTGCAAAACATATAGTTTTCAAATCTAAACTCAATATCAGGAATAAAGAAATTGGCATTAATCTCTAGTACATGTTTTCCAGCTCACTTTCCAGAATTCATCATCAGAGTGATTTTATCCCTTTTCAACAGAATCCGACTAAGTTGCTTCATGCTATTCTTCTTGATATTGACCTTTGTCGCCTCTTTCCCGACTCCGCCGCCTCCGTCGCCTCAGTATGGATCATCTACAAGCGGCAGCATCGCTCCACCGATTACAGTGGCGGCGACATCGCTTTCTTCTCCGACGAGCTCCTCCGATTCCAGCGGCCGCAACAACTTTCGTCGAACCAGATTCAAATCCGAACTATCGGGGCGGCAGAGACGACCCCCTCTTCTCGTCTAAGCCGATCCAAACCAGAGAAAGAAAAGAGAGGAAGAGAAGGGGGAGAGAGAAATAGGACGGTAGCGTGGCTGCGGAACGTCGACGGTGGAGGCGGGTTCGTCGCCAGTTTGGTGGCGGCCGAGGCTGAATGAGGGAGAAAAAACCGAGAAGAAATGGGGCGCCCATACCTTTGTATGTATTAGGGTATATCAGGTAGAAAACGGACATGTGGTAAAATTTAACGTCGTTAGAAATCATTAAGTGTTGTGATCATTAATTGTTGTGGGATATATGTCGAATTCTTGATATCCCATATGTTTAGTATTCATTTTCCGTTTTATAAGGGGGACCGACGTCGATTTTCCAAAACACAGGGGGTTTTTCATCTAGGTATGTGGGTTGACGTTTTGTTATTAGTTCATAATATTAATATTTTATTAATTCAAACTTAGACATAATAATAATAATAATAATAATAATAATAATAATAATAATTTATATTTTAATTATTAATATTAATTTAGGTATGTTAGATGCAAAAATACAACAAATTTTTTAACTGTTCTCTCAATTAAAAAATATTTTTTTAGTGTTAAAATTATATATTATAATAAAAAAAGTTAGCTGGTCTTGCATGAAAGATGAAATAAGAAAATTTAATTAAAAAAAACTTAAGAAAATAAATAAATAGAGATATAACTTTTTAAGCGAAGCATTTATCCAATATAATTTGGCCTGTCCCTCAATTAAAAAAGAACAGAAGAAAATCTGTGTATTATTTTTTTCAAAAAATGTAAAATAACGCACTTAACAAACAAGTAGAGGATAGACATTTTCTAATGAATAGAATAAAAGTTGTATGGACTTTACTTGTGTGACTAAATCTTATGTATGGTATTTTTATTTTTTTTTTAAATTATTGGGACACCTCAACTCTATTTATTTGATGTTTGTGAATCTCGTTATCATCATTTTTATAAAGTTGACTTTATTTAACCTTTGACCTATGGATATGACATTTAAAAAACAGCACAATCTCAATTTTAATTCCAAGAATCTTTTGGATTAATTCCCAATTAAAATCTCTCAAACACATGTATTGTCTTTCCAAGATTTCAAACCCTCAAAACAAATTATAGTCTTTTGTTTCTCCATCTGGGAATTAATCATCTGCAATCAAAGAGTGAGTCAGTTTTGTGGTGCATGAATCATGGTTACTACTTAAGACTACTTTTTGTCTGAATTGATTTGTTTATGTTGATTATTAGTGTATCCAAAGGTGAAAGTAGTAAGAGAAGATCAGATTGAAGAAGGTGATAATGGGACATTAACTTCTTTGAAGGCCTTTCAATGCCTCTCTCCTCATCATCTCTCTTCTTCTGGTAATGAAATCTTGATTTGTAAGAACTACACAATGTTCGAATATCGGTTAAAGGTATATGTGTGTTTCCTTTTTTGTGTTTGTTAGGTCATGACTGTGCTGTAGGAATTATTCCTCCATTGAAGATTCTAAAATCACCAACACCCGGTTTTAAAGGTTGAAAATTTTAACCACCTTAATGTTGTGTTGAAATGATTTACAATGAAGTAGTGATTTAATTCATGATCATCGGTTCTAAAGCAGACGGAACAAACAAAATAACGGGCACGGTCATGGGCGAGAAGGGCAAAAATGTTGATCGATCTACTTCAACCCCACGTCCCCGTGCAGTGTTATCAAGCCCAGGTAACATGACTCGTATCCTCATCTTCTTCCTAGCTACTCATTTTCTAGTTGTCAATTTGTGGATCCAAATGCAACTAGCTAGCTTAGATCCATTATACATGATTCTATTCAGACAATGATGATCCCATTTGGAGGAAAACAAGAACAAGAAGAGAACTACTTTCAGCTCTAAAGAGTCACAATTCATGCCAAAACAGACACACCAAATGTAAGATCTTCTCAAGAAGAGGCAATCATTAATCATAAGGGTCAACCAAGTCCAAGAATCATGTAATTATTGGACTAAAAGGAAGAACATGAACTTTAGCTGCAGATTCAAGTGTTGGTAATTACTAGGCTAAATTCTATATATGTGAAACTTGTTAAGGTTGCTTTTAGTCCACAAATAGCTCAATGTTCGAAATAAAAATGTTACCTATGTTATGTTACTGATATGATGATAGTAATATCAATCATTTGTGCTACTTATGATTCATTTGATGATGAATGAATGAATATATTATCAAATCCTTTCATATACTATTAACTTTTAGATCATATTAATACCTTGGTGTGGGTTTGTATTGGATGCTTGAAAATTGATTTAAAATCGAAACCAATAAATCCATTAATGATTACTTGCAATATTGATATTACTTTAAATCCATCATTCTGATTTTGAATTAATTTAAAATACACTCTAATTTAGGTATAATAATATTCATTCAATTCAAATCAATTTCATGTTGTTTTTAAGGAAAATATATCAATGATATGGTATGTTATGTCAAATAAAATTGTGTTATAATTATATTATTAACTAGTTTTGTACCCGTGCGATGCACGGGATGAAGTTTATATTTAAAATACAATTATAAATATATAGAATTTGAAAAAGAAATAAGATATAAATTTAATACAATAAAATTATTGATTACATATTTTAAATATATAGTTAATGAAGATTAACTTTGTATATTATTAATAAAAGAAAATATTATAATGTTTCAACTTAATTTAAAAAAATTAGAATTAATTGATACATAATTAAAAGTAAGGGTGATTAACAAAATCAAGTAACTTTCAAAAAATTGATACACTTGTCGTAATAATCCTTTTATGAACCTATTACATATAACAATCTTTAACCCAAAAAACCAACGAAAAACCAACGTAATACCAAATATCAAATATCGATGAAGCATAAAAAAGAATAGTAGACACTAATATCTAGAAATACAGTTTCATAGGATTCTCAATCCTTTTTTCCTCTTAACATTAATTCATACTGCTAGAACTTGAAAACTCATCGTTCACTCTCCTATTCATTTGATTTTTTTTTATCAAACACTTTCATAATATCATCATCTTTGTTAGCTAGCTTATGAGTGGTAGACATTTCATCTTCAGAAGAACACTCCTAAAAAAGAATTATCTTTTATTTGGAACATTGTTCATGATTATTGATAAATAAATTAAATAATGCTTAAAAAACCTAACATTTTCTCATTTTCAAATTCAGTTTGTTTCAATTTTGATGATAGATCAAATTCTTGACCATCCATAAAACTAACACAAAAAGAAACAATAATATTTTAATCAACTATCAACTTAGCAACTGTATGAGGTATTTTATTTCACATTGCTCATGACAATTTCTTTGAAATTCACTTTAATTTGTGCAAAACTTTCTTTCAACCAAGCTTTCAATCTCATGTGGGGCAATGCTCAAAACTTCATGCAACTTTATCTCATGTCATGTGTCGAAAAGTATATTATTAGGAAAAAATGAAAATAATTTTCCCTACAAAATAAATTATCTAACATGTACTTACCTTCTGTGCCCTGAATTCAAAACTTGTTTAAACAATTACTCGATACATTCTCTATTGAAAATAGTAAAAATTGTATAACCACTCAAAGACTACTTTTATAGTTAATTACATAATTCAATTTTTTTAACGCCAAATAAAATTATAGAATATGTTTATATTAAGTCATCATATTTCAAAGTCTATGAAATCAAATAAAGTTAAAAATACCTATAATTACCAGAGAATAAGAATTAAAGTTAATTAATTTTTTTATCCCGTAATTTGACATGTTTCGCTTCAGAGAACAATTTTTTTTTCGGGCTTGCAAATGAGGACACTAACTTCCAAAGTCGCGATTTTTGCCCAAATTAAGCCCGAATCAGGCAAATGGGCCAAATTACTGACGTGGAAATTAATGTATTAAAAAAACATAAGTTTTTAATTTAATTTATTTTATATTTGAATTTAAATTATTTTTTAAAACAAAATTATTTAAAAAGATTGAAAAATCCCTTCCCCTCCCCCATCCCCAAACGCCGAAGGCGACCCCCTCCCCCACCACAACACAGTCCCAGCCGTCTCCGCCGCGGTCTCCCCATCGCCGCTCTCACCCCATCATCTCTCTCTCCCTCCCTCCCTTCCCCACCGCCTCTCTTTCTTTCTTTTCCCCTCTATTTCTATTTCTTTCTGTCCCTATCCATGGCTTCCTCTCTTCCCACCGCCGGCCTCACCCCGCCCCCTCTCTTTCCCCCTCTCTCTATTCCTATTTCTCTCTATCCACATCCATGGATTCCTCTCTCCCCACCGCCACCGTCTCTGCTGCCGCCGTCTCCGCCGCCGCCCTCACCCATGATGTTGCTTGATTGTTCTGGGTTCTCCTTTGTACGCCGGGGAAAAGGTTTAACGCCGGAGAAGGGGGAACGTCAGGGGAAGGGGGCTGGGACCTTTTTTTGTGATTTTTTTAATTTTTAATAATTTTTATTTAAAAAATAAATTTAATTAATCTGACACATTTCCACGTCAGCAATTTGGCCAATTTGCCCGATTCGAGCTTAATTTGGACAAATTTCACGACTTTTGGAAGTTAGTGTCCTCATTTGCAAGCCCGAAAATAATTTGTCCTCTTTAGCGGAACGGGTCAAATTACGGGATAAAAAAAGCAATTAACTCTAAGAATTATTACATTTCTCATCCAACTTCTTTAAAAATCACCCACATGATAAATACCAAAATTTACCTGTATACTCAATCACCACAATTCTACAATAAATCCCAATAATTTGCAAAGATAGCCTAATTAAACTTACCCTAATTTAAAACTATATCATATATATATATATATGATTATCAATATATTAAAAAGTTATATAATTGATTTTATATAAAAATTATTTTTCATCAATTCAGAATACTTACGCAACATTACATGATAATAAAATTAGCTAATGTGAAGAAAATTGATTGATATATAGTTCAGATCAATATTTTTCTATTTTGAAACTTATTTCATATAGTACTTACGAACATGGTCGAAATTGGAAAATTTTATTATTACTATCACCTTGAATTTCAATCTTGGTGTGTGTATATTACGTAAAGTATGAATAAATTTATATCATAAACGACATGGAAATTAAATTACAACAATGAGATTTTGCATGATCCATATCTTGCATAATGCAACAATCCAAAAATAAAAATAAACTAATCATTTTTATAACACACATATAAATATTACGTTAACAATCTTATTTAAATATTATGGATATTGTCCTAATCTCTCATATATAAGTGATATCTAAACTTTTGGCCAAATGTAATCAACATGTTAAAATAACCACTTTTTTTTTACAAAAAATATATTAATAAAATCTATACAATTTGAAACATCATATATACAATTTATTTTCAAATAGATTTTGCATAATCAACATACTAATAAACATTTTTAATTAAAATACAATCAAAATAAATAACAATATCTGCCAAGAAAATCTATAATTCATCATTGGGTCCATCAAAGAGAGTATTTGATTGTAAATTCTCCCTCATTTATAATGTATTGTTTGTTTGTATGATTATATGTATAATTTGTATGGCATAAAATTTATTAATTTTTTAGTTATTCTGATTGCATGATTTCATGATTAATATAAATGCATATTTCCCAATTTTCAGATCTCTTTTGATATCAATCAATAAACATATAAAGTGACAAACCAATGGTATTACGATACATTATCTATGACAATATTTTTGTAACAATTAGTTTTGAAAATATTGACATAAATTGTCATTGTGCAGTTAACTTCCTTAATAAATAGAAAACAAATTGATCAATTAATAAATTGTAAACTCCACAATTCAAGAAAAAAATATTGACGATCGATTCATATATTGAATGCCGATATAATTCCAATTAGTTACACGTACTGTCATATTTATTTAAGTATATATTATATCAACTAATTCATTAATTTATAAATCACAAAATCAAAATTTTCAATATATATTATTGGAAGAATAAAGTAGTTGTATAATAGTATGTCTCTCATATAATATATAATCTAATCAGTTCCCACAATATTCGGTAACAACTACATTTTTACATTGTGAATTAATACATGTAATTTTAAAAATACATTTATTTTTTAAAAAATTGTGAATTAATCATATCCAATCAATCACCACACTTTTTGGTAATAATCACATGATTTTTGGTAAGCAATTTCGTACATTCATTATCTATGTGAATTGGATTTGTTTTAAATTAGTCGACATTAAATAAGTTTTTTTACATCTTTTTTTTCATATCTAAGATGAGGCTTTTGGACATAGAAGCTATTACATATTTTTTGAATATTGTTGTTTCATTTATATATACACATTTATATAAGAAGGAATAATGTAAGAGAAAAGAAGGAATAATGTTTATATATAAAATTCCAACATGAAAACCAATCGACTACATTGCTTAATTTATATATGTATGGAGAATAATTAATTCAACTAATTGCATTGTCTTTGATATCTCTATAAGATAAATAATTACATGACAAAAATGTCCCAAAAAAAATATAGATTCATTTTTTAAAATCTAAGAAAAATTAAAATCCACCTTGTAGAGCTAATTCTTAAATCTTCAGAAGTTTTACAACTTTATTTTGTTTGAAAGTTGACAATTCTTACTCAGATTTCATCATTGAATACCTACATTGCAGAACAAAAATAATTAGAGCAGAGCAAAAATAAAACTATATTGCAGTAAGAATAATTAATTTATATGCAAAATTCAATAAAATAAATCACACATTGAACAATTCCAATCTCAAAGCACTTAAAAAACTTGATAACCAAACCCAGAGAGAGAGAGAGAACCGTCCATGAGTCGATCGATAAGAAATATTGAATTTGAGAAATTGTGAAGAGAAAATGTGAGTGAATTTTAAATTTATTCTCTCAATTTTATAGTGTGAAATTTCTTTAATGGATATGGAATTAGTGCATTATGTGTGGCATAAATGTTGTTATTTCCTAATTTATAGAATATTTTTTCCAAATATATTTAAATACATTGGCTGGAAATAAATCATGTTCATTTTTTTACTCCCATGAAATCAGAATTGCCATATCAATTGATTTAATTATAAAGCATGCAAATTGAATACTCTAATAAAATAATTGTCATGTACGTAATATTATTTATTATCATTTTATTTTATTTTTTTGAATTTTAATTTTCAAAAATAGAAAGAGGTATTTATTATCGTTTATTATTTATTATCACGTACATAATATTATTTTTTCCTTGATATAAGGCCATTAATTCAATTTAAACTATATATACAATATATATTACATTGTTTACAAAAAAATTAAAGATAATTAGTTCATCAAAGATCAATTAATTGATATCAAAATACCAATCAAAGATTAATTGATTAGAATTACTTGCAAATTTAAAAAATTAGTGCATAATAGTAGAATCACATGAAATCATTCTATAATTAGAATGTATCACAAAGTTTCCTTAAATATATATATATATATATATATATATTTATATGTATATATCAAACATGATTTATATTTATTAAATATATAATTAAAACTATGTATAATAAGAAGCATAAAAAATATATAAGTAGTATATATCTTGGATTGGATTTTTATCATAATTAGTGCGTAATAGTGAAATCACACGAAATCATTCTATAATTACCATCTATATATTGAATTTTATCATAAAGTTACCTTAATTGTATATTTATATGTATACATCAAATATGATTTTTATTTATTAAATAAATTAAAAACATTTCTAGTTTTGGCAAGATATTTTTGGCGGGAAAATATGCACATTACTTTTTCTGGCAATGTTTGTGTTTTTATATATATAAAGATATTAGAACACTATATCATAACTGAAAAAATGATATTCATAATAATACATTAATGGTGATTATTAGAAAATATTTTGTAAATATTAAATTACAACAACATAATTTTCCAATGTAACTTTAGATACGTGGAAATCACACATATTTTTAGATTTTGGATATGAACAAATATTTAAAGCATAACATCTTTCCTATTAAAATTGTTTATGATTTAATTGCATAAAGTTGACTTTTAATATTTATGGGATTAAATTGGATATATTTATCACGTAACTACACTAAATCAGTTTTTTTTTCTTCAAAAATTAGATTTTGGTTTTTGACAGAAAATTATGATCAATTTATTTTTGACAATGTTCTTGTTTATATATATATATATATATATATATAAAGATAATGATAAAGATAAGTTAATCTCCAATTACGGTATTACCATATATATGTCAAACCTTTATTTTGGAATAAAGTTAATTCACAAATAATAATTTTGATATTTTAATAATCAATTACCATAATTTAATATTATTACATTTACCATATATGATTAGAGGAAATGTTTCTCTTTTCCCAATTTATCACAAATTGATTAATCTTTTCGTCACATATATAATTTAACAATTTAAATTTTTTTATATTATTTACAAATTTCTATATTTAAGATGAAGTTTGGGCGGGAAATTCATTATATATGTAAAATTATCATATGAAAATAAAGCCTGAAAATTGACTTCCCCAAATATTATTTACCGTATCCATTTTCATCATTTAATAATTGAAAAGTCCGACTTACCGATTTGATAAATTCACAAATGGAATCTAAATATGTTAAAACATTAGATTTACCATAAACTTTCATCATATATATATATATATAGATATTAAATTAATACTTATTTTATTATTCATTTATATTAAATAAAAAAACATTACCAGTTTTGGAAATATATTTTGGGCGGGAAAATCTTTACCTTACTGTTTTTAGAAACTATTGTGTTTTTATATATATAAAGATTTTTATTTTTATATAAATAAAGAAAAAAATGTATTCATCCTTCACGTCAAATGTTTATATATATATATATATATATATGCATAACAAATAATTTAAAATTATAATCAAAATAAATCCCATAAAAATTATATTTCACAATTATGAATATATATGAATTTTATTAATATATATATATATATATATATATATACATACATATATATCCCATAAATCATGCAAATGTCATCTTACATTTCTATGTGATATGTTAATCTGATTAGATATTATTTACAAAAAAAAATAATCAATATAAATCTTTCCTTTTATAAATAACTTTTTTTAAGTCATAAATAATTAAGTAGACATATATAAAGTGAAGAAAGATGTGTCATCTTGAAACAAAATTCAATATATGTATTATAGCATTTTATTGTGGAGTGATCAATTATAATATATATATATATATATATATATATACATATTATTCATTAGCATATCTATATTTATAATATTGTAAATGATCAATGTTTATATTATTGATGATATGATGTAAATAATATTTATATACATTATTTAAATTATATCATAAATATATCAATTGAAATTTAATAATCAAAGTTGACTTAACATTATAGACAGATGTTTGGAAAGATTTTTTTGTCATATCACTTCCATAGATATATACATATTACATCATCATATTAAAATCATATGATAATATTCCATTTGCATTTAAATTCATTTATATATTGTATCTTTTTATATATTAGTAGAAATTAAATACCATTTATCATTTTCATTTATTTAAATAATGTAATTATTTATTTAAATTGAAAGGTGTATCCATACATAACATCACTAAAAAATTTCTTACCTAAATAATTAAGTTTGACTTTCCTTATAAAATAGCTAGAATGCAATTAATATACTTAATATATGTATATAAAATAAATATATAATTTTTTTACATAAATAGAAAGTAGTTTTAGGCGGGAAAATTTTTACTTTCTTTTTTTGGTAATGTTTGTGTTTTTATATATATAAAGATAAAGATAAAGATAAAGATGTACAATAGAAATCGATTAAAATATAAATTAAAAGATTTATATTGATTCTTTTTTAATAAATAATATCTAATGATAATTGTATCACATTAAAATGTATCACATAGAATTGTTGACCTTATCTATATATGGTAATTATATCCATAGAATTAGTGTTTTATTTAAGCATACAATATATAATTACGTAATTACCATATATGATATGTATAATTACCATATATTTCAATTTTCATATTTATAAATATCTAATTGTATGTAGAGAATGTATAATAGAAATCAATAAAAATAAATGAAAAGATTTATATTGATTATTATTATTTTCATAAATAATATTTAATGATAATTGTATCACATAGAATTGTTGACCTTATCTATTTGTGGTAATTATCTCCATAGAATTAGTGTTTTATTTAAGCATACAATATATAATTACGTACTATTTAGTAATTTAGTAAGCATAATGGAATATATTGATACACCAATTTAGTAATCAATTTGCTAATTAGTAATCAATTAACCGTATACATGTGTAAGCCATCAATTAACCGTATTTAATTAATTAATTGCATATGAGTTATCTAATCTAATGAAATCATTTAAATTTTTTTTCTATATGATATGTATAATTAGCATATATTTCACCTTATGTATATAATATTTTAGCAAACTTTAATTGCATGGATATAAATTTATCACATAGAATTTATATAACATAATAATTATAATTATAATTATTGAGATCTAGACATGGAAATATTAAACAAACTTAAAGGTAATTAGATCATGTAATTATAATTAACTACTACATATAATTTCCTTATATATAAATGTATTAAATATGACTTATATTTATTAAATAAAAAAAATTCCTGATTTGGCAATGTAGTTTTGGCGGGAAAATCTTGCTATTATTTTTTTTAGAAACCATTGTGTTTTTATATATATAAAGATATATATCTATTGTTGAATAAAAGTTTAGAGCCCCTCCAAAAATTGAGAACCTATCGTTGATCTCCTCACCCTAACTTAAGCACTAACCCTACCTAAACATAATCCATTTACCTAAATAAAAGAAATGACAGATTTTATTTTTAAAAAAAAACCTAGACATAAGAAGAGTTGAACTCTTATCAAACAAGACCTGTAATTGTTCATCTCTATATGATTGAAAAATAAATTTTATGTGAGACCGTCACACTTACGTGAAATAACTTAGCTCACAACCCGTACTTCACAATTTATATATATATTTGTGGAAATGAGTTCAAATAATGGATAAAAATGATCCGTCTCATAAAAATTATCCTTAATATCGTTTCACGCAAGTTTTTATGTTAAAAGAAAACGAAAACATTAGTTATACAATTTCGAGTCCTATCCATATATTAATGTTTAATATTAACTAGCTTTGATAAATGTACTTAAAATTATTATAAAAAAATATATGGGCTTTGGGAAAAAAGAAAAGAAAAGAGGGCATAAAGAATACAAAAAAGAGTTGTACGCGTTTCGTTACTTTCGCACACAACAAACACCAAAAGGCAGCAGTGGTCTTAATGTCGTTAATCCAGGGTCTATATATATAACACTGCGTAATTTGTATGTATAAACACGCACTATCCAACCCCAGCGATAAACCATAGAACCACAGAAACACTAACCAGTAGTAGTACGAGGACTCAGAGCAACTGCTGCTGCGCGTGTGTTTTTGAAATTGAATGGAAGGGATAATGTGGATTGGCTAGAGTGGATGTGGGCTGGGATTAATTCTTGCAATTTTTGATTCTTTTATAGATCTTGGCAATTGGGGTTTCTAGATCTGGGGTTTCTCGTTTAAATCTGGGTTCTTTCTCGATGGCGACGGCCTTTCCTCTGCCTGTCACTGCAGCCCAGGTCTTTCTTTCTCTCTCTGAACCAATGGATACGTATTGTTTCTATATCTCTTGCTTCTGTGTGTTGCTGAATTTATTTAGTGTTTAATGTATGGGTATGGTGGTTCTGAGGCTGTATTTGCAAGGTTTAGAGAAGTGTACAACTTAAGAAGCTTGTGGTGCAAAACCCTCTATGATTTTATCTGTATTCGTGCCCGTGGTTGGAATGCATGGATGCCTGTGGTTTTGTGTTCTTTGCTTCAATGGAAGATGTAAATGTTGATGAGTTTGAGTAGTTACATCGTTATTTTAGTTGTAGTTGTGGATTATGCTATGGCAGATAAGGCGATATAGATATTTTTGTCTATGAGTGGAATTTTGTCGGAATGCTTTCCGTTATATGTTTGTGTATGTGGAAAGATTTCCACTGATGTATGCCTAGATTTGATTCTTGTTTGATGTGTTGTGAAAAAAGTGCACATTTAAAGCTATCTTGGACATATGATTTATGAAGATGCAGGAACATATCATATCACTCTAGGTGGCTCTTTTTAGAGAGTATTTTATGTAGAATAACTGACCTTATTTCAGTGACTAATTTGCTTAAAGAAAAAATAAGTCTCTTTCTTCTACTTGAGTCATCAATGGCTGCATTCACAGATTAGTATGTTTACTTGTTTAGTGATCTGTCTTTCTTGACCATGCGTTTTTGCAATAAAAGATCACACCCAACTTTCAGATACATGGAATGCTGCTCTACGATGGGTTTTCTTCATCTACCTTTAATGTTCAGCCTTGGCAAGTTGTATGGTCTCTTTAGACAACAGAAGAAATTAACCTTAAGTTACCGATAAAAACTCCATGTATATGCGTTATAATGAATATTGTTGAATTTTTATTCATATTTTATTTATTCCTATTAGGTGGGGACGTACTTTGTTGGGCAATACTATCAGATGGTACAGAATCAGCCAGAATTTGTGCACCAGTTTTACAGTGATTCCAGCACCATGCTTCGAATTGATGGAAACACAAGAGAAACCGCGAGTGCTATGCTGGTATGGTATTCTTTATGAATACTGTATTAAATTAGCCCTTGAATTCTGTACTTAGTTAAAATGGATATGTACTAAGAAGAGATTTATAGGGCCACTGGTATTTTGATAGTAATTAAGAGAAAGAAACTGATAGAATGAGAGCCATCTATGCTGCGTGCATGATGTGACGATTCATGTACTTCTTTTGGCATGTTCTTATTCTGCTTTTGACCTGTTTATAGGTTATGTTGTGGTATTTTTATTTGTTCTTTCTAATGATTGATGATCCAGTGATAATGATATGCCTAATCTGATTTCCATATAATTCTTCACTTATCAATGTTTACATTGAGCTTTTGTTCCTATCTATTATTATAAGTGTCTATAATGCACTGACTCATCCTATACCACCATGTGGCTTGTTAAAAGGCATCTTACCTGGACACGCCTGACATGATATTTTCAGAAATTATACAAAAGAAGATTCCAACCAAATTTATACCACTTATACTATATTTGATATGTTTTGAGCTTGTAATACTCTGGAATCGTAATGAAAATTTACACAAATAAAATTTATCAATAATGAAATATAAAGATATTGTTATTTGATATATAAATCACCTTCTCACTTTGCTGGTGTATTTTAATTTCTAGGTAAACTCTTTACCCATATCGTGATAGTCCAAAATTGCACTATTAGATATTTAATAACGTTGATACTCCAAAAATCTCACTAGTAGATATTTAATACCGGTTCTGGCCTGAGCCTTCTTTTTGTTCATACCTTTTTTTCTTTATATAACTTTTGTCAAATGCTGTTTCCCTTATACTGTTCAGTTACATAAATGTCAGCCTTCATATAATTCAAACTGGGCATTTATATGTATGTATGATATAGACTGGACAGCTGCCTTTTTAACTATACCATGTTCTAAAATTTTCAGGGTTAATTTCTGTTGTGTCTTCATAGTCTGCAGTTATATTTTTCTTGCCAAACAATTGAAATTGTTTATTGTCTCTCATTTGTGTACTTCACATTGTTTCCTTAAGTAATTGGAAATTACTAGATGAAAATCTTCTTTTAGTATAATTTTAGATGCCCAATTCAACTATGTCATGCATACTTGTTTTGTTATAGTGCATCACTCAAGTGAGCTTATTTTACCTCCTTTTTTTTTTTTTTTCTTTCTGTACAGTGATGGGATCCATGTTAATTCTTGCTCTCTTTTTTAAAATATCTTTGCAGCAAATCCACCAACTTATCATGTCGCTCAGTTACACCGGAATAGAAATTAAGACTGCACATTCTTTAGACTCTTGGAATGGTGGTGTTCTAGTGATGGTGTCAGGTTCTGTGCATGTAAAGGGTTTCAATGGGAGGAAGAAGTTTGTGGAAACTTTTTTCCTTGCACCTCAGGAGAAAGGATATTTTGTTCTCAATGATATCTTCCACTTTATTGATGAAGAACTAGTTCTGCAGCATCCAATTGCCTATTTACCTCAGAGCAACCTTGATCCCAAGATCCATTCTTCAGCTATCATTCGAGATCAAGGTTCATCTATTCTTTACTCGTAGTTTTCTTTAGTTTATCACTAGAGAAGGGTTTAGCTGAATGTAAAGAGAGATTTTCATTTCTATCTTGAGAAGAGTTATGTGATGAGGCTATAAACTTTATTCACACATTAAGTTTTTTTCAAACGAATACATGAGATATCACTAAGATTTGGTTTTTATGATATTTTTTATTGTAGTTAGCATTTATTTATAGAAATCATATCCCTTTGTAATTTTCCATGTATGTGAAATTATTATTTTTCCTAGTCACATCAGTGCGAACAAAATTTCAAAAACACATTTATTTTGTTAATCATCATCTTTCAAGTAGAACCAGCATTTATGTCATCATATCCATCCTGACACCAGTGATTTTTTTCATATTATGTATTTCAAGAGGCAAATTCTGAAAAAAGAACAAATATAACAAAGTGCTGGCTCTAAATTTTGTCATTTACGTTTCCACTTTTTGCAGCACCCAATTACATGTTGGGTGGAGATACACACCATAGGGAGTTTGCAGCTCCTGCAAAGATTGAAGAGAATGGTCCCGTCAATAGCTATCAGTATTCTGAGGAACAGATTCAGCAAGTCCCTGAAACAGAGAAGATCCTTGAAGAAAAGTTTCCGGTCCAGTCAAATGGTTCTCTTCAGGGAACTGTGAACTCTGTGCCTGACCGTTTCTCATCTCCTGTCGAAGAACCTATTATGGAGCCACAAAAACATACTTATGCTTCTATAGTACGTGATCACATCTAAGTCTCACACTTTTTGAACTGTACAATTGCAGTTGCCAGTTAAATTTGAACTCATTATATCTTGACTATTATCTAAAGTTGCAGGTTGCTAAAAGTCAATCTGCTCCAGTAGTGACTTCCCAGCCATCTTTTAACAAACCTACTACTCCGGACTGGCAACATGTGACTGAAACCCCTAGCCAGCCCGTAGTGTCGTCAAACCCGATTGAAAGGTCTAGGATCGAAACCTTTGAAGAAACCTCAGCTATGGATGATGAAGGTGACTCTTCTGCTTTTCCGTAATTGACAAATTTCTGATAAATAATCCATGTTGGTGGTGTTGGTGAATTTCCGTCATGACTAAACATTTGGTTACTTGTATTCTCATAAGTACTTTGTCCTCTACAGTTGAAGTGAAGTCGGTGTATGTAAGAAATGTTCCTACCACAATGTCTGCTTCTGAAATCGCGGAGGAATTCAAGAAGTTTGGTAAGCTGAAGCCTGATGGTGTAGCCATTAGAACCCGAAAGGTCTGGTTTCTGCCTCACTCGTTCTAGTTTTGTGCTACATTGGTTCACCCGTAATTGAATTTCTGCAGGATATAGATGTTTGCTATGCATTTGTTGAATATGAAGATATCTCTGGCGTGCAAAATGCAATTAAGGTTTGAGCATTTACAGTTGAAATTGATCTGTTTCTTTCATGTATTCTTTGAAAGTACAGAATATGTATCTAATGCTCCCTTTGAACTTCTTGTACACTTTTAAGTGGGTTAATAGTTTAGTCTTTCAACTGAACTTCATCTTCATTCTTCAAACTCATACTACTAGGAAACTGGATTTATTTTTTGGGGTCGCCTTGTGTGAAATGTGCAACACACCATTGTCTTTAGACATCATCTCAAATCGGATCAGTCAAAGACACTGTCATGAAATGTTGGCTGCTTCTGTTTTCTCAAATTGCAGCAACATCTCTCTGATCTTGTTCTAGATTGCATTGATGTTGTTTCTATCTGGTTATGGAATCATTGGCGTTTTGCAATATAGCGGTGTCGTCTCATGATGTATAGTAAAAAACAACTTTTGATCACCTTCTGTTAGGCATACACTCGACTCCATTTCTGCAGTTCTATTCCCGTAGATTCACCAACCGAACTAGAATACGGTCTGACCTTGTTTCCTTACAGGCATCCATGGTAGATATCGGTGGACATGAACTCTACATCGAAGGACGAAGACCGAACAGAAACAACTCTATTAGAGGTGGAAGTACGTATAATAAACTCTACTAAAATCATGTTCTCTCTGACAGTTCATTGTCATATTTTGACTGCTTGAACATGTTCACAACTATCCTATTTGAACAGGAGGACGAGGTAGAGGCAAAGTTAGCTACATGATGGAAGGAACGAGAGGGCGGTTTGGGGGTCGGGGTTTCAGCCGGGCCAGCAACCAAGACGGATTTGAGCGTTCTTACAACAGCAGAGCACGGGGGAACGGTTTCTACAGACAAGCACCCCCTCGAGAAAGGGCATACTCGGCTAACCAACAAGGTTCGTCAAACGGCCAACACTTTTTGGAATGATTCCGTCGTTTCGAAGCTTGAGAAAGAACTTTGTCTATGGTGGGCAAGTAATTTTGGAATATTACAGTCTCTGTTATAGCTTTTCATTTAAAATTTCACTTCATTTATATAATTTAAGATAGCAAAGTAATTAGATCTCTACTGGTATTGGATCACGGCAATATTCTCGTTTGAGGCTATCCATTTATTTATATTTTTTTATTTCTAATGAATGAGCTATTTAGGAGTGGAGTTATATTATTTTTTCTCTTTATTTTCCTATATCAATATGTAATTCCATATTTTATTTCCAAATTATTGGACTATTGCCTCTACTCTCTGGAAATTGGCTTAATCTGACATCAAATTATAGATCACTTAAGTTTATTTATCTGTAAATTATTCATCTTAGCGATTGAACATTGGCTATTAATTTAGATCTTAAAGTGGTGGTTAAAATACCACATTTTATATAATGAGGTATTACTTTTCTATCGATAATTTTGTTACTTTTCTATCGTAATTTAGAAAAATTGACAAAATAATTCTTTTGAAAAAAGTACATAAAAAACAAAACAATTATTTACACTACTTTCGTGAAGCTTTTGCCCTCTCTTTTGTCATATTTACTTTCACTTTTATTACTTGGATTATACATGACCATCCAATTTTTATTTCCAATAAAAAATGCATTGAGATATATAAATCTGTTATTTGAATTAGATTGTATATGTTATTTTGACTCGGTAAAATTTGAATCACTATTACAAATACTTCAATAGTTATTTTAGTTTCATTTTTTAAAGTTATTTTTTGGACACAACACATCAAGTTTAAAGAAAAAAAGAGATCAAGTACCCGAAAATACTACTATAAATGTTATTCAAGAAATTGATTTTCTACTATAAATGATATTTATCGTTACAGTTTACTATAAATCAGGAAATAAAAGTGGTTGATCACATGATCTCTAACATCTCCTCCATCTCCTCCTCCTCCTCCTGGTCCTCTCCATCCACCCTCGTCGTCCCGTCCCCGGACGACGACGACGAGAGCGGACCCGCCACCCTGCTTCCGTTGCCACCTTCCTTTGATGTTCCATCCAACAACGTAACATTGATCCAAGAAAATGGCGCCTGTGTTGAAGCCCTTCCAGCTCCTGGAAATCAACATCATTTCAGCCCAGGATCTGGAGCCCGTGGCTAAGAAGATGCGCACATATGCCAAGGCCTGGGTCCACCCCAATCGGAAGCTCTGTTCCTGCATGGACACTCAGGGAAACAACAACCCCACCTGGAACGACAAGTTTGTTTTCAGGGTCGATGATGCCTTTCTCAGGGCCGACACCTCCGCCGTCATGATTGAGATCTACACCACCAATTGGTTCAGGCACATCCTTGTTGGCACTGTTCGTGTCCTCGTCGGAAACCTCATTCCTCCCCCTGGAGGCGGCCGCCAGCACCACCTTGGCATGCGCTTTGTTGCCCTTCAGGTTCTTCTTCTTTCTCTCGAATGGCTCTTTGCGCACCAGATGTTTGATTTATTTACTGATTGGATTTTGGGTTTAGGTGCGTCGATCATCGGGCCGTCCTCAGGGGATACTGAATATTGGTGTGGCATTGCTTGATGGGTCCATGAGAAGCATGCCGTTGTACAAAGATGGCCAATCTGCAGTTGGATATCATGATTTGATGCAGGAGTTTTCGAATATTCTTCAGCAACAGAAGGAAAACAAGAATGATGACAACCAGGGTGCCATTAATGTGAAGCCTATATTGTGCCGATCAAGAAGTGAACGTAGCGAACGTGTGGGACTAGACGATTATTCCCCCAACTGCTCAATGGTGGCAGTTCCTACGGGCAAGGTGGAAGCTAAAGACACTTCTATTCTCAGCATTTCAGACTTCATGGACCCCTTTATCGGAATCAAAAAGAAGGGCAAGGCAAGTTCAGTGATCAATGGATCAGAGCTCAGAGAGAAGCCCAAGCTAAAAGGCAAGCGAAGCAAGGCTAGTTCAGTCGTTAGTGGTTCAGTATACAGCAAAGCCTCCAGCTTTCTCAAGAAAAATGGTCCTAACCTGAAGAACAAAGGCACTGACAAAGATGAAAATGCCAAGAATGGTGATCGAAATCCAGGCACTAATACAGATGAAAAGAGCAAGAATGGTGATCAAAAACTAGGCACTGAGACAGATGAAAATACCATGAATGGTGATCAAAAACCAGGCCCTGATAAAGATGAAAATACCAAGAATAGTGATCAAAAACCAGGCACTGATAAAGATGAAAATACCAATAATGCTGTTCAAAAACCAGGCACTGATAAAGATGAAACGAGCAAGAATGGTGATCAAAAACCAGGCCCTGATGAAGAACCGAATCAAACGCCTAAAATCAAGAAGACTTCTCCGAAGCCAAAGTTTGTCAATGGAGGCCGATTCAAGGCTAACTCAATCTTGTCTGAGTCCGAGATTGGCCCCTCACCATCTGAGGTGGCAGCCATAATGGCCGCAAGAAAATACCCTTTAGATGACTATGAAAGCTCTGTCTTGGATGGGTGGAGCATGGATGACAGCGTTGAAGGGATAAAGTCGAAACTTGAGAGATGGCGAACAGAGCTACCACCATTGTACGGTCACCATGGCTACTCTTCAGCTGGTAGCCACAGATCCTCCGTCCTTACTCGGCGCCACAAAGACAGTGGAAACGGCTTGTTCTCATGTTTTGGAAACATTTGTGGATACGAGTGTCAGTGTGTTTGTGGTAAGCCTCATGGAAGAAGGAGTCACGGCAGCAGGTTCGGTAGCTCATCCGTTGGCAGTCCAGACCGATCAACGTTCCTCTGACAAAGATTAGCATGGATGATGATTTGCTATTCTAATTGGCGATGAAGGAAGTAAAGAAAATGGAGCATGGAGGTTTTTGAGGTCAGGTAAGAAGCAAAGTGATGAGATTGTGGAGATTTTCGATGAGTTCAACGAACAGGCTACACTTCTTGATCTAGTTATTTGTGTTCATACCACAAGTTTCCATGTTCTTTTAGTGTTGATTACTATATTCTTTTATGCCTTTTGATGATCAATTATGTGTAATGTACGCATATATATATATATCTCCAATTAATTTACTAGTTGAGGTTAATATATATGCTCAAAGTTTTGTTCAGGAATAAACGTTTGATATTAGTTTTGTATGATTTAGTGTCTAAAATTAACAAAATGAGTGTTGGATAGCTTGTTTATTTCATTACAAAAAGGACATTATAGTTCATAAGCAAACAATTAGGACTCCACAAAATAACTATATATGGTGCTAGCTTTATGACACGGGAATTGCAGATATTGCACCATATATAAGAGTATAAATTCTCACTTTCTAAATAAAACATTTAAAGCAAAAACTCTCTAGGATCAGTGACAAAACCAGTCTGTGCAGATGCTGCAGCTGTATATGGAGAAGCAAGATAAACCTGGCCTTCTTTATGCCCCATACGACCCGGAAAATTCCTATTCGTCGTTGAAACACACACCTATTATATATTATTCAAACCAAGCATGAGTCCGTTGGCATGTTAGAATGAATATGTAAACAAATGCTAATGATCATTTTTCTGAGTATGAAAAACAGCATGTATATATAGCTTGCCTGAGGCTCGTTGACACGTGCATAAGTATCTCTCGGTCCTCCCATACACGCCCCACAAGTGGGGCTTGCGGGTGTATCACAACCAGCTTCCTCGAAAATCTGTGAGCACGTTTTTCCACCTGATCCTGGCACTGGAAGGCTATATACATCCATCCAAACCTGAGGAAACAACACGTTTTATATACACAGAAAAGACGTGATAAAGAATAAACGCTCACGAGCTCTTAACTAAAGCATACTTTCTGTGTTGCGGGTACAAGGAACGTTGGGACTTTGACCTTTTTTCCCTGTTGATAATCAATCAAGTTTAAATGTGATCGTTTGTTGAGTTGATGAAAACAAGATAAATGTGTTACTTTAGTTGATATAGCTCTTTTTGATGAAATAAAGTTAAAAATTTCATACTGAAGCAAGAAAAACTTTGGCAGCAGCCATGAAGTCCTCTGTTTTTCCACCGGTACAAGATCCAATATAAACCCTGTCGATTTTCACATCTTTGCATTCTCTGGCTAAAGCACGATTATCTGGTGAATGAGGCTAAGAAATTACACCGTATATGTTAATGTACGAACGAGGAACATAACCACTTATGACTACATATCAGTGAGCTACATGAAACAAGGCCATTTATTTGAAGCTACTCACCTTCGCCACCAAAGGCTCCAACTTTGAGATGTCGAATCTATACTCTGAAAGAAATCTGTTCAAAGGCAGAGAATTCAAGATTATTTTCATTTAGTATTGGCAGATTTGTGATAGAAGCCTACCTTGCTTGTCCATCACTATAAACTGGGTCATAAGGCACAGATGTCTTGTCCTAAAAATGAAAGTTTCATTAATGTCAAACAAAAATGTCCTAAAAAGACAAATGAACATGTTTGCTCAACCACACACACCACTGATAAGATTGAAAAGAAAAAAAAAACCTGAAGATATTGATAGGTAATAGTATCAGCAGGAACAACACCATTCTTTCCCCCAGCTTCGATAACCATGTTGCACAATGTCATTCTCTCCTCCATCTTTGAAACATGAACATCACCAACTCCGAAAACTTCAGACAAAAATCTGATTTAGAAACTAAATGGTGTGATATATACTTACAGATAAACTTTCAACAGTAGAGCCAACGAACTCCATTGCCTTATATGTCGCACCAGCCACAGAAATTTCACCAATTATCTACGCAATGAGCAACGACTAAGTGAATGAAACTCAAGGCTTTCTAACCAACTCTGCATAGGTTAGGACAGATTAAACACTTACTTGCAGAATTAAATCTTTTGCAAGCAAATAATCAGGCATTTCACCATCCATCACAAATCTGAGAGTTGGGGGCACCTACAATGCATCGATATACAATACTCGTAAGACTCAAGCATACGAATACCTCCACTTTCTATAAAACCCACAAAAAGCTTCAACATATTTTAAAATCTTATGAGATATTTACCTTAAGCAAAAGCTTTCCAGTACCCAGAACAAACCCTGCATCAGTTATTCCAATTCCTGTTGCAAACTGACCAAATGCCCCAGCTGTACATGTGTGTGAATCTGTACCCAGCAACACCTATAACCACACCAACATGTGTGTGTGAGAGAGATCAAGAGAGAGAGAGAGAGAGAGAGAGAGAGAGAGGATCATGCCTAAATTTCTACCTCTCCTGGTCTGCAATGACCTTCTTGAGCAAGAGCCACATGGCATACACCTTTGTAATCTGGATTGGCCTGCAATGTGAGTCCAACATGTTCAACTCTCTTCTACAGAAACATATGAAACACAGACAGGAAATCAAGAATCCAATCAGCCAATGTAGCCAACCTTGAAGTATGCACGATCTTTAATATCGTAGAAGTACTTAATATCTTGTTCAATACAGAAATCTCTCAACGTGTCAACATTGCGATTAGCTCGCTCATCACTTGTGAATATATAATGATCTGGAATCACCACAAGTTTTTCTCTGTCCCAGACCTGATTATGCACAAAAGATGCACTGACAACTGCATATTCATCAATACTATAAAGCTCAGCAAAGAGCAATCAACCAAACCTTTGCATTCTGTCCAAATTCGTGCTTGAAAATCGCAAAAGCACCAGGCCCACAAACATCATGGGTCATCAAAACATCCACATTGACCCATACATTCTCCCCGGGCCTTAACTGGGCTTTCTCAGATGCTCTTGCCAGTATCTTCTCTGTCATTGTCATTCCACTTTTCACCTGAAAATGATTTCGAAGATTCACCAAAATCTTACTATCAAACTTCAAGAAATCAACTCATTTTTTGCCATGGAAAACTGCATTTACCGCGCCGGTTGTGGAAGGTTGGCGCTTGAACTGGTGTGGTGTCATCACAGACACTGTTTTCTTGGAGACCATTTTCTTGAAAACCATTGCAGAAAATGGAAGTGGAATTGCATGAGAACGAGAAGCTGAAAAGCCAACATTCTTTGCAAAGGGGAAAAAAAAAAAAGAATCAGTAATAGTAAGAAAAAACTCAAATATCATATACTCAAACTAGCAAACTAGCAAGGTATTTGCAACTTAATGAACTCAGATCCTTTTTTTTTTTTTTTTTGTTCAGTAAAAACAAATACAATGAAACTTGAGCATTGAATGGCCAAGTTTATATAGAACTTAGAAGCAGAAAAAGATAGTACATACCTTGCTGATAAATGGAGAGCCTGGCATGATGGGAGATGAAGCCATGGCTGGAAATGTGTGTTGTGTAATAATAAATCAAAGAAGAAGAATCTGATTAACTGCTGTTGTGCATAAATGCAGTGATTAAATTAAACTAAGAAAGAAGAGTTTGATTTGTGTTTTTCTTCTTGCACTCTTTCACTTCCATCATTTGTTTTCTTCTTCAGACGTGGCGTGGCGGCTAAGATACATGTCCCATGCTACTTACTACCCAACACTAGTGACTAGAGAGTCCATTTAACAAAATTATCTTTGATAGTAAAAGTAATCAATTTGTTCATGCCATGTCCATGCTTATATTTTTTGAATTGTTATTGTTTATTTAAAAATAATGACAAGAAGTATTTAAATGACGTAAAAGTCCCTGGAAAACTCTGTTACAATAGAACTGCCCTTTGAGCAACTGCCACCAATTTCTTGACTATTTTCCCTCCTTGGCCAATTCATTTAAATTCAGTTTGAGATGAAACTGAAATCAGAGAAAAGGGTTTTAATCATATGAAGAAAAGAAATCGAGATGATGAGTGATCAAGAACTCAAATTTCTCCAAGAAGAAGACACCATCTGCAACTCCATGCTCCACCTCTCCACCGCCGCCGCCGCCCACCACCACGCCAACGCCACCCTGGAATCGCCGCTGGACAAGTACGCCGCTGCATACAGCAACTCCACTAAACGACAATCCCCGTCGCAATTTCAAGAACCAGTTTCGAAAAGGGCCACTCTCCACCCCTCTTCATCCCCCTCCACCACCGCCGCCGCCATGGACAACCACCTCCATGGCTTCACAAAGCTCCCACTTCCACACTCTTTTCCGGCCGATTCTCCGCCCCCTCTCCGCCGTACCCTCTCTGAGCCCATATACTCTCCCAACGCTGCCAATTCCGCCGCCCCACCTCCGAAAATGCCGGAATTTCCCACTTCTCCATGCCCGATCTCGAATCAGACGCGGCAAGAGAATCCCAACAGAAATATCGTTCAAGAATCAGCTCAATTTCTGAATCCGGTGGCAATTCTGCATCGCACAGTATCTGATCCCAGTCCCGTCGTCCACCACCAGGGGGCGGCTGCGAGCAGCACGCCGCCGCGCCCTCCAGTGGGCAGAAATGCTTCAAGATCTCCAACCTGTGAAGAGAGTCCTAGCACTAAAGTCAGTTGTCCTCTGCAATCTTTTGAGTTGTATCTGTGAATTTGTTAATCTTTTTTTATAAAATTTGATTGAATTGTTGGTCAAGAAAAAAGGTGTTCTTAATTGCAGAGGCTGAAGAGAATGAGGGAGCGGCTGAAAGAGATGAGCCAGTGGTGGAATCAAGTTGTGAGCGAAGACGATGAAGAAGAAGAAGAAGAGCCTGAGTATTACTGCTGTGACAACAATGGCAAGGTCTCTTTTATGTTTCAGTTTTTGCTCTGAACTCATATTCAACTTACATGTCATATTGTATGTAGTTTGTTCTGGTAATTTCTTGGCTTATTAATGTTCTTTGATCTCTGGTTCCCAAGTTGGAATTTGTGGCAATGTATGTAAATGTTTTCGCCTTAAAGTGATTTGATATCTGTAGTCCACATTCACTCTATAGCTGTTTAGCCTGAATACCTTGCAATGGATGGCTTCATGAACACACAATGCTGCATCGTTTGATTGATGAATTTGATTTAGAACTCCGAAAATATGACAAGCCATATTGATAAAATCTAACTCATTTGGTCAATTCATGAAACACAGTATAGTAGCTCAAGTATTAGCTACTATACTTCTTAAGACAATCCACTGATGAGCTTTGTCCAAATGTTAACCTGACATGTTGTTTACCATGTTTAATGTATTATGAAGTTGGAGTTGGCATTCATGTTTATTGCAGGAAGAATCCGAAAAGGTAGAGGAGATTCCATCACAGGAAGCAGTGTGGGTGGAGAAGAAGGGAGATTGTTTAGTCCTCCATTTCAAGTGCCCTTGTGGAAATGGCTATCAGATCCTGCTTTCTGGCAAGAACTGCTACTACAAACTCACTAATCTCTGAATCTTTACTCGAAGATTTTCAGGCGAGATATGCTTTGGGCATCAACTATTGTTTTGCAGTTGATCTCTGACCAGATACACAGGTAAGGATCCTGGTAGAGGAACTTGTATAGTGTAAGCTAGATTTTGTGTATAGTCCGTGTCTCGAATGCTCGTCTTTCTGCTTTCTCAGCAAGCTTGGATGATGTATAGTGATCAGCAGAGTTTTGGTGTTACTGACTATTAATGATGGTGCATATTTAGGTTTTTTCTATGAGAATTGTGAAGTGATGTACATCTATTTTTACACATACAAAAGTTTCTGTGATTTTGATATTGTATATGGATAATAAATAGTGTCCTAGATCTAATGAACCTTATATAACATCTATGGATCTTCCCATTTATGGCAAGCTCAACATAACTCTCTTTTGATCCGTTTTAATGGCACTGTATTTATATTTATATAGGGTATTCAATGAAGACTCACTAAACATTATTATAGTCCATAGTTAAGTTGTACTTGATATATAAAAAATGGATTAGTGGATAATTGGGCACACACATTGATGGTTGAATTGATGTGGGGTATGTGATTTGTGGGATCAAAACTGCAATTTCCTCATAGCTAGCTAGTTTCATTAATACTTTATGCGTCCAAATATGAATTTCTTGCACAATTTTCAGAAATTATTAAAGCCTATCCTTATAATTCAATACTTACTCAATATTAGTATATATTAAGGCATTATCAAAAAAGAAAAAGAAAAAGACTAAACAGACGAAACTATTCATAGTAATACATAATAGATATGATTCCAATATTTATTAAGCATGGGAGACAACCAGTATGATTGTTCCTTTATTCAAATACATAGAAGAGTGGAAAGAGTTGGTGTGTTTTTGTTGTTGTTGAAAGGGATTAGGTTAAATTTTAGGCGCATGCAATGGGGTGAGCAATGAGGTAATCCTCACAGGCCTTATAGAGCGCAGCAGACTGCTCTTTGTGAGCTTTGATCTCATCATCGCTCACTTCGTGATCCTTGGTGTGAAACTCTGTCTTCACCTTCACGACGCACCCTCCGTCTGCAGTCGCCTCGAACTTCATCTCGTAGCAGATCTTTGCGTGCTTCCCTCCGAGTGCATCCCCTTCGAAGGTGGTGGCTTTGCAGACCAAGTTCACGGGATCAACCTCGTCTATCCTGTGCTTGATTGAACCTGCACTAGTACCATTAATATGCATGCATGTATACATATATATGAGTATGTATTAATATGATCAATAATGATCAGGAGGAGGCCAGACTAACCCTGGGTGAAGTTGGTCTGGTAGACACAACCAGGGACAATGCCATTGCCTTGGAGGATCTGGATGCTGTTGATGCCAGGTGTCGCTTTGGGAAGCACCTCGTGCGACTCTGTAACCACTGCCTTGAACAGCCTCGACGCTGATACCTTCACTTTGAATTCCTGGTAGAAACTCTTCACACCCATTTTTACTATGTTTTGTTTTGCTGGAAAAGATTGAATGTTTTGGGAGAAGATTGTGCTGATGAGTTGTGGAGAATTGAGAAGGTGAAGAGGGGTTTTTATAACCTCGTTTCGGGGACTAAATGGTGGTGATGGATAATGTATATCCTATAAGCTTTTATTTTTCTGGATGTCACTAACACATTGAATCTAATTCTTTGTATGACTTTATGGGGAAAAGGAAAGGAAAGAAAAGAAGGAATCAATGACTCAGTTTATGTGTTATGAGTAGAGCTCAAATGTTAGTCTCAGTGATTAAAAAGGCGCGAAGCGCACCGAGGCGCAAAACCTATTATACCGCCTAGGCACGAGGCGCGAGGCGAGGCGAGGCGCACGCTTCATTGAAGCGAGGCGCACAAACTAAAAAAGAGCACATATAAACCATAAATACATTTCATGATATGAAACATAATATATTAGTGTCTAAAATTCAAACTCCAAACATAATAATAGCATAAAAATATAGAAATATCCCAAAGATACATGCCACTAACTAACTAATCATCATTAATGCTTAAATTTCTTAATTCTTATCAATAAAATTTAAATAATAAATTTCAGATTATTAATTAAATAATAAATAGTCTAACTAAAGTTAAACTAAAGTGTTCAAAATTAGTATATACTAAAGCACATTAGTTCTAAATTATAGTACTAAAATAAAATTTTAAAGTTAAGAAAAAGGGGCAAAAAATCAGCTTGCTAAAAGCTTAAAACCTGCTGCCCACTGCTACCCGCCGGTCGCCGGTGGTCGTCGCCGGTGGTGGTGGTGGTGGGAGATAAGAAGAAAGTGTAGAAAGGGAAAGGGTGGAAAGAGTTTAGAGTGGGCTGATTTTTTTCAAAATGGTTGCTGCTGAAATCAGGGCTACACCCTTAAAAATACTCTCTCTTAGTCTCATTGGCTGTCATCTCTACTCATTGAAGAATTACATGATTATAAATCGTTGATCTGTTGACGCACAATATGTTAAAATGTTCATCATTGACAACTTTTAACATGTTTGAGGATATTGATGTATAATGTTTTTATTAACTAATTATATAAAAAGTGAAATTAACAAGTGGTTGTGTGTGGTTTGCACATATTATTAAATTTGAAGATTATTATTATTTAAAGAGCTTGATCTTTCATTAGAAAAATTAGTTATTGTAGTAAATATAAATATATTCATCATTCTACATTTTTATTAGATATATAGCTTTGTGGTTATAAATCTGGTTTAATAAAAAAATCTAATTATATCGGAGATATATGGAATATTTTCTAATAGTTAATAATTTATTTAATTTAACACTAATGATATAAATAAAGTGAACTTTCTAATAACTAGATTTGGGGTTAGATGCTATTATTTGAGAAGATGAACATGTTTTGATATATTGGAAATATCGGGGATATATCGAAGATATATCGAGATATTTTCATCCTTGACATGAATTAATAAGGATGAAATGTAGCATCAATTGCCAAAAAAGTTAAAACACCTGTAAAATCTGTTAACTTATATTATAATTGTTTGATAAAGCTAGCTCGTTGCTAACAGCTCATGGATATACTTATGTGTGTATATATATAATATGAAAATATCATTGGTGGACAACTTTTAATACGTCAATCTATGACGTGTAATGATCACATCCCCTAATTATATGTAAAGTGGAATTAATAGATATATTGAATATCTGACACGTTAGCGATAGATGCAATTATATGTGCTCACGGAGTAGGGTATAGTAGCACTGAAATATATTATGTGTATATATATATATATATATTCTACCTTAGTCCATTCCTATTTTAGGTACGAGCACATCTTTTTGTGAATGACACAAATGCACCTTGCTTTCTACTTTAAGAAGGAGATAGAAAATTCCCACACAAAATGACATTCATTATGGGTCATATATATTCGGAATTCAGATAGCTTACCGATCTCTCTCTCTCTCTAGAATAATGATGGGCCAAAATTCCAGAATAGTTTTGAACATAAATATTTTTGACAGTCACATTTTGCAGTGTTAATTTTCTTAAGGGATATCAGCTATTTGTACCCTATTTGTTATATATATGGACAAAAATAACACTCATTATAATGGAAGGACAAATCTAACCAAAAACTAAATTTTAGCCCAAAAATACCCACTTTCTAAAGCCCTTTTGGCATATAAAAAAAAGGGCACACTGCTGCCAGTGGGAATCAAACCCAGGACCACGAAGAAACAAATTAAGCTATAGTTCCACTAGGACAAATAAGATTTATATAATAGTTTTCGTGTAACACCTAAAAATAGGGTTACACGAAAACTCTTGAAATCAAGGTTACACGAAAACTCTTGAAATCAAGGTTACACGAAAACTCTTGAAAATCAAGCTTACACGAAAACTCTTGAAATCAAGCATACACGAAAACTTTTGAAAATCAAGCTTACACGAATGACCGCGCTGTCGTGACGCGATAAAATTAAATAAAAATCCTTCCTAACCTATCTAACTAGTAGATAGGGCAAGTCGGAGTCGATCCCACGAGGAATGATAATTCAATTATGTCTACTTATGTCTAAACTTAAAGAAACAAAAGAATATGTGGGTTATCAGATTGATTGATAATTAATCTAAGAATTACTAAGAGCTAGAAAACAAATTAAATAGAAATCAAGTGATAAAAAGCATTCCAGTTAACAGTTCAGTTATCCCCCAATATCAATTACGCCTTAATCAATGTTATCCCCTCTCTCAGATTATCATTGAATTATCACCCCTAATCTAACAACAAGCTCTGTTAAATCGAATCGTCTCTTATGATTAGTTAAATTAGGATAAGATCACTAATTAACCCTATTTAATTGAACAACCTTGAATAAGCTCTCTAGATTTAATTCATTAAACGCATTATGTACCAAGACGATAGGGTGAACTAGACTCCAAATACGCAAGCTCGATTTGATAATTTAGGATTGTGTTACCCTAGAGATGCGCGACCTCTAGTTTACTAACAATGAAAATTAAACCACAACAATTAGGATTCATGATTTAAGATTCTAGCAATCAATTATCAAACACTTAACCTAGGTGATCAATCTAAATCAAGCATCAATAATTGAAGTCATTCGTCACAGATAATACAATCAATTCCAATCAAAACATCGAGAGGGAGAAACGAAATTAATTAAAACATAAAAAGATAATTGGGTTCAAACATCCCTGCTAACCGAAATTGGGAAGTTAGCCGATCGTCATCTCGATCGATTCCACAAAAGTTGTTGTCCAATGCATCAAAGCAAAATAAAGTAAAAGAATATGATTTGCAAGGAAAGTTCTCTCTCCAATCTCTCCACTCTCAAAACTGCCGTTCATAATTCCATTAAATGGGCTTTTCTTTGCAAAGGCCCATTTAATTCCTTTTCAACATTTGAACTTGTTTTAGTTGCTGGGTCTTCTCCTTGATCTTCACTACGTTTGGGTCTCGGTCCAATGAACTCCAAAATACTTCAAAAATTCCTACATTAATCAAGAAAATAACATATGAAGTATCTCGGGTTCAACAACGCAAATAGGTATGAAAACAATGCATTCAACCAAATAAGAGATAATAAGAGTCCAATTAAATCAACAATTAAATGCATATATTTTCTACCTATCAAATCCCCCCACACTTAAACCATTGCTCGTCCTCGAGCAACAAAAGAACTAAAGCACATCGGGGATAAAACAACAAAATGAGTAATGCTTGCTCGGATCCATACTACACTCATAGGAATTCGAATTTATGTCAAACAAAGCATATGCAAACAAAAACATGTCGGACTAAATGCAACTATCTCAAGAAATCACAAATTTAGGTAGGACATCGGAAATCAAAATTTTCATAGACAATTCATCAATTCACTCCACCACCCACATCAATCAACACACTCCAACTCCTTTTACGATTTCCTTCATCGAAATCAAAACTCATTAAGACTTCACACATAATGAATCACCCCTTTTACTCCAAAAAGTTTTTCTCTCTCTCTCTCTTTTTTTTTTTTTACATCTTTTTTTTTTCATAGACGATGGTGACCTCTCGTCTTTTTTTTTTTGGATGGGGTTGACAGCTCCACACCACTCTTAGGTTAGTCCGTTTATTGCGATTTTTTTTTCTTTCGCATTTCAAACAGTGGACCCCTAAGAGTAGGCAGCTGATTTCACACCTCCATCATCTTTTCCAATCTCAATTTTTTTCAACTCAACACCTTTTCTCCAAACCCATAAATAATTTATTTTTTTTCAACCAAGGGGTTCATCAAAAGTGATCAAACTTTCACAAATTTCAATTTAGACTACTTCCATCAAGGAATTAAAAGCATATCTCAAGACACAAGTAAGCAAAGCAAATCAACTCACAATCATAGATTAATTCTCAAACCAATGTTATCCTTCCTAACAACAATTTCTCGAGACGACATTTAGCAATTTTAACCAACAGAAAGAAATGTTCAACAACACCTCGTCCTACACAAACGAATTCCCAAAAATAAAATTTAGAACACTCGAATCATCATTGCAAGCTCACTTACTCAAAACCTTTTTTTTTTAATTTTTAAATTTTTTTTTTTAGGACGACCCGCGACCCGGCCGGGTTGCACAGCACCCGACCCGGGTCGCTGCTTCGACCTGAGCGCGCAAGAGCAAGACACGTGACCCGGTCGGGCTGCACACCACCCGGCCCGGGTCGCGCCTACGACCTGGGCGCGTTAGATGGCAAAACACGTGACCCGGCCGGGCTGCTCAGCACCCGGCCCGGGTCGGTCCAAATTTTTTTTTTTAACATATGCAAATGCAAGAAATTTAAACGTGCTAAAGCAATTAAACGTGCAATCTAACTAAAAGGGAAAGAACAACCTACATGCAACTATATGACTCTAAATGCAACTACATGCAAGATATGCAAGCTATTCCACACTTTTTCAATTATGCAACATTCTCTAATCCCCCCACACTTAAATCTTGTTTGTCCTCAAGCAACTCATCATCAAAACACAACAAAAGATATAGACAAGACAAGACTCATATATGTAGGAATTAAAGCAAAAATAAAAGTGTGGAACAGAATTCACCAAATCACCAAGGAGGCTTTGGAATTAGCTTCAGAGTAGGAGCATCTAACACAGTCATCTTCAACCTTCTATTGAGCTTACTCCAACTTCTTGCTTTGAGTCTTGAAGATTTGTTGAAATGTCTTACGTTTTTTGTCAACACCGCTTTCAGATTGTCCCTACAATTCATCTCAAAAACATTCTCGACAACAGGGTCAATCAAACTCAAAGCAAACACAGAGTTCTCATCATCAGGATATTTCATGGCATCAAAAATATTGAATTTAATAATTTGCCCATCAAATTCCATCGTAAGGGTTCCCTCACGAACATCTATTTTTGTTTGAGAGGTGTTCAAGAACGGCCTCCCTAACAAAATAGGTGGTGAAATTGAAGGGTCACCATTCATATCCAAAACATAAAAGTCAGCAGGAAATATCAGATCATTGACTTCAACTAGAACATCTTCAAGGACCCCATCAGGATATGCGGTACTATGATCGGCTAATTGAATAACAACTCGTGTATCTTTTAATGGCCCTAAATCTAATGATTCATAAATGGATCGTGGCATGACATTTATTGATGCTCCTAGATCTAGCATAGCACGCTCAATTCTAGTATTTCATATGCGACATGGGATGACGAACATACCTGGATCTTTTTGTTTTTGAGGAAGCTTTTTCTGAAAAATTGCAGATACATTCTCTCCCATCACTACCTTCTCGTCTCCCTTGAGCTTTCGCTTGTTTGTGCACAAATCCTTGAGGAACTTCGCATATCTTGGAACTTGCTTAATTGCATCGATCAATGGTATGTTGATCTCGACTTTGCGAAACATGTCAAGGATCTGCTTTTCCTTATCCTCATTCGCTGCCCGAGCCAACCTGGAAGGAAAAGGAACCAAGTGAATAGGAAAATTTTCGGAAAATTCATTTTTTAACTTTGCAGATTTCGGGGTTTTGACACTGGATGACTGCTTCGACACTGGAGGCCCAGTGTCAGACTGCTCGGCAGCTTCATCTTCCTCATCGATTTTCTGAGTTTCAGCAGGTAATTTCGGATTTTTCAGCTCCTTCCCACTCCGTAGAGTTATGGCACTGACATTCCTTGGATTTATTTCTGGTTGGGCTGGCAATTTCCCTCCGCTTTGGGCCTCAAGACGACTCACGGCCGTCGCCAATTGACTCATTTGCATCTCAAGATTCTTGATGCTTGATTCGATTTGAGAAGTGTTTGATTGGGTATCCTTTTGAAATTGCATGGTGTTGAAAGTCAGCGTCTTCATCATCTCCTCCAAGGATGAACTCGAATTTTGCCCGGATGATTGCCCTTGATAATTGGGATTTCCTCCTTGATGATTCGGGTTTCTCAAGACTTGTGGAGGCCTATTAGTCTCTCCGTGGATGGCACCTTGCTGATTTCCCCATCTAAAATTTGGATGATCTCTCCAACCCGGATTGTACGTGTTCGAGAAGGGGTCGTATTTCCTCCCTTGATAGTTTTCACTTCCCACAGTATTGGCATGAGCTTCTATCTCATCAAGTAAGATTCGGCATGTGTCTGTGGTATGCTCGATGGTGTTGCAAATACGACATGGCTTCACAAGAGGAGCACCTGTAGCAACTTGACGCACAAGAGCAGTTAATTCAGAAATTTTATCCTCAACAGTAGATTCATTTACCTGTTTCACGCTCCAATCCGAATAATCTCGGCTGCCATATTGATGTGAACATTTGGCCATGTTCGAGATAAGAAGTCTTGCTGCTGAGGGTGTCTTGTCCATCAACGTTCCCCCACTAGCTGCATCGATTGCGTTCTGGTCCATTGGAGATAGACCCTCATAGAAATATTGAATCAGCAATTGCTCAGAAAGTTGATGATGTGGACAACTAGCTTCCAACTTTGTGAAACGATCCCAATAATCATACAAGGTTTCTCCCTTCCTTTGTCGGGCTCCACATATCTCCCTTCGAATATGAGCAGCTCGAGATGCAGGGAAATATCGCTCCAGGAATTGACGTTGCATCTCATCCTAAGTGGTGATGGTCCCCGATGGAAGATAGTGGAGCCAGTCTTTTGCACCATCTTTCAAAGTGAAAGGGAATGCACGAAGTTTGATTTGCTCCACCGTCACCCCTGATGGTTTCATGCTTGAACAGGTGGTGTGAAATTCCTTCAAGTGTTTGTGGGGATCCTCACCTGCAAGACCAAAAAAAGAGGGTAAATAGTGAATCAAACCAGATCGTAATTCAAAATTGATAGCATCAGGAAGTTCAGGAAAAGTGATGCAAAGGGGTTGTTGAGTGAGGCTCGGGTTTGCTAGCTCCCTCAAAGTTCGTTCTTCAGCCATTTCTCCTTCTTCTTCTTCGGAATCACCGATATCAGATTCAGGAGGTGGTAGCGTAAATTCCAAAGCTCGCTTAGCCTGTTGCCTTAGAATTCGATCTCTCCGGGTAATTTCAGGGTAAAATTCCAGGTCCTTATTACCCTGAGAACGAGTGCGCATCCACAACCTGAAATCACAAAAATTCGAGTGTGAAGATTCAAGTTTTCAGCAAAGAAATCAAACTAATTCAATGGAACAGTCTGCAGAATTCGATACTGGAAGAAATGGGTCACACTGAGTTCCCGGTGCGAAAAACAGAGCAGACTTGGAAACAGGGGAATTCGACCAAAAATTCAGAAAATTGAAAACAGAGCAGACTCGAATTTTTTTTTTTTATAAAAACAGGAAAAGACAAAAGATGACACAATCAAATTAAATCACTCCCCGGCAACGGCGCCAAAATTTGACCGCGCTGTTGTGACGCGATAAAATTAAATAAAAATCCTTCCTAACCTATCTAACTAGTAGATAGGGCAAGTCGGAGTCGATCCCACGAGGAATGATAATTCAATTATGTCTACTTATGTCTAAACTTAAAGAAACAAAAGAATATGAGGGTTATCAGATTGATTGATAATTAATCTAAGAATTACTAAGAGCTAGAAAACAAATTAAACAGAAATCAAGTGATAAAAAACATTCCAGTTAACAGTTCAGTTATCCCCCAATATCAATTACGCCTTAATCAATGTTATCCCCTCTCTCAGATTATCATGGAATTATCACCCCTAATCTAACAACAAGCTCTGTTAAATCGAATCGTCTCTTATGATTAGTTAAATTAGGATAAGATCACTAATTAACCCTATTTAATTGAACAACCTAGAATAAGCTCTCTAGATTTAATTCATTAAACGCATTAAGTACCAAGACGATAGGGTGAACTAGACTCCAAATACGCAAGCTCGATTTGATAATCTAGGATTGTGTTACCCTAGAGATGCGCGACCTCTAGTTTACTACCAATGAAAATTAAACCACAACAATTATGATTCATAATTTAAGATTCTAGCAATCAATTATCAAACACTTAACCTAGGTGATCAATCTAAATCAAGCATCAATAATTGAAATCATTCGTCACAGATAATACAATCAATTCCAATCAAAACATCGAGAGGGAGAAACGAAATTAATTAAAACATAAAAAGATAATTGGGTTCAAACATCCCTGCTAACCGGAATTGGGAAGTTAGCCGATCGTCATCTCGATCGATTCCACAAAAGTTGTTGTCCAATGCATCAAAGCAAAATAAAGTAAAAGAATATGATTTGCAAGGAAAGTTCTCTCTCCAATCTCTCCACTCTCAAAACTGCCGTTCATAATCTTCTCCCAACTTGGGGATTAAGTAATTCCATTAAATGGGCTTTTCTTTGCAAAGGCCCATTTAATTCATTTTCAACATTTGGACTTCTTTTAGTTGCTGGGCCTTCTCCTTGATCTTTACTACGTTTGGGCCTCGGTCCAATGAACTCCAAAATACTTCAAAAATTCCTACATTAATCAAGAAAATAACATATGAAGTATCTCGAGTTCAACAACGCAAATAGGTATGAAAACAATGCATTCAACCAAATAAGAGATAATAAGAGTCCAATTAAATCAACAATTAAATGCATATATTTTCTACCTATCAACGAAAACTCTTGAAATTAAGTTTACACGAAAACTTTTGAAATCAAGGTTATACTAAAACTTTTCGTGTGTAAGCAATTGTTTTCCCATTTTTCGTGTGATTTTATTCCTCTTTACACGTGTCATTACCCCTTCTTAGAATTGGACTTACACATGTAGGTTAGGGGACATGAATTTCAGTGTGTGTCAAATCATGACACATTTGACTTTCAAAGTGGGTATTTTTGGCCCAAATTATAACAAATAGGTTATATTTGTCCTTTAAATATAGGGGGTTATTTTTGACCTACATTTTAAGAAATGTGTTATTTATGGGTATTTGCTCTTTTCTTAATCCAAATATAAGTTTGCTTACGTACGCCTCTTTTTCAATCATAGAAAGGCTCCAAATATTATCCCCAAAAAAAGAGACGCTCCAATTACAATATTTAATAGCTATAGTACAAGTTATTTTGAGTGAAAATTAAATATAATTTTCTAAAAACTAAAAAATTGAGAGTCACGCACACTTAACGTAAGAAATTAGCCCAAATTGAAAATTCGGTGTCAATTAATTAGTCTGAAATTGGTAAAAATTATGTCACAAAAGGCAAAAACTTGTGTACCGGGGGCACGGACCCCTGACCCTACTCGGCGTGTAGGCAACCTCCACGCGCACCCATAGCAAATTTGGTGTACACCCATGCACACCTGATTCCGTAGTTAATGATTCAATAATGAGTATTATATGTATACTCTATAGGTATTACGCGTATACCCTATAGGTATTACACTTATTTTTCTAGGTATTACACTTATTTTTCTTAAGATTCAATGATAGGTTTCATGTGTTTACTCTATAGATATTACATGTATATCCTATAGGTATTACACTTATATTTCTTGAGATTCTTATAGGTATTACTCTTATATTTCTTGAGATTCAATGATATGTATCATGTATTTACTCTATAGGTATTACATATATACTCTATTGGTATTACAAACTTACTCAATAAATGTATTGATTTTTTGTTCAATAGGTGTTATATATATACTCTTAAGGTATTACATGTATACTCTTAAGGTATCGTGTGTTCATTCAATAAATGTCTGAATTATTTGTTCGAACTTTTGTTTTATAGGTATCACATGTATACTCTATATGTATTACATATGTACTGAGAAAAATTCATTTTACGTCCACTTAAAAAGCTATTGTTCGATTTTCGTCCATTTATTTTTAGGGTTTCAAATTTAGTCAAATTAATTTCAAAATCGTTCAATTTGTGTCATTTGGCCGTCGGAAATCAAATTTCCGGTCAGTTTACCAGCGATTGCTTGTCAATTGCCCCCAATTTTTTTTTCAGGCTGTGTTCAGCTGATGTGTCACTTGGAGCACACATGGCAACACCAATTAATTTCCACATAGATCTAACAATAATTAATAAATGAAAAACATAAAAAAAATGAAAAAAAAGAGAAGGGGGATCGATCGCGTTCACCACCGCCAGAGAACTAGAGGAGGTCTACAACCGCTGCCATCCTCGCCGCCGCCATCCCTTGCCGGAGTTAATTAACTGTATTTGCAGAAGAGAGCGGGTGGCTCGCGACTGATCTGGTTCTGGTTTGCGGCGGCTTTGGTGGTTGGAGAAAGGAGAACGACGGCTAGGCGGTGGCTCGCTGCTCAAGCAGACGGTGGCTGGTGGGTTGCGAGGTTGGACTAGCTCGCTGTCTGGGCTTGTGCACACGACGACGGGTGTGTGGATTGGACAGTGGTGTCGGCGATGTGGAAGAAGATGAGAAGCCGCACACTCCATTTTCGTTTCTTTTTTTATTTTTTTGTTTTTTAATTATTTTTATATTATATTGTTGAAATTAAATATCAATAAAATGCCACATGTGCTCCGGACAGCCAAATGAGCTAACATCAGCCACTCCAATCAGCCACATCAGCAAAATCCCCAAAATTTGGGGCGATTGAGATGCAATCACCCGCAAAGGACACAAATTGAGCGATTTTAAAATTAATTTGATTAAATTTGAAACACTAAAAATAAATGGACGAAAATCGGACAATAGCTTTTTAAGTGGACGTAAAATGAATTTTTCTCCATGTACTCTAGAGGTATTACATTACTGTATAATGAGTTTAAAATTTATAAATTCTAAAATCACGATTTATATCATATTCTTCCTCATTTTTTTTCTACAATTCATCGTATTCTTCCTCATTTTTTCTGCAAAATTTGCAGAATTCATATGAATTTGTATCACAAAAAGCATTGTGCAAAGAAACCCTAGAGCAAATCTATTCAATTCGATCAATTAAACAAATCACATCTATTTGATCAAATAACCATACTCTGCAAACCAAATCCTTCAAAAACTTAGTCAATACAAAGAGTGAATCGAAGGCTTCTTCATCGGAATCGAAGTGGAGATGCGAAGCAGAGTCGGAGCAGAGATGAGAAATAAACAAGAAGAAGAAGAAGAACGCAACAAAAAAAAATGAAGGCAACAAAGAAGAAGAATAAGAAGAAGAAGGAAGAAGAAGAAGAAGAACGGAGAATAATAATGGAGAAGAAGAAGAAAAAAAAAGGGAAGAAGAAGAAGAAGAAAGAAGAGACGCTGTGGAAGAAGAAAACAAAGAAGGAAGAAGAAGAAGAAGAAAGAAAAGGTGCAAGAAGAGGCGCAGAGAAAGAAGATAAAATGAAAAATTAGGATTTTGATTATATATAGTGTATCCGGGTCGGGTGGCACCCAAGTCCTACTCGTCACAAAATGATATTGGATCTCTACAAACGTCAGCGTTTTAAAACTGTAATAATTTTTCCTAAAAGATTATAAATTGATATGACTCAATATATATATATATATATATATATATATATATATATATAACAAATGGATCCCATCATTAAAGCAAATTAAAGACAAAAATAATGGGCCTCATATATTCACACGGTCCCTACCCACTGTTATGAACACATTTATGTGTCCACCACTATTTTATCAAATATTTAATATATCAATCAATTTTATTTTCTACTCATCATGAACACATTAATATGTGTTCATTGCTGACGTGTCAAATATCCATTATATCAATTAATTTTAATTTCATAATTAGAGGATGAGATCATTAAACGTCAATGGTAGATATATTAAAAGTTGTCCAGAACATTTTAACATTTTTCTATGAGTCTGTCGATAGGGATCACTAAGACTAGCTCTGATCGATGGTCTATTTCTAGCCTATACCGCAAGTGTACGGTGTCAACTATGGATAGGGCGAGCAAGATCGATCCCACAGAGACTAGTGAATTAGAACAATGTTAACTACCTAACTAATTTACCTAATTTTATCTAGGTGACCAAATTGATAGAATATAATCTAATTAACCTATGTCTAGAATCAAATAAATGGAATAAAAATATCAAACAAGAAAATATCAAGAAAATCAAGATTCAAACAAGGATCCTAAGACAACGATTTCATTCTACTTCAATCAAGTTTACTAATCTAGCAAAAACCATCATTCTACTTCAATCAAGTTTACTAATCTAGCAAAAACCAACCTCAAATCCAATTATTTTATGTGAGCAATCACGATTGTAGATTAACCTCTCTCTCGAGCAACTTAACCCGTGGATCGATTATTAATGTCTGTATGTTTACCTCGCAGTTAATAACCAACTCCTAAAAGCTCCTAAGATCGTATTCTCACCCCAATTATTTACCAATCTCTCGATCCAGACAATTTAATTGAGTCATGCATTCCCAAATCTATAATCAGATATCATCTCTCGATCTCAATCTAATTAATTAGAGCATGCATAAATTTGGCCAGAACTCATACATGGAATAAGCACAAAGAAGCATGAATAAAATATCATGGATTAGAGGAAAGATTAAAACTAAATATTCAACAAGAAATCCATAGAACTACTCTCGTGTCCTAAGATCACGAGACCCCTAGCCAAAAATCATGTTCTTAAAGCAAAATAAATTACAAAACGACATGATCAAAACTAGAAATAAATCAAAGAAACGTTTATTGAATTTGTGATTGTTGGTTGCTCCTCTTGACTCTTGAATCTCCAATTTCCAGCTTTTTTCCTTGCTCTCAAGATGTGGATGAATGTCCCTTTCTTTGGATGTGTATGGATCTTTTATATTTTCTCAAATCCTCCCAAATCCTAATTTGTATCTAAGTAGGTAAAAATCGGACTTGGAGCAAGTTGTATCCAAATAGGAATCGAAATAGGCCCTGGATGTGTATGGATCTTTTATATTTTCTCAAATCCTCCCAAATCCTAATTTGTATCTAAGTAGGTAAAAATCGGACTTGGAGCAAGTTGTATCCAAATAGGAATCCAAATAGGCCCAAAATCCGCAACTAAACCACCGACCCGGCCAAGTGACCCGGGTGGCCCAGACTTTCAGCTTTTAGCCTCGATTCGGCCCTCTTACGCTCATAATTGGGCTTCGACTTCTTCATGAAAGTTGTAGCCCTTCAAGTTAGCTATCCGATGCCACTAAATGGAATAAAAATATCAAACAAGAAAATATCAAGAAAATCAAGATTCAAAGAAGGATCCTAAGACAACGATTTCATTCCACTTCAATCAAGTTTAATAATCTAGCAAAAACCATCATTCTACTTCAATCAAGTTTACTAATCTAGCAAAAACCAACCTCAAATCCAATTATTTTATGTGAGCAATCGCGATTGTAGATTAACCTCTCTCTCGAGCAACTTAACCCGTGGATCAATTATTAATGTCTGTAAGTCTACCTCGCAGTTAATAACCAACTCCTAAAAGCTCCTAAGATCGTATTCTCACCCCAATTATTTACCAATCTCTCGATCCAGACATTTTAATTGAGTCATGCATTCCCAAATCTATAATCAGATATCATCTCTCGATCTCAATCTAATTAATTAGAGCATGCATAAATTTGGCCAGAACTCATACATGGAATAAGCACAAAGAAGCATGAATAAAATATCATGGATTAGAGGAAAGATTAAAACTAAATATTCAACAAGAAATCCATAGAACTACTCTCGTGTCCTAAGATCACGAGACCCCTAGCCAAAAATCATGTTCGTAAAGCAAAATAAATTACAAAACGACATGATCAAAACTAGAAATAAATCAAAGAAACTTTTATTGAATTTGTGATTGTTGGTTGCTCATCTTGACTCTTGAATCTCCAATTTCCAGCTTTTTTCCTTGCTCTCAAGATGTGGATGAATGTCCCTTTCTTCGGATGTGTATGGATCTTTTATATTTTCTCAAATCCTCCCAAATCCAAATTTGTATCTAAGTAGGTAAAAATCGGACTTGGAGCAAATTGTATCCAAATAGGAATCCAAATAGGCCCTGGATGTGTATGGATCTTTTATATTTTCTCAAATCCTCCCAAATCCTAATTTGTATCTAAGTAGGTAAAAATCGGACTTGGAGCAAGTTGTATCCAAATAGGAATCCAAATAGGCCCAAAATCCGCAACTAAACCACCGACCCGGCCAAGTGACCCGGGTGGCCCAGACTTTCAGCTTTTAGCCTCGATTCGGCCCTCTTACGCTCATAATTGGGCTTCGACTTCTTCATGAAAGTTGTAGCCCTTCAAGTTAGCTATCCGATGCCACTAAATGGAATAAAAATATCAAACAAGAAAATATCAAGAAAATCAAGATTCAAAGAAGGATCCTAAGACAACGATTTCATTCCACTTCAATCAAGTGTACTAATCTAGCATAAACCATCATTCTACTTCAATCAAGTTTACTAATCTAGCAAAAACCAACCTCAAATCCAATTATTTTATGTGAGCAATCACGATTGTAGATTAACCTCTCTCTCGAGCAACTTAACCCGTGGATCGATTATTAATGTCTGTATGTCTACCTCGCAGTTAATAACCAACTCCTAAAAGCTCCTAAGATCGTATTCTCACCCCAATTATTTACCAATCTCTCGATCCAGACAATTTAATTGAGTCATGCATTCCCAAATCTATAATCAGATATCATCTCTCGATCTCAATCTAATTAATTAGAGCATGCATAAATTTGGCCAGAACTCATACATGGAATAAGCACAAAGAAGCATGAATAAAATATCATGGATTAGAGGAAAGATTAAAACTAAATATTCAACAAGAAATCCATAGAACTACTCTCGTGTCCTAAGATCACGAGACCCCTAGCCAAAAATCATGTTCGTAAAGCAAAATAAATTACAAAACGACATGATCAAAACTAGAAATAAATCAAAGAAACTTTTATTGAATTTGTGATTGTTGGTTGCTCCTCTTGACTCTTGAATCTCCAATTTCCAGCTTTTTTCCTTGCTCTCAAGATGTGGATGAATGTCCCTTTCTTTGGATGTGTATGGATCTTTTATATTTTCTCAAATCCTCCCAAATCCTAATTTGTATCTAAGTAGGTAAAAATCGGACTTGGAGCAAATTGTATCCAAATAGGAATCCAAATAGGCCCTGGATGTGTATGGATCTTTTATATTTTCTCAAATCCTCCCAAATCCTAATTTTTATCTAAGTAGGTAAAAATCGGACTTGGAGCAAGTTGTATCCAAATAGGAATCCAAATAGGCCCAAAATCCGCAACTAAACCACCGATCCGGCCAAGTGACCCGGGTGGCCCAGACTTTCAGCTTTTAGCCTCGATTCGGCCCTCTTACGCTCATAATTGGGCTTCGACTTCTTCATGAAAGTTGTAGCCCTTCAAGTTAGCTATCCGATGCCACTAAATGGAATAAAAATATGAAACAAGAAAATATCAAGAAAATCAAGATTCAAAGAAGGATCCTAAGACAACGATTTCATTCTACTTCAATCAAGTTTACTAATCTAGCAAAAACCATCATTCTACTTCAATCAAGTTTACTAATCTAGCAAAAACCAACCTCAAATCCAATTATTTTATGTGAGCAATCACGATTGTAGATTAACCTCTCTCTCGAGCAACTTAACCCGTGGATCGATTATTAATGTCTGTATGTCTACCTCGCAGTTAATAACCAACTCCTAAAAGCTCCTAAGATCGTATTCTCACCCCAATTAATTACCAATCTCTCGATCCAGACAATTTAATTGAGCCATGCATTCCCAAATCTATAATCAGATATCATCTCTCGATCTCAATCTAATTAATTAGAGCATGCATAAATTTGGCCAGAACTCATATATGGAATAAGCACAAAGAAGCATGAATAAAATATCATGGATTAGAGGAAAGATTAAAACTAAATATTCAACAAGAAATCCATAGAACTACTCTCGTGTCCTAAGGTCACGAGACCCCTAGCCAAAAATCATGTTCGTAAAGCAAAATAAATTACAAAACGACATGATCAAAACTAGAAATAAATCAAAGAAACGTTTATTGAATTTGTGATTGTTGGTTGCTCCTCTTGACTCTTGAATCTCCAATTTCCAGCTTTTTTCCTTGCTCTCAAGATGTGGATGAGTGTCCCTTTCTTTGGATGTGTATGGATCTTTTATATTTTCTCAAATCCTCCCAAATCCTAATTTGTATCTAAGTAGGTAAAAATCGGACTTGGACCAAGTTGTATCAAAATAGGAATCCAAATAGGCCCTGGATGTGTATGGATCTTTTATATTTTCTCAAATCCTCCCAAATCCTAATTTGTATCTAAGTAGGTAAAAATCGGACTTGGAGCAAGTTGTATCCAAATAGGAATCCAAATAGGCCCAAAATCCGCAACTAAACCACCGACCCGGCCAAGTGACCCGGGTGGCCCAGACTTTCAGCTTTTAGCCTCGATTCGGCCCTCTTACGCTCATAATTGGGCTTCGACTTCTTCATGAAAGTTGTAGCCCTTCAAGTTAGCTATCCGATGCCACTAAATGGAATAAAAATATCAAACAAGAAAATATCAAGAAAATCAAGATTCAAAGAAGGATCCTAAGACAACGATTTCATTCCACTTCAATCAAGTTTACTAATCTAGCAAAAACCATCATTCTACTTCAATCAAGTTTACTAATCTAGCAAAAACCAACCTCAAATCCAATTATTTTATGTGAGCAATCGCGATTGTAGATTAACCTCTCTCTCGAGCAACTTAACCCGTGGATCGATTATTAATGTCTGTAAGTCTACCTCGCAGTTAATAACCAACTCCTAAAAGCTCCTAAGATCGTATTCTCACCCCAATTATTTACCAATCTCTCGATCCGGACAATTTAATTGAGTCATGCATTCCCAAATCTATAATCAGATATCATCTCTCGATCTCAATCTAATTAATTAGAGCATGCATAATTTGGCCAGACTCATACATGGAATAAGCACAAAGAAGCATGAATAAAATATCATGGATTAGAGGAAAGATTAAAACTAAATATTCAACAAGAAATCCATAGAACTACTCTCGTGTCCTAAGATCACGAGACCCCTAGCCAAAAATCATGTTCGTAAAGCAAAATAAATTACAAAACGACATGATCAAAACTAGAAATAAATCAAAGAAACGTTTATTGAATTTGTGATTGTTGGTTGCTCCTCTTGACTCTTGAATCTCCAATTTCCAGCTTTTTTCCTTGCTCTCAAGATGTGGATGAATGTCCCTTTCTTTGGATGTGTATGGATCTTTTATATTTTCTCAAATCCTCCCAAATCCTAATTTGTATCTAAGTAGGTAAAAATCGGACTTGGAGCAAATTGTATCCAAATAGGAATCCAAATAGGCCCTGGATGTGTATGGATCTTTTATATTTTCTCAAATCCTCCCAAATCCTAATTTGTATCTAAGTAGGTAAAAATCGGACTTGGAGCAAGTTGTATCCAAATAGGAATCCAAATAGGCCCAAAATCCGCAACTAAACCACCGACCCGGCCAAGTGACCCGGGTGGCCCAGACTTTCAGCTTTTACCCTCGATTCGGCCCTCTTACGCTCATAATTGGGCTTCGACTTCTTCATGAAAGTTGTAGCCCTTCAAGTTAGCTATCCGATGCCACTAAATGGAATAAAAATATGAAACAAGAAAATATCAAGAAAGTCAAGATTCAAAGAAGGATCCTAAGACAACGATTTCATTCTACTTCAATCAAGTTTACTAATCTAGCAAAAACCATCATTCTACTTCAATCAAGTTTACTAATCTAGCAAAAACCAACCTCAAATCCAATTATTTTATGTGAGCAATCACGATTGTAGATTAACCTCTCTCTCGGGCAACTTAACCCGTGGATCGATCATTAATGTCTGTATGTCTACCTCGCAGTTAATAACCAACTCCTAAAAGCTCCTAAGATCGTATTCTCACCCCAATTATTTACCAATCTCTCGATCCAGACAATTTAATTGAGTCATGCATTCCCAAATCTATAATCAGATATCATCTCTCGATCTCAATCTAATTAATTAGAGCATGCATAAATTTGGCCAGAACTCATATATGGAATAAGCACAAAGAAGCATGAATAAAATATCATGGATTAGAGGAAAGATTAAAACTAAATATTCAACAAGAAATCCATAGAACTACTCTCGTGTCCTAAGGTCACGAGACCCCTAGCCAAAAATCATGTTCGTAAAGCAAAATAAATTACAAAACGACATGATCAAAACTAGAAATAAATCAAAGAAACGTTTATTGAATTTGTGATTGTTGGTTGCTCCTCTTGACTCTTGAATCTCCAATTTCCAGCTTTTTTCCTTGCTCTCAAGATGTGGATGAATGTCCCTTTCTTTGGATGTGTATGGATCTTTTATATTTTCTCAAATCCTCCCAAATCCTAATTTGTATCTAAGTAGGTAAAAATCGGACTTGGACCAAGTTGTATCCAAATAGGAATCCAAATAGGCCCTGGATGTGTATGGATCTTTTATATTTTCTCAAATCCTCCCAAATCCTAATTTGTATCTAAGTAGGTAAAAATCGGACTTGGAGCAAGTTGTATCCAAATAGGAATCCAAATAGGCCCAAAATCCGCAACTAAACCACCGACCCGGCCAAGTGACCCGGGTGGCCCAGACTTTCAGCTTTTAGCCTCGATTCGGCCCTCTTACGCTCATAATTGGGCTTCGACTTCTTCATGAAAGTTGTAGCCCTTCAAGTTAGCTATCCGATGCCACTAAATGGAATAAAAATATCAAACAAGAAAATATCAAGAAAATCAAGATTCAAAGAAGGATCCTAAGACAACGATTTCATTCCACTTCAATCAAGTTTACTAATCTAGCAAAAACCATCATTCTACTTCAATCAAGTTTACTAATCTAGCAAAAACCAACCTCAAATCCAATTATTTTATGTGAGCAATCGCGATTGTAGATTAACCTCTCTCTCGAGCAACTTAACCCGTGGATCGATTATTAATGTCTGTAAGTCTACCTCGCAGTTAATAACCAACTCCTAAAAGCTCCTAAGATCGTATTCTCACCCCAATTATTTACCAATCTCTCGATCCGGACAATTTAATTGAGTCATGCATTCCCAAATCTATAATCAGATATCATCTCTCGATCTCAATCTAATTAATTAGAGCATGCATAATTTGGCCAGAACTCATACATGGAATAAGCACAAAGAAGCATGAATAAAATATCATGGATTAGAGGAAAGATTAAAACTAAATATTCAACAAGAAATCCATGGAACTACTCTCGTGTCCTAAGATCACGAGACCCCTAGCCAAAAATCATGTTCGTAAAGCAAAATAAATTACAAAACGACATGATCAAAACTAGAAATAAATCAAAGAAACGTTTATTGAATTTGTGATTGTTGGTTGCTCCTCTTGACTCTTGAATCTCCAATTTCCAGCTTTTTTCCTTGCTCTCAAGATGTGGATGAATGTCCCTTTCTTTGGATGTGTATGGATCTTTTATATTTTCTCAAATCCTCCCAAATCCTAATTTGTATCTAAGTAGGTAAAAATCGGACTTGGAGCAAATTGTATCCAAATAGGAATCCAAATAGGCCCTGGATGTGTATGGATCTTTTATATTTTCTCAAATCCTCCCAAATCCTAATTTGTATCTAAGTAGGTAAAAATCGGACTTGGAGCAAGTTGTATCCAAATAGGAATCCAAATAGGCCCAAAATCCGCAACTAAACCACCGACCCGGCCAAGTGACCCGGGTGGCCCAGACTTTCAGCTTTTAGCCTCGATTCGGCCCTCTTACGCTCATAATTGGGCTTCGACTTCTTCATGAAAGTTGTAGCCCTTCAAGTTAGCTATCCGATGCCACTAAATGGAATAAAATATGAAACAAGAAAATATCAAGAAAATCAAGATTCAAAGAAGGATCCTAAGACAACGATTTCATTCTACTTCAATCAAGTTTACTAATCTAGCAAAAACCATCATTCTACTTCAATCAAGTTTACTAATCTAGCAAAAACCAACCTCAAATCCAATTATTTTATGTGAGCAATCACGATTGTAGATTAACCTCTCTCTCGAGCAACTTAACCCGTGGATCGATTATTAATGTCTGTATGTCTACCTCGCAGTTAATAACCAACTCCTAAAAGCTCCTAAGATCGTATTCTCACCCCAATTATTTACCAATCTCTCGATCCAGACAATTTAATTGAGTCATGCATTCCCAAATCTATAATCAGATATCATCTCTCGATCTCAATCTAATTAATTAGAGCATGCATAAATTTGGCCCGAACTCATACATGGAATAAGCACAAAGAAGCATGAATAAAATATCATGGATTAGAGGAAAGATTAAAACTAAATATTCAACAAGAAATCCATAGAACTGCTCTCGTGTCCTAAGATCACGAGACCCCTAGCCAAAAATCATGTTCGTAAAGCAAAATAAATTACAAAACGACATGATCAAAACTAGAAATAAATCAAAGAAACGTTTATTGAATTTGTGATTGTTGGTTGCTCTTCTTGACTCTTGAATCTCCAATTTCCAGCTTTTTTCCTTGCTCTCAAGATGTGGATGAATGTCCCTTTCTTTGGATGTGTATGGATCTTTTATATTTTCTCAAATCCTCCCAAATCCTAATTTGTATCTAAGTAGGTAAAAATCGGACTTGGAGCAAGTTGTATCCAAATAGGAATCGAAATAGGCCCTGGATGTGTATGGATCTTTTATATTTTCTCAAATCCTCCCAAATCCTAATTTGTATCTAAGTAGGTAAAAATCGGACTTGGAGCAAGTTGTATCCAAATAGGAATCCAAATAGGCCCAAAATCCGCAACTAAACCACCGACCCGGCCAAGTGACCTGGGTGGCCCAGACTTTCAGCTTTTACCCTCGATTCGGCCCTCTTACGCTCATAATTGGGCTTCGACTTCTTCATGAAAGTTGTAGCCCTTCAAGTTAGCTATCCGATGCCACTAAATGGAATAAAAATATCAAACAAGAAAATATCAAGAAAATCAAGATTCAAACAAGGATCCTAAGACAACGATTTCATTCTACTTCAATCAAGTTTACTAATCTTGCAAAAACCATCATTCTACTTCAATCAAGTTTACTAATCTAGCAAAAACCAACCTCAAATCCAATTATTTTATGTGAGCAATTACGATTGTAGATTAACCTCTCTCTCGAGCAACTTAACCCGTGGATCGATTATTAATGTCTGTATGTCTACCTCGCAGTTAATAACCAACTCCTAAAAGCTTCTAAGATCGTATTCTCACCCCAATTATTTACCAATCTCTCGATCCAGACAATTTAATTGAGTCATGCATTCCCAAATCTATAATCAGATATCATCTCTCGATCTCAATCTAATTAATTAGAGCATGCATAAATTTGGCCAGAACTCATACATGGAATAAGCACAAAGAAGCATGAATAAAATATCATGGATTAGAGGAAAGATTAAAACTAAATATTCAACAAGAAATCCATAGAACTACTCTCGTGTCCTAAGATCACGAGACCCCTAGCCAAAAATCATGTTCTTAAAGCAAAATAAATTACAAAACGACATGATCAAAATTAGAAATAAATCAAAGAAACGTTTATTGAATTTGTGATTGTTGGTTGCTCCACTTGACTCTTGAATCTCCAATTTCCAGCTTTTTTGCTTGCTCTCAAGATGTGGATGAATGTCCCTTTCTTTGGATGTGTATGGATCTTTTATATTTTCTCAAATCCTCCCAAATCCTAATTTGTATCTAAGTAGGTAAAAATCGGACTTGGAGCAAGTTGTATCCAAATAGGAATCCAAATAGGCCCAAAAATCCGCAACTAAACCACCGACCCGGCCAAGTGACCCGGGTGGCCCAGACTTTCAGCTTTCAGCCTCGATTCGGCACTCTTACGCTCATAATTGTGCTTCGACTGCTTCATGAAAGTTGTAGCCCTTCAAGTTAGCTATCCGATGCCACTAATTTCAGCCCAATATCAATTTTGTACTCTAAGTTATATCCAATTTACTCAAGCCCTGTCAAGACGAAAATCAGGACATTCTTGCACGACTTTCAACTTCTTGTATTATTCTGCTTTCTTGGGGGCAGAATTGACGAAACCTTCCAACATGAAAGTTGTAGAACTCCCTCTTAGCTTTCTAACAAGACAAGAAACATTGAATTTGGACTTCTAGAGCTCGAGATATGATTTTTCCTCCATAACTGCGCTTCATCGACTCCCTATCTCGACTCCAACTTGGCGTAAAATTCCATTGGACTTTCATTTTGTGCTAAAACCTATCAAATTCCTTTCAAATCAAGCAAAAATATGAAATCTTAAAAAGATAATGAAATCTAAATAAAATCTCACTATTGCATGCTTTTCAACACAAAATGATATGAAATTAAGCCCCAAAATGCATCAAATAACGAAGTTATCAAGCTCATGGAATAATTGATTTGCCATTGTATTAGTTTTTGACTTTAAATGTATTATTTTCATTTTGAAATATATTCCTCTAATTTAAATAAATGTATTTTTGGAGTTCAAATTTTAGATCAAGTGTTTCTTTAGTTATTTTATTCTTTTTTCGATCTCAACCAAGTTTCAATTTATAATGGTATGTTTCAAAAGAGATTATGTAGGATTTAGGAAATCCAATTATGAAATCCTTATAACAAAGATAATAGTTAAAATATAGGGTTAAATTCAATTTTAGTCCATTTAAAAGGCCACTGTCTAATTTTCTGCCACCATGGAAGCGGTTTTCAATTTTAGTCCAATTAAGCCAAAAATCGTCACTATTTGGTCAATTTTTGTCACTATTTCGTCCACCATGGACGTGGTTTTCAATTTTAGTTCAATTAAGCCAAAAATGGACCAAATAGTGACGATTTTTGGCTTAATTGGACTAAAATTGAAAACCGCTTTCATGGTGGATGAAAATTGGACAATGACTTTTTAAATGGACTAAAATTGAATTTTTCCTTTTAAAATATGGCAAAAACTTGTGTGCACCCGGCGCGTGGGCTGCCTCCACGCGCACCCATGCGCCCCCACGCGCGCCCCTAATTAAGCTGGTGTGCGTCCACACACACCTGATTACCTAGTTGATGATTCAGTGATGGGTATTACATGTATACACTATAGGTATTACGCATATACCCTATAGGTATTACACTTATATTTCTTGAGATTTAATGATAGGTATTATGTGTTTACTCTATAGGTATTACATGTATACTCTATAGGTATTATAAACTTACTCAATTAAGGTATTGCTTTTTTGTTCTATTTTTTGTTCTATAGGTATTACATGTATACTCTTAAGGTATTACATGTATACTCTTAATGTATCATGTGTTCATTCAATAAAGGTATGAATTATTTGTTTTTACTTTTGTGTAGGTATCACATGTTTACTCTATAGGTATCACATGTATACTCTATAGGTATTACAAACTAACTCAATTAAGGTATGAATTATTTGTTCGAATTTTTGTTCTATAGGTATCACATATGTACTCTATAGGTATTACATATGTACTCTATAGGTATTACATATTTACTCTATAAGTATTATATTACTATATGGTGAGTTTAATATTTCTAAACAATAAAATGGCGATTTATATCATATTCTTCCTCATTTTTTTTTCTGTAAATTGCAGAATTCACATGAATTATTATCACATAAACATTGTGCAAAGAAACCCTAGAGCAAACCCATACAATTATCCTCTGCAAAATCGGAGGAGGAGGAGGAGGAGGAAGGAGGAGGAAGAAGAAGAAGAAGAAGAAGAAGAAGAAGAAGAAGAAGAAGGAAGAGGATCTCCTCTGCAAAATCAGAGTAGGAGGAGGAGGAGGAGGAGGAGGAGGAGGAGGGCGACGAAGAAGAAGCAAAGCCTCCCATCGAAGGACGGAAGAAAACCCTCAGAACGAGAGCGAGGTGAAGAACACGCAGTAAGCCGTACGAGAAGAAAGAGATTATGAGGAAGATCTAAGAGCTTAGCCTCCAAGAAGAAGAGATGGAAAAAAAAGAATATATACATATAATTCGGGTCGGGTTGGGGGTACGGATCCTGGATCCGTACCCCGAGGGCACACAAGTCCTACTCTTAAAATATATATTTGTTATGAGATATATAGGATAGAGTTATTAGTGTATATGTCAAATATTAATGACTGAAAGACTGTCATAGTAGAAATTTAGTTGTGTATTTAAATTTGTGTGTTAATAGGTTAGAACGTAATATATATATATAATATATATATATATATTTGTAAAATAAGGTGGTATTTGAAATGTATGAATCTCCTAATAAACATACCCAAGGTTTCTTGATTGGGAAAAATTCATTTTACGTCCACTTAAAAAGCTACTGTCCGATTTTCGTCCATTTATTTTTAGGGTTTCAATTTTAGTCCAATTAATTTCAAAATCGCTCAATTTGTGTTCTTTGGGGGCGATTGCAATTCAATCGCCCCCAATTTTGGGGATTTTGCTGATGTGGCTGCTCGGAGTTACCGATGTGGCTTATTTTAGGTGATGTGGCTGCCCGGAGCACATGTGGCATAAAAGAGACCAATCCGCATTATCTGAGCTGTCAAATAATAAATTCTAAATGAAAAAAATGAGAAAATTAAATTTAAAATATAAAAGGCAGCAGGGTAAAAAATGTAAAAAACAACTATTGAGTAAACCGTAAATGTAAAATCGAGATCAAATTTCCCAACCCTAACCCTAGAGAACCAGATCGAAGAACGGGAAACCATCTTTCTTTGGATTTTCATCACAATCACCAGGCAAGGTTGCGTCACAAATGACGCCCCGAACTCGCTCTCGCCGGAAAGCCCTAATCTCAGATAAACCCCCAAAGCCCAAAAAAACCCGATCCAAAAAAACCCTCAAATCCAAAGAAACCCCCCAAATCTAAAAACACCCCCAAATTCAAAGAACACCGCAAGAGAGACTTTGCAAGAAAGGTCATCCCCAACTGTGAACTCCAATGCTTCGAAGAATAGGGAGCAGACAAAGCGGAATGAAGGGCGTGGAAAAGAAAAGTCTCCTATGGGTAAGTTTGTTGTTTGTTTTTCAGATGAACATACAATGATCTACTTGCCATTTGCCAAAACACAAGTATAATTTTATCCAAAAACACAAGTATAATTTTCCCTAATTATAGATCAAAACTGCTTTTAAATTCAAACACAAAGTATACTTTTGCATAATTAAAGATCTTGCAAATATCCAAAACTGAAATAATTCATACTTTTTTGCAAATATCCATTTAATCACAAAACAGAACCTCCAAACAATACACTATCAATGTCTTGGATCCAACTACAACTACACCAAAGCAACAACTAGAAATTGTTCAATGTGCAATCCACCAACAAAATAATACAAGTATTTGAATTAATATGAATTGCTTTCTCATCATCTTGCACTTATCCTTCCACATCTTCTTATCCTCTCTCAGAATCTTGTTTTCTTTAACCACACTCCGCAGTTCTTTTTTTATAACCTTCATATCTGCCTTGAGGTCTTTCAATTCTTCAACCAAATTGTCAAAGACTTGTCTCAATTTTTGGTAATCATCAATCTCATCCCATAGGAAGTAGTTGCAACCACCACTTTTCTGCAATATCCATTTAAAAGATCATAACAATGAGAAACAGAGTATGAATACGGAGGACAGTTTCATTGTTCAAATGCACAATCAAAACTACAATCTTGCCAAATTACTGTCTACTTTCAAGAAAACACACCAAAAAACTCAAACATCAAACACAAACAGCCCCACATCAAGTGGATAATTAATCATGAAATTCACTTCTTGGCAGCTTCACACATAAACAAAAACAACACCACACAGATTTTTTGGAGGTTCATAGAGTAGTAAATACACTCATACAAGACATTGAATCAATGTAAAAGAAAGAAACTTACGTTATATCTCAAGCACCCCCAAAACCTCCTCCCTCGATTTGCGGCAGTCTTTGAGGTTCAAAGGACAGCTTGTTTTCCACATCCACACTTAGGCGCCGTTGATGAACAACTGATATCAGACATTGCTAGGCTTTTTCAATGGCTAGGGTTCTTTCTTGGGGATAAATCGTTCGATCCCCTTTTGCTTTTGAAATATGTTTTCCTTTTCAATTCCATATGTTAATGATTTTTTTAATTTTTTTTCCATTTATTCATTTATATCTATATCTATGTGGAAATTACATTTTAGGTACACTTGTATGCCACATGTACTCTAGTATGCCACGTCACTTGAACACAGCCGAAAGAAAAAAAAATTAGGGGAGATTGAGATGCAATCGCCGGCAAACCAGCTGGAAAATAGATTTCCGGCGGCCAATTGACACAAATTGAGCGATTTTGAAATTAATTGGACTAAAATTGAAACCCTAAAAATAAATGGACGAAAATCGGACAGTAGCTTTTTAAGTGGACCTAAAATGAATTTTCCCCTTTCTTGATTCGCAAATGCTCCTGTGCACCAGGTGCATGGATCTGGATTGGTGCAACTGGGGCGACCCGACCCAGATCTATTATGATCTTCTAACTATCCATTTTTATTTCTATTATGATCTTCTAACTATCCTTTTTTTTTTTTTTTTCAATTCTGTACAATTTGTCTCTGAATGACAATTTAGAATGCGTGAGTGTTGGAAATGAAAATTTCACATCAAAACTTCTCATGATATCAAGATAAGCAAAATCAAACTAAAATTGAAGTTATAAAGTGATATGTCAAAAACTAAAATTAAGATACGTAAAATTGATGATCAAAAGTGGACAAAACTAATTAAGTTGTATGATAAGATCAGTTACAAAATTTCCATTATAATAATATGTTGTGTACGTTGAGAATCCTTTTACAATATAACTTAAAATCTTCACAGAATAATCCATTCGTTTTTGTTAAGAATTTATCGGTTTGTAAATCTTTATGTAATCAAATAAGGTATTAAATCCGTACGTTATTTAGTTGTAGGAGTAGTTTATCAAGTTTTCCAATATGAATTTATGTTTCTTCTTTCAAAAATTATTATATGAACCGAACTATATATAACCTTATATATAATTCAAAATTAATACATATATAGTAGCTAGCAATATTAATACATAATAGATATGATTTCATTTATTAAGCATGGGAGACAACCAGTATGATTGTTCCTTTATTCAAACTAGTAGTGCACCCACGCGATGCGCGGTTAAAGTACTTTTTAAATGTAAGAAATGAATATATAAAATATTTGATTGTTAAAAAGATATGAATTTAAATAATTATATTTTACATATTTTTTATGTATATTGTAACAGTAAAAAACATTGAACACTTATAATTATTTACTTGTATAGAAAATTACTTCTTGCATTACATTTAACAAAGTACATACTTCTAATAATATAAGATACTTTTGTATTAACTTCTAACTTTATAAAACTTTATATATTTATATCTTAAACATTTATATTTAAGTACATGAATTTCAAAAAATAGTAATCTTCTTCTATTAAATATTTTATCACAAAATTTGTAATAAAATAAAAAAAGACGTTTTAAAAGAAGACAAATGAGTATGTCAATATGAAAAATTAAATTTTCTATATTAAATTATATTATGTAGATTCATATATTGTAGAAACTTTTAACTTAAATTTTTTACAATTTATAATTATTTAAACAATTTTTTATAGTAGTATATAATATACATATATAAAAAAAGATTTTATTTTCTATTTTTTTATTGTAATGTATGATGATTCAATAATTATATATGTTTTTCTTTTATTATTTACTATAATATTTGATAGCTTATCAAGAAAGTCATCTATACTATAATAAAAGTAAGCAAGTTGATAAGATTTACTAATTTGCCACTTTCAATGATTAAATTATTTTAGAAAACCAAAATGAAATCTTAAAAAATTAAAATAAAAATAAATTATTTACACATCATCAAATTGATGTGACATTTTTAGGAGGGAAAGTGGCAAATTAGTAAATTTTACCAACTTGCTTGCTTTTATTATAGTATAGATACATAGAAGAGTGGAAAGAGTTGGTGTGTTTTTGTTGTTGTTGAAAGGGATTAGGTTAAATTTTTAGGCGTGATCCTTGGTGTGATACTCTGTCTTCACCTTCACGACGCACCCTCCATCTGTACTCACCTCGAACTTCATCTCGTAGCAGATCTTTGCGTGCTTCACTCCGAGTGCATCCCTTCGAAGGTGATGGCTTTGCAGACCAAGTTCAGGGGATCAACCTCGTCTATCCTGTGTGTTGGATATATTTGTAGAATGTTTTGATGAGACAAATCCTTAAAGTAACTCTAAAATGCATAACCAATCTTAGGATAAGGTTACTATAATAGAGTTACTACAGAAGATTAAAAAAAAAGAGAAAGTGTCAAATGGAAGGATACTGAAGAGAATGGTTATAAAGAATCGGATGAACTAATAAGGATACGATTGACTAACAGGAAGCTACTGGAAAACACCCCGCCAAAGAAGAATGCTGCGGGACAGGAAGCTGTCTAAGAAGACCATACCGAAAGCATGCATACTGCAGGGAGCAGTATGCTACAGAAGCCTCAAGCCACCTGAAGGAGCAAGTCAGAGGAGGAAGCTCCATAGTGAAGCTAGAGGAGGGAGCTGCAAAGCTGGCATGGAGGAAAATCGGTAGACACAAGAAGTTACCGGTAGAGAGAAAAATGAGAGGAGCCAACTGGAAGAAGACACGTAGAAAGCAAAAAGCTGGCATGTGTCAGGAGTGCGGCGCAGAACTGATAGGAAATCTGTCTACCTTCAACGAACATATTTCACACCCTATAAAGAGGAGGACTGAAGACTGAGGCGTGTGTGAGAGAAGCACAAAGTGTGCAAGAGAGAAAAAAAGTGAGCACATCAGAATATCCAAGCTCACGGAGAGAAGCGCAAAAAGAAGAGAGAAGAGCTTAAAAGAGAGAAGCGCAGAAAAGGGGGAAGTCTAGAGAAGAAGAGAGTGTTCACATAGAGCAGATGAAAAGAAGAAGAGCTCGAACACTCCACACTCCAAGAAGACGCACACCCAGTCTACCAGTCAGCAGCAAGCGTCAGCAGAATCAGTCTGCATACGAAGGCCAAGCTTGCTGCACCCAGTTGAAGAAGAAGGAGATAAACATCTCTAAAAGGTTGTCTCGGAGTACTTAGTGCGAGGAGTAATGTCCTGCTGAGTTTACCACTTTCTAGGAGAGAAAGTGAAGACTCTGGATGGGTAGTGTAGGATCCTGTGTGGGTCAAAGGAAAATAGACAAGTATCTGTGTGAAGGCTTGCTACTTTACCTGTTAAGGGTGGGTTGTAGTAGATAGGTCCATGTAAATCAACCAGCTTAACAGAGGTCCCTCCTGTGTGGAGGAAGAGAGGACGTAGAATGATTACTCCACCTTCGAACCTCTATACATGCTTGCGTCTTTATTTGCTTACTGTCTTTCATCTATTCTCTCTAATAAACTGCATATCTTCTATTGGGCACAAAGATAGGCTTCCGCATTCACCCTGATCAGTAACCTCCCAAAAGGTTACTGATATTAGAAATAAGCCAATAGACTTAGAAGAAAAATCAGAAGATAAGGTAGGCTTATTCACCCCGCCTCTAAGCCTACCTACAACAGTTCCGGGACCAACAAGTGGTATCAGAGCAGGTTGGATCATCCATCAGCTAATCCATCTGATACCAACAAGTAGTATCAGAGCCGGTGGATTATTCATCCTTGCTCAATGGTCAATCTGATACCAACAAGTGGTATCAGAGCAGATGGATAAACAAAAGATCTAATCGATCTATCCAGATCCCATCTATGTAAAAGCCTCTCTCTCAAAATCTCTCTCTCTCTCTCTCCCCCTCACATCATAGATCATTTCAATGCCTTTTCCTCTAAAAGGATATGATTGATATGAAGACAACAAACAGCTAAAAGATGTAGAAAATCAAGTTGTGTTGTGAAGAAGCTGTTTCTGAGGGGAACAACAAGCTGCAAAAAAAAAAATGTGCAGAAAGAAGTGGACCAACAAGTGGCCAACAAGGAGCTGAAGAAGAAGTTGACACAGCAATCAACAAGCAGCAAATCATGGAGGAAAACGATAAGGATGTCAGGCCAAGGAGTAAGAAGAAGAAGATCACTCCATCAACCAGATCGAGCTCCAGACAGAGTCAAGAATAAAAGAGGACTTTCTCTTTTAAAAGAACAAGAATGACCAGGTACCACGTTCTAATTCTTTAAATCTGGTCGTAACCATATCTTGATAATCTGTCAAAGAACTCAAGTGATGATATATACGACAATGAATGATAATTTGTTGTCACTTGATTCTTTAAATGAGAAAGGAAGCCTGCATGCTTATTCCCATATTTTATGCTTCACTTTCTCATACAAGGCCTCAAGGTAACCAAGATTGATACTGTTAAGTAACCCCATACCTTAAAAGAGAAGACCATAAAGTAAGGGGGAACTTCCGGTACTACTCAAGGAAACGTTGATGGCAAAAGGGTTAAAATCCTTGGAGTAACCCAAACTGGGTATGCTGTAGAAAGTTTGCAACAAACTGTCCTTCCACAAGGAATTAAGCAAAACATCAACTCCAAAAAAAAAAAAAAATTACCCTTATCTGCCTACAAACACTTGCACACACTATCATTGATTATTCTTCAAAAGGTCTTGAAGGAGGCGAAACTCTCTCTACAGCAACCATGGGCTGTAAAGATAGTCCAATCTTCTGAAGGAAAACCTAACTCAGAAGGACTCATACTTGTATGAGTATCTATACAAGGCAAGTATTTTCCAGGTACATCTGAAGGGTTAATGATTTTAGGGGGAATCAATGACAAAATGACAAACTCTGATTATAGGATGCTGAACATCCGGTTGCTGGATACCAGGTCATGGGATAACAGGACGTTGTACACCCAGACACTAGATATCAAGCTAACTGGATACTAAGCTACTAGAAATCAGAACACTTGTCATTAAAGGTAGAAGATTTTAACAGAAAAAGATAAAGTTCTGACTAAAGGAAACGCTAGACACCAGAATATTGAATACTATGTCGCTGATAGCAGGATGCTGGATATCAGGATGCTAGATACCAGGCTGACTGGAAATTAGGTCGCTGGGTGGCAGGACGCTAGATATCAGGATGCTAGATACCAGGGGATGGAAACTAGATCGCTGAACACTAGGTCGCTGGACAACAGGACGCTAAATACCGAGTAGCTAGATACTAGATCGCTGAATACCAGGTCGTTGTGTATCAGGACGCTAGATTTCAATATTCTGGATACTAGGTTACTTGAAGTCGGAACTTATCATCAAAACTGGATAAAGAGATCTCTTGGATGTTACAAGATAGAGCATTTACTGAGAAAATATTTTTTGGTAACATGCGTACATTTAAAGGAGATCACATTTTCCAGAAGTAGACTACCTTTTCAAAAACCCTAAAAGCAACAACAGCCGCACAATCAGAAAAATCCAAGGGTGGAGATTCAGCCACTGACCACAGACGCAATCAAATCAAGAGAAACGACATAAAGCTGTGGAAACTGTCAACATCAGCCTTGGAAACTAGCGGAGCAGTTAATGAGATCTTTAAAGATCCAAACTGCAACAGAGAGTATTTCTATCCCTATAAATACATGCACTCCTTATTCTTCATAATGCATATATATCGATATCCTCTCTCTCTCTCTCTCTCTCTCATCCTTATGTTCATCATGGAACCTGATTGTTGGAAACCCTTCTCTTTATTCCTTCCAAAAAACACATTCTCTGCAAATAATCAACCAAGCACATCACAAAATGCATACAGTCACCTCTCATGCTTGACACTTGCTAAGCAAGTCTTCCTAAGAAGACTTGATCTTCTAGTACTCTCTCCTTACCTCTGCTTCGAAGGGGCTTAAGGGTATGCACCCAGGTTCTCCTCTCAAGCGGAAAGAGAGGGTTTAAAGGATCCTTCTCCAGTCACCCCCGAGCTTAAGCTCATTTTTGATGATGTCAAAAAGGGGGAAGAAACTGTGAAGGATCATGGAAGATCAAAAGTCTTCCATAGAGGAAAAGAGAAGATTCCAGCCCATCCACATGAAGATGTTGGAGGGGAAATGGATGATTCCTGCTTCCAAGGATTTGAGCAGATGATACAGTAGGAGGAGTTAGTAAGGTTATGGAGAATGAAAGGCAGCAGCCTACTGTGTCATTCTCTCCATCTTCTTAGATCTCTTCCTCTGCTTCACTACTCTCTTCCGAAGAAACCTCTTCACCTCACTTTTAATTCTCTCTCTCTTTAGACTAAGAGGAAAATCGATTGAGAGCAGGCCCTTGCACCCAAAAGCGGGAAGAGATAGAGATGAAAGAAGCTCGCAAGAAGCTAATGAGGGAAAAGAAAGAAAAGAAAGAGCAAGAAGAATAGTAGAATGAATTTAGATAGGATGTTTATTGTAACTTTGCTTACTGCATTGTAATATAGATATGTTATCTTAATAAAATGTCTCTTGTTCTTCAAAGCTCATTCCTTGTGCCCTTTCTTTTAGACTGATATGTGATTTGTGTATGAAAGTAGTATGCCCGATTGTGTCATGCTTTAAATATGCTTTCTGTGCTTGAATGATTATATTCTTTTGATCTTCTAAACAGGTTTTTTCATCATCAAAAAAGGGAGAAATTGTTGGATATATTTGTAGAATATTTTGATGAGACAAATCCTTAAATTAACTATAAAATGCATAACCAATCTTAGGATAAGGTTACTGCAATAGAGTTACTACAGAAGATTAAAAGAAAAAGAGAAAGTGTCAAATGGAAGGATACTGAAGAGAATGGTTATAAAGAATCGGATGAACTAATAAGGATACTATTGACTAACAGGAAACTACTGGAAAAGACCCCGCCAAAGAAGAATGATGCGGGACAGGAAGCTGCCTGAGAAGACCATGCCGAAAGCATACTGCAGGGAGCAGTATGCTACAGAAGTCTCAAGCCACCTGAAGGAACAAGCCAGAGGAGGAAGCTGATCCAGAGTGAAGCTAGAGAAGGGAGGTGCAAAGCTGGCATGGAGGAAAAGTCAAAATTACCGGTAGATACAAGAAGTTACCGATAGAGAGAAGAAGGAGAGGAGCCAACCGGAAAAAGACACGTGAAAAGCGAAAAGCTGGCATGTGTCAGGAGTGCGGCGCAGAACTGATAGAAAATCTGTCTACCTTCACCGGGTAGATTTCACACCCTATAAAGAGGAGGACTGAAGACTGAGGCATGTGTGAGAGAAGCACAGAGTGTGCAAGAGAGAAAAGAAGTGAGCACATCAGAATATCCAAGCTCACGGAGAGAAGCGCAAAAAGAAGAGAGAAGAGCTTAAAAGAGAGAAGCGCAGAAAAGGGGGAAGTCTAGAGAAGAAGAGAGTGTTCACATAGAGCAGATGAAAAGAAGAAGAGCTCGAACACTCCACACCCCAAGAAGACGCACACCCAGTCTACCAGTCAGCAGCAAGCATTAGCAGAATCAGTTTGCATACGAAGGCCAAGCTTGCTGCACCCAGTTGAAGAAGAAGGAGATAAACCTCTCTAAAAGGTTGTCTCGGAGTACTCAGTGCGAGGAGTAATGTCCTGCTGAGTTTACCACTTTCTAGGAGAGAAAGTGAAGACTCTGGATGGGTAGTGTAGGATCCTGTGTGGGTCAAAGGAAAATAGACAAGTATCTGTGTGAAGGCTTGCTACTTTACCTGTTAAGGGTGGGTTGTAGTAGATAGGTCCATGTAAATCAATCAGCTTAACAGAGGTCCCTCCTGTGTGGAGGAAGAGAGGACGTAGAATGATTACTCCACCTTCGAACCTCTATACATGCTTGTGTCTTTATCTGCTTACTGTCTTTCATCTATTCTCTCTAATAAACTGCATATCCTCTATTGGGCACAAAGATAGGCTTCCACATTCACTCAGAAGATAAGGCAGGCTTATTCACCCCCTCTAAGCCTACCTACAACAGTTCCAGGACCAACAATGTGCTTGATTGAACCTGCACTAGTACCATTAATATGCATGCATGTATACATATATATGAGTATGTATTAATATATCGAAGCTTCATACTATGATCAATAATGATCATGAGGAGGAGGACTAACCCTGGGTGAAGTTGGTCTGGTAGACACAATCAGGGACAATGCCATTGCCTTGGAGGATCTGGATGCTCGATGCCAGGTGTCGCTTTGGGAAGCACCTCGTGCAACTCTGTAACCACTGCCTTGAACAGCCTCGACGCTGATACCTTCACTTTGAATTCCTGGTAGATAGTCTTCACACCCATTTTTAGTATGTTTTGTTTGCTGGAAATGTTTGAATGTTTTGGGAGAAGATTGTGCTGATGAGTTGTGGAGAATTGAGAAGGTGAAGAGGGGTTTTCATAGCCTCGTTTCGGGTACTAAATGGTCGTGATGTATAATGTATATCCTATATGCTTTTATTTTTTGGGAAATGCCACTAACAAATTGAATCTAATTCTTTTTATGACTTTATGGGGAACGGGAAGGGAAAGAAAAGAAGGAATCAATGACTCAGTTTATGTGTTATGAGTAGCGCTCAAATGTTAATCTCGTTTGGCTGTCATCTCTACTAATTGAAGAAGTACATGATTATAAGTCGTTGATCTGTTGACACACAATACGTTAAAATGCTCATCATTGACAACTTTTAACATGTGTGAGGATATTGATGTATAATGTTTTTATTAACTAATTATATAAAAAGTGAAATTAATAAGTGGTTGTCTATGGTTTGCACATATATATTATTAAATTTGAAGATTATTATTATTTATTGAGCTTCATCATTCTACATTTTTATTAAAAATATAGCTTTGTGGTTATAAATCTGGTTTAATAGAAAAATCTAATTAAAAACTAATCTATATCTACTTTAAAACTAATGATTTCATCAAGAATTTAAATGTAGATTTAGTACATACTGTAGATTAGCGGGATTAGATTAGCACAGACTGTGAAAAATCAAAATAGATGGTCAAATCATGTGTGAAATTTATTTTATTATATATTATATACATGGTATTGTTAAAAGATTTTATACATGGTTGATCTAGATTGTCGAGTGCGTATTATAGGTAGGTATGCATGATCACATTGGAATCTGGACTTTTTTTTTATGTATCGCATTCATGCTCCATCATCATCATCATTCCTTAATTTCAACTTTAGTAACATAATATTTTAAGAGTAAGTCTCTTGTGCATCAGGTGCATGGATCTTGGGCACAAAGATAGGCTTCCACATTCACTCTGATTAGTAACCTTCCAAAAGGTTACTGATATTAGAAATAAGCCAATAGACTTGGAAGAAAAATCAGAAGATAAGGTAGGCTTATTCATCCCCCTCTAAGCCTACCTACAACAGTTCCGGGACCAACACTGTGCTTCATTGAACCTGCACTAGTACCATTAATATGCATGCATGTATACATATATATGAGTATGTATTAATATATCGAAGCTTCATACTATGATCAATAATGATCATGAGGAGGAGGACTAACCCTGGGTGAAGTTGGTCTGGTAGACACAACCAGGGACAATGCCATTGCCTTGGAGGATCTGGATGATGTCGATGCCAGGTGTCGCTTTGGGAAGCACCTCGTGCGACTCTGTAACCACTGCCTTGAACAGCCTCGACGCTGATACCTTCACTTTGAATTCCTGGTAGATACTCTTCACACCCATTTTAAGTATGTTTTGTTTGCTGGAAATGATTGAATGTTTTGGGAGAAGATTGTGCCGATGAGTTGTGGAGAATTGAGAAGGTGAAGAGGGGTGTTTATAGCCTCGTTTCGGGTACTAAATGGTCGTGATGGATAATGTATATCCTATATGCTTTTATTTTTTGGGAAATGCCACTAACACATTGAATCTAATTCTTTTTATGACTTTATGGGGAACAGGAATGGAAAGAAAAGAAGGAATCAATGACTCAGTTTATGTGTTATGAGTAGCGCTCAAATGTTAGTCTCGTTTGGCTGTCATCTCTACTAATTGAAGAAGTACATGATTATAAGTCGTTGATCTGTTGACACACAATACGTTAAAATGCTCATCATTGACAACTTTTAACATGTGTGAGGATATTGATGTATAATGTTTTTATTAACTAATTATATAAAAAGTGAAATTAATAAGTGGTTGTCTATGGTTTGCACATATATATTATTAAATTTGAAGATTATTATTATTTATTGAGCTTCATCATTGTACATTTTTATTAAAAATATAGCTTTGTGGTTATAAATCTGGTTTAATAGAAAAATCTAATTAAAAACTAATCTATATCTACTTTAAAACTAATGATTTCATCAAGAATTTAAATGTAGATTTAGTACATACTGTAGATTAGCGGGATTAGATTAGCACAGACTGTGAAAAATCAAAATAGATGGTCAAATCATGTGTGAAATTTATTTTATTATATATTATATACATGGTATTGTTAAAAGATTTTATACATGGTTGATCTAGATTGTCGAGTGCGTATTATAGGTAGGTATGCATGATCACATTGGAATCTGGACTTTTTTTTTATGTATCGCACTCATGCTCCATCATCATCATCATTCCTTAATTTCAACTTTAGTAACATAATATTTTAAAACTTGGAGATAGAAAATTACATATATGTTTACATCATTCATTTAAATTATAAAAGGTCAAATATATATTATATTCGATTGGAAAGCCTGACAAATATAAATTTGGGCAATTCTATACACACCCCATCAAATTCTAAACACACCCCATTTATACACACATTCTTTTTTTTATTATTTTAAGAATGTGTGTATAGATGGGGTGTGTTTAGTATTGATGGGGTGTGTATAGAATTACCCTATAAATTATTCCATTGATTTGCTGTCATATAATCTAGAATAATGCCTTGAATTTTTTTAACATTATTTGGTTTTTCCTTTTTCTAAGTTTTACATAAATCATTTTTCTAAATTGATTGAGAATTTTTAAGAAAGTTTGTTTTATTTATTTTGAGATTTAAATTAAAAACTCACGTGTTTTACTTTTAAGAGTTAAATAACTCTTTAACATACTTTTCCTATTTTTAGGAAGTGGTTCCCATCCTTTTGTTCTTGTTTTGATAGGGTTGGATGTGAGTTAGTTATTGCATAAGTGGTGCAAGGTCGTGGATTCACCTGAGTCTATAAATAGAATGAAGAGACTGAAGCTCGGTGTGTAGGAGAGAGCATTGAAAATCACGAGTATAGCAGTCTGCTGGTGTCCCTTTTATTGTTTATATAGACAACTAAGTTGCGTCTGTTTTTTTATAGAGTCATTGATCAAGTTGCATATTCTTGGCTATTTTTCCCTTAGATATAACTGGTTAGGTGATCAACTGAATCTTTTATTAGTTTATACGACATTAGTCATTTTGAGAAAAATTAGGACATATTGATTGTGTACAAAGAGAGTCTATCTCATAGATCTTTATGTTGTCTTTGTAACAAGAATATTGGTAATAAGAGTTTTTGCCCTACTGGCGTTCCACGAGTAGTTTTTATCCGCGTATAAATTTCTGAGTTATTGTTGTCTTACTTGTGTACTTATTTTATTCTGTTGCATGTAGTTCGAAATGTTGTCCATATTGTAGACAAGGTTACAAAATATGTTTATTGTTTGTTTGTGTTTTTCTTACACAGGTTTACAGACCCACACAAAATTTTCAGGACCAAATTTCACATAGTGTTTTGAATAAATAATTTTTGTAGTTTATCTAATTTGGATTTCTTACATTTTAATTATCTATTTATTTTTCATTTTAACCTTATTATTTGTGTATCGAGGATATATATTAATATACACTCCTATTGGAATATCTATCATGGACAAACTAATATATATTACCTATCATGATTGTCCATCGTACACAATTTATCGTTTAAATATTAGGTCAAAATCATTTTTGATCCTTGATGTTGCCCTTATTTTGCCATTATAATTAAAATGGCCCCGTACAATTTATTTTTATTCAAATCCGCCCTTTTTAAGAATTTCGTCCAATGCATGTGACGAAATCATTAACGTGTTTGTTATGATTTCCAACATTTCGGACTATTTTTTAATGGAATTAATGAATAGAAAATCACTAATAACTTGAGAGACTATTTTTTTTGGACCGCAAATAGTGGATACCGATTTTAAAAATAAAAACAAATAAAATCTGAGATTTCCATATTTTTTAGGAAAAATGATAAAAGATATATAGGTTGCACCTTTTTTGTCGTTATTTTTCTTTTCAATTTACTTACAAAAATATTTTTTTAATGAGTAAGCCGTTCAGTGCACCTAGCGTCCGCATCCATGCACTCGGACCGGATGCAGGTTGGGCTGAGCTGGGCCAGACCAATTCTTTCGCGTGTTTTGGTCTTAATTTTCATGTTATATTAGTGATACCTTCATTTTATGTTAGTTATACCCTCATTTCCAAATTTCATACCCTTAATTCAAAATCGTTGACCTTTATATTATGTTAGTCATACCTTTATATTATGTTAGTAATACCCTCATTTACAAATTGCATACCTTCATGCTATGAAGTATAACTAACATCGCATAAAGGTACAACACATTGAACGAATTTTTAGTGGGTTTGAGCGCACCCACCAGGCGCGTCGGAGTGCGTTGGAGCGTGTGAAAACGCACGTGAGAGGCGCGTTGAGTTGGGCTGGGTCGGGCCGACAGCCCGAATTGCCACATCTAACCATGAACACATTTTTCAAAACTAGATGTAGCTAAGGACCTTAGTGAACAAATTTGCAAGATTGTCATTCGAGCGTACTTTTTGTATAATTTCACAACTCTTTAGGAGTTCATGAACTGTGTTAAATTTTCATTTCAAATTTCCGCTACACATTTACGTAACACAAGTTGCAAGTTCCTCATAAATGACTGAGAAAAATATAATATTTACTAATACCACATGACTCGCAAATGTGTTTTATCATTATTTTTATCCATACACATTTTCATGAGAGACATCATATAATAATAAGTGGTTTGAAGAAGTGGTAATCAAATTTTGTTTAACACATTTTCTTGAAAATGTAATACCTCCACATAGAAAACTTAACCAGTGAATAATTCACCAAAATTTATTGTAAAGTAAATAAGGTAACATAAAAACTTGTTCACCAATTTCTTTAGGCTACTATCACAAGTGTACGGTGTAGATTGCAGAACACAGTAAGCAAGGTCGATCCCATAGAGACTATTATCTAGGAATAATCGATTACCCAAATTCAACCCCTAATTTTATCTAGGCTATCAGATATCAAAGAATTCAATTACTTATACTAAAACAAAAACAAATAAATACACGGAGACAAACAAATATAACTGAGACAAGTTCTAGAACATGTTTTCATCTAATTCTCATCATGATATCACTTGATCAATCCATTTCAATGATTAACTATCCTATATGAGCAATCACGAATATCAAATTAAAAGCTCTCTCGAGTCAATTTAACCGGTTGATTATTATGCTACCAGAGGTATCTCTACTTGATCTGATATAACACAACAACTCCCAAAAGCACCTAGGATTGAAAATCTCATCACATATGTCATTTATCTCTCGATCTCATGCTGCATATATGTCATGCGTTTACTCTTCCGTAATTAAATCTCCTCTCTCGAATTTTGACTTAATTACTTAAACATGCTCAATTAGTGGCCACATAATCAAACAAGCAATCAAACCATAAACACATCAATAGGATAAAGAATCAAGAAATTGAATTGAAATCAAAGATTCATCAGATTCGAATCAGACTACTAACAAGCCTTAAAAACCCATGGAAAACTAGCCAGACATGAATATCAACATACTCATAGACAAGATTGAAAATATCATATCAAACTAAAATAATCCAACAATAAAAGGGAAGATAAAGAAAAACTCTATATGAACGATGATCTCTTAATTCTTCGATCTTTGAAGTCTTCTCCTCCTCTCCGGATGCTCTCAGAATATATGTTTTCTCTCTATCAATGTTATTTCTACCTTAATGATTGTCCTCCTATCTGCCTCCTCCTTTTTGGGACGAATTTGGGTATATATAGCATCTTGGAGGTCTCCTAGATAATTTAGAAGTGTGAGATATGTCAAAAATCGAGTTTGGGATGGAATAGGAGTCTCTCGGGCATGACCGTGCCCCAGAACACGGTCTCCCGTGCGCCAGTGCTAGTGTTTCTGTGCAGTGGGACACGACCGTGGCCCAAGACACGGTCGTGTGCTGGTGCACAATTCTGAATTTGACTTCGACGTCTTCATAAAAGTTGTAGGTCTTAAAGTTAGCTTTCAAATGCCACAAATTTCACCTCAATAGCAGTCTTATAGAGAAAGTTATGATCAAAATACTAGATCCCTGTCACGACGAAGAACCGAACGCAAAACTTCCGTTTTTCCTTAATATTCTGCTTTCTTCGAGAACGAATTGGGAAAAGTGTTCAACACCAAAGTTGTAGATCTCTTCCTTAGCTTTCCAAAAAAATTAATATCTTCCAATTCGGACTTCTAGATCGTGAGATATGTCATTTCTTCGACAACTGCGCATGTGAGCTGAAACTTGTGATTTTTGGACTAAAAACACAAAACCATCAAATGCAACTAATAAATCAAAAGTATCTAAATCACTATAGAAACGTACATAAACATGCTCAAATGAACACATAAACATACGTAAAAATATAGTAAAAATGACACTTATCAAGTAACATGAATTTAGAAGATATTGAAAAATATATTTAATGATAATTCAATATAATTTTATGGAGGAACACTAAACCTTTACTGGTAGATTTACCATTTCTATAATATCAAATATAGTTCATTTTGAAAGATAAATTGCAAGTGAGGAACTTCAGGTCCTATATATACTCAAAAACTTCGTTATATTTAAATGAGTTAATCTTGCCCATGTCAAGAGACATCGATTGGTTTACTTAGTCGATGAAACATATCCATGTAGAATCTTTCTAAAAACCTTCTTAATTCGAGTAGATTGATTAGTGTATGAAAATTCCTTCACGGAGTTGGTCGATCTGCAGGCCGAGACAATATTTGATCTCACCTAAAGTTTTTATTTCAAGTTGACTTTTAAATTCGAGCTTGCTTCTTCAATTTCCTTATGTCTTCCAATAATATGTATACACAAAAATGATACAATATTCATCTATTGATTTCTTTATAATCATCACTCAAGAAAAACTCATTATTATTTGAATATAATCCTCCTTCAAGAAGAATTCACTTATTCGATTTGTATCGAATTCTACACGATGAATGTAGATCATCTAATGATCTTAATATTTGATATATATTACAATTCTCATTTTCCTCATTAAAAAATTGTAAAATCTATCATAAATTCTCACATAAATATTCGCAACTAAAGTTTGTGTAGATATATAGTAGCAATGTTTATCAAATGTGTTCTTCAATTCATATTTGTTGGCAGAGATAATAAGTAGTTGAACGTTATATGATTCATAATAGGAGAATATGTTTGATCACACGCAATAACGGGTCTCTGCGGGAACCCTTGAACTACCGGTCTCGCTTTGTAATTCATTATTCTCATTTCTTTTCCATACAAAAACTCATGAATATCCTACAGGGATATCTTCCTTTAGGGTATATACGATAAATTCATAAACTTTTATTTTGTTCAGCGAGTCTAGTTCAACCTCAATTGCATCTTTTCATCTTACCCAATTTGAGCGCTACTGGCACTCAGCCATTGATTTAATTGGGTTCTGGATCCAGATTATCTTTATAGATGATAAGAGCAATTTTGGAGGCAAGTATGTTGTCGACAACACTAATATTTATATATTTTGTCTTATGCATCAATAATAATAGTTGCAACTTTGATATTTATATCAACCAGATCCTTATTATTTGCCAAAATATTTTGATATGGTCGTTCCACAATTCTAGTGTTTTAATTATTTTGTGCACGTGTATTGATACTAGCTAGGATTTTTCATCTTCGGAACGAATCTCTTTTAAAGATACTTGGAGTGACTGAATATTTTTGTTAGACATTGTTTTCCGTAGAATTTTATCTTTTGTATTCATATGCCATTTACGCTTCAAGCACAAAGTTACATCAAATGTATTTGTATTTTTAGGAATTTCCACTCCTGGTGGTGCATTCAAAGTAGGTATATGTGATTGTGATAAGAACTTGAAGATCCACCAACTAGACCAATCCAACCAATTGAAACAAGAATGTAGAAAACTCAAATCACACAACAACACAAAGGATTACGTGGTTCAGCTGTAAAGCTTACATCCACGGGGCAACAAAGGGAGGGATGCTTTATTGAAAGAATTAAGAACAATGTACAATCTGAAATCTGCAAAACAAACTTGCAGAAAACTCACTCAACTCACTAACTTAACAGATCTAGAACTCTCTCAAAACTGAATGTCAAATCGTGTGGTTGATAACACTGTAAACTACTATTTATAAGATACACGGCAAAGAAAAAATCATCTAAAACGGATCTATAACGAATCCTGGCAAGATCTTGGAAGATCGACTCTTTTGCACCCTGTTTTCTTGATTTTCTCTCTCCTCTGAAACTCAACCGCAATTAACCGTTTCTTGATCTTACTTGGCAGCGTGTGATTGGCTACCTTGAATCAGCAACTTAAGCTTTCAAAATTAACCACGCTTCTGTAAGTGTATTGGCATTTTTCTCCAAAGCCTTTAGATTTATGACGTGGCAAATCGCACGCACACCTCTTTAAGTGAAATGCGCTTTTGTCCTTATACCTGAAACAAAGAAAACGTTAGTGCTATACACTTAAGAAAACGTTTCTTCCACCTTTATTTCTTTCCAAACACTTGGTCGATTTTTCATAATCCATGCACAGCAAAAAAGCCATGCACACACTTGCAAGAATTCAGCCATACACTATCAGTGGCAATTTATGTAAATGTTTCGCCTTAAAGTGATTTCGATATCTGTAGTCCACATTCACTCTATAGCTGTTAGCCTGAATACCTTGCAATGGATGGCTTACATGAACACACAATGCTGCATCGTTTGATTGATGAATTTGATTTAGAACTCCGAAAATATGACAAGCCATATTGATAAAATCTAACTCATTTGGTCAATTCATGAAACACAGTATAGTAGCTCAAGTATTAGCTACTATAGTTCTTAAGACAATCCACTGATGAGCTTTGTCCAAATGTTAACCTGACATGTTGTTTACCATGTTTAATGTATTATGAAGTTGGAGTTGGCATTCATGTTTATTGCAGGAAGAATCCGAAAAGGTAGAGGAGATTCCATCACATGAAGCAGTGTGGGTAGAGAAGAAGGGAGATTGTTTAGTCCTCCATTTCAAGTGCCCTTGTGGAAATGGCTATCAGATCCTGCTTTCTGGCAAGAACTGCTAGTACAAACTCACTAATCTCTGAATCTTTACTCGAAGATTTTCAGGCGAAATATGCTTTGGGCTTCAACTATTGTTTTGCAGCTGATCTCTGACCAGATACACAGGTAAGGATCCTGGTAGAGGAACTTGTATAGTGTAAGCTAGATTATGTTTATAGTCCGTGTCTCGAATGCTCGTCTTTCTGCTTTCTCAGCAAGCTTGGATGATGTATAGTGATCAGCAGAGTTTTGGTGTTACTGACTATTAATGATGGTGCATATTTAGGTTTTTTCTATGAGAATTGTGAAGTGATATACATCTATTTTTACACATCCAAAAGTTTCTGTGATTTTGATATTGTATATGGATAATAAATAGTGTCCTAGATCTAATGAACCTTATATAACATCTATGGATCTTCCCATTTATGGCAAGCTCAACATAACTCTCTTTTGATCCGTTTTAATGGCACTGTATTTATATTTATATAGGGTATTCAATGAAGACTCACTAAACATTATTATAGTCCATAGTTAAGTTGTACTTGATATATAAAAAATGGATTAGTGGATAATTGGGCACACACATTGATGGTTGAATTGATGTGGGGTATGTGATTTGTGGGATGAAAACTGCAATTTCCTCATAGCTAGCTAGTTTCATTAATACTTTATGCGTCCAAATATGAATTTCTTGCACAATTTTGAGAAATTATTAAAGCCTATCCTTATAATTCAATACTTACTCAATATTAGTATATATTAAGGCATTATCAAAAAAGAAAAAGAAAAAGACTAAACAGACGAAACTATTCATAGTAATACATAATAGATATGATTCCAATATTTATTAAGCATGGGAGACAACCAGTATGATTGTTCCTTTATTCAAATACATAGAAGAGTGGAAAGAGTTGGTGTGTTTTTGTTGTTGTTGAAAGGGATTAGGTTAAATTTTAGGCGCATGCAATGGGGTGAGCAATGAGGTAATCCTCACAGGCCTTATAGAGCGCAGCAGACTGCTCTTTGTGAGCTTTGATCTCATCATCGCTCACTTCGTGATCCTTGGTGTGAAACTCTGTCTTCACCTTCACGACGCACCCTCCGTCTGCAGTCGCCTCGAACTTCATCTCGTAGCAGATCTTTGCGTGCTTCCCTCCGAGTGCATCCCCTTCGAAGGTGGTGGCTTTGCAGACCAAGTTCACGGGATCAACCTCGTCTATCCTGTGCTTGATTGAACCTGCACTAGTACCATTAATATGCATGCATGTATACATATATATGAGTATGTATTAATATGATCAATAATGATCAGGAGGAGGCCAGACTAACCCTGGGTGAAGTTGGTCTGGTAGACACAACCAGGGACAATGCCATTGCCTTGGAGGATCTGGATGCTGTTGATGCCAGGTGTCGCTTTGGGAAGCACCTCGTGCGACTCTGTAACCACTGCCTTGAACAGCCTCGACGCTGATACCTTCACTTTGAATTCCTGGTAGAAACTCTTCACACCCATTTTTACTATGTTTTGTTTTGCTGGAAAAGATTGAATGTTTTGGGAGAAGATTGTGCTGATGAGTTGTGGAGAATTGAGAAGGTGAAGAGGGGTTTTTATAGAGGGGACTAAATGGTCGTGATGGATAATGTATATCCTATGCTTTTATTTTTCTGTATGTCACTAACATATTTCATGAATAATATTGGGTGTAATGCACTAATGCTTGGTGAAAATAGTTGCTGATTTTTGGGGAAAAAAGAAACACTGATTTTTTTAGGTACCTTTATCATTTTCTGTAATTTAATTTAGCAAATAAGTGTTGGATAATTGTATCATTTTTATTTTATTCCTACCAATTTAATGAATTTATTTTTCTCGAATTGGTTGCAGACAACAGCTATTTAGGGTGTCATATTTACTAACTAATTCAGCAATCGTCTGTCGAAAAAAATATTATAAAAACTCATGTCTAAAAACAATTATACACATTAAGTAATTCTTTTAATTGAAAATTTATTAATATAATTATTTTATTATAAGAAAATATAGACGTACAGTCTTATTCGAGGAATAGAGCAGGAGTACTTATTCAAAGAATGGAGGAGTGTATTGTCGACATATATTGTCTGTGGGACATAAATGGTGGAATATTGAAAATTGGTAAAAATAATTTTCCATTCATTATTTAGGAATATTAATCAATTTTCATGTTATGAAATTGAGATTCTAATTTTTAAATTTGGGTCAATTTATCATTTATGATAAATTGGTTTGAAAATTTGAGTTTAATCAAACATGGGTATGTGCGCTTTTGAAATATTTCATTCATTTCTCGCTCAAATAAAGTTTGAATTCAATAGATTGATTTAATTAGGGCTATACTTACACATGAGAAGATGAGTATTCTGACATATGATACATATATTTTGGTTTCAATTATGAGGAATATCGATTTTGGGTGAGTTTAATGTAGTTACAGTAGATTCCATCGATGAGTTAACAATTATAAAATGAAATTGTATATAAGTATTATTGGTATCTTAGGAACCAATTTTTTTTCAAACAATTAAAGCAATTGCATTAAAAACCAGATCAATCAAGAAACAAGTTTTTCATTAGAAAAATTCGTTGTATTCTAACTCAAATTAAGCTTGAGTCGAACTCAAATTGGTAGAATAGACTTGAGGCTATGCTATATTACTTGAGAAAATGAGTGTTTTGATGTAAAAATATATGTTTTATTACATTATAAATATGTTAATTGATTATATATATGTATATATATGTTGTTTGACAACATAGTTTAATAGTTAATAATTTATTTAATTTAACATTAATGATATAAATAAGCTGAACTTAAATATAATTTAATTGTGTTTTGAGAAGAAAAATCAAAGGTGGCACAAATGGATTAATCTATTTTGGAGATAGAAAATGCCTCTCAAAAAGTTGGAAACACAAAATTACAAATAATATTCGGATGGATTGACAATTTCAAAATATTCTATTTTGAGATGGCCCACAATAATGGTGGGCCCAAATTCGAAATAATTTTTACTTTTTATTTAGCATAATAAGAGAATATTGAGAGTGAAAATATTCCTAATCCAAACCAAACCAAACCAAATAGATGTATGTTTGCCACATTTCTCTTTTTCAATCATGGAAAAGCTCCAAATACTTATGTTGGCTTCTATTCCATTCAAGTTTATTTTGTGTCAAAATTAAATACAATTTTAGTAATGCTCAAAAACAAGCAGCTAGCTTATCTTTTCCAAGTAAAATTATGGATATATGTTAGTGTTTTGATCGATAAAAACTAGGGTTCTTAAGTACCCCTACACTATTCTAGACTTTCTAATAACTAGATTTGGGGTTAGATGCTATTATTTAAGAAGATGAACATGCATGTTTTGATGTAGAAAGCATATGTTTTTATTAAGTTGTAAATTAAATGGATCCTCCTCTACCCTTTCTATCATCAAAATCCACCATGATCACCCTATATTTCTCCACAAATTTGATAAAGTAATTATGTGTGCACCATGAGGATGAAATGTAGTATCAATTGTCAAAAAAGTTAAAACACCAGCAAAGTCTGTTAACTTATATTATAATTGTTTTCTAAAGCTAGCTCGTTGCTAATAGCTCATAGATATACTTGTATATATATATATATATAAATGTCATCGGTGGACAACTTTTAATACGTCAATCTATGACGTGTAATGATCACATCCTCTAATTATATGTAAAGTGAAATTAATAGATATGTTGGATATCTGATACGTCAGCGGTAGATGCAATTATATGTGCTTACGGAGTAGGGTATAGTAGCACTGAAATATATTATGTATATATACATAAAAACTTTTATGCATCAGGTGCATGGACTCGACCCGCGCGTGTACGCGCTTCCACGCGCCCTCACACGCTCCCACACACCTGGGCGGATGCGCTCAAATTCGCTCGTTAAGGATACTTTTTAGTTATGTTAAGGATACCTTTGAAATCCTAATTTCAGGTTACATACCACGTTATGTTAAGAATGCCTTTTAGTTATGTTAAGTATATTTTTAGGTTATGTTAATGATACCTTTAGTTATGTTAAGAATATCTTTTGATTATATTAAGCATACCTTTAGGTTATGTTAAAAATACCTTTAGGTGATGTTAAGGATACCTTTGAAATCGTGATTCCAGGTTCCTTTGAAATCCTGATTTGATACCCTTAGAATTCGCTCCAAGTCACATACATTTACGTTATATTAAGGATACTTTTAGGTTATGTTAATGATACTTTTATGTTATGTTAGAGATACCTTTGTGTACAAAATGTGTAACACAACTATGTTATGTATAAGGTATCTCTAACATAATATAAAAGTATCCTTAACATAACCTAAAGGTGTGTCTGACGTAAAGTAAATGTATGAAATTTGGGCATAAAGGTATCCTTAACATAACCTAAAGGTATCCTTAAACATTACCTAAATGTATCCTTAACATAACCTAAAGATATGTCTAACTTAACGTAAATGTATGAAATCTGGGCATAAATGTATCCTTAACATAACCTAAAGGTATTCTTATACATTACATAAAGATATCCTTAACATAAGTAAAAGTCATGGCAAAAAAAAAAAAGTGGGTCGGGTAACCCGAATCCGACCCGGTTGAGATCCATGCACCTGATTCACAAGAGACTTACATATATATATATTCTACCTTAGTCCATTCCTATTTTAGGTACGAGCACATCTTTTTGTGAATGACACAAATGCACCTTGCTTTCTACTTTAAGATGGAGATAGAAAATTCCCACACAAAATGACATTCATTATGGGTCATATATATTCGGAATTCAGATAGCTTACCAATCTCTCTCTCTCTCTCTCTCTAGAATAATGATGGGCCGGAATTCCAGAATAGTTTTGAACAGAAATATTTTTGACAGTCACATTTTGTAGTGTTAATTTTCTTAATCCGAATATAAGTTTGCTACGTACGCCTCTTTTTCAATCATAGAAAGGCTCCAAATATTATCCCCAGAAAAAGAGAGGCTCCAATCACAATATTTAATAGCTATAGTACAATTTCTTTTGAGTGAAAATTAAATATAATTTTCTATAAACCAAAAATTAGAGAGTTACGCACACTTAACGTAAGAAATTAGCCCAAATTGAAAATTCGGTGTCAATTAATTAATCTGAAATTGGTAAAAGTTATGTCACAAAATGATATTGGATCTCTACAAACGTCAGCATTTTAAAACTGTAATAATTTTTCCTAAAAGATTATAAATTGATATGACTCTATATCTATATATATATATATATATATATATATATAAGCAGGATATTCTGCAAAAATAACTGTAATAAATTATCTACCTATTAAATATTTACTATTTTAAGAAACCTATTAATTATTTTCATATTGTATTTATTGTAAGAAACTCAATACAAATAAACCTATTTATTGTATTTTAAGAAACTCAATACAAATAAATATAAATAAACCTATTTATTGTATTTTAAGAAATTCAATACAAATAAATAAATATTTAATTTAAGAAATCAGTTATGATACTCAATTTAGTATTTATTATATTGAAATTTCAAATAAAAAATATAAATAGATAAATAAGATGAAATAAGAGATTATATATTTATTATCTCTCATCTTATTTTTAAGTACTTATTTTAAAGGGTAAATTACAGAAAACAACTCCACCTATCGACTTTTTTCAAATTGCAACCTAATCATTTTTTTTTTCCAGATTGCCACCCAGTTTTTTTGTGATTTTGTCGATTACCAATTTTCCGGTGAAATGGAGATTAATTTGTTCACTTTGCAACCTAAACTTTATTTTTTTTTTATCTAATTGCAACATGAACTTTGTGTTTTTATGAGATTGCAACCAAGAATGAAAATTTTGATTTCGGTGGAAATATATGTAACTTAAATTCACGGAAATATCCTGAAAATATCGATATTGATGGAAATATGGGTACATATATTTATTGTTATTTTTCCTATATTTACCAATATATTCCGATATTTTCTCGATATTTACTGATAGTCCATGGATTTTTTTACCGATGTTACATATATTTCACCAATTTTGACCAATATTTCCTTGATAATTATTTTATGAATATCGATCACACTTGTATAACATAAATGTCACGCTCATATATATAACATAAATGTATCAGTGTGAAGCGAAAAAACAATCATGATTTGCGATTGGACAAAAAAATTAAGGTTTGGGTTGCAAAGTGAAAAAAATTAATTCATTTGCCGGAAAAATGACCGGAAATTTTGCAATCGACAAAACCACAGAAAGATTGGGTGACAATCTTAAAAAAAAAAGATTAGGTTGCAATTTTAAAAAAGTCGATAGCTGGGGTTGTTTTTTGTTATTTACCATATTTTTAAATCAATTTTAAATATATAATATATAAAATCAATCATTATTTAATGATCTTAAATTTAATATTCATATAAAATTTATCAGACTGAAATATGGAAATGTATGTGTGTGGGCTTCAATGATTTTTCATTTTTAAACGTTTTATGATATATAGTATTAATTTATTGTAAATTGATATTAAAATATAGAAATAAAAAAAATATTATAGGTGTACCTAATATATTACACATATAAAATAGAAAAAATTAGATTAAAATTATTATTGCAAGTTAACCAATTTATTCATTTGAAATATACAAATATTTTATTTTATCTTTCTTATTTTATATTTATTTGTTGTCAAATTTTATTTATATTTATATTCTGATTAATTGAGGTGACATAAGGAATTGGACAGAGGTAATTTTTCTGGTTTTTCACAAACTAAAATTTCATGATCATTCTTAGTCCCTGATATATTGACCTATCAATCTTTTAATTATTATTCATAATTTTTTTTATCAAAATGTGTAGATTAAGTCCAATTTTGAATTGTTTCATTTAAATAGATAGCAAGAGATATTTTTATGTATTTGATAAGCTGATATAATTTTTTATTTGATTTAAAATAAATGAGTTATATGTGGCGTTGAACCAAAAAAAATTATTAAAATACGCGTATATTTATAGTTATAAATGCCAATAAAATATAAATTTATTTATCTCAATACTTAAATCATAACGTTTCTAATACATATAACTTATTTTTAAATATTAAGTTTATTTTTTAAAGTTTCACTACCTAGATAATGTTATTTGTTTGTTTAATCCATAAATTAATATATTTCAAATTTCTAATATTTTCGAATATAATTATTTATAATGACATAAATTTAAAGTTAAAATACCTAGCTTTATACTAATACAAATTAAAAGAGTACTATCAATATATTTTTGTTAAAGTAATAATCATTACATTTTATATGTTATTATATGTTTTTAATAATTATATATATAACATACTGTGCAACGCACGAGTACACTACTAGTATGTATATAAAAAGCAAATTAAAGACAAAAATAATGGGCCTCATATATTCACACGGTCCCTACCCTATCCACCATTAGGAACACATTTATGTGTCCACCGCTATTTTATCAAATATTCAATATATTAATTAATTTCATTTTCTACTCACCATGAATATATACATTAATATGTGTTCACTACTGACGTGTCAAATATCCATCACATAAATTAATTTTAATTCCATAATTAGAGGATGAGATCATTAAATGTCAACGGTAGATATATTAAAAATTGTCCAGAACATTTTAACATTTTTCTATAGGGATCACTAAGACTAGCTCATGGAATAATCGATTGGCCATTGTATTAGTTTTGACTTTAAATGTATTATTTTCATTTTGAAATATATTCCTCTAATTAGTTTTTTGGATTTCATTTTCTACTCACCATGAATACATTAATATGTGTTCACTACTGACGTGTCAAATATCCATCACATAAATTAATTTTAATTCCATAATTAGAGGATGAGATCATTAAATGTTAACGGTAGATATATTAAAAATTGTCCAGAACATTTTAACATTTTTCTATAGGGATCACTAAGACTAGCTCATGGAATAATCGATTGGCCATTGTATTAGTTTTTGACTTTAAATGTATTATTTTCATTTTGAAATATATTCCTCTAATTTAAATAAATGTATTTTTGGATTTCAAATTTTAGATCAAGTGTTTCTTTAGTTATTTTTATTCTCTTTTCGATCTCAACCAAGTTTCAATTTATAATGGTATGTTTCAAAAGAGATTATGTAGGATTTAGGAAATCCAATTGATTTGTCTCGACTCCGATCCTTCACTTTTCCGATGCCGTTCGAAATTCTCCGACGCCAAACTGGAATTCTCCGACGATGATTGGAATTCTCCGATTAAGAAAACCTGCAAAACAAAGAACACCGGGGGTTTTTCCCGGTGAAGGGACTCCGACGCTCAAGTCAGTAATCTCACAAAAGTGTTACTCTCGATTTTGAAGGCTTAGTATATAAATTAGGATTGTGATTGTGTGTGCAAATTAGAAAAACAAAAGATATATATATACTTCCTGAGAGAAACGTGATTTCCTAGGAGTGAGATGTGGCAGTTGAGATTTTCTCCTAAAAACTTGGGAAGTGGCGAGATTCTCGCAATCGTGGGAGTTATCTCAAATTTGAATTAGTTCGCTCGTATCAGCTCGGCGTCCCACATCTCAGTTCGACATTACGGGTTACGAGTTGGATCAGTTCGATTGACATGCCAGATATATTTGTTCGCTTGAACGAACTCATTATTTCCTAATTTGTTCGCGTCGATCGTCCTTCAACTCCGGGTTGGGTTTTCGAGGTAGTTTGAATGTGGTCAGTTCGACCACATCAGTACTCCCCCCTTTCAGAGTGCGAACTGTAATCGCACAGTTCGAGCTGTTGTCAATCTATGAAGCTTCTTCAAGAAGCATCACGTCCCATCCATCATTCGTCTGCGACGTTTCCTCCATCCCGAGGCGCCCTTTCGTCGTCGCCGTTCGATCGTACTATATCTGACGGCCAAGATCGCATTTGTCAGTACGTTAATCCCTAGGCGCCGATTGATTTTCACCGTCAGATCGAACTGAATCCTACGGATAAGATCAAAGCTGTTATCTCCGTTGGATCGAACTGCATCCAACGGGCGAGATTATCTCCGTCCTTTTAAACGCGTCTTTTCGTATCCACCGTTGGATCGAACTGTATCCAACGGTCGGATATGCGACGTTTCGCCTTCACCGTTGGATCGAACTGCTCCAGACGGCTGAGATCTTGTGACTTTTCAGTTTTCCCCCCAAAATCAAGGATTTTCGCCTATATATACCCCTTTCTCATTTTTGCAAAACCTCTTCTGCAAAAACTCACTTCTCTTTCCTTAAGCAAGAATACTCCTCTTTGAGATTTTCCAAGTTTCAAACACAAAAAACCCAGGTACTCTTCCTTCTCTTCTTCTTTCGTATTCTTCTTCAAAATGACTTCTTCTTCTCCTTTCTTGATCCATCTGAGGGATGAGAGTGAATCTGAGGAAGGTTTTGAGGAATTTCCCTTGCGAACTGCCTCAGATTCGCCCATCCCGACGGCTTCCTCTTCTGGTCGTCAAATCCTTTCCTCCTCTTCCCCCCCTAAGCGATCTCGCAAAAAATCTGTTCAAGATGTTTTCTCCGCCACAAAAGTTACTCCTACACACACTATACTTCTTAGCTCGCTTATTACAGCGGCGGGCTATTCCATTGTTATTCCCGGCCCCGATGATCGTCCTCATCGGGCTCCCCCCGGGTGCTACACGTGGTTCTTAAGACACGTGAGTGTAGGTCTAGTCCCTCCTATTCATCCATTCCTTCTTGAGGTCAGTTCGGCCTATGGGGTGTGCCCTAATCAATTACACCCGAATTCCATAAGTTACATTGTAGCTTTTTATATGGTGTGTAAATGGATGGGGGTCGAACCGACTGCTGAACAATTTCGTTCATGCTTCGTTCTCAAACGCACTAATCCTTTCCGCTTCTATTTGAGCCCTAGAAGCGGACAAAAACGAGCTCTCTTTTTGTCCCCAGGAGATGAAAAAATCAGCTTCTGGGAAAAATACTATTTTTTTGTTCGTGTTCCTAACAATAACACCTTCCGAACTCACCCCTGGGTTGAGAGTTCGAGCCTCAATGAGCCCGCTCCTGCAAGGGAGTTCGAACTTGGGGCTTTAGCCCGGCTGTTTCGGGAAGTGATGTTCGACATTGTTCGCATGAGTTCATGCGAACCCTTGTTGGCCTTCTGGGGGTTTTATCCGAACACTCCAATTTCACGCCAGTTCGACTTAGGTTGCTAATTTAATTATATATATATATATTTTTATACTAACAGTTCGCGTTTTATGTCACAGATCGAGAAATGAATAACTTTTTCGTTCTCAAGTCCGGAGGCAAGGCTGCCTTCTCGCCAGCAGATGATGCGGTGAACAGCCGCCAAGCGGCGGCCTTCCGTGAGAAAGAAGAGAGAAGATTAGGCGAACTAGCGCCAAAAGCTAGCCTGAACCTGGCCGAGGCCTCTCCTATTCGTCCTGTCACCGAGGCTGCCATCCCCACCTCTGACCCAGTCGAAGATGCTCCTCTTCGACGGAAGAAAAAGGCGCCTTCGAGCTCGCAAAAGAAGGCACCCGCCAAAAAACCGCGAACTGAGGAGGGCGCCTCGAAAGAGGTGGTGCGAACTGCAGAGGAGTCCGAGCAGGCTCGAGCCTTAGTCAAATCGGGCAAGGCAGTGGCAAAGGGGAAGGAGAAAGGGGAGGAAGACCTTGAGAGGAAGGAGCTCGAGGAGGACCTCTCTCTACTTGTCAGTCTGACCAAGCGCTTCGAGGCCAGGGGTGAAAGAGCTTTTAAGTGACGGGATAGGTTGAGGAGCACTCTTCAGGAAAAGCACACCTTGGAGAGCGATCTGAGCGATCATGCCAGCAAGGTTGAAAACCTATCTGTTCAGCTGGAAGAGAGAGAGCTGGAATTAGCTGTAGCTCGCTCCGAGGTGGCAAAGAAGGAAGAGCTCCTACTGGCTAAGGAGCAGTTCGCCGTGGAGCAGCAAACTGCCATCTCAAATGCGCAAGCTGAAAATGAAAACCTGCGGGAGAAGCTGGAAGAGGCCGAGAGGTCCCGAGCTGAATTTGGAGAAGTCATGTATAAAAATGGCTTCTACCAGTTCGCTCGGAGCTCCGAGATGAAGCTGCTGGCGGAAGAGTTCCGAGAAAGGCTCGTCTTCCACCTTTGGGACTCCCTTCTATTCCTATCCAAGGTGGCTCCGATGGCTGTGACTTACTTCGAAGAGGCAGTTCGACTCTGCCAGGAGCGAGCCGGGGAGGCTGTTCAGTTCGATGTGAACGAGCTAGCCCAGGAGGTGATGCGGACTCACTCCATTCCACCTGGTTGGCGTGGCGACCCGAACGGCGACATAAACACCGAACAATGGTGGTCGGGTTGTCTTGAGGAGGCACTCAAGGAAGTCCTTCCGGACAATCAGCTCGACCTCCCTGGCCCGAGTTCGTCGCTTCCTGCGCCAGTTGAAAATCCTCGCAGTCCAACTCCTCCTCTTCCTGAAGAAACGTTCGAGCTCCTCGAACCAATTGATGCCCAGCTGACTCCTTCTCCTGATCATACTTAGATTTTTTCTACTTGTACTTTTTTTTTTTGTCAAACTTGTAAAAGTTTTGTAATGAATCAACTTTTTTCTCATAGTTCGCCTGTCTTCGTGTTTTCTTACTTAATAAATCAAACATTTACACAATTACTAACATATCGAATAAATATCTGTAAAGTAATGAATCAAACACTGTGAATCTGGAAAGAGCTCTTTATTTCGCCTAATATTTAAGTTCGATAGAACTTCTTTAATTTGCATCGATCATTGAGTTCGTAACACGCTTAATCAAGAAGTTCCGAGGGGACTTCTTCAATATGCTCGATTCATGAGTTCCGAGGGAACTTTAACAGGCTTAATCATTAAGTTCTGAAGAAACTTCTCGTAATCATTGAGTTCCGAGGGAACTACTTCGCGCTTCATCGTTGAGTTCCGAGGGAACCGCTTTGTTCTTGATCGTTGAGTTCCGAGGGAACTGCTTCGTGCTTAATCGTTGAGTTCCGAGGGAACTGCTTCGTGCTTAATCGTTGAGTTCCGAGGGAACTGTTTCGTGCTTAATCGTTGAGTTCCGAGGGAACTGTTTCGTGCTTAATCGTTGAGTTCCGAGGGAACTGTGAGTTCGTAATCGTTGAGTTCCGAGGGAACTGTGAGTTCGTTCCACAATATGATTGTGTTTTTGTAAGAGTTAAGCAAAATCAACATAAAAAGACTCGAAGATGTAACGTGGTTCGGTCAAATCGACCTACGTCCACGGAGCAGAAAAATATTCATTATTCATAAAAACAACAACTTGAAAAAATAAAAAGCAACATACTGGGGTTTGAGATTTCAAGTGTAAAATTTCTTCAAGTGGTTGATGTGCCAAGGTCTTGGCAGTTCCTTTCCATGTTCATCGGCGAGCTCGTATGATCCACCTGGTAAGACTTTTGTAACAGTGTATGGTCCTTCCCAAATGGCATCAAGCTTTCCGATCTCCAACAAGGCATCCGATTGCCTTAGAACCAAATCCCCTACTTGAAACTCTCTTTTGCGAACTTTTCTGTTGAAAGCTGCTTGAATACGCCTCTTGTATAACTCGTGGCGAACTCTGGCTTCATCTCGAATTTCTTCCAGAAATAACAAATCTGTTCGAATTAATTCGTCATTCTGCTGTGGATCAAAATTAGTGATTCGTAGAGCTTCTCCCTGAATTTCAGCTGGGACTACCGCTTCCATGCCAAATGCCAAACTGAAAGGAGTTTCTCCCGTAGTCGATCTAGGTGAAGTTCGATATGCCCATAAAACGGATGGTAGTTCGTCCACCCAGTTCGATTTCTCAAATTCCAGCCGCTTTTTGATTCCATCTAGAATTATTCGATTAACCACTTCGACTTGTCCATTTGCTTGAGGATGAGCTACTGGGGTAAACACTTGTACAATTTTCATCTCTTTACACCATCCTGTAATCTTTTTGCCTCTGAATTGGGCTCCGTTATCTGACACCAAAATTCTGGGTAAGCCGAATCTGCAACAAATACTCTTCCATATAAAGTGGATCATATCTGGTTCGGCGATCTTAACCAAGGGTTCGGCTTCAACCCACTTAGTGAAGTAATCCACAGCTACTACCAAGAATTGCTTATTTCCTCTGGTTTTAACAAGTGGACCAACTATATCAATTCCCCATCTGGCAAAAGGGCAAGGCGAACATACCGTAAGCATATCTGTTGCTGGCGTGTGAATTCGCCAACCATGTTTCTGACAGGCGTTGCATTTCCGAACTAGTTCTTCGGCGTCATTCTTCATCGTTGGCCAGTAGAAACCAGCTCGTGCGACCTTGCGAGCCAATGCTCGAGCCCCCGCATGTTCGGCACATCCTCCTTCGTGCGCTTCCTTTAAAACCTTAAGCCCCTCCTCTTTGGATAAACATCTAGCATCTGTTGGTAGGAAAGTTTTTCGATACAATGCCCCATCTAACATGTAGTAGAACCGAGCTTGTTTTTCCAATTTCTCGAGATCTTTTGCTAATCCATCTCTGATTCCTCCTAGAAATTTCAAGAAAGGAGTTCTCCAGTCTTGTTCGGCCAAGTCAATATTCAGCACTTCATTTTCCTTTCCTACCCCCATGACTGTAATACTTCTCTTCGAACAGTCCTGCAGCGAACTCCCTATTTTAGCCAGATAATCTGCCCTCTGATTTTCACTCCGAGGTATTTGCTCGATCTGTAGTTTTTCAAATCGTTTCTCCATCTCTCGTATTTGTTGTACATAAGAAATCATACGATCTTCTTTAATTTCACATTGGTTTTTGAGTTGTTGTGTAACCAATTGTGAATCCGACTTAACTGTCAGATCGCGAGCTCCAGCCTGCTCGGCTATTTTCAAACCCTGCAAAAAAGCTTCATATTCTGCTTCATTGTTAGATGCCTTACATTGAAATTTTATGGCAAACTCTAACTCATCTTTCTCGGGGCTAATCAGCAATATCCCTGCTCCTGCGCCCTGGCGGGACGAGGACCCATCGACAAAAACTTCCCATTCTTTCTTATCCTGTAACCTGGTTGTTTCCTGAATGAAATCAGCCAAGGCTTGACCTTTTATAGCAGTTCGTGGTTCATACTTCAAATCGAACTGTCCCAGCTCGATCGCCCACTTGACTAATCTCCCGGATGCATCCGGTTTGCCCAACACTATACTCACCGTGATCTCATAACCCAAAAAATATGGCCTCAGTCTCCTGGCCGTGGTGACTAAGGCATAAGCAACCTTTTCTACTTCAGTATAGCGAACTTCTGCCCCATGCAGAACTTTACTAACAAAGTACACGGGGAATTGATCCCTTCTTTCCTCTCGAACAAGAACCGAACTGACTGATTCTTCTCCAACTGCCAAGTAAACAACCATCATACTTCCCTTCACAGGCTGTTTTAATAAAGGGAGTGTGAGGAGAAATGCCTTCAATTCTTCGAACGCTTTCTGGCATTCGTCATCCCAACTAAACCGACCACTCTTCCTTAGAATTTTGAAAAAAGGCAAACCCCTGTCCGCCAACCTGGATATAAACCTACTTAAGGCAACAATGCGGCCTGTTAGTGTCTGCACTTCTTTAATGGTTCGAGGAGGCGTCATTTCTTGTATAGCTCGAACTTTGCTGGGGTTTACTTCGATCCCCCTGTTCGTCACCATATACCCCAAAAATTTCCCTGCTCGCACACCGAACGAACACTTGGCTGGATTCAATCGCATCCCATGTTTTCGGATTGTGGCCATCGTTTCCCTCAAGTCATCTGCATGGGTGTTCGCCTGTATGCTTTTTACTAGCATATCATCAACATATGCTTCCATATTGCGGCCCAGTTGGTGTTTAAACACTTCGTTCACCATTCGTTGGTAGGTAGCTCCTGCATTTTTCAGTCCGAATGGCATAACAGTATAGCAATATGTACCTGATGATGTGATAAAGGCCACATTGGGTTGATCCTCTGGGTGCAACATGATTTGATGGTATCCTTGGGCTGCATCCATCATGCTCAATAGTTCACATCCGGCAGTAGAATCCACCAGTTTGTCGATCCGCGGAAGAGGATAATGGTCTTTGGGGCATGCTTTATTCAAATCTCGGAAGTCGATACACATCCGCCACTTATTTCCTGGCTTCGGGACTAACACAACGTTTGCCAACCATCGAGGATACTGGATCTCCTCAATGTGTCCAATTTTGAGCAACTTCTCAATCTCTTCCTTGATGATTTTATTCTGTTGTTCCCCGAAATGCCTTAGCTTCTGCTTAACTGGTCGAACATCAGGCTTGATATTCAGCTTATGAATAACTACTTCCGGGTTTATACCCTTCATATCTTCCGGTTTCCAGGCGAACAAATCCACATTGTCTTGAAGAGCAGCCACAATTTCCCCTCTGGTTCGTTCTGACAATTGACTTCCGAGACGAACTGAATGTCCAGGTAGCTCCGGGATTAACTCCACACTCATTAGTTCACCTTCTGCGAACTCCACTGTGCTTGTATTACCATCTTTTTTCAGACTTTTATCCCTTCCGCGATCGCTATCATCTCTCTGTTCGCTATGGCGCTTGCGAGATTCGGATTGTCGAACTGCAGCGACATAACAACGCCGAGCAGTTTGTTGATCGCCATGAACAACTCCAACTCCAACTATTCTCCCTTCCTCATTCTCAACTGGAAACTTCATCATCAAATGGGCAGGTGAGATAACGGCAGCATATGAACTCAAGGAAGGTCGACCCAAAATCACGTTATATTGAGAAGGCGCATCCACTATAAGGAAGGTCGTCGTTTTGTTCTGCCTCCACTCTTCGTCTCCTAAGACCATAGGCAATTGAATTTTGCCATACACCGTTACAGACTCCCCTGCAAAACCATAAAGTGAGGTTTCTACAGGCTTTACCTCTACCGTAGATCTCATCTTTCTGAAACAGTCCATGAACATGATGTCCACCGAACTGCCAGTATCCACAAACACCCGTTCAACGTTAAAACCCCCTATCTCTGCAACGATCACCATAGCATCGAACTGAGGGCTCTGAATAGCAACTCGATCGTGAACTCCGAACTCAATTGCAACCTCTTCGAAAATAGAATGAACGGTATTCTGTTCGCGCTTAACAGAGTTGAGTCTCGCCTTACGAGCTCTATTAGAATCTCCATCTGTCGGCCCACCCATGATCATGTGAATAGTAGGCCTTTCTTCTTGTTCGGGTCTAGCTCGCGCCGGGGGTGGTGGTGGTGGAGGTAATTCCTGTTGTTCCTGCCTTCTATCTTGTCTGGGCTCTCTTCGATCATTCCGATGCTCGCGGTTTGATCGGTTCTGACGAACAAAACGGGCTAACTTGTTCTCCCTGATTAGCCTTTCCAGTTCATCTCGCAAATGTAAACATTCATCAGTTCCATGCCCATATTCATTATGAAATCGACACAATTTACCGTTGCCGAAGGTGGCTGGTTTCTTCGGATTAGGACTCCAGGTCGACGGCCACTTCAACTGGGGCAAGTTCCATATCTCCATCAATACCTGTCCAGGGGGCATAGTCATGGGCGTATACTGTTCGTACCTCCGCCCTGTCTTATTTTCCCTTAAAGGGGGTGGAGCAAATCTTGCTCGCTGCTCGCCCCCATCTCTCCTCCTGGCTGCTTCATTATCATGTTGCGTTCGGCTCAGACGACTTGAAGTTTCTCCTTTCTTCATTCGAACTGCCTCCTCCAAGTTGATGTACTTGGTAGACCTTTGTAACAGTTCGTCAAAATTGTTGGGGGTCTTCTTAACCAGTGAAGTATGGAGATCCCCCTCTTTCAACCCTTGGATGAAAGCACTTACAACTAAATCGTCTGAAGCCTCAGGAGCTTCTAAAGTAGCAGCAGTAAACCTTTTAACATAGTTCCGTAGGGTTTCATCCGCTTTCTGCCTCACACCGAACAACGTCTGGGTAGATCGTCTCTGCTTTCTAGAACTGGCGAACTGATGTAAAAACAACTCTGATAGTTGTTCGAAATTATGAATTGTCCCATCATTCAGCTGACTGAACCATGTCTGAGCAGCCTTGGTAAGGGTAGTGGCGAACACCCTGCACTTAATACCATCTGAGTACCGATGCAGTAGAGCAGTATTATCGAATCGACATAGATGATCCCATGGATCCGTAGCACCATCATATTCGAAATTCACCGGTCGAAAAGAGGCAGGCAACTCGTCTTCCATCACCTCCTCAGAGAAAGGATTACCTCTGGAACTCCGAGGAATACGTCGAACAGTTCGCTGAACTTCCCGTAGCTCCTTTCGTAAACCATCTACTCTCTCGGATAGTTCGTCATGTCCTCTTTTTTGGCCACGAGGGTGACCAGATTGGCTTTCCTGTTCATCCATCCGAGATCTGTCGCCCTCTTGTTCCCTTCCAACAGGTATGTCAGTGTTATCCTGTTGTGAATCCACCTTCTGCTTGCCCAAGGCTTTTTGAACAGCAGTCTCTATTAAAGCCGAGAGTTCCTCCGGCGTCAATGTGACAGTGCCGGGAGGATTTGCCGGTGCGAAATTCCGATCCTCGTTTTGTTGCACGGACGGTGCTCCTTCATCCAACCTTCTTCTTGATCCTCTGGTATTCACCATTTTTGTAATCTTCTACGTCTTAAATGCTCAAAGTTCAAAAAATCTTTCCCACAGACGGCGCCAATTGATTTGTCTCGACTCCGATCCTTCACTTTTCCGATGCCGTTCGAAATTCTCCGACGCCAAACTGGAATTCTCCGACGATGATTGGAATTCTCCGATTAAGAAAACCTGCAAAACAAAGAACACCGGGGGTTTTTCCCGGTGAAGGGACTCCGACGCTCAAGTCAGTAATCTCACAAAAGTGTTACTCTCGATTTTGAAGGCTTAGTATATAAATTAGGATTGTGATTGTGTGTGCAAATTAGAAAAACAAAAGATATATATATACTCCCTGAGAGAAACGTGATTTCCTAGGAGTGGGATGTGGCAGTTGAGATTTTCTCCTAAAAACTTGGGAAGTGGCGAGATTCTCGCAATCGTGGGAGTTATCTCAAATTTGAATTAGTTCGCTCGTATCAGCTCGGCGTCCCACATCTCAGTTCGACATTACGGGTTACGAGTTGGATCAGTTCAATTGACATGCCAGATATATTTGTTCGCTTGAACGAACTCATTATTTCCTAATTTGTTCGCGTCGATCGTCCTTCAACTCCGGGTCGGGTTTTCGAGGTAGTTTGAATGTGGTCAGTTCGACCACATCACCAATTATGAAATCCTTATAACAAAGATAATAGTTAAAATATATATTTGTTATGAGATTTTATATATAGGATAGAGTTATTAGTTAGACACGCCCAAACGTTCGAAAAATCGGAATCGGGCGGTTCGAACAGACGGTCAACGGTTTCGAATTGTAACCGGAAACCGAATATATCCGGTTAGGTTACGGTTCGGGATATTTAGAACTGTGAAATCGCCGGTTTAACCGCCGGTTCGAACCGCTGGTTAAACCGGTTTTCTCCTTTTTTTTGAAAATTGCATCAATGTCACGTGGACGGCTGTCGTTGAATCCCAACTAGCCGTTTGGAACCGGCGGTTTGAACCTCCGGTTTTTGAAGAATTTGAATCGTGCGGCTTGGATCTGAGGGTCATTGCCGTTGGAGATCAATGACCCAGATTGAAAAATCGGACCGAACCATCGGTTCAACCAAATCGGAACTGGTGGTTTGAACCGGAGCGTCAACTTTATTTATTTATTTTTTGTATTTTTTGAAATCTATAAATAGGGGGTTGAAATGTTGTATTTTTCACACCTCTCTCTTGCTCTATCTCTCTCAATTCTTACTCTCTCTCTCTCTCAATTCTTGCAATTCTAGCAAATTTAAAGTTGTTAGTGAAGTTTTTTTTTTTATTCTAATTCAAAGCTTATAGATCATACTTTAGTTCTAATTTGTGCTTCTACATTTCTACTACTCCTACATTTATACTTCTACATTTCTACATCATGTCTCGTAGAGGATCATCGTCTACATCTCGTGGGAAGGGTAAACATCCTATGCCCCCTCCACGAGATGATGATCATTACGTCGATGAGCTATTGGGTGATGATCTGGATTTGCTGCCTTGGTGGAAAGTGAAGATGAGATGTCGCCGCCTCCTACAACACAAGAAAGTGTACAAAAAGGAGGTGGTGGCCCTACTCAAACCACTTCAACACAAAGAGCCGCATCATCACTTCGAAGTGACATTTTCTCCGTCCACTTCAAGAAGGAGCAATGTCCTAATTCAAACATCGACTACATTGTGCCTTGCAACCATTGTTCAAACAAATACAAGTTCAAGCATGGAGGGGGATATGAAACTTTCACCAACCATACCTTGAAGAAGCATCCAGACAAGATGAGATTGGACCGGTCTCAAACGCAACTACGCGGAGGATCTACCGGCTATTCACTAGGTATGGATTCTTTAACTTTTAAATTTAGTCAATTAGAATGGAGGAAATGAAATTGTGATTTGATTGCCATGAAACATCTTCCACTAGGATATCCATGCGATGACATATATGAAGATCATATTAATACGTATTTGCAACCGCCTGCTAGAGTTATATCTAGGAACACTCAAACACGTGATATGACTAAAAGAGTTATGGAATTTAAATATCAATTAATACAAGAGTTAGCTCAACTTAAAACAAAATTTACTATTTGTTGTGATTGTTGGAAGGATCCTTTCAAATTTAATAATTATATGGGTATTAATTGTCATTGGATTGATAGTGCATGGAATCATCAAAAACATTTAATTGATTTTGTATCATTTGAGGAAAAGGCAACCGGATTTCATATTGCTCAAATAATTATTAAAGTTTTAAATGATTATGAAATTTTAACTAAAATTTTTGCCATAGCCTTTGATAATGCGTCAAGTAATACCGCTAGCATACCTACCCTTATTGAATTTTGTAAACATATGGTTTAAAAATTATGGAGAAAGATTTAGTAAAAATTAGAAAAGCAATTAATTTTTTAAATTCTTCCGTTGCTAGACGTAAACAATGGGCTAGGTTTTGTAAGGATAATGGTATGGAAGTTAGAAAATTTGTTAGAGATGTTGAGACAAGGTGGAACTCTACATATTATATGCTTCAAGATACTTATGATTATGGAGAACTTTTATGTGTTTTTTTGTTGGAAGTGAATGCTCATGAATATATGTTACATAGTGAGATTTGGGATTCTTGCACAAACTTGATAGAAATGTTAAAGGTTTTTGAACAAGCAACTAAGGACATTAGTGGGTGTTATTATCCTACTTCTCCTATAACATTAGATCAATGTGTGACAATTGCTTTAATTTTTAATGCTTTTTGTGATGATAATTCTTTGAGCCATGTACTTATTTTGATGAGATCAAAATGGTTAAAATATTTTTCATGAAATACCCCCCCTATTTTTGTGTGCTAATCTATTAGATCTTAGGATTAGAGAAGATGACCTAGAAGAATTATTAAGTATGTATTATAATGCATTGTTTCCAAATGGACTTCTAAATGATTATGATGAAGTAGATTATGTGTCTAATCCTAGAGAAGTAGTTGCTAGAGCTAAAGGATATTTGTTTGATTTATTTAAAGAATACAAAACAATACATAGTAGTGAATCTAGTACTAGTGAAAATGTAAGTGCTAGTGAAAATGTAGGATCTAGTAGTTCTTCATCTTCTTCATCTCACTTTAGACCAACCCTTAGTCAATTTTATAATTTTTATGACATTAGAACACAAAAACGAGCTAGAAGTAACTCTCACAAGAATTAGATAATTATTTAGGTGTCACTTTTGAATCAATTACTTTTGACGATCCATTAGATTTATTGAAGTGGTGGTCACGAAGGACCACAACGTATCATATTTTAACCATTATTGCTAAGGAACTTTTTGTAAGTCCCACCTCGACGGTCTCGGTTGAACATGCATTTACTATTGCGGGTCATGTATTGACTCCGAGACGATCAAACTTGGCCATTGAGAATGTGCAAAACATTGTGCTCCTTGAAGATTGGTGCAAAGCCGCCAAACGTAACCAACATCTAGATACCGAAACATTGGACGATGGTGGTCCCGATTTGTTTGGCTACGACTCGAACACATCATCCTCCAGCGGTGGCACACCAACCAACTTTGAAGATTATAATTATTGAAGAATGTAAGTTGAGGTAAGAGAACTACGTGAACTTTGATTCCTTAATTTTATAAATTAAGGATACGTAGGCAATTTCATTATAAATTTGGAAATGAATTTCAATTCCAAAATTATAATGAAACTCAAGCTCTTTCAATTTTTTTTTCCGAGCTAGGCCATATTTGAGTCGTTGAATCTGAGCCCCCAGCTCTTCATCAATGAGGTCATCAATATTGTTGATGATCTTGCTCGACGAGGCTTTCAATTTCTTCCTCCAGTGAGACGCATCGCCAATCTTTCTTTGTGCATACTATTCATAAATTCTATCTGCTCTGCTCAATTAGCCTTTTCTTTTCCGTTCAATTCGTTTCAGGGAGGCTTCCGCGCTGCTGAAAACTGACGACACCGATAGATCAGCTGAACTCACCAAGGTGATTCTTCCTAATTTGTTTACTTGGTGAATTTGTAGTTTTGAGGGGTTTTAGTCGCTAATTTGCCGGTTTAATTTAGCATTTAAAAGTGTGATTCTATCTGGGTTAGTGTTGTTGAAATTCCTGTTTTGAAATGATAGGGGGTGGCTTATATTCGGGATTTGATTCAATCGACCCTCGACCAGCGAATGCAGAATATTGTCTTCGATTTTGTTTTACGCTAAATTGATGTGGGGTATGTGATTTGTGGGATCAAAACTGCAATTTCCTCATAGCTAGCTAGTTTCATTAATACTTTATGCGTCCAAATATGAATTTCTTGCACAATTTTCAGAAATTATTAAAGCCTATCCTTATAATTCAATACTTACTCAATATTAGTATATATTAAGGCATTATCAAGAAAGAAAAAGAAAAAGACTAAACAGACGAAACTATTCATAGTAATACATAATAGATATGATTCCAATATTTATTAAGCATGGGAGACAACCAGTATGATTGTTCCTTTATTCAAATACATAGAAGAGTGGAAAGAGTTGGTGTGTTTTTGTTGTTGTTGAAAGGGATTAGGTTAAATTTTAGGCGCATGCAATGGGGTGAGCAATGAGGTAATCCTCACAGGCCTTATAGAGCACAGCAGACTGCTCTTTGTGAGCTTTGATCTCATCATCGCTCACTTCGTGATCCTTGGTGTGAAACTCTGTCTTCACCTTCACGACGCACCCTCCGTCTGCAGTCGCCTCGAACTTCATCTCGTAGCAGATCTTTGCGTGCTTCCCTCCGAGTGCATCCCCTTCGAAGGTGGTGGCTTTGCAGACCAAGTTCACGGGATCAACCTCGTCTATCCTGTGCTTGATTGAACCTGCACTAGTACCATTAATATGCATGCATGTATACATATATATGAGTATGTATTAATATGATCAATAATGATCAGGAGGAGGCCAGACTAACCCTGGGTGAAGTTGGTCTGGTAGACACAACCAGGGACAATGCCATTGCCTTGGAGGATCTGGATGCTGTTGATGCCAGGTGTCGCTTTGGGAAGCACCTCGTGCGACTCTGTAACCACTGCCTTGAACAGCCTCGACGCTGATACCTTCACTTTGAATTCCTGGTAGAAACTCTTCACACCCATTTTTACTATGTTTTGTTTTGCTGGAAAAGATTGAATGTTTTGGGAGAAGATTGTGCTGATGAGTTGTGGAGAATTGAGAAGGCGAAGAGGGGTTTTTATAGCCTCGTTTCGGGGACTAAATGGTCGTGATGGATAATGTATATCCTATAAGCTTTTATTTTTCTGGATGTCACTAACACATTGAATCTAATTCTTTGTATGACTTTATGGGGAAAAGGAAGGGAAAGAAAAGAAGGAATCAATGACTCAGTTTATGTGTTATGAGTAGCGCTCAAATGTTAGTCTCATTTGGCTGTCATCTCTACTAATTGAAGAATTACATGATTATAAATCGTTGATCTGTTGACGCACAATATGTTAAAATGCTCATCATTGACAACTTTTAACATGTTTGAGGATATTGATGTATAATGTTTTTATTAACTAATTATATAAAAAGTGAAATTAACAAGTGGTTGTGTGTGTGGTTTGCACATATTATTAAATTTGAAGATTATTATTATTTGATGAGCTTGATCTTTCATTAGAAAAATTAGTTATTGTAGTAAATATAAATATATTCATCATTCTACATTTTTATTAGATATATAGCTTTGTAGTTATAAATCTGGTTTAATAAAAAAATCTAATTATATCGGAGATATACAGAATATTTTCTAATAGTTAATAATTTATTTAATTTAACACTAATGATATAAATAAAGTGAACTTTCTAATAACTAGATTTGGGGTTAGATGCTATTATTTGAGAAGATGAACATGTTTTGATATATTGGAAATATCGGGGATATATCGAAGATATATCGGGATATTTTCATCCTTGACATGAATTAATAAGGATGAAATGTAGCATCAATTGCCAAAAAAGTTAAAACACCTGCAAAATCTGTTAACTTATATTATAATTGTTTGATAAAGCTAGCTCGTTGCTAACAGCTCATGGATATACTTATGTGTGTGTATATATAATAAGAAAATGTCATCGGTGGACAACTTTTAATACGTCAATCTATGACGTGTAATGATCACATCCCCTAATTATATGTAAAGTGGAATTAATAGATATATTGGATATCTGACACGTCAGCGATAGATGCAATTATATGTGCTCACGGAGTAGGGTATAGTAGCACTGAAATATATTATGTATGTATATATATATATATATATATATATATTCTACCTTAGTCCATTCCTATTTTAGGTACGAGCACATCTTTTTGTGAATGATACAAATGCACCTTGCTTTCTACTTTAAGATGGAGATAGAAAATTCCCACACAAAATGGACATTCATTATGGGTCATATATATTCGGAATTCAGATAGCTTACCGATCTCTCTCTCTCTCTAGAATAATGATGGGCCAAAATTCCAGAATAGTTTTGAACAGAAATATTTTTGACAGTCACATTTTGTAGTGTTAATCTATACTATACTAATAGCAAAATCTTTTGGAAAATTTACAGGATTGCCATTTTCCCGCCCATTTGTAACTGCTTTGTTGTCAATAAACTATTGGTCCAGGTGGCTTGCTGTTGTTGCTGTGTATTTTTAATTGGAAAAAAGTGTAATAGGTATGATTGGATATCATTTTTCAAGACAGTTTGTTGTTGCTCTCCAAAGATGTTTCAGTTTTCAATTATTTATTTAATCCTTTAATTTCAGTTATGTTAGGTATGGTTCTGTTTTCAAGACTGCAAAATAGATTGTAATGATTTTTTTTTTTTGCAAAAGTGGCAGCTCATTCAAGATATTGTAATCAATGAGGTTGCAGTAATAATAAATAAATGCATTTACAGTAAAATATGTAATGAGTGAGGATAAGCAAATTATATTAGGTTTGTAGGCAGTGATTAGGCGGAGAGGTATCTGCAGAGGCATACTCTGCAGCATGTTCTATAAACTGCATTTTGTTTCCAGAAATTTTGCATGGCGTGCAGTGCATTTTGAGTGGTCTAGGCAGCAGGCTATCATGGTCTGGGGCTGCTTAGTGACTGCTCGAATTCCACCACCAAAACTCTATCAATTGTTGAGGCTGGCATTTTGGGCAAGGTCACCTAGTGTAAGAAACAGAGAGTTCAAAGTATTGTTATCTTCATCTCTAGTTTTGTCAAGAGTGTAATGTATGGACATTCATCTTTTCTGTTCTGGCTGCTGTTGTTACATGCAGAATTGAATGTGTAATCTGGATTTCTACATTTGCAGGGCTCCTTGCTTTAGTCTCCTGCGTGAGATTGGTCCAGCTAGGACACAATGGGCTGTTAAGCTTCGTTTGGTCAGATGGTATAACAATCATGCATTTGGAAATCGCAATAAGATTCGCAGTGTTGAATGCATATTTATGATATGGATGTATGTACAAATTCATATTATTCAAGCTGAAGTTGTTTTACAAAAGTTTATGAGTGCATACTAAGTTTCTGTTTTTTTTTTGTTTGCAACAGGGACAGAGAATTCAAGCTAGCATTAGGAGTGATTTAATTCCTAGACTGAACATGAGTTTAACTGATGGTGCATTGTGGGCTGTGAAAAACTTTGTTGTGTCTAATAACAAGATGAGATTCAAGACCACAACAAATAGATATATGCTGATATTCATCAATGAGACACGTGTTACTGGTTTCAGTGATGTTTCGTTTCCTAAAATCATGTTTGCATTTAAGTAATTTACTGCTGTATGCAATGCTGATGACACTGATGAAACAGTGTTGATTGGTGAGTTGTTAATTTGTTTTTAAGATGATTATATTTTTTTCTTATTTTATATTACTAAACAATAATAGTAAATGTTGTGCAGATATTATTGGTCGTGTTGTTAGTGTGAATCGGCCATGTGTTCATGCTAATAGTGAAAGTGAGACTAAGAGGATGGAGGTGGTATTGGAAGATCATGAGTTAGTATAATTAATATATTAGTTATTTTAGCTTATGTTTTGGTAAATCTGCTTATGTTTTGTTTTTTGATTTCAGTGGTAACCGTTTAAATTGCACTCTATGGGAGGATTTTGTTGATCAAATGATGAGGAGGGTTGAAGTTGGTGGTGAAGCTCCAATAATGATTTTACGGTTCTGCCGCCGAAAGTTTTTTAGAGGTATGTATTTAGGACAATAGAAAAGTCAGTTTAGTACATTATGAAATGTTTATAGTACTCTGATTTGTTTTTTTTTTTTTTTTTTTTCATTTGTTGTTCTTTAGATACTGTTTCTGGTTCGACTACATATAACGCTACAAGAATGATTCTTGATGGTGAATTTGAAGAAGTTTCTGTTTTTAAGGCTGGGTATGTTAATTGTTTAATATTTTTATAACATTAAGCATTCTGTAATTACCTTTGACCTGCCACAACTAAACTGTATTTTCTGTGTTGAAGTTTTGATAATGTGAATGGTATGGAAGGTGTAGTCCGGTACAAGTCATTTGGTTCTATTAAGTTTGGAGATGAAAAGTCAGTGAGGGAGGATTTTGCAGTTCGTATGATTGAGCAGATTCGTATGAGTGGGGAGGTATCTTTTAAAATTAAATACCAAAAAGTATCTGTAATGTGTTTGTATATAGGAGTATTAATTCTTTAGACTTTAACTCTATTAAGTATGTTTTTGAAGTAGCTTATTTGTGGTTTTGATTAGGTTGGGAGTTTTTGGATCAATGCTAGAATTTTATGTATTGAGTCAATTGATGATTGATGGTACATGGCCTGTTCTAAGTGTTTCAAGAAATTGGCTAAGGTGGAGCAGAAGTTTTACTGTACCAACTGTGATGAGTTTAGTGCATCTGGTAACCCAAGGTATATGTTAATGTTCAGTATTTGTAGTGTGAAATATTTTGTTGAATAAATTGTTGTTTTGGTAACTTTGTAGACTTAAAACTATTGAGTTGAATTTATATTTTGTTTGTAGATTCAAACTCCAGATTTTGGTTCAAGATTCAACTGATAATGCATCTCTTATTCTTTGGAATCAACATTGTGTTGAGTTGGTAGGGAAAACAGCTTTGGAGTTAAGGGAACAATATGTATGGTTTAATTTTAAATATGTTTTATATTTGAATGGTTTTTATTTTTGTTTTGGTGTTGTGCTGAATTTTGAACTTAAATTTGTCAGGCTATGGATACTGATTATTTGCTGCCAAGTGAGTTAGGAAATCTTCTGGATAGAGAACTGTTTTTTAAGGTTCAGGTTTCACCTAATCAGGTATCTGGCTTTTTCGGGGCTTTTACTGTTAAGAAGATAAGGAATGAGGTGGAATTTTTTGCTCCTGTGGTGAATTCACATCAGGTACATTAATATTTACATAAGGGGGGTTTTTTTAGTTTAGTATTGGAAGTGTTTGATTATTTGGATTTACTGCTTAAGGTTTTTATTATTGTATAGGGATCTGATTTACTGAATGACGTAGGGATTGAAGATATTGAATCTGACATGGTTGGTTTTGACTTAAATGTATATCAATTACTCTGTTGAGGTTTCTACTCTCTTTAAATTTCTAATTTGTTGTATTTCTCTTATTTATTGCAGTGTCAGTCTTCAGGTTTGTGTTTCAGCACTCCAACTAATCAGGGTGTTACTAATAAGCAGAAACGAAAAGAGGTAGTTATGGAGAAGTCTGTTAAGAGGAAACTGGTTGCTGAATTCTTAAAATCAGATTCTGATGAGAAAGATTTTGTTGTGAAGGAGGAGGAGAATGATCAGATGGTTGGTTTTGACTTCAATGTATATCAATTACTCTGTTGAGCTTTCTAATGTGTTTTGATTTCTAATTTGTTGTAATTTTCTGATTTATTGCAATGTCAGTCTTCAGGTTTGTGTTTCAGCACTCTAACTGATCAGGGTGTTATTAATAAGGAGAAACGGAGAGAGATAGATGTCGAGATGTCTGTTAAGAGGAAGCTGATTGATGAATTCTCAACATCAGATTCTGATGAGAAAGATTTTGTTGTGAAGAAGGAGAAGAATGATGATTCTTAGATGCTGGAAAATTTATTAGTTTTATCTATTTCCTATGTTTGGTTTTGTTTTGTTAGCTGAATTTTTGTTTTAGTGGTATTTTGGATTTTAAGTTTTTGATTTTATGTTATGATGAATGATGTCTCTTTTTTTGGATTCACAAAGTTGTTATTGGAAGCACTATTCTGTTTTCATGGCTGAAAATTTTCCAGTTTACAGTTACTAAATATTGTTATTTACTTAAATGTTATTTTCTTACTGTGGATTTGCACTTTATTAGTTAATGTTTATGTTTGTAGTTTTTAATTGTCATTAATTTAGGGATTAATTAAATTTACAGCAGTTTAATAAGGTTATATACAAGAATCATTGTAGGACTGCTTTAGTTGCAGAAATGTGAGATGTATGGAGCATTAAAGTGCAAAGAGTATATGAGTGACAATTTCCTAATAAGTTAAGATTAAAGATACGTGCAATCTTCAAATAATCAGACTTAATAAATAATAAAGATATTGCAGTTCACATTCATACAAGAAGCAGACTTTCATGTAATCTATCGTACAATCAATAATAAATGAGTAACAGATTGTATTGCTACATTATTCATCTATGCATGGAACAACTGAGCTGGCATTTTGTTTGTTTCATGATCAAAAACAGATAATAAGTCAATTTTTTTAAGTTTTTAGTGAGTTTTGAGATACTTATCTCGATACTGGTATGATCTTCGATTTAGTAGCATTTATACTGCCATTGAACAACACATAAAACATTTGAATACTTTATATTATATAATCAAAAAGAATGGATTAGTATTATCTGAATCAAAAATGAAACTTTTTCAAACTTCTATAATATTTTTAGGTCATGATATACACAGAGGATTAATTAAACCTATTAATAGATCTATTAATTTTACTGAAAAATTTCCAGATCAAATAAAAGATAAATATCAACTTCAAAGATTTTTAGGATGTCTAAATTACATAGCAGATTTCTTTCCAGATCTTAGAAAATTATGTAAACCTTTGTTTGATAGATTAGAAAAGAATCCTCCAGAGTGGTCTCAGGAACATACTCAAATTATTAGAAAGATTAAGGATAAGATTAAGGTTCTTCCTTGTCTAGGAATTCCTCATCCAAATGCATTCATGATAGTTGAAACAGATGCATCAGAATTAGGTTATGGTGGCATATTAAAACAAAGATTGCATTCAAAAGAAACTTTAATTAGATTTCATTCTGGTGTTTGGTCAGGACCCCAGAAAAATTATTCAACAATTAAAAAAGAAATTCTTTCAATAGTTTTATGCATTTCAAAGTTTCAAGATGATTTATTTAATAAAAAATTTCTTTTAAAGATTGATTGTAAGAGTGCAAAAGAAGTTTTAACAAAGGATGTTCAAAATATTGTTTCAAAACAAATATTTGCAAGATGGCAAGCCATATTATCTGTTTTTGATTTTGAAATTGAGTTTATCAAAGGAGAAAATAATTCATTACCAGATTTCTTAACAAGAGAATTTTTACAAGGACATAATTGATTTCAAAATCCTTTCAAATGGAACCCTTCAAAAATCTCTCCTCCAAAGATTATGAGATTCCTGAATCCAAAGAGATGGTGAGATATCCATCTACCCCACAAAAGGCTATTCAGCCTATTCATCCACCTTTTCATACCCGTTTTACTCCCTTGTCAAATTACCCTTCAAATTTTCCAAAATTACCCTACAAATCTGTTCTTACTGCACCTACCTATCCTCAAAACATAACTCCTTTCCCAAACCACAGAAAAAATGATGATGAATCAAAATACATTTCAAAAGGTTGGTATGAAGAGATATGTTTGGCTCCTTACCTGGAGTACCCAAAAGATATCAAAGATTATTTAAAAAGAAAGTTCCCTGATAATGTTTACTGGGATGCTGAATGCTCAAAGAAAGACAGGATTTTTTATGAACTTGTTTTGGTTGACTCAAATTCCATAGACATATCCCATAAAAAAGATGATAAAAAAGAGATTGTTTATTCTAAGATCATTATAAAAAATGTCATTACTCCAGTTGAATGGGGTAATAGTCTTGAGAAACCCTTTTCTGTTCGTTTTAAACTTCATTCATATAATTACCATGACTATCGTATGGCATGGTATAGAGTCTTGTTTGTTCGTCCTTTTTCTCACTCTTGGTTCATAACTTTCCATAATGATATTTCAAAAACCTTCCCCATTTGGTTTTATGAATGGTGGAAAAAGATAGGTTCTGATTCATCTATTCTACCTCAAAGTGTCAAAAAAGGTCTAGAAGTATTCGTAGCTAGTTCTGTTGCCCCTGCTTATCAAAAAAAGTTTGTTATTTCATGCTGAGTTCAAAGTCCCATGGATCTTTGCCTGGGATTTCTTCTTCCAAAAATGTATGCAAGAACCAATTCCATATTCCTTATACGTTACATACATTGACATGTACATTACTGCATATCTATGCTTTTTTTTTCTGTAATTAGGTTTTTTAAATTTATTACTTTATTGAATTTGTTTGTTTAATGATTTGCAGTTATTTATACTGTTGAGTTTCAAAAGCGTGGGTTGCCACATGCACATATTTTACTATTACCTGATGACATTGATAGGATAATCTCGGCTGAAATACCTGATATTAAAGATGATCCTGTGTACTATGCTATGGTGCATGATTTTATGATACATGGGTCATGTGGTTTGATGAAGCCAAACTCTCCATGCATGGACGAAGGTAAGTGTGTGAAGCATTTTCCAAAGCGTTTTGCTAATACAACCACTGTTGATGAGGATGGGTATCCAATTTATCGTAGAAGGGATAATGGTCGTACAATTTTGAGAAATGGTGTTGAGCTTGACAATAGATATGTTGTTCCACACAATAAGTATTTGTTGCTCAGGTACAGAGCTCATTTAAATGTGGAGTGGTGTAATCAGTCACGATCAATCAAGTATTTATTCAAGTATGTGAATAAAGGACATGATCGGATTTCTACTACTTTTTATAAGAATGTGGTTGATGGTGATTCTGTTCAGAATGTGGATGAGATTGATATATATTATGATTGTCGTTATATCTCACCATGTGAGGCGATGTGGAGGATATTTGGATTTGAAATTCAGTATAAGAGCACTCCTGTGGAACGCTTGAGTTTTCATCTTCCTGATGAGCAGACAGTTCTTTTCTCTGATGAAGATGAAATAGATGGTGTTCTTAGTCGTCCGTCAATTGGTCATTCCATGTTCTTATCTTGGTTTGAGGCAAACAAAAAATATGATGCAAGAAAGCTCACATATGCAGAATTTCCACAGAAATTTGTTTGGAAGAGGGATAGCTGAGAATGGACCCCGAGAAAAAAAGGTTTCTCTTTAGGCCGCATATTTTACATTGCTCCTGGAAGTGGTGAGAAGTATTACCTTAGATGTCTTCTTAATATTGTTAGAGGTCCAACTAACTATAACGACATAAAAACAGTTGATGGTGTTACATATAAAACATTCCGTGAAGCATGTTACGCCTATGGTATATTGGATGATGATAGAGAATATGTGGATGGCATAATTGAGGCAAGCCATTGGGCTTCTGCTCATTCGTTGAGATATTTGTTTACCACTTTGCTCTGTTCTGATACTTTGAGTGAACTAAGGGATATATGGGATAAGTGTTGGATGTATTTATCGGATGATATTTTACGTTGACAACGTGATATATTGAATCATGAAGGTATGATTTATTGTTTATTGTATACTTAATTGACTTAAATATTTATTGGAATATTTTTTTTATGTTATGGTAATGCTTTCATTAAGTTTGATTTTGACTGAAGATGAGGTAAAAAATCTTTCACTGGTGGAGATTGAGAAGATGATGCATAAATTTGGGAGGAGTTTGAGAGATTATGACACAATGCCATTTCCAAATATGGACACTGCTACATGCTTGGAAAATAAGTTGGTGTATGAAGAACTTCAATATGATCGTGCTAATTTGTTAGATGAGCACAATACATTCTTATCGAACTTGACGGATGAGCAGCGTACAGTTTATGATATTATTATGGATGTTGTTGATTCGTCATTTGGGGGGGTGTTCTTTGTTTATGGATATGGTGGAACTGGAAAAACATATGTATGGAGGACATTGTCTGCTGCAATTAGATCTAAGGGGGAGATTGTTCTTAATGTGGCTTCGAGTGGGATTGCATCACTTTTATTACCTGGTGGGAGGACTGCACACTCAAGGTTCGCTATACCAATTAGTATTGACGAGTTCTCAACATGTAATATAAAGCAAGGGAGTCAACTAGCACAACTTCATATCAGAGCAAAGCTTATCATATGGGATGAATCACCTATGATGCACAGACATTGTTTTGAAGCGCTAGATAGAAGTTTAAGGGATATCATGCAGGTGAAGGATTTAAGCAATAAAGATAGACCATTTGGTGGTAAGACTATTGTGTTTGGAGGAGACTTTCATCAGATATTACCTGTTATACCAAAAGGCACTAGACAAGATATTGTTCATGCAACAATAAATTCATCTAAGATTTGGCAGCACTGTAGAGTGCTTCGCTTGACAAGAAATATGAGACTTGATAATCCATCGTGCTCAGATACTGAATTAAAAGAGTTGAGAGAGTTTTCAGATTGGATTGCAGGTATTGGAGATGGTACAGTTGGAGTGCGTTGTGATGACCATTTTGAGGTAGAAATACCTGAAGATATTTTGTTAAAAAACTCGATGGATCTAGTTGCAGATATTGTGCATAGTACTTATCCATTAATATTGGATTCTACTGATGTGTCAAGTTATGTGAGAGAATGTGCTATATTGGCACCAACACTTGATGTGGTTAATAGCATAAATGATTATGTGACTTCACTGAGTTCAAATGAAGGAAAGAGGTACTTGAGCTCGGACAGTACATTTATGTCTGGAGGAAATAATGGTATGTTTCCTGATTTGCACACTACAGAATTTTTGAATGGAATTAAATGTTCTGGTGTTCCAAATCATGAATTGTTATTGAAAGTTGGTACTCCTATAATGCTTTTGAGAAACATAGATCATTCTAATGGGTTGTGTAATGGTACACGAATGGTCATAACCAGACTTGGAAAACATGTTATTCAGGCAAAAATACTTGGTGGGAATAATGCAGGTCATGAGGTTTTGATTCCAAGAATGTCTCTAACACCGTCTGATCCAAGATTGCCTTTCAAGTTTCAAAGAAGACAATTTCCTTTGATTGTATCTTATGCAATGACGATAAATAAATCTCAAGGGCAGTCTCTATCACATGTTGGCTTATTGTTGAAGAAACCAGTTTTTAGTCATGGTCAATTTTATGTAGCTGTTTCTCGCGTGACAAATCGTACTGGCTTGAAAATTTTGATTGTGGATAAAGATGGGCAGTATGGTACCACAACTAGAAATGTTGTTTATAAAGAGGTTTTTAATAATCTATAGTTTTTTTTTTAATTTGTAACTTTTTATCTTCTCATTTGTTTGATGTATGGGTTGAGAATAGTAATTTTAAATTAAATGTTTGATTTTATATCTACATTTCAGTTTCAGAGTTCTAACCATAATATTTTATTTCCACTACTAGAAAAATGGCCTAATACTACACTAATTTTGAGACATTTTAAACTAAATGTCATGTAAGATATTCATTTGAGGCATTTGGATGTTTAGTATCTATAACTACACTGATGAAAACACTATTAAGGCACTACGAATTAAATGCCTTGATATGACTACTTATAGCTACACTTACAATATTATATTAATTAATATTTTAGCAATCTGATTACACGACACTAAAATGCAAATTCCTTAATAAAATTTTCAATTAAACATTATTATTGAAAATTGAGTCAATGAAATTCTATGGCGTGAATATAGTGGCATAGCAATAGTTGTTAATTTTTTATAAATAAATAATAAATAAGAAAAAAAAAAAGTGTATAATTTATTTCCAATCAATTATAAGTCAATAATTGACTTGGCATTATCTAATTTTATTGGAAACTATCATATTAAAATATTAAAACGGAACACAGTTACGCATTATCTTATTTTATTCTCTAAGCTGATTTATTCTCTGAGCTAATGTGGTTGTCTCCTCCCACTAATATTAATCGTCCTCCCACTAATCCTCCCACTAATATTAATCGAATGTGTCGTTACAATTTTCATGTTATCTTATTTTATTCTCTAAACTGATGTGGTTGTCTCGATTCCTCCACCCCACTTATCTGAATATTAGATTTTCGTGTTATCTTATTTTAATCTCTAAGCTGATGTGAGTGTCTCGATTCCTCCACTCCCACATATCTAAATATTAATATATTAAAATGGAACACTTATTTTATTTTATTATCTGAGCTGATGTGACTATGTTGATTCCTCCCACTCCCACATATCTGAAAACTTGTTAAAAATTATGTGACTATCTCGATTCCTCCCACCCCACATATCTGAAAACTTGTTAAAAACATATCTGAAAATTTGTTAAAAATTAAGTGACTATCTCGATTCCTCCCACCCCACATATCTAAAAACTTGTTAAAAACATATCTGAAAACTTGTTAAAAATTATATTCTCTAAACTGATGTGGTTATCTCGATTCCTCCCACTCCTACATATCGGAAAACTTATCTGGATTCCTCCAACTCCCACATATCTAAAAACTTGTTAAAAATTATAGCTATTTTATCGACTTAGGCTTCCAAATGTAAGTTATTTTATCGATTTAGGCTCCGAAAGGTAAATTATTTATCAACGGTGAAAATAAATCTTATTAATTTACGGCTTCAAAGATTGGAAACTATCAAATTAAGATAGTAAAAAATTAAATAAATCTTATTAATTTACGAAGATTGAAAACTATCAAATTAGGATATTAAAAAAATAAATCTTATTAATTTACGGCTTCAAAGATTGAAAATTATCAAATTAAGATATTAAAATAGAACTTCGTTACAATTTTCTGGAAATTATCAAATTAAGATATTAAAATAGAACTCCATTACAATTTTCTATCACGATGTTATGTTATTTTTATACTCTAAGTTGATGTGGCTGTCAAATCACCCTATTCTAGATAGATAATTTATCTTTTTGGTCCGAATCAATAAAATGTCATTATTTTATATCTATAGATTTAATAATTAAATATTTTATCTAGATAATTTATCTATCTAGTTTGGTTGTACCTATTTATTGAGGAAATATATTATCCATGTATTTATTTAGTGTATATTATGAGCTATTATAGATAGATAATTTATCTTAATTTTGATTCGGATCAACAAAATGTCATTGTTTTATATATGTAGAAATTTATTAATTAAATATTTTATCTACATAAGTTATGTTTCTAGTTTCGTCGATAAAATCTCATTGTTTTATACATGTAGATATTTATTGATAAATATATTATCTATTTAAACATTTTGATGTATGTATACGTGTAGACATTTGTTGATAGAATATATAATCTATTTAAACGTGTTGATATATGTATTTAACATATGATATAATTTTTTACATTTTTTCGATATTGATTTTTTGACCAAATAATATCGATATTTTTGTAATATTTATTTTTGTTGATAATATATATCGAACAAATATTTGTGTGATAATATTTTGTGTTTGATTGATTTTTTAATATATCTAGTTTAGATATTTGTATTATAATTATTAAATCTATCTTTGTTGTTTAATAATTTACCTAGATATTCTATAATATTTTTTTATATTGTAATCTAATAAAATATCGAAGTTTTGTAATATTGATTTTTTATCCAATAATATCTATCAATTATCCCAATCAATATCGATATTGAATGATATTAATTTTTATTCAATAATATATATCGAACAAATATCACCATGACATTATTGATATATTTATATTTTTTTCAATATTTATATTTAAACCAAATAATATCGATATTTTTACGATATTTATTTATGTTGATAATATATATTGAACAAATATTTGTGTGACAATATTTTGTGTTTGATTGATTTTTTTAATTTATCTATTTTGTGTCGATATTTTTGTAATATTTATTTTTGTTGATAATATATATCGAACAATTATTTGTGTGATAATATTTTGTGTTTGATTGATTTTTTTAATATATCTAGTTTAGATATTTGTATTATAATTATTAAATCTATTTTTGTTGTTCAATAATTTACCTAGATATTCTATAATATTTTTTTCACATTGTAATATAATATAATATCGAAGTGTTGTAATATTGATTTTTTGTCAAATAATATCTATCAATTATCCAAATCAATATCAATATTTAACGATATGAATTTTTATTCAATAATATATATCGAACAAATATGACTATAGCATTATTGATATATTTATATTTTTCTCAATATTTATTTTTTGACCAAATAATATCGATATTTATTTCTGTTGATAATATATATCGAACAAATATTTGTGTGATAATATTTTGTGTTTGATTATTTTTTTAAAATATATATAAATAGTTTTTTCTAGTTTAGATAATTGTATTATAAAAATTAAATCTATTTTTGTTGTTCGATAATTTACCTTGATATTCGATGATATTTTTTCATATTGTAATCTAATATAATATCGAAGTTTTGTAATATTGATTTTTCATCCAATAATATCTATCAATTATCACAATCAATATCGATATTTAACGATATTAATTTTATTCAATAATATATATCGAACAAATATCAGCATGACATTATTGATATATGTACATTTTTTTCGATATTTATTTTCTGACCAAATAATATCGATATTATTGCAATATTTATTTATGTTAATAATATATATCGAACAATTATTTTTGTGATAATATTTTATGTTTGATTGATGTTTTTAAATATATATAATAGGTTTTTCTTACTTAGATGTTGTATTAGAAAAATTAAATTTATCTTTGTTGTTCAATAATTTACATGGATATTTTATGATATTTTGTCATATTATAATCAAATATAATATCAAAGTTTTGTAATATTATTTTTTGTTTAATAATATCTATAAACTATCTCAATCAATATCGATATTTAACGATACTAATTTTTATTCAATAATATATATCGAACAAATATCAGCATGACTTTATTGATATGTTTACATTTTTTTTATATTGATTTTTTGACCAAATAATATATATATTTTTGTGATATTTATTTTGTTGATAATATATATCGAAAAATACTTGTGTGATAATATTATGTGTTTGATTGATTTTTTTAAATATATATATGTAATAATAATTAGATTGAAATATATATTGAAAGTATATAACATTTAATAAACTTTGTATTTAATTGGATATTTTATCAAATATATTGACTAATAAAATAAAGAGATGTTTTATTTATTTTATTTTTGTCCAAGAGGATATTTGATATCCGCATGATTTGACAGTCATCTTTGAAAAATATAACATCGTGATAGAAAATGTTAACGAAAAATATAACATCGTGATAGAAAATGTTAACGACCTTTTATTGCGTTATCTTTCAAATCGTCGATTGATAAGATTAACAAATTTGAAAATTTGATAAGATTATCAAATGTGATATCTTTCAATTTTTGGATTGATAAGATTTATCTTTGTTGAACATACATAACTTAACTTTCAAGATCTAGATCTATAAAATCCTAAAATTTATATTGCAAGAAAATATTTAAAAAAAAGCAGTGAAAATAAATTGTGCAAAGAAAAATTAATGTAAAATATAACCCGCCAAAATGAAAAATCAATGCAAAATATAACCCGCCCAAATGATGAAAAATTTATATTGCAAGAAAATAAAATAGAGAGAATATTAAAAAAAAAAAAAACCGACAGTGAAAATGAAATTGCCCAAAGAAAAAAATTAATGCAAAATATAACCCGCCAAAATGAAAATTAATGCAAAATATAACCTGCCCAAATGATGGGGAGATGGTTTGGCCACGAACAATTTTGCAGTTATCTTCTACCTATAATCCATTTGAGGAAAATGGTAGCTTCATTGGGAAATAGGGTAAGTGTGTTCTTGTTACTGTGTTGGGTAAGTATGTTCTTGTTACTTAGTTCTTCTCGTTTCCTCTATTTGGGTAAGTATGTTCTTGTTACTGTGTTCTTCTCGTCTCCTCTATTTGGGTAAGTATGTTCTTGTTACTGTGTTCTTCTCGTCTCCTGGGTTTATGTTGGTTTAGCCACGAACAATTTTGCAGTTATCTTCTACCTATAATCCATTTAAGGTTAGGAAATAGGGTAAGTGTGTTCTTGTTACTATGTTGGGTAAGTATGTTCATTTAAGGTTAGGAAATAGGGTAAGTGTGTTCTTGTTACTGTGTTCTTCTCGTTTCCTCTATTTGGGTTTATGTTGGTTTGGCCACAAACAAATTTGCAGTTATCTTCTACCTATAATCCATTTGAGGAAAATGGTAGCTTCATTGGGAAATAGGGAAGTGTGTTCTTGTTACTGTGTTGGGTAAGTATGTTCTTGTTACTGTGTTTTCTCAGGAAAGTAAGTATGTTCTTTTTACTGTGTTCTTCTCAGGAAAGTAAGTATGTTCTTGTTACTGTGTTCTTCTCAGGAAAGTAAGTATGTTCTTGTTACTATGTTCTTCTTAGGAGGAAAGTAAGTATGTTCTCGTTACTGTGTTCTTCTCAGGAAGTAAGTATACTGTGTTCTTCTCGTTTCCTCTATTTAGGTTTATGTTTCTCCTACAAAATTTTGTTTCCTCTATTTAGGTTTATGTAGTTTATGTTTCTCCTACAAAATTTCTTGGTTTCAATGGCTTCGTGTATGATAGGGACAAATTTCCAGTTTGTAGTCAGATCTAAGATAGAATCTTTGAATTATGTATAAAGTATTAATTCTTCCCCTACATTCTTTGATTTCTAATTATTTATTGTTTTTGGAAATGTTTATATAAAGTATTGATTTCTTTTAAAGAGACATTGTATAAAACTTCTCTACTTACTTTTGGAATTGATCGGATAATTCATGATTGCTAGAAAAATGGACTCTCAAAAGTATGGCTATTGCTCTGGAATGGTTGGGGGACCAGGTTTGATTCACATCATGTCTCTTACTATTTGTCATAGAAATTATCATTTGTTTTCTTGCTTGAAACTTGAATTTTTGATGGTAATGGAGTTTTGTTTGAAATGATGGAAATCTGATTCACCAAAATGAATATATTTTCTATTGATGGATATCTAAGGGGATAATCTTTTTTCCTATCATATATATTTTACTACTTCACTTGGAAACTTTGGAAAAGTTCATCACAACAGTGTTGTCTCATATAACACTAGTGTTAATTATTCTTTAAATATTATTGCAGGTAACACTAATATTAATTATTCTTCAAATATTCTTGCAGGTAGATGAAATAGTTGATACAGTTCTTCAAATATTATTGCAGAAGCTGAAATAGTTTTAGTTGATACAGAGAAACATTCCTCTGCAACCTGAAATAGTTTTAGTTGATATAGAGAAACATTCTCTACAACATAAAGATAGTTGATATAGAAAAACATTCCCCTGAAGAGTCTGATTCCAGTTGCTCGATTCAGATAGTTGATATAGAGAAAGATTCATCTGCAACCTGAAGAGTCTGGTTCCAGTTGCTAGACTCGTGAGTCAATCAACACGCATGCTTACGTTTGACCCCTTCGATTCATCTTTTGGATCATATGTGTATTTCTATGCATTTCTTGATGTGTTTAAAATATTTTATTAGATTGTTTAATTTGTATTTGTAAGATGTTATGTTACATTATTTTTCCATATGTGGATAATGTTTCGTACCTTTTTACTTCAATTGAATGATATATATTATGAAGAATTAGATATGTAATTTCAAATTTTATCCTCAACTTATTATTTTATCAATATGATATAAAAATTTATATTAACATTATATATAGAAAATAAATCTTATTGTTATAGCATTAATAATTAATAAGGTGAGCGAGGGGAAAGAGAGGGCAGCCTTCGGCCCGATCATCCAATTCTCTCCAAAAAATAAAAAAATAAAAAATTAAAATTAAAATTTAAAAAATTAAAAATAATAATAATAGGGGACCCTACAAAATGCAATAAATAAATATAAAAACAATCTTAATAAGACATTTGAAAATGTAATATTATAATACTTGAGAAGACAAAATTAAATGACATTTTACATAATCTATTAAGACACTTTAAATACATAACCTATTAAGACACTTCAAAGTGTCTTATGATAAAACTTTTAAAGACATCACAATGTGCATTAATAGATTATCTTTTAATGCATTTAACTCTATTGCTACATTAGAATAGATGACACTTTTAGAAAGTGTCTTAATAGCTTAAATGTATTGATAACTAATATATTAGGACATTTTGTGGTGTCATGAAAAGTCAATTTTCTTGTAGTGTCTTAGATCATTGGGTGTCTTATCTACATCATTGATAGTGTATAAATTCTTTTAAAATTTATTTGTTTTTGAGTTTTGAATAATTATCTATATCATATTTATAACCGTATTGGTTATAACGAGTAAATCATTTGACGTGCGATATGATTAAATTCATTACTATATCATGAATATTGCTAAAAAAATATCATGAAAGACTAAAAACTATTATGCAATATGTAAACATTGATAAAAAGAATTTCGAAAATAGTTTTCATATAATGTACTGAATATATACCCTTACATACATAATGATTTATTGTATTATATAACAAAACGTACAGTCTGGTTGGAGAACTATTAATAAAATTATTAGATTATATACAAGACGCGCAACGCGCGGGTACACTGCTAGTTTTCTTAATCCAAATATAAGTTTGCGTACGTACACCTCTTTTTCAATCATAGAAAGGCTCCAAATATTATCCCCAAAAAAAAGAGAGGCTCCAATTACAATATTTAATAGCTATAGTACAAGTTATTTTGAGTGAAAATTAAATATAATTTTCTAAAAACTAAAAAATTGAGAGTCACGCACACTTAACGTAAGAAATTAGCCCAAATTGAAAATTCGGTGTCAATTAATTAGTCTGAAATTGGTAAAAATTATGTCACAAAAGGCAAAAACTTGTGTACCCGGGGCATGGACCCCTGACCCTACCCGGCGTGTGGGCAACCTCCACGCGCACCCATAGCAAATTTGGTGTACACCCCTGCACACCTGATTCCGTAGTTAATGATTTAATGATGAGTATTACATGTATACTCTATAGGTATTAAGTGTATACCCTATATGAATTACACTTATTTTTCTAGGTATTACACTTATTTTTCTTAAGATTCAATGATAGGTATCATGTGTTTACTCTATACGTATTACATGTATATCCTATAGGTATTACACTTATATTTCTTGAGATTCTTATAGGTATTACTCTTATATTTCTTGAGATTCAATGATATGTATCATGGGTTTACTCTATAGGTATTACATATATACTCTATTGGTATGACAAACTTACTCAATAAAGGTATTGATTTTTTGTTCAATAGGTGTTATATATATACTCTTAAGGTATTATATGTATACTCTTAAGGTATCGTGTGTTCATTCAATAAATGTCTGAATTATTTGTTCGAACTTTTGTTTTATAGGTATCACATGTATACTCTATATGTATTACATATGTACTGAGAAAAATTCATTTTATGTCCACTTAAAAAGCTATTGTCCGATTTTCGTCCATTTATTTTTAGGGTTTCAAATTTAGTCAAATTAATTTCAAAATCGTTCAATTTGTGTCATTTGGCCGTCGAAAATCAAATTTCCGGTCAGTTTACCGGCGATTGCTTGTCAACTGCCCCCAATTTTTTTTCAGGCTATGTTCAGCTGATGTGTCACTTGGAGCACACATGGCAACACCATTTAATTTCCACATAGATCTAACAATAATTAATAAATGAAAAACATATATAAAAAAAATGAAAAAAAGAGAAGGGGGATCGATCGCGTTCACTGCCACCAGAGAACTAGAGGAGGTCTACAACCGCTGCCATCCTCGCCGCCGCCATCCCTTGCCGGAGTTAATTAACTGTATTTGCAGAAGAGAGCGGGTGGCTCGCGGCTGATCTGGTTCTGGTTCGCGGCGGCTCTGGTGGTTGGAGAAAGGAGAACGACGGCTAGGCGTTGGCTCGCTGCTCAAGCGGACGATGGCTGGTGGGTCACGGGGTTGGACTAGCTCGCTGTCTGGGCTTGTGCACACGGCGACGGGTGTGTGGATTGGACGGTGGTGTCGGTGATGTGGAAGAAGATGAGAAGCCGCACACTCCATTTTCGTTTCTTTTTTTATTTTTTTGTTTTTTTAATTATTTTTATATTATATTGTTGAAATTAAATATCAATAAAATGCCACATGTGCTCCGGACAACCAAATGAGCTAACATCAGCCACTCCGATCAGCCACATCAGCAAAATCCCCAAAATTGGGGGCGATTGAGATGCAATCACCCGCAAAGGACACAAATTGAGCGATTTTGAAATTAATTTGATTAAATTTGAAACCCTAAAAATAAATGGACGAAAATCGGACAGTAGCTTTTTAAGTGGACGTAAAATGAATTTTTCCCCATATGTACTCTAGAGGTATTACATTACTGTATAGTGAGTTTAAAATTTATAAATTCTAAAATCATGATTTATATCATATTCTTCCTCATTTTTTTCTGCAATTCATCATATTCTTCCTCATTTTTTCTGCAAAATTTACAGAATTGCAGAATTCATATGAATTTGTATCACAAAAAGCATTGTGCAAAGAAACCCTAGAGCAAATCTATTCAATTCGATCAATCAAACAAATCACATCTATTTGATCAAATAACCATACTCTGCAAACCAAATCCTTCAAAAACTTAGTCAATACAAAGAGTGAATCGAAGGCTTCTTCATCGAAGTCGAAGTGGAGATGCGAAGCAGAGTCGGAGCAGAGATGAGAAATAACAAGAGAAGAAGAAGAAGATGAACGCAAAAAAAACGAACGCAACAGAGAAGAAGAATAAGAAGAAGAAGGAAGAAGAAGAAGAACGGAGAATAAAAATGGAGAAGAAGGAACGTGCGCAGAGAAGAAGAAGAAGAAAAAAAAAAGGAAGAAGAAGAAGGAAGAAGAGACGCTGTGGAAGAAAAAAACAAAGAAGAAGAAGAAGAAGAAGAAGAAGAAGAAGAAAGAAAAGGTGCAAGAAGAGGCGCAGAGAAAGAAGATGAAATGAAAAATTAGGATTTTGATTATATATAGTGTATCTGGGTCGAGTGGCACCCAAGTCCTACTCGTTACAAAATGATATTGGATCTCTACAAACCTCAGAGATTTAAAACTGTAATAATTTTTCCTAAAAGATTATAAATTGATATGACTCAATATATATATATATATATATATATATATAAAACAAATGGATCCCATCATTAAAGCAAATTAAAGACAAAAATAATGGGCCTCATATATTCACACGGTCCCTACCCACCGTTATGAACACATTTATGTGTCCACCACTATTTTATCAAATATTTAATATATCAATCAATTTTATTTTCTACTCATCATGAACACATTAATACGTGTTCATTGCTGACGTCTCAAATATCCATCATATCAATTAATTTTAATTTCATAATTAGAGAATGAGATCATTCAACGTCAACGGTAGATATATTAAAAGTTGTCCAGAACATTTTAACATTTTTCTATGAGTCTGTCGATAGGGATCACTAAGACTAGCTCATGGAATAATCGATTTGCCATTGTATTAGTTTTTGACTTTAAATGTATTATTTTCATTTTGAAATATATTCCTCTAATTTAAATAAATGTATTTTTGGAGTTCAAATTTTAGATCAAGTGTTTCTTTAGTTATTTTATTCTTTTTTCGATCTCAACCAAATTTCAATTTATAATGGCATGTTTCAAAAGAGATTATGTAGGATTTAGGAAATCCAATTATGAAAGCCTTATAACAAAGATAATAGTTAAAATATAGGGTTAAATTCAATTTTAGTCCATTTAAAAAGCCATTGTCTAATTTTCGGCCACCATAGAAGCGGTTTTCAATTTTAGTCCAATTAAGCCAAAAATCGTCACTATTTGGTCCATTTTTGTCACTATTTCGTTCACCATGGACGTGGTTTTCAATTTTAGTCCAATTAAGCCAAAAATGGACCAAATAGTGACGATTTTTGGCTTAATTGGACTAAAATTGAAAACCGCTTTCATGGTAGATGAAAATTGGACAATGACTTTTTAAATGGACTAAAATTGAATTTTTCCTTTTAAAATATATATTTGTTATGAGATATATAGGATAGAGTTATTAGTGTATATGTCAAATATTAATGACTGAAAGACTTTCATAGTAGAAATTTAGTTGTGTATTTAAATTTGTGTATTAATAGGTTAGAACGTAATATATATATATATATATATATATATTTGTAAAATAAGGTGGTATTTGAAATGTATGAATCTCCTAATAAACATACCCAAGGTTTCTTGATTGGGAAAAATTCATTTTACGTCAACTTAAAAAGCTACTGTCCGATTTTCGTCCATTTATTTTTAGGGTTTCAATTTTAGTCCAATTAATTTCAAAATTGCTCAATTTGTGTTCTTTGGGGGCGATTACAATTCAATCGCCCCCAATTTTGGGGATTTTGCTGATGTGGCTGCTCGGAGTTGCCGATGTGGCTTATTTTAGGTGATGTGGCTGCCCGGAGCACATGTGGCATAAAAGAGACCAATCCGCATTATTTGAGCTGTCAAATAATAAATTCTAAATGAAAAAAATGAGAAAATTAAATTTAAAATATAAAAGGCAGCAGGGTAAAAAATGTAAAAAACAACTATTGAGTAAACCGTAAATGTAAAATCGAGATCAAATTTCCCAACCCTAACCCTAGAGAACCAGATCGAAGAATGGGAAACCATCTTTCTTTGGATTTTCATCACAATCACCGGCAAGGTTGCGTCATAAATGACGCCCCGAACTCGCTCTCGCCAGAAAGCCCTAATCTCAGATAAACCCCCAAAGCCCAAAAAACCCGATCCAAAAAAACCCTCAAATCCAAAGAAACCCCCCAAATCTAAAAACACCCCCAAATTCAAAGAACACCGCAAGAGAGACTTTGCAAGAAAGGTCATCCCCAACTGTGAACTCCAACGCTTCGAAGAATAGGGAGCAGACAAAGCGGAATGAAGGGTGTGGAAAAGAAAAGTCTCCTATGGGTAAGTTTGTTGTTTGTTTTTCAGATGAACACTACAATGATCTACTTGCCATTTGCCAAAACACAAGTATAATTTTATCCAAAAACACAAGTATAATTTTCCCTAATTATAGATCAAATCTACTTTTAAATTCAAACACAAATTATACTTTTGCATAATTAAAGATCTTGCAAATATCCAAAACTGAAATAATTCATACTTTTTTGCAAATATTCATTTAATCACAAAACAGAACCTCCAAACAATACACTATCAATGTCTTGGATCCAACTACAACTACACCAAATCAACAACTAGAAATTGTTCAATGTGCAATCCACCAACAAAATAATACAAGTATTTGAATTAATATGAATTGCTTTCTCATCATCTTGCACTTATCCTTCCACATCTTCTTATCCTCTCTCAGAATCTTGTTTTCTTTAACCACACTCCGCAGTTCTTCTTTTATAACCTTCATATCTGCCTTGAGGTCTTTCAATTCTTCAACCAAACTGTCAAAGGCTTGTCTCAATTTTTGGTAATCATCAATCTCATCCCAAAGGAAGTAGTTGCAACCACCACTTTTCTGCTGTTGGAAAAATTCTGAAATTTTGCCCATTTTGGGGGCTGATTTATGGCGGGTCCCATTTGGTAAAAATGGTATCCGTTTGAAGAGACGTGTTCTCCTCCGTGAGAGCTTCGATTCGGTATATAGCTCACCCAAAATGGATTAAGGGTGAATGAGAAATTGGGAGCCGAAGTAGTGGTTTTGGATCATGGTTAAAGCTTGGAAAATGTGGGAAAAACCTTTTTGTCCCACATAGGAACTTTAGCAAGTTTTGTACTTGTATATAATGCTTTCCACCTTATGAGGTGAGTAAGATGTAAACCAAGAGGCTCTCTCTCGCGCGCGCGCGAATCATTTCCAAGCAAGCTCGAACCAATGGACTCGTGTGCATGCGCGACCTGCGTACACGAATGTTGGTCCGGAAAAGAGCGGGCCTAGCCCGGTTCCTTTTGCCACCGACCCGGTCCATGCCTCTTCAACTTCCGGCGACTGTTGGCCTTCCAGATTCCGGCAGTTTCGAAACTGCCGGCGGTTATCTTTTTGGCTTTAATGGCTCGTCTCTTCAGCTCCGTTTTGGAGCCTATAAATTGAGGTCCTCCCATAGTTCGAAGACACACCATTCGATCCTCCTTCCCTTTCCTTTCCATCCGTTTTTCCTTCGTTCTTCCGGTACAAGTCGGGCACTGTTTTCAGTTCGCCGTGAGCAGCATTCTTGTGCAAGTCTGCATGCTCGTAATCGTTGTACCCTGGGAAACAGACATCATTGTGGTCTCGTGCACCTCGGTGAGACGACGAATCTGTTTTAAGGGAACTGTGCTCGCACAGGCCTCGATTCTCAAACGTTTTTCTACCCATTTCTCGCACATTTTCCCTACAAACTTAAAACAGATTATTCGTGAGAAATGGCTTCAGGAAACCCACCTTCCGGTACCTCTAGAAATACGACTGCCGCTGCCGCGATCACAGCTCCTGCTTCCTCTACCGTGCCTCCTAGTGTGCCGATCAACCACCTTGACAAGCCGGAAAAATTCAACGGCTTGAACTTCAAACGGTGGCAACAAAAGATGCTTTTCTACCTCACTACTCTGAACCTTGCGAGGTTCTTAACTGAAACTGCACCCGTCTTGGGCGATGGTGCAGATGCACAAGCTGTTCACGCGTTGGACGCTTGGAACCATTCTGATTTCCTTTGCCGGAATTATATCATGAATGGTTTGGCTGATGCGTTGTACAACGTGTATAGTTCTATGAAAACAGCCAAGGAGTTATGGGATTCTTTGGACAAGAAATATAAGTCCGAGGATGCTGGTGCCAAGAAGTTCATTGTTGGCAAGTTTTTAGACTACAAGATGGTCGATTCGAAGACTGTGATCAGTCAAGTGCAAGAGCTTCAGGTGATCTTGCATGAAATTCACTCCGAAGGTATGCAACTTAGTGAATCTTTTCAGGTTGCTGCCATTATTGAAAAGTTGCCACCGGGATGGAAAGATTTCAAGAACTACTTGAAGCACAAAAGAAAGGAGATTAATGTTGAAGAACTCATTGTTCGTCTTCGTATTGAAGAGGACAATCGTGGTTCTGAAAAGAATTTGTTTGCTCCGGAAGGCGCTAAGGCGAACGTGGTCGAGCATGGTCAAGGCTCGAGAAAGAACAACAAAAAGGCTGGTCCACCTGGTAAGGGGAACCTAGGCCCGAGGAAAGAGAACTTCAAGAGGAAGTTTGGTGGAAATTGCTTCAATTGTGACAAGCCGGGTCACAAGGCTGCGGACTGTAGAAAGCCTAAAAAGAAGCAAGAGGTAAATAATGTTGAAAACATTACTAAAAATGTTGACAATATAAATTTGTCTGCAGTAGTGTCTGAAGTGAACTTGGTGGATTCCAATCCATTAGAATGGTGGATAGACACGGGGGTGACTCGTCATGTGTGCTCTAACAAGGAGCTATTTAGTGAGTTGGTGGAAGTTGGACCGAATGAAAAACTGTTCATGGGTAATTCGGCCACTTCTGATGTGAAAGGCAATGGGAAAGTTGTCTTGAAGATGACCTCTGGAAAGGAGCTTACGCTCAACAATGTGCTGTTTGTGCCCGACATTCGCAAGAATTTGGTGTCCGGCTCGCTGCTCATCAAACATGGTTTTCGTATTGTTTTTGAATCTGAAAAAGTTATTTTAACTAAGGGAGGAATGTTTGTGGGGAAGGGATATGTGGTGGATGGGCTTTTTAAGCTCAATGTAATGGTTGTTAAAACCAAAGTTATGAATAAAATTGGTACCCCTTCTGTTTATTTGCTTGAGTCTTCCATTTTGTGGCATGGTAGACTAGGACATGTCAATTTTGATAGCCTGCGCAGGTTAATGAATATGAAAAACATCCCAACATTCCATATTGATTCTAAATATAAATGCGAAACATGTGTTGAAGCAAAGTTAACAAGGTCATCCTTCCAAACTATTGAAAGAAATAGTGAACCACTAAGTTTAATTCATACAGACTTGTGTGATTTAAAAATGGTACAAACACGTGGTGGTAATAAATATTTTATCACTTTTATTGATGATTGTACCAAGTTCTGTATGGTATACCTTCTAAAAGGTAAAGATGAAGCTATAGAGAAGTTTCAACTCTATAAAAATGAGGTTGAAAACCAGTTGGATCGTAAGATCAAGGTGTTGCGTAGTGATAGAGGTGGTGAATATGAATCACCATTTGCCGATTTTTGTGCTCAGCATGGAATAAGGCATGAAACTACAGCACCTTATTCACCTCAACAAAATGGTGTTGCAGAACGTAAGAATCGGACTTTAAAAGAAATGATGAATGCAATGCTGTTAAGCTCAGGTTTACCTGCGAACTTGTGGGGGGAAGCCGTGTTATCGGCTAACTATCTTTTAAATAAGGTGCCCCGCAAGAAGGTAGACAAAAGTCCGTATGAATTATGGCATGGTAGGATACCTTCATACAAATTCTTAAAAGTGTGGGGGTGTCTCGCCAAGGTTGCTATTCCCCTACCCAAGAAAGTAAAAGTTGGGCCGAAAACTGTTGATTGTGTTTTTATTGGATATGCACAAAACAGTAGCGCGTATCGATTTCTTGTGTTTAATTCTCAGGTTCCTGAGATCCATAAGAATACGATAATGGAGTCTCGAAATGCTTCTTTCTTTGAGCATGTGTTTCCTTATAAACCCCAATTGAAGTTGGTACCTCGAGTAGGGTTGAGGAATCGAAAGAGGAAGAGGAACACGATGAGGAGGCTATCGAGTTTGAGCCTAGAAGAAGCAAGCGAGCAAGGGTTGAAAAATCATTTGGTAACGATTTCCTTACCTACATGATCGAAGGAGAACCACAAACCTTTTCTGAGGCTGTGAACTCCTCGGAAGGACCTCTTTGGAAAGAGGCTATTCAAAGTGAAATTGATTCCATCTTGCAAAATCACACTTGGGAACTAGTGGACCTTCCTCCTGGAAGTAAACCATTAGGATATAAGTGGATCTTTAAGAGAAAAATGAAAGCCGATGGAACAATTGATAAGTACAAGGCTAGACTTGTGATTAAAGGCTTCAGACAAAAAGAAGGCCTTGACTACTTTGATACATATTCTCCTGTGACGAGAATAACCTCCATTAGAATGGTTTTGGCAATTGCAGCCTTGAGAAATCTTGAGGTGCATCAGATGGACGTCAAAACTGCATTTCTAAATGGAGATCTGGACGAAGAAATTTACATGGAGCAACCTGAGGGTTTTGATGCTCCCGGGCAAGAAAACAAAGTGTGCAAGTTAGTAAAGTCTTTGTATGGCTTGAAACAAGCACCGTTACAATGGCATGAAAAGTTTGATAATGCCATGTTGAGCAGTGGGTTTAAGATCAACGAGTGTGATAAATGTGTTTATGTGAAGAACACGGAAAATGGCTATGTCATTCTATGTCTTTATGTAGATGACATGCTAATTGTTGGAAGTAATGAAAAGATGATCAAATCCACTAAGGATATGTTGAATGCAAAGTTTGACATGAAAGATATGGGCTTGGCAGATGTGATTCTTGGAGTTAAAATCCATAGATCACAAGAAGGTTTAGTGTTGAGCCAATCACATTATGTTGATAAAATACTTGAGAAGTTTTGCAAAGATGATACGTCTGTTGCAAGGACTCCGATAGATCCGAGTCAACATCTTTCGAAAAATCGAGGAGATGGGATATCTCAAATCGAGTATGCTCGGATAATCGGTAGTCTTATGTACTTGATGAGCTGCACGAGGCCTGATATCGCTTATGCAGTGAGCAGACTAAGTAGGTACACGAGCAATCCAGGAAACGATCACTGGAAAGCGATTGTAAGAGTGCTCAGATATTTGAGATTTACTCGCAGTTTTGGTCTGCATTATGGGAGATATCCAGCTGTAGTTGAAGGCTATAGTGATGCAAATTGGATATCAGATATGAAGGACTCGAAATCCACCAGTGGATATGTATTCACACTTGGTGGAGCAGCTGTTGCGTGGAAGTCTTCAAAACAAACTGTTATTGCACGTTCCACTATGGAGTCCGAGTTTATAGCTCTGGACAAATGTGGAGAAGAAGCTGAGTGGATTCGTCAGTTTTTAGAAGACATTCCAATGTGGTCGAGACCTGTGCCTGCAATTTGTGTTTATTGTGACAGCCAGTCGGCTATTGGAAGGGCACAAAGTCACATGTATAATGGTAAGTCTAGACATTTACGTCGAAGACATAATACCATTAGACAACTACTCTCTACAGGAGTCATCTCACTTGACTATATAAAGTCAAAAGACAATCTTGCCGATCCATTAACCAAAGGGTTAAGTAGAGATATAGTTGCAAAATCATCGAGAGGGATGGGGTTAAAGCCTTTTGGGAAAGAGGTTGAGACAAAGGAAAACCCAACCTAGTTGACTGGAGATCCCAAGATCTAGGTTCAATGGGACAACCTAGTTGTCGAAGCCTCACATGCCACTGTGGGGGAGTTATTCCCGAGAACCCGTTCCTAGGATGATACAGTGGTGTCGTAGGAAATAAGGGTAAGCTTAAAGCTTTTAATGGTTTCAAATAGAGTAGAGCTCGATACTCTAGAAGAAATCACCTATGTGAGAAAGAAGTGGGGCTGCTTCAAAGGGAGTTGTGGAAGGCTCAATTCCTAGAAATTCTCGCAGAACCAGGTAGATGTTCATGGCCTAAACGAACATGCCCATGAGAACTGAGAAGTGTCAGGAAGAGTTCTGAGTGTAATGCATCATCGTTTACACAAATGGGAAATCAGTTCAAAGACATCGCGTCTACTGATTGCCTAGTAAAGTAAATGTGTTTCACAAGGGAAGGTTCAAAGGTTACACCTACCTCTCCTGTGCAGAACTCAACTGTTGACTTGTACCTTTTCCTGTCTGTGTCAATTTCCATTCATGTGGGGGACTGTTGGAAAAATTCTGAAATTTTGCCCATTTTGGGGGCTGATTTATGGCGGGTCCCATTTGGTAAAAATGGTATCTATTTGAAGAGATGTGTTCTCCTCCGTGAGAGCTTCGATTCGGTATATAGCTCACCCAAAATGGATTAAGGGTGAATGAGAAATTGGGAGCCGAAGTAGTGGTTTTGGATCATGGTTAAAGCTTGGAAAATGTGGGAAAAACTTTTTTGTCCCACATAGGAACTTTAGCAAGTTTTGTACTTGTATATAATGCTTTCCACCTTATGAGGTGAGTAAGATGTAAACCAAGAGGCTCTCTCTCGCGCGCGCGCGGGGGGGTGCAAATCATTTCCAAGCAAGCTCGAACCAATGGACTCGTGTGCATGCGCGACCTGCATACACGAATGTTGGTCCGGAAAAGAGCGGGCCTAGCCCGGTTCCTTTTGCCACCGACCCGGTCCATGCCTCTTCAACTTCCGGCGACTGTTGGCCTTCCAGATTCCGGCAGTTTCAAAACTGCCGGCGGTTATCTTTTTGGCTTTAATGGCTCGTCTCTTCAGCTCCGTTTTGGAGCCTATAAATTGAGGTCCTCCCATAGTTCGAAGACACACCATTCGATCCTCCTTCCCTTTCCTTTCCGTTCGTTTTTCCTTCGTTCTTCCGGTACAAGTCGGGCACTGTTTTCAGTTCGCCGTGAGCAGCATTCTTGTGCAAGTCTGCGTGCTCGTAATCGTTGTACCCTGGGAAACAGACGTCATTGTGGTCTCGTGCACCTCGGTGAGACGATGAATCTGTTTTAAGGGAACTGTGCTCGCACTGGCCTCGATTCTCAAACGTTTTTCTACCCATTTCTCGCACATTTTCCCTACATCTGCAATATCCATTTAAAAGATCATAACAATGAGAAACAGAGTATGAATACGGAGGACAGTTTCATTGTTCAAATGCACAATTAAAACTACAATCTTGCCAAATTACTGTCTACTTTCAAGAAAACGCACCAAAAAACTCAAACATCAAACACAAACAGCCCCACATCAAGTGGATAATTAATCATGAAATTCACTTCTTGGCAGCTTCACACATAAACAAAAACAACACCACACAGATTTTTTGGAGGTTCATAGAGTAGTAAATACACTCATACAAGACATTGAAACAATATAAAAGAAAGGAACTTACGTTATATCTCAAGCACCCCCAAAATCTCCTCCCTCGATTTGCGACAGTCTTTGAGGTTCAAAGGACAACTTGTTTTCCACATCCACATTTAGGCGCCGTTGATGAACAACTGATATCAGACATTGCTAGGCTTTTTTAATGGCTAGGGTTCTTTCTTGGGGATAAATCGTTCGATCCCCTTTTGCTTTTGAAATATGTTTTCCTTTTCAATTCCATATGTTAATGATTTTTTTAATTTTTTTTTCATTTATTCATTTATATCTATATCTATGTGGAAATTACATTTTAGGTACACTTGTATGCCACATGTACTCTAGTATGCCACGTCACTTGAACACAGCCGAAAGAAAAAAAAATTAGGGGAGATTGAGATGCAATCGCCGGTAAACCAGCTGGAAAATAGATTTCCGGCGGCCAATGGACACAAATTGAGTGATTTTGAAATTAATTGGACTAAAATTGAAACCCTAAAAATAAATGGACGAAAATCGGACAGTAGCTTTTTAAGTGGACCTAAAATGAAGTTTTCCCTTTCTTGATTAGCAAATGCTCTTGTGCACCAGGTGCATGGATCTGGATTGGTGCAACTGGGGCGACCCGACCCAGATCTATTATGATCTTCTAACTGTCCATTTTTATTTCTATTATGATCTTCTAACTATCCATTTTTATTTCTATTATGATCTTCTAACTATCCATTTTTTTTTTTTTTCAATTCTGTACAATTTGTCTCTGAATGACAATTTAGAATGCGTGAGTGTTGTAAATGAAAATTTCACATCAAAACTTCTCATGATATCAAGATAAGCAAAATCAAACTAAAATTGAAGTTATAAAGTGATATGTCAAAAACTAAAATTAAGATACGTAAAATTGATGATCAAAAGTGGACAAAACTAATTAAGTTGTATGATAAGATCAGTTACAAAATTTCCATTATAATAATATGTTGTACATGTACGTTGAGAATCCTTTTACAATATAACTTAAAATCATCACAGAATAATCCATTCGTTTTTGTTAAGAATTTATCGGTTTGTAAATCTTTATGTAATCAAATAAGGTATTAAATCCGTACGTTATTTAGTTGTAGGAGTAGTTTATCAAGTTTTCGAATATGAATTTATGTTTCTTCTTTCAAAAATTATTATATGAACCGAACTATATATAACCTTATATATAATTCAAAATTAATACATATATAGTAGCTAGCAATATTAATACATAATAGATATGATTTCATTTATTAAGCATGGGAGACAACCAGTATGATTGTTCCTTTATTCAAACTAGTAGTGCACCCACGCGATGCGCGGTTAAAGTACTTTTTAAATGTAAGAAATGAATATATAAAATATTTGATTGTTAAAAAGATATGAATTTAAATAATTATATTTTACATATTTTTTATGTATATTGTAACAGTAAAAAACATTGAACACTTATAATTATTTACTTGTATAGAAAATTACTTCTTGCATTACATTTAACAAAATACATACTTCTAATAATATAAGATACTTTTGTATTAACTTCTAACTTTATAAAACTTTCAATATTTATATCTTAAACATTTATGTTTAAGTACATGAATTTCAAAAAATAGTAATCTTCTTCTATTAAATATTTTATCACAAAATTTGTAATAAAATAAAAAAAGACGTTTTAAAAGAAGACAAATGAGTATGTCAATATGAAATATTAAATTTTCTGTAATAAATTATATTATGTAGATTCATATATTGTAGAAACTTTTAACTTAAATTTTTTACAATTTATAATTATTTAAACAATTTTTTTATAGTAGTATATAATATACATATATAAAAAAAGATTTTATTTTCTATTTTTTTTATTGTAATGTATGATGATTCAATAATTATATATGTTTTTCTTTTATTTTTTACTATAATATTTGATAGCTTATCAAGAAAGTCATCTATACTATAATAAAAGCAAGCAAGTTGGTAAGATTTACTAATTTGCCACTTTCAATGATTAAATTATTTTAGAAAACCAAAATGAAATCTTAAAAAATTAAAATAAAAATAAATTATTTACACATCATCAAATTGATGTGACATTTTTAGGAGGGAAAATGGCAAATTAGTAAATTTTATCAACTTGCTTGCTTTTATTATAGTATAGATACATAGAAGAGTGGAAAGAGTTGGTGTGTTTTTGTTGTTGTTGAAAGGGATTAGGTTAAATTTTAGGTGCATGCAATGGTTGTCTTCACCTTCACGACGCACCCTCCGTCTGTACTCGCCTCGAACTTCATCTCGTAGCAGATCTTTGCGTGCTTCACTCCGAGTGCATCCCCTTCGAAGATGGTGGCTTTGCAGACCAAGTTCAGGGGATCAACCTCGTCTATCCTGTGTGTTGGATATATTTGTAGATCAACCTCTTTGATGAGACAAATCCTTAAAGTAACTCTAAAATGCATAACCAATCTTAGGATAAGGTTACTGCAATAGAGTTACTACAGAAGATTAAAAGAAAATGAGAAAGTGTCAAATTGAAGGATACTGAAGAGAATGGTTATAAAGAATCGGATGAACTAATAAGGATACTATTGACTAACAGGAAGCTACTGGAAAAGACCCCGCCAAAGAAGAATGATGCGGGACATGAAGTTGTCTGAGAAAACCATACCGAAAACATGCATACTGCAGGGAGCAGTATGCTACAGAAGTCTCAAGCCACCTGAAGGAGCAAGCCAGAGGAGGAAGCTCCAGAGTGAAGCTAGAGGAGGGAGCTGCAAAGCTGGCATGGAGGAAAAGTCAAAATTACTGGTAGATACAAGAAGTTACCGATAGAGAGAAGAAAGAGAGGAGCCAACCGGAAAAAGACACGTGAAAAGCGAAAAACTGGCATGTGTCAGAAGTGCGGAGCAGAACTGATAAGAAATCTGTCTACCTTCAACGGGCAGATTTCACACCCTATAAAGAGGAGGACTGAAGACTGAGGCGTGTGTGAGAGAAGCACAGAGTGTGCAAGAGAGAAATGAAGTGAGCACATCAGAATATCCAAGCTCACGGAGAGAAGCGCAAAAATAAGAGAGAAGAGCTTAAAAGAGAGAAGCGCAGAAAAGAGGGAAGTCTAGAGAAGAAGAGAGTGTTCACATAGAGCAGATGAAAAGAAGAAGAGCTCGAACACTCCACACCCCAAGAAGACGCACAACCAGTCTACCAGTCAGCAGCAAGCGTTAGCAGAATCTGTCTGCATACGAAGGCCAAGCTTGCTGCACCCAATTGAAGAAGAAGGAGATAAACCTCTCTAAAAGGTTGTCTCGTAGTACTCAGTGCGAGGAGTAATGTCCTGCTGAGTTTACCACTTTCTAGGAGGGAAAGTGAAGACCCTGGGTGGGTAGTGTAGAATTCTGTGTAGGTCAAAGGAAAGTAGGCAAGTATCTGTGTGAAGGTTTGCTACTTTACCTGTTAAGGGTGGATTGTAATAGATAGGTTTATGTAAATCAACCAGCTTAACAGAGGTTCCCTCCTGTGTGGAGGAAGAGAGGACGTAGAAGAATTACTCCACCTTCGAACCTCTATACATGCTTGCGTCTTTATTTGCTTACTGTCTTTCCTCTACTCTCTCTAATAAAATGCATATCTTCTATTGGGCACAAAGATAGGCTTCCGCATTCACTCTGATCAGTAACCTCCCAAAAGGTTACTGATATTAGAAATAGGCCAATAGACTTAGAAGAAAAATCAGAAGATAAGGTATGCTTATTCACCCCCCTCTAAGCCTACCTACAGCAATTCCGGGACCAACAAGTGGTATCAGAGCAAGTTGGATCATCCATTAGCTAATCCATCTGATACCAACAAGTAGTATCAGAGCCGGTGGATTATTCATCCTTGCTCAATGGTCACTCTGATACCAACAAGTGGTATCAGAGCAGATGGATGAACAAAAGATCTAATCGATCTATCCAGATCCCATCTATGTAAAAGCCTCTCTCTCAAAATCTCTCTCTCTCTTTCCCTCACATCAGAGATCATTTCAATGTCTTTTGCTCTAAAAGGATATGATTGATGTGAAGATGACAAACAGCTAAAAGATGTAGAAAATCAAGTTGTGTTGTGAAGAAGCTGTTTCTGAGGGGGAACAGCAAGCTGCAAAAAAGAAAAAAATGTGCAGAAAGAAGTGGACCAACAAGTGGCCAATAAGGAGCTGAAGAAGAAGTTGACACAGCAATCAACAAGCAGCAAATCATGGAGGAAAACGATAAGGATGTCAGGCCAAGGAGTAAGAAGAAGAATATCACTCCATCAACCAGATCAACCTCCAGACAGAGTCAAGAATAAAAAAGGACCTTCTTTTTTAAAAGAACAAGAATGACCAGGTACCACGTTCTAATTCTTTAAATCTGGTCGTAACCATATCTTGATAATCTGTCAAAGAACTCAAGTGATGATATATACGACAATGAATGATAATTTGTTGTCACTTGATTTTTTAAATGAGAAAGGAAGCCTGCATGCTTATTCCCATATTTTATGCTTCACTTTCTCATACAAAGCCTCAAGGTAACCAAGATTGATACTGTTAAGTAACCCCACACCTTAAAAGAGAAGACCATAAAGTAAGGGAGAACTTCCGGTACTACTCAAGAAAGCATTGATGGCAAAAGGGTTAAAATCCTTGGAGTAACCCAAACTGGGTATGCTGTAGAAAGTTTGCAACAAACTGTCCTTCCATAAGGAATTAAGCAGAACATCAACTCCAAAAAAAAAAAAATTTACCCTTATCTGCCTACAAACACTTGCACACACTATCACTGATTATTCTTCAAAAGGTCTTGAAGGAGGTGAAACTCTCTCTACAGCAACCATGGGCTGTAAAGATAGTCCAATCTTCTGAAGGAAAACCTAACTCAGAAGGACTCATACTTGTATGAGTATCTATACAAGACAAGTATTTTCCAGGTACATCTGAAGGGTTAATGATTTTAGGGGGAATCAATGATAAAATGACAAACTCTGATTATAGGATGCTGAACATCCGGTTGCTGGATACTAGGTCATGGGATAACAGGACGCTGTACACTCAGACACTAGATATCAAGCTAACTGGATACTAAGCTACTAGAAATCAGAACACTTGTCATTAAGTCAATAGAAAAGGAAGAAGATTTTAACAGAAAAAGATAAAGTTCTGACTAAAGGAAACGCTAGACACCAGAATATTGAATACTATGTCGCTGATAGCAGGATGTTGGATATCAGGATGCTAGATACCAGGCTGACTGGAAATTAGGTCGCTGGGTGGCAGGATGTTAGATACCAGGGGATGGAAACTAGATTGCTGAACACTAGGTCGCTGGACAACAGGACGCTAAATACCGAGTAGCTGGATACTAGATCGCTGAATACCAGGTCGCTGTGTATCAGGACGCTAGATTTCAATATTCTGGATACTAGGTTACTTGAAGTCGGAACTTATCATCAAAACTGGATAAAGAGATCTCTTGGATGTTACAAGATAGAGCAATTACTGAGAAAATATTTTTTGGTAACATGCGTACATTTAAAGGAGATCACATTTTCCAGAAGTAGACTACCTTTTCAAAACCCCTAAAAGCAACAACAGCCGCACGATCAGAAAAATCCAAGGGTGGAGATTCAGCCACTGACCACAGACGCAATCAAATCAAGAGAAACGACATAAAGCTGTGGAAACTGTCAACATCAGCATTGGAAACCAGCGGAGCAGTTAATGAGATCTTTAAAGATCCAAACTGCAACAGGGAGTATTTCTATCCCTATAAATACATGCACTCCTTATATATATCGATATCCTCTCTCTCTCTCTCATCCTTATGTTCATCATGGGACCTGATTGTTGGAAACCCTTCTCTTTATTCCTTCCAAAAGACACATTCTCTGCAAATAATCAACCAAGCACATCACAAAATGCATACAGTCACCTCTCATGCTTGACACTTGCTAAGCAAGTCTTCCTAAGAAGACTTGATCTTCTAGTACTCTCTCCTTACCTCTGCTTCGAAGGGGCTTAAGGGGATGCACCCAGGTTCTCCTCTTAAGCGGAAAGAGAGGGTTTAAAGGATCCTTCTCCAGTCACCCCCGAGCTTAAGCTCATTTTTTATGATGTCAAAAAGGGGGAAGAAACTGTGAAGGATCATGGAAGATCAAGAGTCTTCCATAGAGGAAAATAGAAGATTACAGCCCATCCACATGAAGATGTTGGAGGGGAAATGGATGATTCCTGCTTCCAAGGATTTGAGCAGATGATACAGTAGGAGGAGTTAGTGAGGTTATAGAGAATGAAAGGCAGCAACCTACTGTGTCATTCTCTCCATCTTCTCAGATCTCTTCCTCTGCTTCACTACTCTCTTCCGAAGAAGCCTCTTCACCTCACTTTTAATTCTCTCTCTCTTTAGACTAAGAGGAAAATCGATTGGGAGCAGGCCCTTGTACCCAAAAGCGGGAAGAGATAGAGAAGAAAGAAGCTCGCAAGAAGCTAATGAGGGAAAAGAAAGAAAAGAAAGAGCAAGAAGAATAGTAGAATGAATTTAGATAGGATGTTTATTGTAACTTTGCTTACTGCATTGTAATATAGATATGTTATCTTAATAAAATGTCTCATGTTCTTCAAAGCTCATTCCTTGTGCCCTTTCTTTTAGACTGATAGGTGATTTGTGTATGAAAGTAGTATGCCCGATTGTGTCATGCTTTAAATATGCTTTCTGTGCTTGAATGGTTATATTCTTTTGATCTTCTAAAAAGGTTTTTTCATCATCAAAAAGGGGGAAATTGTTGGATATATTTGTAGAATATTTTGATGAGACAAATCCTTAAAGTAACTCTAAAATGCATAACCAATCTTAGGATAAGGTTATTGCAATAGAGTTACTATAGAAGATTAAAAGAAAAAGAGAAAGTGTCAAATGGAAGAATACTAAAGAGAATTGTTATAAAGAATCGAATGAACTAATAAGGATACTATTGACTAACAGGAAACTACTGGAAAAGACCCCGCCAAAGAAGAATGATGCGGGACAGGAAGCTGCCTGAGAAGACCATGCCGAAAGCATACTGCAGGGAGCAGTATGCTACAGAAGCCTCAAGCCACCTGAAGGAGCAAGCCAGAGGAGGAAGCTCCAGAGTGAAGCTAGTGAAGGGAGCTGCAAAGCTGGCATGGAGGAAAAGTCAAAATTACTAGTAGATACAAAAAGTTACCGATAGAGAGAAGAAAGAGAGGAGCCAACCGGAAAAAAACACGTGAAAAGCGAAAAGCTGGCATGTGTCAGGAGTGCGGCGCAGAACTGATAGGAAATCTGTCTACCTTCAACGGGTAGATTTCACACCCTATAAAGAGGAGGACTGAAGACTGAGGCGTGTGTGAGAGAAGCACAGAGTGTGCAAGAGAGAAATGAAGTGAGCACATCAGAATATCCAAGCTCACGGAGAGAAGCGCAAAAATAAGAGAGAAGAGCTTAAAAGAGAGAAGCACAGAAAAGGGGGAAGTCTAGAGAAGAAGAGAGTGTTCACATAGAGCAGATGAAAAGAAGAAGAGCTCGAACACTCCACACCCCAAGAAGACGCACACCCAGTCTACCAGTCAGCAGCAAGCGTCAGCAGAATCAGTCTGCATACAATGGCCAAGCTTGCTGTACCCAGTTGAAGAAGAAGGAGATAAACCTCTCTAAAAGGTTGTCTCGGAGTACTTAGTGCGAGGAGTAATGTCCTGCTGAGTTTACCACTTTCTAGGAGAGAAAGTGAAGACTCTGGATGGGTAGTGTAGGATCCTGTGTGGGTCAAAGGAAAATAGGCAAGTATCTGTGTGAAGGCTTGCTACTTTACTTGTTCAGGGTGGGTTGTAGTAGATAGGTCTTTGTAAATCAGCCATCTTAACAGAGGTCCCTCCTGTGTGGAGGAAGAGAGGACGTAGAAGGATTACTCCACCTTCGAACCTCTATACATGCTTGTGTCTTTATCTGCTTACTGTCTTTCATCTACGCTCTCTAATAAACTGCATATCTTCTATTGGGCACAAAGATAGGCTTCCGCATTCACTCTGATTAGTAACCTCCCAAAAGGTTACTTATATTAGAAATAAGCCAATAGACTTAGAAGAAAAATCAGAAGATAAGGCAGGCTTATTCACCCCCCCCCCTCTAAGCCTACCTACAACAGTTCCAGGACCAACACTGTGCTTGATTGAACCTGCACTAGTACCATTAATATGCATGCATGTATACATATATATGAGTATGTATTAATATATCGAAGCTTCATATACTATGATCAATAATGATCATGAGGAGGAGGACTAACCCTGGGTGAAGTTGGTCTGGTAGACACAACCAGGGACAATGCCATTGCCTTGGAGGATCTGGATGCTATCGATGCCAGGTGTCGCTTTGGGAAGCACCTCGTGCGACTCTGTAACCACTGCCTTGAACAGCCTCGACGCTGATACCTTCACTTTGAATTCCTGGTAGATAGTCTTCACACCCATTTTTAGTATGTTTTGTTTGTTGGAAATGATTGAATGTTTTGGGAGAAGATTGTGCTGATGAGTTGTGGAGAATTGAGAAGGTGAAGAGGGGTTTTCATAGCCTCGTTTCGGGTACTAAATGGTCGTGATGTATAATGTATATCCTATATGCTTTTATTTTTTTGGAAATGCCACTAACATATTGAATCTAATTCTTTTTATGACTTTATGGGGAACGGGAAGGGAAAGAAAAGAAGGAATCAATGACTCAGTTTATGTGTTATGAGTAGCGCTCAAATGTTAGTCTCATTTGGCTGTCATCTCTACTAATTGAAGAAGTACATGATTATAAATCGTTGATCTGTTGACACACAATACGTTAAAATGCTCATCATTGACAATTTTTAACATGTGTGAGGATATTGATGTATAATGTTTTTATTAACTAATTATATAAAGAGTGAAATTAACAAGTGGTTGTCTATGGTTTGCACATATATATTATTAAATTTGAAGATTATTATTATTTATTGAGCTTCATCATTCTACATTTTTATTAAAAATATAGCTTTGTGGTTATAAATCTGGTTTAATAGAAAAATCTAATTAAAAACTAATCTATATCTACTTTAAAACTAATGATTTCATCAAGAATTTAAATGTAGATTTAGTACATACTGTAGATTAGCGGGTATGTAGATTAGCGGGATTAGATTAGCACAGACTGTGAAAAATCAAAATAGATGGTCAAATCATGTGTGAAATTTATTTTATTATATATTATATACATGGTATTGTTAAAAGATTTTATACATGGTTGATCTACATTGTCGAGTGCCTGTTATAGGTATGCATGATCACATTGGAATCTGGACTTTTTTTTTTATGTATCGCACTCATGCTCCATCATCATCATCATTCCTTAATTTCAACTTTAGTAACATAATATTTTAAAACTTGGAGATAGAAAATTACATATATGTTTACATCATTCATTTAAATTATAAAAGGTCAAATATATATTATATTCGATTGGAAAGCCTGACAAATATAAATTATTCCATTGATTTGCTGTCATATAATCTAGAATAATGCCTTGAATTTTTTTAACATTATTTGGTTTTTCCTTTTTCTAAGTTTTACTCTAAATTGATTGATAATTTTTAAGAAAGTTTGTTTTATTTATTTTGAGATTTAAATTAAAAACTCACGTGTTTTACTTTTAAGAGTTAAATAACTCTTTAACATACTTTTCCTATTTTTAGGAAGTGGTTCCCATCCTTTTGTTCTTGTTTTGATAGGGTTGGATGTGAGTTAGTTATTGGATAAGTGGTGCAAGGTCGTGGATTCACCTGAGTCTATAAATAGAATGAAGAGAGTACTGAAGCTCGGTGTGTAGGAGAGAGCATTGAAAATCACGAGTATAGCAGTCTGTTGGTGTCCCTTTTATTGTTTATATAGACAACTAAGTTGTGTCTGTTTTTTATAGAGTCATTGATCAAGTTGCATATTCTTGGCTATTTTTCCCTTAGATATAACTTGTTAGGTGATCAACTGAATCTTTTATTAGTTTATACGACATTAGTCATTTTGAGAAAAATTAGGACATATTGATTGTGTACAAAGAGAGTCTATCTCATAGATCTTTATGTTGTCTTTGTAACAAGAATATTGGTAATTAGAGTTTTCGCCCTACTGGCGTTCCACGAGTAGTTTTTATCCGTGTATAAATTTCTGAGTTATTGTTGTCTTACTTGTGTACTTATTTTATTCTGTTGCATGTAGTTCGAAATGTTGTCCATATTGTAGACAAGGTTACAAAATATGTTTATTGTTTGTTTGTGTTTTTCTTACACAGGTTTACAGACCCACACAAAATTTTCAGGACCAAATTTCACATAGTGTTTTGAATAAATAATTTTTGTAGTTTATCTAATTTGGATTTCTTACATTTTAATTATCTATTTATTTTTCATTTTAACCTTATTATTTGTGTATCGATGATATATATTAATATACACTCCTATTGGAATATCTATCATGGACAAACTAATATATATTAGGTCAAAATCATTTTTGATCCTTGATGTTGCCCTTATTTTGCCGTTATAATTAAAATGGCTCCGTACAATTTATTTTTATTCAAATCCGCCCTTTTTAAGAATTTCGTCCAATGAATGTGACGAAATCATTAACGTGTTTGTTATGATTTCCAACATTTCGGACTATTTTTTAATGGAATTAATGAATAGAAAATCACTAATAACTTGAGAGACTATTTTTCTGTGGACTGCAAATAGTGGATATCGATTTTAAAAATAAAAATAAATAAAATCTGAGATTTCCATATTTTTTAGGAAAAATGATAAAAGATATATAGGTTGCACCTTTTTTGTCGTTATTTTTCTTTTCAATTTACTTACAAAAATATTTTTTTAATGAGTAAGCCGTTCAGTGCACCTGGCGTTCGCATCCATGCACTCGGACCGGATGCAGGCTGGGCTAAGCTGGGCCAGGCCAATTTTTTCACGTGTTTTGGTCTTAATCTTCATGTTATATTAGTGATACCTTCATTTTATGTTAGTTATACCCTCATTTCCAAATTTCATACCCTTAATTCAAAATCGTTGACCTTTATATTATGTTAGTCATACCTTCATATTATGTTAGTAATACCCTCATTTACAAATTGCATACCTTCATGCTATGAAGTATAACTAACATCGCATAAAGGTACAACACATTGAACGAATTTTTAGTGGGTTTGAGCGCACCCACCAGGCGCGTCGGAGTGTGTTGGAGTGTGTGAAAACGCACGTGAGAGGCGCGTTGAGTTGGGCTGGGTCGGGCCGGCAGCCCGAATTGCCACATCTTACCATGAACACATTTTTCAAATCTAGATGTAGCTAAGGACCTTAGTGAACAAATTTGCAAGATTGTCATTCGAGCGTACTTTTTGTATAATTTCACAACTCTTTAGGAGTTCATGAACTGTGTTAAATTTTCATTTCAAATTTCCACTACACATTTATGCAACACAAGTTGCAAGTTCCTCATAAATGACTGAGAAAAATATAATATTTACTAATACCACATGACTCACAAATGTGTTTTATCATTATTTTTATCCATACACATTTCATGAGAGACATCATATTATTAATAAGTGGTTTGAAGAAGTGGTAATCAAATTTTGTTTAACACATTTTCTTGAAAATGTAATACCTCCACATAGAAAACTTAACCAGTGAATAATTCACCAAATTTATTGTAAAGTAAATAAGGTAACATAAAAACTTGTTCACCAATTTCTTTAGGCTACTACCGCAAGTGTACGGTGTAGATTGCAGAACACAGTAAGCAAGGTCGATCCCACAGAGACTATTATCTAGGAATAATCGATTACCCAAATTCAACCCCTAATTTTATCTAAGCTATCAGATATCAAAGAATTCAATTACTTATACTAAAACAAAAACAAATAAATACACGGAGACAAACAGATATAACTGAGACAAGTTCTAGAACATGTTTTCATCTAATTCTCATCATGATATCACTTGATCAATCCATTTCAATGATTAGCTATCCTATATGAGCAATCACGAATATCAAATTAAAAGCTCTCTCGAGTCAATTTAACCGGTTGATTATTATGCTACCAGGGTATCTCTACTCGATCTGATATAACACAACAACTCCCAAAAGCACCTAGGATTGAAAATCTCATCACATATGTCATTTATCTCTCGATCTCATGTTGCACATATGTCATGCGTTTACTCTTCCATAATTAAATCTCCTCTCTCGAATTTTGACTTAATTACTTAAACATGCTCAATTAGTGGCCACATAATCAAACAAGCAATCAAACCATAAACACATCAATAGGATAAAGAATCAAGAAATTGAATTGAAATCAAAGATTCATCAGATTCGAATCAGACTACTAACAAGACCTAGAAACCCATGGAAAACTAGCCAGACATGAATATCAACAAACTCATAGACAAGATTGAAAATATCATATCAAACTAAAATAATCCAACAATATAAGGGAAGATAAAGAAAAACTCTATATGAACGATGATCTCTTAATTCTTCGATCTTTGAAGTCTTCTCCTCCTCTCCGGATGCTCTCAGAATATATGTTTTCTCTCTATCAATGTTATTTCTACCTTAATGATTGTCCTCCTATTTGCCTCCTCCTTTTTGGGACGAATTTGGGTATATATAGCATCTTGGAGGTCTCCTAGATGATTTAGAAGTGTGAGATATGTCAAAAATCGAGTTTGGGATGGAATAGGAGTCTCTCGGGCATGACCGTGCCCCAGAACACGGTCTCCCGTGCGCCAGTGCTAGTGTTTCTGTGCAGTGGGACACGACCGTGTCCCAAGACACGGTCGTGTGCTGGTGCACAGTTCTGAATTTGACTTTGACGTCTTCATGAAAGTCGTAGGTCTTGAAGTTAGCTTTCAAATTTCACCTTAATAGCAGTCTTCTAGAGAAAGTTATGATCAAAATACTAGAGCCCTGTCACGACGAAGAACCGAACGCAAAACTTCCGTTTTTCCTTAATATTCTGCTTTCTTCGAGAATGAATTGGGAAAAGTTTTCAACACCAAAGTTGTAGATCTCTTCCTTAGCTTTCCAAAAAAATTAATATCTTCCAATTCGGACTTCTAGATCGTGAGATAGGTCATTTCTTCAACAACTGCGCATGTGTGCTGAAACTTGTGATTTTTGGACTAAAAACACAAAACCATCAAATGCAACTAATAAATCAAAAGTATCTAAATCACTATAGAAACGTACATAAACATGCTCAAATGAACACATAAACATACGTAAAAATATAGTAAAAATGACACTTATCGGGTAACATGAATTTAGAAGATATTGAAAAATATATTTAATGATAATTCAATATAATTTTATGGAGGAACACTAAACCTTTACTGGTAGATTTACCATTTCTATAATATCAAATATAGTTCATTTTGAAAGATAAATTGCAAGTGAGGAACTTCAGGTCCTATATATACTCAAAAACTTCTTTATATTTAAATGAGTTAATCTTGCCCATGTCAAGAGACATCGATTGGTTTACTTAGTCGATGAAACATATCCATGTAGAATCTTTCTAAAAACCTTCTTAATTCGAGTAGATTGATTAGTGTATGAAAATTCCTTCATGGAGTTGGTCAATCTGCAGGCCGAGACAATATTTGATCTTACCTAAAGTTTTTATTTCAAGTCGACTTTTAAATTCGAACTTGCTTCTTCAATTTCCTTATGTCTTCCAATAATATGTATACACAAAAATGATACAATATTCATCTATTGATTTCTTTATAATCATCACTCAAGAAAAACTCATCATTCTTTGAATATAATCCTCCTTCAAGAACAATTCACTTATTCGATTTGTATCGAATTCTACATGATGAATGTAGATCATCTAATGATCTTAATATTTGATATATATTACAATTCTCATTTTCCTCATTAAAAAATTGTAAAATCTATCATAAATTCTCACATAAATATTCGCAACTAAAGTTTGTGTAGATATATAGTAGCAATGTTTATCAAATGTGTTCTTCAATTCATTTTTATTGGCAGAGATAATAAGTAGTTGAACGTTATATGATTCATAATAGGAGAATATGTTTGATCAAACGCAATAACGGGTCTCTGCGGGAACCCTTGAACTACCAGTCTCACTTTGTAATTCATTATTCTCATTTCTTTTCCATACAAAAACTCATGAATATCCTACAGGGATATCTTCCTTTAGGGTATATATGATAAATTCATAAACTTTTATTTTGTTCAGCGAGTCTAGTTCGACCTCAATTGCATCTTTTCATCTTACCCAATTTGAGCGCTACTGGCACTCAGCCATTGATTTAATTGGGTTCTGGATCCAGATTATCTTTATAGAAGATAAGAGCAATTTTGGAGGCAAGTATGTTGTCGACAACAATAATATTTATATATTTTCTCTTATGCATCAATAATAATAGTTGCAACTTTGATATTTATATCAACCAGATCCTTATTATTTGCCAAAATATTTTGATATGGTCGTTCCACAATTCTAGTGTTTTAATTATTTTGTGCACGTGTATTGGTACTAGGATTTTTCATCTTCGGAACGAATCTCTTTTAAAGATACTTGGAGTGACTGAATATTTTTGTTAGACATTGTTTTCCGCGGAATTTTATCTTTTGTATTCATATGTCATTTACGCTTCAAGCATAGAGTTACATCAAATGTATTTGTATTTTTAGAAATTTCCACTCCTGGTGGTGCATTCAAAGTAGGTATATGTGATTGTGATACTCCTTTATGATCAGTAAATGCATCTGGCAGGTTATTTGCTAAATACTGCAAGTTAATTATTTTTTGAACCTCCAGTTCAGTTTGACTAGTGCGTGGATCTGAATACTATAGATTTTCCAAGTTCAATAAAATTTATTGGCATTTTTTTAATTATTCACTATTATCTCCCCCTAATGCCGATAAATATTTTTGATCAATAAATTTATACTATGTCATGGGCACGCACTAATTGTAAAAGGGGGAATAGTCAAGATATTGCAAATTTGCATGAGCCCAACATGATTCATTTAGACCATTTCGAGTGTGGACGTAAGGAATCGAATGCTCCACTTTAATTTCTAATGGCATACAATAGTTATCAAATCCTTTCGAAGCGAATTCAGCGAAATCATCCTTTCTAATGGGTTTAAATGGATAATCAGGGAATTGCGCCTGAATTTCAATAATTTTGGCAATAAATTTCCTGAAAGCATTATTTCGAGTGGATAAGAGACACATATGAGTCCACCCACCTAGTGGAGGCATCAATTAAGACCATTAAATATTGAAATGATGCTGATGTTGGATGTATTGGTACACATATATCTCCATGAATTCATTCATAAAAAATAGGAGATCCAATTTCAATTTAAGTAGTAGAAGGATTACTACAACTATTACTTCATCTTTAGAATAAATTCAATTTTGGATGGTCTATATCACAAGACATTATATAAAATTCAACAATCAGGTTGTGTCATGTCGGGAATGACTCAAATGCTCATGTTAAACTAAAAATTAAGATCATCAAAATTTTCACTCTAGAAGGTCGGATGTATAATACAATCCTAATGAGGAAGAATGAAGTTTTTCCTACAATAACTTGCTTCCAATGTTTTATGGACTCAATCACTAAGAGATATTCTACAATATTCATATAAGTGAAAGCCATTTAGTTTGTGGATATGATAATATATCATGATAATTAAATTGATATAAATATGGAGAAAAGTTCTTCAGGAGCCTAATATCTACAAACTATAATTGTAGCAATTCTTCATTTATTCTAAGTTCAACTTTGATATAAACGTCTTATATATCTTTAAGGACAATATAAATAGTATTACTCTCTACCTATTATAAGATACCCTTTTTTCTCCATATACTAAATAATTAAATTGACAATACTTAAAATAAGCATGCTAGCAAATTTTGAGGATATCATATAGCATGCATAATATTTCAAAAAATAAATCATATCAAATCAAACTGACAAACATCAAATTGAGTGATGTAAAATAAATTGCTCATTTTCTCAATGAATCAATAATATTCTCAATAATTTTGAGTTTAATATTCAAGATATTACCATTAGCAATATTCTAGTTCATATTTGCTTCAAGCAAATTAGTATAATGGGGTTTGAAAAAATTCAATCCTTTTACCTATGCGGAAAGAAAAATGAGAACCATGTATCTTTATTTCATTTAAATAAGAGAGTTTTCAATGTTAAAACTCCTGTGAAATAATTGTTGTAATCAAAGATGAGTTTAATTGATTCATTTTCTCAATGAATCAATAATATTCTCAATAATTTTGAGTTCAATATTCAAGGTATTACCATTAGCAATATTCAAGGTCATTTCATTTAATTGAATTAAGAATTTTTTAACAAGTTTAAAAATTTATAGATTAGAAATTAAGACATCATTGCATTTTAAACATATTAGTATCCAACATGTCTTCAAGTCTACATGTCTTCAAGTCGTTAAGCAAAGGAATTATGCAATATATGCAGTAGTAATACATATCTATATCTTCAAATACAAACAAATTCAATCTCATGAACAAGCGTAATCTTAACAATCAAAAACCATAAAATAAATCATATTACTTGAATTGGTTCAAAGAAAATACCTTACAGGAAAGACACGATTCTTTCTTAGGACATAACACATATACGACTAGAGTATCGTGCTGATAACGTGTTATAAAATATGCTGTCAATACATATTTTTGGATGAAACAATATATGATCAACAATATAAAAGTAACAGAAGATTGAGAATGTGAGATTTTTATTCATCCTTATTCCATCCTTTAGGTACAATATATATACATGTAATAATATGAATTCCAAAGGTCATGGAATATGAAAAGACTATTGTAATGTCCACATAAATATAGATTTCATCCTTATTTCACCTTTTATGTTATGTTAGTCATACCTTCATATTATGTTAATAATACCTTCATTTACAGATTTCATACATTCATGCTATGAGGTATAACTAACATAGCATAAAGGTACAAAACATTGAGCGAATTTTTGGTGGGTTTGAGCGCACCCACCAGGCGCGTCGGAGTGCGTTGGAGTGCGTGAAAACTAACGTGGAAGGCGCGTGGGACGGGTTGATCTGGGTGCACGGATCCTAGATTCATGCACCAAATGCACAAAAGTTTTGGTGTATTTTAATCCATTTATTATTTTAATTGTACTTATCATTATTATTCTTACAATTATGATGATAAAAATATATTCCCACCAATCACCATCAAGTACTGATATAGTTTACATTTCAAATAGAAATAAAATACATTTAATTTCTTTACTTTGAAATTAAAGCAATTTGGCCAGCAATTAACATCCTATTATACATTTATAGTCGTGGGCATAGTAATACACCCACCATTGTGTGTCCAATATCTAAGCACCTATTAATTCTAGTCATTACACATCATCGGTGAATGTATTAAAAATTGTATGGTGGATATTTAATTATTGGCAAATGTTGTTATGCACCAGGTGCACGGATCTGGATTGGTGCAATTGGGGCGACCCGACCCGGATCCGCACACCTGGATTTTTTTTTTTTTCACTTTAGGTTGTTACCTTTATGTTGTAAGGATGTGACCTTTAAGTTATATAAGTGTGACCTTTATATATTTATGATCTTTATGTTCAGTAACTTAGGAAAAAATGAAGATTTTAATGTTTTTTCGCTTCAGATTAAGACCTTTATGTTGTATTGTTGTAACATTTATGTACAATTCTTGTGACCTTTATGTACAAATACTATAATATTTATAATCCGTAACTTTGAAAAAAAAATTGAAATTTTCAAAATTTAGTGCATTTTAAGGATGAATATATGTGCAACTAATATTACATAAACGTAAATATGTACAAATTTTGCTAAAATTCTTCATTTTTTTCTAAGTTAGAGTATATAACGGTCATTACATTTATACATAAAGGTCTCACTTATATAATATAAAGGTCACATGCATATAACATAAAGGTAACAACTTGAAACGAAAAAATAAAATTCAAAAATAATAAAATAAATAAAAGTACACGGATCCAGATCAATCCAGACCCGATTCAAATTGTATGTACACCTGTTGCAACTCTTTATTATTTTCTACTCACAGGAATTGTTGAGTACTATCTTTGAGGAATGGATGCAGACACGTGAATGAATTACATGAAATTTGGATAAAGTTGAAGATGAGCATACCTACTCCCTATGCATAAATTAAATAATAAGTTGACCGTCAGTTATCAAAACCAAAAAAATAAAAGAAATCATGGCTCCAAGTTTCAATAAAAATTAAATGTAATTTGGTTTCCAAAGTTTGATTCTATCTATTTAAGATTAATTATCTGTTTGTGGAGTCCCAATATGATCATATTTGATAGTATAATACAATTTCATACGATACGTACTAAAATTTGAAGTCACTGATTAGAAATTTAATTTAATGATTAAAGAATGGGAGACCAGAAATTGACAGCTTTGACGCTCCATTCTATCATTGTTCCCTTATTCATTTAGCGCGTAATCATGTGTCTATTATATATTTTGTGTGAGATCGTGTTGGATTGGATCAGGTCAAGCAGAAAAAATTATGCAATATTTTTGAATCTCTTAGTTAATACTCTCATATATACAAGTTATAATACTTGGATATTATGTGATAAGCATTTTTGGACTTGGTCCAACTATAAGAAAAAATGCAATATTTTGATATGTATTAGGTAATACTTCTCTATATATGAAATACTAGCTATATATTTTCTGGGTTTATTGCGCGAAACCCCCTCGTGTTATAAAAAACATGCGTCGGTCCCCCTTATATGATAGAAATTGCATGATTTACACGTGTGTTTTCGAAAATTCGACACACGTTCCACTTTCGCTAACAGGTGTACACGCCGTTAATTTTCTCCACAGGAATTCCCGTTAGGCCCCTGATATACTCTAGTGGGAATATTCCCCAGAATTCGATCGGGTCTGAGAGAGAGAGAGAGAGATAGTGTGGGAGGGAGAAACTTAGGAAAATCAATCGAAAAATCCGTCCGGTCTCCGACCAAACTTCGCCGTGCCTTCCCCTGATATTTGTTTTCTTTTCTACTTAACTTACTTTCCTGTGAGTGGAGTGTGTGAGTGTGGGTTTTCTGGCCGTTCCTAAATTGCTCTTCGTCGCGATTTCATCGAACAGGTAGGTCTGAGTTCTTGGTTTACGATTTTTTTCTCTGGTCTCTTGTGATTTTACTGTTATTGTTTGACGATTGAAAGAAAAATGTCGTTTTGATTTAGGGTTAGGGTTTATCGGGTACATTTCCCTTTCGACATTTTAAGATTTTTCAAACTTTTCTTGTTTTTTCGTTTAATGCTGCTTTTTTATGGTTTAGGGTTTCGATTTTCTACAATTTAGAGTGACCTGCAATTTATTTTAGGGTTAGGGTTTCATAAATGTAGGAATTAGGGATTTAGGGTTTCGGTTTAAATTAGGGTTTTAATTTAGGGTTAGGGTTTCAATTAGGGAAATTGGGGAATTAGGGTAAGTAACCTGCAATTTAGGTATAGTGTTTCAATTTAGGGTTTCGGTTTAAATTAGGGTTTCAATTTAGGGTTAGGGTTTCAATTAGGGGGATTGGGGAATTAGGGTAAGTAACCTAGGGGTTTAGGTATAGTGTTTCAATTTAGGGTTTCAATTTAGGGTTAGGGTTTCAATTAGGGAAATTGGGGAATTAGGGTATGTAACCTGCAATTTAGGTATAGTTTTTCAATTAGGGTTTCGGTTTAAATTAGGGTTTCAATTTAGGGTTAGGGTTTCAATTAGGGTTTAGGGGAATTAGGGTATGTAACCTGCAATTGTGGTATAGTTTTTCAATTAGGGTTTCGGTTTAAATTAGGGTTTCAATTTAGGGTTAGGGTTTCAATTAGGGAAATTGGGGAATTAGGGTATGTAACCTGCAATGTATGTTAATTATGCATGTTGATTCTGAAATGTATGTTAATTATGCATGTTGATGATGAAATGTATGTTAATTTTGCATGTTGATGATGAAATGTATGTTAATTATGCATGTTAATTATGTATGTTAATTCTGAAATGTGAATAGTGTAATTAAATGTCAATGGTTTCTTGTGTTTTCAGATTATGGCTGATGATGAGTATTTAATAATTGATGCTTGGGTGGGGGGCAGTTTTAGGAATCTGGGGAAGCTTAGTTATGTAGATGGGTTAAGGGTGAGGGTACCACCTGTGAATGTGGATACCTTCTTCTTCCATGATCTACTTGATATTTATAGTAATTATTGTAAGGGTAAGAGTACAAATGTAGAAATTTATTCATGTTCACCTGGGGTAGACATTGATAGGGGTTTAAAAGTAATCAGAGATGATCACACCCTTATGTCACTCTTCAAAGAGTACAAGGGCAGGGATGTGATCCCCTTTTATTTTGAGGACCTTCCAGGTCCTCTTCAGGCCATTGACAGTGAGGGAAACATGATCAAATCCCAAGACTCAGTCCCTTCAATATGCTATGGGACTGATGAGGGTGTTGGTCATGAGGGTGGGACTGAGGGTGAGTCATGAGGGTGGGTCATGAGGGTGGTTTCTGAAGCTGCTGCTGGATGACATTGGACCAGCTGAGGAGAAGAATTGGACTTTTGTCAGTGACAGACAAAAGGGCTTGCTAGAAGCAGTTTCTGAATTGGCACCCTCTTCTGAGCACAGGTAATCTAGTTCATGGTCTTTGAATCTCATGTTAAACTGTTTTTGTAAAACATGCTGTTGATAGCTGATTTTATGTTAAACTGTTTTTTTTTTTTTGTTTTTGTTGGATGAATGTCTCTAGGTTTTGTCTAAAGCACATGTACAACAACTTTAAGGGGAAATTTAGGGGTCTAGAGATTAAAAAACTCTTCTGGAAAGCTGCATCATCTTATAGTGTTAGAGGGCATAAAAAAGTCATGAGTGAAATTCAAAGAATCAGTCAAAAACAGGGTGATGAAACAAATGCATATGAGTGGTTAAATGGGGTTGACAGTAGGCATTGGGCTAGATGTTATTTTTCCCCACATTCAAAGTGTGATGTCATTGTGAATAATCTATCTGAATCCTTCAACTCTTTCATCCTACCATCTAGGGATCTTCCAATCATTGACATGTTTGAGTGGATAAGGCTTAGATGTATGACTAGGATTCAAGTGAAGAGGGCAGGGATGTTGGGATATGGGGAGAGTGTCTGCCCAAACATTGTGAAAAAAATTGAAAATCAAAGGAAACTGAGTAGGAACTGTTTTCCTAGTTGGTCTGGGGAAGAAAGATATGAGGTTATGCATTTCTTAGAAAACCACATTGTAGATTTGAGTCAAAAACACTGCACTTGTGGTTTCTTTCAAATGTGTGGGTACCCCTGTTGTCATGCAATAGCTTGCATAGGTTTCCATAGGCTGAACATTGAGGATTATGTACATCCATTCTTCAAAAAAGAAGCTTATCTGAGGGTCTATAGCTATAGCATCAATCCTGTCCCCGGCATGCATGACTTTGAGGAGAGTAATCTAGGCCCCATTTCCCCCCCTGATGTGAGAATCAAGAGAGGCAGACCAAAGAAGAAAAGAAGGCCTGATGGGAATGATGCATCACAACCTGTCAAGGCATCAAGAAAGGGGCTAACTCACACTTGCTCCCTTTGCAAGCAATTGGGGCACAACAAAAGATGTTGTCCCAACAGACCTTCCAAGGCTGATGCTACAACCTCTGCACCTCCCACAGAAGATGAGGTATGATCCATTCTTGCATCCCTTGCAAAATGATATCAAAGTTTTCCTAGTTTAATTTCATTTTCTACATGCTAGCAGCAAACTGAAATGGATCCACAGACTGAAAAGGATCCAGATGCTGTCTTTGATCATGATTTTCAAGAGTTTTTTGGATGGGCTAGGGATCAAGATCAGGTAAACACTGCCCTAACTCCTATTTTCTGTTGATGATAATTAATCTGATGCTCAAAGTTCTAATTAATTGGCAACAGCCACCTGTTAACCTTTCTCAGCAGCAGTCCACACAAGCCTCAACTATTGAGAATCCTACACAACACTCCACTGCAGAAGATGAGGTAACATAACAACCTTAGATTTCTGTCTTCATGTATCCATACCCTACTGTATGTAAAATTAATTAAAAGCAGCCATTTCTTCTTATTATGACAGGGGCAGAGGGCTAGAGCTCCTTCAGTGAAGACCTCTAGGAAGCAGAAGGTTCCCCAAAGAAGAAAAATACAATGAAGCAAGCTATTTTGGTACATTTTGGTAAATATTGTGAAGGGGTGGTAACATGAATGTTATTTTGGATATTTCTGTGTAGCCAACTGTTTTTGTGATGCTTGGGTGAATATTTGGTTAGTTTTTGGTTAGTTTTTGGGTGCATATGGGGTATATTTTGCACATATTTCTGAAATAGTTGGGTATATTTTGGTATTAAAACTGCAGCCTATCAATATTGTCTTTTTTGATGCAATCAAGGCTGTTTTTCAGTATTTTGTACATGTTGGGATAGAAATTTTCAGAACTTTGATACATGTATTGGATGATGTTGGTTGTTGTTGTTTTAAGAAATTTTCAGTATTTTGTTATTGTTGTTGGTTCAAGTTAAAATAGTAAAACAGGGAAGTAATACATGAAAAATTCTAGTTCATAGTTCATAGTTGGCTAATTAAGGAAAATAGCAACATATTGGTTACAATAATCGCAACTAAGTGAAAATAATAGTTGAACTACTACTTGAAAATTACAATAATAAGAAGCACCAAAACTATGAAAATAAATTGTTTGATAGTTGCTTGGGATTTGTCGAGCTTTTCAATCTTCATTGACAGATCGTCATACTTGGAGATCATTTCTGAATTGTCATTATTCATCGGAGAGTCCACTTCATCCAAATCCGGCATTTGCATTTCTGCCAAATAATTTTTCCTTCCAATCGATGTGGGTTCAAGCCAAGCAAAAAAACCACATTGAGATAATCGGCACGTGCAAAACAATTTGCCAACTGTAGCTTTGGATGGGCCCACTACTTTAATTTCAGCAATTCTACGACAATAACACTTTTTGTAGGTGTATCGTAAATCTAAAGTTTCTTCATTTTTTGATATCGATGGCCTATACGTGGAAGACATGTATCCTAAAAAATTGTACATTACAACATTTTTTAGTACAAAATATGTTAAATTCAGAATTGGAAATAAAAAAAAAATATTATAGAACACTTACCAGATTGTTGTGAGAGTAGTGAGATGAGAGGGTTTTCATGCCACTGGAAGTGTGGATAGTGCACACACATATATAAACAAAAGGCAAGGGCAAATTAGTACTTTCACCTGCAAATAACGGTCAGAAATCAAAAAAAATCGCACTTCCAGCGCGTGAAGAACAAACCCGTGAAGTTTAACAGAAATGGGGATTTCGGGTCGAATTTATAAAAACACGAGGGGGTTTCGCGCAATTTCTATCATATAAGGGGGAGCGACGCAAATTTCGTATAACACGAAGGGGTATCGTGCATTTAACCCTATATTTTCTTATATATGTCCAACTAGATCCGACTTATCACATATATGAAATAGGATTCGTGAGACGATGTTATACAAGACTCATCCTATTTTGTGCAGTTTATGACATGTAATATTCTTTCAATGTGTTGTACCTTCAATTGGTCCAACACAACATCTTATCCAATCCATAGGACACGTACATGTGAAATGAATCAAGACACAAGCAAAGTAGACTTGAAGTAGTCGTCGAATATAACCAAACTAATCACAATTAAGGCTTCATTTGAATAGAGCGATTTGAAATGAGTGGATTTCAAATCCTCTCAAGTTGGAGTGGATTTCAAATCCACCAAAATGACTCCAAAATTAGTTCAAAAACCATGGATTTCAAATTCATATGCATCCAAACATTATCGGTAAATTAGCTACCATGAATTTCAAATATCTTCTCAAATCCTACTCTCCAAATGAACCCTAACATAATTAACACGTTGACTGATCAAAATCAAGATGGACCAAAAAGTGTTGTAGTCGTTAGATCAGGAAGATATATGTTCTCTAGTCGATCATGGACTGATCAAAAGTAGGAAGACAAAGGAAATTAACTTTGATCAAACAATAACCTCCCTTAATCAACTGCAAATCAAGAAGACGAGACAATGGATGACTACTTAAGTTCAATGAGTCTTAAATTATGGAAATAAAGTTTTTTGTCACAAATCAATGGTGGATTGGCTCAATTCATTGATTCATAACATGAGCTCCAATTTTGTGTGCACTCAATAACCTTCTAAATTTAATTATACATCAGTATGTAATCTCGACGAAAATTATAAATAAAGTTTCATTAACACGGAAATAAGGTTCAACATCAATTGTCTTGAAGCTAGCATTTGATTTTGTTTAATGGTCTGATTTGGTTGATAATAATGATATATCATCGAGCACAACTGCAGATCTCCTCATTCACTTTACTCGATATCTTATTCATTATGAAATACGTACTATCTCCTCCAATCCCAATTAAGTGTCGTTTTAGAATTCATATCTTATTAGATTTATTTGCTAGACTTTTTATGCACATTATTTCCAAATTATCCTTCATAAATTTCTTTAATTGGTCTAAGGGTATAATAATATTCACCCCATTTTATATACAAGTTAATTGGAATTCAAACAAGTAACTTTACTCGTGTGAATGTATGGCTGAAACCATGGAGAAGAAGAGCTGAAGTTGATTCACATAAAATCATAAGTGTTTTTTCAAAAGAGAAAAGACAACGCTTTTCTGAGCGTTGTCTAAAGTGGAAAAAAGCGTTGTGGAAGAGTATCGCATTTAAAAGAAACTTGAACAGTGAAAGCGCACTTTCACTTATAAAGGCACGTTTTTCAGTTTGAGGCAAAGTTGTTTCTCTCTCTCAGAGCAAAGTCGTGACTTCACTTATAAAAGCGTGGCTTTGAGTTTTGATCTTTTGTTCAAATCTTGCGAGCGAATCATCGGCCGCCACGTGGACAGAGTGGTAGTTATTTCTGTTGGAGTTGCAGAGAAGAAGGAAAACAGAGCCTCGATCACTGATCTTCAAGCTTATCCACAGAACTCGTTGGATCTGATTCAAAGTGCGTTTTAAAGCTTATAAATAGAGCTGTATAGGGATAGTTTCAGATTAGATTGACATTCGTTTTAGAGAGAGTTATTCATCTGTAAAGTGAGCTTGAGAGTCAGTTTTTCTTGAGTGTTGAATCTGCATTTTGCAGATTGATTTGTAGTTGTTCTTGATTCGATTGAATAAAATACTCCCCACCCTTGTTTCCCGTGGATGTAGGCATTTCAAGCCGAACCACGTATATCGTTTGAGTGTTGTTTTCTTGAAGTTTTTACTTTGCAAGTTCAATTGGTGTGCTATTTCTTAAGTGTTGGAGTTTCTGGAGTGAATTCTCTAACAACTCGTATCTTTTTTAATGTGTAATATAACGTACACAAAGACAATCATATATATGAACATTAGTTATTACTGAAATGAAACTGTAATAAAGAAATAAAAAAAAAACATAAAAAGAGAGATGGTAAGTAATCAATCAAACCAAACACAATTGAGATAGAAAACCAACATATACATCGATCAACCATCGAAACAAGTGGTGTGATGGTTCCTTATTCAAATACACTCAAAGAAAAAACACACACGAGAGTTGAACAACTTCATGGCAAACAATATCTTTAATAGGGACACGTCACGATTAGGGTTTCATTCTTAGGTGCATGCAATAGGGTTAGCAAGTAGGTATTGCTCACAAGCCTTGTAGAAATAAGTGTTGTGCTCTTTACGTTCTTCAACTTCCTCATCAGTGAGGCCATGGCCATGGCTCTTTGAGTGATAATCAGTCTTCACCTTCACCACGCACCCGCCATCTCCACTCTCCTCGAACTTCAACTCGTAGCAGATCTTCGCGTGCTTGTGCCCCAGCGCATGCCCTTCAAACGTGGTCGCCTTGCACACAAGGTTCACCGGGTCAACCTCGTCCAGTCTGTGCTTGATGTAGCTCACCTCTGAACCTGCATGAATCATGGAAATTAGTGATCACGTGTCTAGACATATGTCTTAATAATATGTTTGTACTAACATGTAAACATCACATCCCTTTAAATATTGTGATTTGAAATTAACAATACAGTATCATACTAAACGTACCCTCGGGGAAGTTGGCCTGGTAGACACATCCATGGCCGATTTTACCGCCTTCAAGGATCTCGATGTTCTTGATTCCAGGAGTGACCTTCGGAAGGATTTCGTGGGAGTCCATCACCAAAGCCTTGAACAGTCTGGATGCTGATACCTTCAGTTTGAATTCCTGGTAAAAGCTCTTCACACCCATTTTCTTAGAACTCGGAATTAGAGGGATTTGAAGCTAAGAAAATTGTAATGAAAGCTAAAATAGGAAAGTTTTAGTTTGAGATGTGGAGAATACACAAACTTCATAGGCTATTTATAGAAGGTTTTCAGGGAGTGAACGGTCATTTTGCATGGATGTTACAGCCCAAAGTTTCTATAATTAAGAAATATACATTGACTAAGAATAGTTGCTAACTTTTACGCAATTATTTATTTATTTCATGTGCACAGCTCATTTATAAAGGAGCCAGAAAAGGGAATCATACAATGAAGGATACGACAGGCTTGAAATATTATAATTAGGTTGGGTTGTTGTGTTTAGATCGATTGAAAGATTTAAAACGTTGTTAATTTCAATTTTCGTCTTGTATGTATGATCCTTTTTATTTTTGAACTATCAAAAATACGTTTTCCAATTTTGGTTCGGTATGTTTCTACTTTTTTCAATTTTGATCCTATATATTATAAATTTCGAATTTTAGTTAAATTTTCCCACTTTTGTCCTGTATGTTTAAAAATTTTCAGATTTTAGGTTTTTATATTTCAAATTTTTCAAATTTCAATTTAGGATGACTGTCGGAAATCTTATATGACATCTATAATTTTGATAATTCCAACTAAAATTGGACTGAAATTGGAAAAAATATCGTTCGAGAATCAGCTCAATTTCTGAATCCGGTGGCAACTCTGCATCGCACAGTATCTGATCCCAGTCCCGTCGTCCACCACCAGGCGGCGGTGGCGAGCAGCACGCTGCAGCGCCCTCCGGTGGGCAGAAATGCTTCAAGATCTCCAACCTGTGAAGAGAGTCCTAGCACTAAAGTCAGTTGTCCTCTGCAATCTTTTGAGTTGTATCTGTGAATTTGTTAATCTTTTTTTATAAAATTTGATTGAATTGTTGGTCAAGAAAAAAGGTGTTCTTAATTGCAGAGGCTGAAGAGAATGAGGGAGTGGCTGAAAGAGATGAGCCAGTGGTGGAATCAAGTTGTGAGCGAAGACGATGAAGAAGAAGAAGAAGAGCTTGAGTATTACTGCTGTGACAACAATGGCAAGGTCTCTTTTATGTTTCAGTTTTTGCTCTGAACTCATATTCAACTTACATGTCATATTGTATGTAGTTTGTTCTGGTAATTTCTTGGCTTATTAATGTTCTTTGATCTCTGGTTCCCAAGTTGGAATTTGTGGCTGTTAGGATTTTCAACCTAAAACCCTAAGAACTTGAAGATCCACCAACTAGACCAATCCAACCGATTGAAACAAGAATGTAGAAAACTCAAATCACACAACAACACAAAGGATTACGTGGTTCAGCTGTAAAGCTTACATCCACGGGGCAACAAAGGGAGGGATGCTTTATTGAAAGAATTAAGAACAATGTACAATCTGAAATCTGCAAAATAAACTTGCAGAAAACTCACTCAACTCACTAAATTTACAGATCTAGAACTCTCTCAAAACTGAATGTCAACTCGTGTGGTTGATAACACTATAAACTACTATTTATAAGCTACACGGCAAAGAAAAAATCATGTAAAACGGATCTATAACGAATCCTGGCAAGATCTTGGAAGATCGACTCTTTTGTACCCTGTTTTCTTGATTTTCTCTCCTCTGAAACTCAACCGCAATTAACCGTTTCTTGATCTTACTTGGCAGCGTGTGATTGGCTATCTCGTTTCAGCAACTTAAGCTTTCAAAATTAACCACGCTTTTGTAAGTGTATTGGCGTTTTTCTCCAAAGTCTTTAGATTTATGACGTGGCAAATTGCACGCACACCTCTTTAAGTGAAATGCACTTTTGTCCTTATACCTGAAACAAAGAAAACGTTAATGCTATACATTTAAGAAAAACATTTCTTCCACCTTTATTTCTTTCCAAACACTTAGTCGATTTTTCATAATCCATGCACAGCAAAGAAGCCATGCACACACTTGCAAGAATTCAGCGCACTATCAATTCTCCACCTTATGGCTTGAACTCTATGCAAGTCTACTTCAACCTTCATGTGCCATTAGTTCCAGCTTTGCCTCTAAGCCCTATTAATTTCATACACAGCTCAAACTTAGCTATAGGTAAAGCCTTAGTGAATGCATCTGCTGCATTCTCTTCAGTGGCTATCTTCTCCACTTGAACTTCTTCTTGCTCAATCATATCCCGGATGAAATACAACCTAACATCTATGTGTTTGGTCCTTTCATGATAACCAGGATGTTTGGTGAGGTGAATGGCACTATTGTTACCACAAAAGATAGTGATACAACCTTGACTAATTCCAAACTCATTCAGAATTCCCTTAAGCCATGTGGCTTCCTTTGCAGCCTCAGTCACTGCAATAAATTCAGACTCAGTTGTGGATAAGGCTACCACATGTTGATGTGTAGACTTCTAGCTTATTGCAGTCCCAAACAAGGTAAAGACAAAACCTGTCAAAGACTTCCTAGTATCAACATTTGCAACATAGTCTGAATCCACAAAGCCTTCTAAAGGAACTTTTAACTTCGATATTTGCCTGAAACTTAAACCTTTGTCTAATGAACCATTGAGATACTTCATCACACACTTCCAATGTGCAAGGCCTGGATTTGCCATGTACCTACTGATGGCACTCATGGCATAAGCAAGATCAGGACTGCAGCACACCATGGCATAAATCAAGCTTCCAACAGCATTTGCATATGGGATCCTCTTCATTCTGTCCAATTCATGTTGCTGCTTTGGCTTCTGCTCTTTGGAGAGCTTAATACTTTGACTCAAAGGAACACTAGAGCATCTTGCTTGATTCATTTGGTACTTGATCAACACCTTTTTCAGATAATCACTTAAATCAAGGAACACCTCCCTTTTCTCTTCACTGAATTAACTTATGTCCATGCCAAGCATCCTCTTTGCTTTTCCCAAATCTTTCATGTCAAATTCTGATTTCAAAAGAGATTTCACTTCATGCAAACAAGAGTTAGATGCACTAGCAATAAGCATATCATCAACATACAAAAGAAGAAAGGTATGTGCATTATGTTCATGCTTAAAATAAACACAGTAATCATACTTGCTTCTAATGAATTTAGATTTAAGCATAAAGTGATCAAACCTCAAATACTATTGTCTTGGTGACTGTTTGAGACCATAGAGTGACTTCTTCAGCAGGCATGCTTTGTTTTCACTTCCATTGACATGAAGTCCTTCAAGAATTGCCATGTAAATCTGCTGCTTTAGTTCACCATGAAGGAATGCAGTGGTGACATCCATTTGGTGCAAAACCATCTTGAATTGAGCCACCATAGCTAGGAGTATTCTTATGGAACAATGCTTGACCACTGGTGAGAAGATTTCAACATAATCAATCCCCTCCTTCTGTGTGAATCCTTTTGCAACAAGCCTTGCTTTGAATCTGATTTTGTTCCCTTTTGTAGCTTCACTACAAGAAAACTGTCAAATTCCAACGGCACAAAATTCATTGGAATCTGCTGCTTTTCCGTTGGAATTAATTCCAACGGAATTTGCCCTGTTGGAAAAGTGGGCGTTGGAATTTCAAAATTCCAAGGGAAATTCTAACGGCAAAAGAATTCCAACGGTCATTCCAACGGTAATTTACCGTTGGAATTTTTTTCCCACACAAAAATTCCAACGCCTTTTCCTACGGTAATTCCAACGGTAATTTACAGTTGGAATGTGTCCAACGGTGTTTCCGACGGTATTTTACCGTTGGAATTTCTGTTGACATTTGAAATTCCAATGGCTCGTTTTCGTTGGAAATAATTCCAATGGCGTTTCCAACGATATTTTTCCATTGGAATTTTCTGTTGAGAATTGAAATTCCAATGGCTCATTTCCGTTGGAAATTATTCCAACGGTGTATCCAACGGTAGTTTTCCATTGGAATTTTCTGTTGAGATTTGAAATTCCAATTGTTTGTTTCCATTGGAAAAAATTCCAACGGCGTTTCCAATTTTAGAATTCCAATGACATATTGTTGTTGGAATATTTTCCAACGGTAATTTTAACATTGAAATTTGTCGTTGGAATTTTGTAGAGCTATTTTTCATACATATAGAAAGAAATCTTATAATGGTAATACAAATAATGTAAACATTGAACAAAATACAAGCTAAGTCTTAAACATTATCATCAACATCAAGAAGTCTTAAACATCATCAACACATCCAAAATGATGTCACCACATAAAATAAGTTTTAAACATGATCAATATCATCCTTCACCATACTCGTCACTAACAAAAGGAAAAAACTAAACTTCATAACATAAACATGTTCTAAACTTCATTACCCACAACTTCATCAACTTCATTCACACCTTCAGATAGTCTAGTAGCCTTCAACGACTTGTACTTGTTCTGCATATAATTTCAAATAGGTATGAAAATGAAGTTTTTTTTTAGCATAGAAAATCTATTAATAAATGTATACAAATGTATCATACAAATATCCACAAGTTAAAAAATCAGAGTATATAGATACTTACATAAACTCCCTCGGCTCTCGAATTTCGCCACTTGACAATTTCCTCATCATAATTGAGCCTTAAAACCTCAGGGATGGTAGCATCTCTACCTAACTCAATTCCCTAAATTATTCACACAATTTATATCTATTTAAATTAAATCTTCATCAAAAATAAAACTTAACTTAAAACCACTCAGAAAACAGTGCAGTGTTCTCACAAGGTATAACAGGAAGTAACAGCGGCCTAAAGATATACAATGTTCATGAGCTGCAAACTTGTACCCTTTTTACATAGGATAAGGATGTTTTGTCTTTTGATAGTAATATTGTGAAGTAACTTAAACACCAAATGTACTAATGGTAGAATCCTCACAGAGCAGGTACGTCCAGCCAGTTAACTATATGATACTTAAGCAAGCAAAAACAGCAAACTTGTTTTTTTCTTTTCTCTTCAAACTTCCAGAGTATTAAAATCTCATAGCAGAAAATTGACTGAAGACCGAAAAACAAGAAGGAAACAAATATCTTAATATTTCAAGAAAGTGCATAAACAACCAATGCCATTGATCAGAGAATTAAATCCATCAAGGTAAGATGGAAGGAGGGCAGACTAGACAGAATTGTATGCTTGAAAATTGTTGTTTCACATTGCTGATTGATAGATTCCTGCTTTTCTAAAAAATAAAGGATAATGATTGAAGTATAATTCTATCTGCAACTAAAATACATAGGCGTGTTTTCTTTTTTCAGATGAATGTTTTCTTTTTTTCTCTGTATAATATTATCGAACCATTGAGTTCACATAGGGCACAACACGAGCGAAAACAATTCATTTCGAGAATAGATATATAGAAAAATCATTTCATTCGAAATTAGCAAGTCTCAGAATCGAATATTTCTAAGCTTAGACTCCAGTTAATCTCGTGCATCTCCAGATCACAAACAATTAATTTGAAAACGACATGGTAAGTAACAGTGTCGGATATTTCTAAACCTTACACTTTTCACTTAATCTCGTTCATCTCCACATCGCAAACAATTAATTCAAAATTAGCAAGTATCAGTGTCAAATATTTCAGTTAATCTCCTTAATCTCCACATCGCAAAAACAGTTCACAAACTTATCCAGCCCATTCAATTAATTAAACGCATAACATCAGACCGCCAAACCAACCCAATATCGAATGCATACCCAAATAAACATCAGAGAAAAATTGGCGCAAACGAATTATTCAAATAGTCCACATAGTAAACAGAAAACAAAATAGAAAGGCATAGGAAATTACCCTAACGCAGCTCTCGGTCATATTTACGGCGTCGGATGAATTTAGAAGCCTGGAATTCCGGCGAATCCGATCAGAATGTTAGAGATTTGACTTACAGAGATGATATTAGGATGCCTTAACCTGAACAAAAGAGCATGGAGTGTGTAAATTTCCTGTATGAAATGACGGAAGAAGAAGCATTTGCCGAGCAGTAGAGAATGTTTGCAGAGGCACGTGCTAGGATGAATGGTGGAGGAGTACACATTCCACTTACCGGCGACTGCTGAGAGAGGGGATGGCTGCGACGTGCTGCGACAATGGTGAGCGGAGCAGCGACGGCGAGGCAGGGGCAGGGGCGTCCGCCCCTGTCCTGAGAGAGAGGGGACGGCTGCGACAGTGGGCAGAGCGACGGAAGCGGCGCAGCGTCTGGAACAGGGGCGGGGTAGGGCGGCTGCTGAGAGAGAGTAGATGGCGGCGGGAGCCACTGAGAGAGAGTGATGGGGGCGGGTGAATGAGAGAAGAAAGAGATGGGGTTTTAATTTGGATTGAATTTGGGGATTTCTAATTTTAGAGACTTAGGAATTATTATTACTTTTTTACATATTTAGGTAATTTTTAGGCATTATTTTACAATATATGTAATATATAGTTATGTTTTATGTGACACTAATATGTATTTAGATATTACTTATGAATTTGAGTATTTCCATTTATGTACTTAAGTTTTTACATATTTATGCAGTACTTACGGTTGTGAGAAATATATAATTTACTTTCTTGCGAATTCATTAATGTAAAATATATAATTGTGTGTAACACTAAAATTCTTAGATATGTAAAATATCTAATTATACATATATGTTTTATGATTAAACTATAAATTATAGATAATATGTTATATTTTTAAGAAATATATAATTTATCTTTGTTAATAAATTGATATGTTAATATAAGAGTGTAAAATATATAATTGTAACACTAAACTTCTTTATGGTTATCTTTATTTTTCTTATACTAATTAGAGACTCATAATTCATACATTTTAATATTTTATGTAATTTCCTTATAAAATTATTATATATTTTGATACACCTCTCAAGCAATAAAATATTGAAGAATCATTTTTGTACTATTGAAAATATAAATGGGTAGATTAATAATAATAAACAACCAAATAGCATAATTAATTTAATTTTGTTGAGCTATGAAATTTGCACAAATAATTTTTGTTCGGTTCATGAGCGATTTTGAAAAGTAATTTCTATCCGGTCCATGAGCAAAACTGAGCAGAAGCATATTAATCGAGCTGCACTGGTTCAAGACGACCATACATAGTGAACAGGCCGTTATACAATCATAGCCGACCTAAAGGCACCGACCAGAGCTGCACAATCTCTACGAACCAAAGCACGATCTCTACGAACCAGAAATTCCAATAGTACATTGTTGTTGGAATTTCCGTTGGAACCATTGTTGGAAAAATTCCAACGACAAATTGTTGTTGGAATTTCCGTTGGAATAATTGATGGAACACATTCCAACGACACGCTATCGTTGGAATTTATGTTCGAATACTTGTTGGAAACATTCCAATAGCACACAGTCTAGTTGGAATTTTCATTGGAATAATTGATGAAAATATTCCAATGGCGTGCCGTTTGAATAGCCGTTGGAATAGTTGTTGGAAACATTCCAGCGGTACCGTGTCGTTGAAATTTCCGTTGGAATAGTAATTGGAAAATGTCCAACGGCAAGTTGTCGTTGAAATTTCTGTTGGAATAGTTGTTGGAAAAAGTCCAACGACAAGTTGTCGTTGGAATTTCCGTTGGAATAGTTGTTGGACGAATTCCAACGGCGAGTTGTAGTTGGAATTTCCGTTGGAATAGGTGTTGTAAAAATTCCAACGACACCCTGTCATTGGAATTTCCATTGGAATACTTGTTGGAAAATTCCAACGGCACAATTTCGTTGGAAGATCCGTCGGAATAATTGTTGGAAAAATTTCAATGGCGAGTTGTCGTTGGAATAGCGGTTGGAATATTTGTTGGAAAATATCCAACGGCAACCCGTCGTTGGAATATCCGTTGGAATACTTGTTGGAACAATTCCAACGGTACCTTGTAGTTAGAATTTCTGTTGGAAAACTTATTGGAAATTTCCAACGGCAAGTCGTCGTTGGAATTGTAATTCCAATGACATTTCCAACAGTTCATTCCAACGGTTTCCACTTGCCGTTGAAATTGCCGTTGGAAATTTCCAACGGTTAGACATGGCATTGGAAATGCCGTTGGAATTTTTCCATTGGAATTCGTCTGTTTTCTTGTAGTGCTTCCACCTTCTTTCTGAAAATCCACTTGCAACCTACAAGCTTCTTCTTTGCAGGCTTATCAACTATCTGCCATGTCTTATTTTTGTCAAGAGAGCAGAGTTCTTCTTGAATTGCAATCATCCAATGCTCCTTTTCTGAACATGAAATGGCTTCTTTGTATGATCCAGGTTCAGAGCCCTCCACTTCCTGAGCTGCAAGCAAAGCAAAAGAAACATTATCAGCATAACCAAGTCTAGAAGGTGGTTTTATAGCTCTCCTGGACCTGTCTCTAACTAATTGATAGTTAGCCAATTGATTTTGAACTCCTTCAGCTTCATCTTCTTCTTTTGCAGAACTTGAGTCTTCCTCCACTAGTTGATTTATGGTGAAAGACTCCACCTCAAACTGAGCTTCCTTTTCTCTTCCAGATGATTCATCAATGCTAGACTCATCCTTCTTCATTGGCATCTTAGTTTCATCAAATACCACATCTTTGCACACTAGACATCTTTGATGATCCTTTTCAAAACACCACAGTCTATAGCCTTTGATCCCTTCAGGATAGCCTAAGAACACACACTTTAAGGCTCTTGGTTCTAATTTATCTTGATTTATGTGAGCATAAGCAAGACAGCCAAACACCTTAAGCCCACCGTAATTGGCAGGAACACCACTCCACCTTTCCTCAGGAGTTTTGAACTCAATTGTTGAAGATGGACTTCTATTGATCAAGAAGACTGCAGTGGCTACTGCTTCACCCCAAAAACTCTTTGCCAAACCTGAGCTTATCAACGTGTACCTCACTTTGTTTAGAATGGTTTGGTTCATCCTCTCAGCAACTCCATTCGCTGAGGAGTTCCAGGAACTAACTTGTGCCTTACAATGTCTTTCTCTCTGCAGAATGCATTGAACTCTTCTGAGGTGAATCCAAGCCCATTGTCTGTTCTTAGATACTTTACCTTCCTGCCTGAGATGTTCTCCACCTCAATTAGTCATTCCTTGAAGGTTTTGAAGGCTTCATCCTTGGTTTTGAGAATGTATACCCAAACCTTCCTATTGTGATCATCAATCAAAGAGAGAAAGTATCTTCCACCATTCTTAGTCTGTGTTCTTACTGGCCCCCAAAGATCAGAATGAATGTACTCCAAGGGCTCTTTAGATACATGAATACCTGATTTGAATGGTAGCCTCTTGTTCTTTCCCAAAACACTGCAATCACACATCTCCAGCTTAGTGATCTTCTCTTCCAAAAACCTTTTGCTTGGCCAGTTCCTGCAGACCTTTTTCACTCATGTGCCCAAGTCTCTTGTGCCATAAGCTGGTCCTATCCTTCTCTTGAGGTGAATTAACTGATCCTTGATAGACCTCTCCAACCAGAAAGTATAGTTCATTTCTCTTTAGCCCTTGCATTACCACTTTGTCAGATTTGGAAACTGAAAGGACTCCTCCTTCTGAGTGAAACTTATAGCCTTGAGTATCTAACATGCCCAAAGAGACCAAGTTCCTCTTCAAATCTGGAACAAACCTTACTTGAGATAAGATTCTAACCACACCATCATGCATTCTCAGAGCAACTGAACCAATTCCCTTGACCTTGCAGCTTTGATCATTACCAAGCATCACTATGCCAGATTCTTCTAAAGCAAGTTCTTGAAAGCAATCTTTGATGGGAGTCATATGAAATGAACACCCTGAGTCTAAGATCCATTCTAAACTTACCTCAGTGGCTGTGATAGCCAAGACTTCAGCTGACTCATAACCTTGATTGGAAGCAGCTGCATCACTTGTTTGGTTAGCTTGATTATGAGGAGCTTGACCCTTGCTTTTAAGGAATTACTTGTACTTGATCTAATCCTTTTTATGGTGGCCAGGCTTGTGACAATAGAAACACCTATTCTCTTCCTTGTCAGTGGTGGAAATTTGGCTTTGATTTTGTTTTTTCCTTGGTTCTGAGCAGGCCCCTTTTTCTGAAACTTCTTCTTATTGTTCCCTTGCTTGATGGCTAGACCTTCAGCTACATTCTTGGTCTTTATCTCTGAATTCTTGGACAGGTCTTTAGTCTTCAAAGCCACTACTACTTCTTCAAGGGTGATTGAGTGTTGCCTGCCATAGAGGATTGAGTCTATGAAATGTTCATAACTTTTTGGCAATGCACCCAATAGCATGAGGGCTTTGTCTTCCTCCATGAGATCAACTTCAATGTCTGCAAGATCATCCAATACTTTGCTGAATTCCTCCAGTTGATCAAGTATTGGCTTATCCTCTAACATCTTGAAAGCATAAAGCCTCTTCTTCATGTATAGCCGATGGCTATTGTTTTCACCATATACAAACTCTCCAATTTCTTCCAAACTGCAAGAGCTATGTCCCCTTTTGCCACTTCCCTGAGAACCTTGTCTCCTAGGCTGAGAATGAGAGCACTGTGAGCTCTTACTTGGATCTGCAGCTTTTCTTGAGTAGACATAGTTTCAGGAAACGCACTTGGATCCTGCAGAGCCAAGACAAATCCTTGTTGCACCAGAAGAGCCCTCATCTTCACTCTCCACAAGCCAAAATCTCACTTGCCATTGAATTTCTCTACATCAAATCTCGCAGTGGCCATCTTCACCGAGCAATCTTCCCAAAGACGACGCCACAAACTATTAGGATTTTCAACCTAAAACCCTAAGAACTTGAAGATCCACCAACTAGACCAATCCAACCGATTGAAACAAGAATGTAGAAAACTCAAATCACACAACAACACAAAGGATTACATGGTTCAGCTGTAAAGCTTACATCCACGGGGCAACAAAGGGAGGGATGCTTTATTGAAAGAATTAAGAACAATGTACAATCTGAAATCTGCAAAACAAACTTGCAGAAAACTCACTCAACTCACTAACTTTACAGATCTAGAACTCTCTCAAAACTGAATGTCAAATCGTGTGGTTGATAACACTGTAAACTACTATTTATAAGATACACGGCAAAAAAAAATCATCTAAAACGGATCTATAACGAATCCTGGCAAGATCTTGGAAGATCGACTCTTTTGCACCCTGTTTTCTTGATTTTCTCTCTCCTCTGAAACTCAACCGCAATTAACCGTTTCTTGATCTTACTTGGCAGCGTGTGATTGGCTATCTTGAATCAGCAACTTAAGCTTTCAAAATTAACCACGCTTCTGTAAGTGTATTGGCGTTTTTCTCCAAAGCCTTTAGATTTATGGCGTGGCAAATCGCACGCACACCTCTTTAAGTGAAATGCGCTTTTGTCCTTATACCTGAAACAAAGAAAACGTTAGTGCTATACACTTAAGAAAACGTTTCTTCCACCTTTATTTCTTTCCAAACACTTGGTCGATTTTTCATAATCCATGCACAGCGAAGAAGCCATGCACACACTTGCAAGAATTCAGCCATACACTATCAGTGGCAATTTATGTAAATGTTTCGCCTTAAAGTGATTTCGATATCTGTAGTCCACATTCACTCTATAGCTGTTAGCCTGAATACCTTGCAATGGATGGCTTACATGAACACACAATGCTGCATCGTTTGATTGATGAATTTGATTTAGAACTCCGAAAATATGACAAGCCATAATCTAACTCATTTGGACAATTCATGAAACACAGTATAGTAGCTCAAGTATTAGCTACTATAGTTCTTAAGACAATCCACTGATGAGCTTTGTCCAAATGTTAACCTGACATGTTGTTTACCATGTTTAATGTATTATGAAGTTGGAGTTGGCATTCATGTTTATTGCAGGAAGAATCCGAAAAGGTAGAGGAGATTCCATCACAGGAAGCAGTGTGGGTAGAGAAGAAGGGAGATTGTTTAGTCCTCCATTTCAAGTGCCCTTGTGGAAATGGCTATCAGATCCTGCTTTCTGGCAAGAACTGCTACTACAAACTCACTAATCTCTGAATCTTTACTCGAAGATTTTCAGGCGAGATATGCTTTGGGCATCAACTATTGTTTTGCAGCTGATCTCTGACCAGATACACAGGTAAGGATCCTGGTAGAGGAACTTGTATAGTGTAAGCTAGATTTTGTTTATAGTCCGTGTCTCGAATGCTCGTCTTTCTGCTTTCTCAGCAAGCTTGGATGATGTATAGTGATCAGCAGAGTTTTGGTGTTACTGACTATTAATGATGGTGCATATTTAGGTTTTTTCTATGAGAATTGTGAAGTGATATACATCTATTTTTACACATCCAAAAGTTTCTGTGATTTTGATATTGTATATGGATAATAAATAGTGTCCTAGATCTAATGAACCTTATATAACATCTATGGATCTTCCCATTTATGGCAAGCTCAACATAACTCTCTTTTGATCCGTTTTAATGGCACTGTATTTATATTTATATAGGGTATTCAATGAAGACTCACTAAACATTATTATAGTCCATAGTTAAGTTGTACTTGATATATAAAAAATGGATTAGTGGATAATTGGGCACACACATTGATGGTTGAATTGATGTGGGGTATGTGATTTGTGGGATCAAAACTGCAATTTCCTCATAGCTAGCTAGTTTCATTAATACTTTATGCGTCCAAATATGAATTTCTTGCACAATTTTGAGAAATTATTAAAGCCTATCCTTATAATTCAATACTTACTCAATATTAGTATATATTAAGGCATTATCAAAAAAGAAAAAGAAAAAGACTAAACAGACGAAACTATTCATAGTAATACATAATATATATGATTCCAATATTTATTAAGCATGGGAGACAACTCCTTTATTCAAATACATAGAAGAGTGGAAAGAGTTGGTGTGTTTTTGTTGTTGTTGAAAGGGATTAGGTTAAATTTTAGGCGCATGCAATGGGGTGAGCAATGAGGTAATCCTCACAGGCCTTATAGAGCGCAGCAGACTGCTCTTTGTGAGCTTTGATCTCATCATCGCTCACTTCGTGATCCTTGGTGTGAAACTCTGTCTTCACCTTCACGACGCACCCTCCGTCTGCAGTCGCCTCGAACTTCATCTCGTAGCAGATCTTTGCGTGCTTCCCTCCGAGTGCATCCCCTTCGAAGGTGGTGGCTTTGCAGACCAAGTTCACGGGATCAACCTCGTCTATCCTGTGCTTGATTGAACCTGCACTAGTACCATTAATATGCATGCATGTATACATATATATGAGTATGTATTAATATGATCAATAATGATCAGGAGGAGGCCAGACTAACCCTGGGTGAAGTTGGTCTGGTAGACACAACCAGGGACAATGCCATTGCCTTGGAGGATCTGGATGCTGTTGATGCCAGGTGTCGCTTTGGGAAGCACCTCGTGCGACTCTGTAACCACTGCCTTGAACAGCCTCGACGCTGATACCTTCACTTTGAATTCCTGGTAGAAACTCTTCACACCCATTTTTACTATGTTTTGTTTTGCTGGAAAAGATTGAATGTTTTGGGAGAAGATTGTGCTGATGAGTTGTGGAGAATTGAGAAGGTGTAGAGGGGTTTTTATAGCCTCGTTTCGGGGACTAAATGGTGGTGATGGATAATGTATATCCTATAAGCTTTTATTTTTCTGGATGTCACTAACATATTTCACGAATAATATTGGGTGTAATGCACTAATGCTTGGTGAAAATAGTTGCTGATTTTTGGGGAAAAAAGAAACACTGATTTTTTTAGGTACCTTTATCATTTTCTGTACTTTAATTTAGCAAATAAGTGTTGGATAATTGTATCATTTTTATTTTATTCCTACCAATTTAATGAATTTTATTTTTCTCAAATTGGTTGTAGACAGTGACGGACCCAGGATTTTAGTCCAGGGGGGCCCAAGTCAACTAGTTAAAAAAAAATTCTTGAATAACACTGAATAAAAGTTTAAATTTATTACAATTTAGACATAATTAATATTACTTTATAAAATTATAATAGCATCCAAACTAGTAACTTAATAGCGTTTTCATTTTTGGTGCTGTCTAAAGGTGTTATCTGATCCTGATCCAATTATTTTTCAATTTATCAATTTTGGTCCTGCAATTGAGAAACGTGTCGAACTACAGTCCTTTTTTTAGCTAGAATCCCAATTTTCCGACCACTTTTTAACGAGTGTCACACAATTGCCCCATAATTTCGTGACTGGAAAATTGTGATTACGACGAAAAAAGATTAAAAGTGGACATATTTCTCAATTGCTAAATTGAAATTGATAATCGAATAATAACAAGATGAAAATTAATCACACAACATCTATTTTGATAGGACCAAAAATAAAAATAGTTTTTTTTATAAAAATAGTTGAAATTACGAAAATACCCTTTTTTTTTTCAAAATTTCAGGGGGGCCCAGTGCCCCCCTTGGCCCTTGAATGGGTCCGTTACAACTTGTAGACAACAGCTATTTAGGGTGTCATATTTACTAACTAATTCAGCAATCGTCTGTCAAAAAAAATATTATAAAAACTCATGTCTAAAAACAATTATATAAATTAAGTAATTCTTTTAATTGAAAATTTATTAATATAATTTTTTATTGTAAGAAAATATAGACGTACAGTATTATTCGAGGAATAGAGGAGGAGTACTTATTCAAAGAATGGAGGAGTATATTGTCGACATATATTATCTGTGACATAAAAGGTGGAATATTGAAAATTGGTAAAAATAATTTTTCATTCATTCATTATTTAGGAATATTAATCAATTTTCATGTTATGAAATTGAGATTCTAATTTTTAAATTTGGGTCAATTTATCATTTATGATAATTTGGTTTGAAATTTTGAGTTTAATCAAACATGGGTATGTGCGCTTTTGAAATATTTCATTCAATTCTCGCTCAAATAAAGTTTGAATTCAATAGATTGATTTAATTAGGGTTATACTTACACATGAGAAGATGAGTATTCTGACATATGATACATATATTTTGGTTTCAATTTTGAGGAATATCGATTTTGGGTGAGTTTAATGTAGTTACAGTAGATTCCATCGTTGAGTTAACAATTATAAAATGAAATTGTATATAAGTATTATTGGTATCTTAGGAACCAATTTTTTTTCAAACAATTAAAGCAATTGCATTAAAAACCAGATCAATCAAGAAACAAGTTTTTCATTAGAAAAATTCGTTGTATTCTAACTCAAATTAAGCTTGAGTCGAACTCAAATTGGTAGAATAGACTTGAGGCTATGCCATTATTTGAGAAAATGAGTGTTTTGATGTAAAAACATATGTTTTATTACATTCTAAATATGTTGATTGTATATATATATATATATATATATATATATATATATATATACACTAGTAGAACAACACGTGCGCTACACGTGAGATATTATAATTACATAATTTATTATTAAATACTTATTTTTCTAAAACATTACGTACTTGTTTTTTATAATATAAGAATTTTATTAACTAACATAATTTATTTAAAGTTCAATCAATTAAAAATTATCAATAAAATTATTTACTTACAATTTAGAAACATCTTATTTCTATTTTGTCATAATTAAAGGAAATTATTTCTATTTTATTTCTTAAGTAACTGATAGTATTTACAATTTAAATCATCTTCAAAACCAACATAATACTTTTTGGTTGAATGAAATTTATATCTTGATAGTTCAACATAAAAAATGAGAATTTGAATTATTTTAAAAAATTAAAATTCTAAATCTTAATTTCTATTTTCAAATATATACATGTTTTTTATTATTAATATGGTAATTCAAATGTTAATTTCAAAAAGTACAATACTTTAATCAAAATATTAAATTTATAGTATAATTTTTTTTTCATAAGCTTTTAATATATATATATATATATATGATTGAAAAGCTCTTTAAATATATATTAATATGAAACTAATTTTACTCTCAAATTTAAAATGTTATAGAAGAAAAATAATCAATTCATGTAAAAAAAATTCTAGAAGAGTTGTAAAAGTAAATGACTCTAGGAAAATAAATAAACATTAAATTACATTACTATTCTTAATAAAGAGTTTTATTTAATTAGGACTCTATTTCACATCAATTAAATTTAATCATGAGGGTTAAATTTGGCATTACAAAAAATGGATGAAACATTCATACTTATATAATGTTATATATTATATTATATTATATTACATTATATTATATATATATATATATATATAGATATAGATATAAATGTCCAAAATTGTAAATTAAGATAGAAAGTTAATCGAAATTATAATTCGAAATGAAAGGAATAAAGATAAAAAGATCTAGCTTATTTCACGTATAAAGGTACGTATGACAGAAAATTTGTACACAAATTAAAGTTTATTTTAATCAATATTTTTTGTTTTATCAATTATCAAATAAATTTAGTAACTTATCTAAATCTTTTGTGTTTTTTTTCCCACCATATCATTGTATGACTCATTAGTTGAATGTAATTTATACCTATACTTCACACAATTTCATATATTTCTAAGTGATTATTTAAATATACAAATGAACTATTTGTTAACAATTGGTTCCAAATATTTTATAAATTTTTTCAAACTCTTTCGCCTTTATCTAATAGTTTTACTAAATAGGAACATCTAAAGGCCTCTTAAGAACATCTTAAATAATTTTCAAGTATGTTTTAATTAAAAAAAATAAAAAAAAACATTTCAATTTTTTTTTACAAAAATGTCATTCAATTTTTCCATATTATTCATTTATTTTATTATTTTGCATAATTAATTAATGTACAATATGAACTCACCATCTTAAATTTTTTATTTTTATGGTTCTCAGTTTTTGTTCATGTTCATATTTATTATAAATTACTTTATTTATAGTATAAATCATGTTTTATCTATTTTTCATAATGTCGATTTTAACCCTTTAACATGATAAAATTAAATTGAAATTAAATGGACTCCTAATTATAAAGAAAAATATGTGTTAAGGATAATTACGTAATTCAATGTTTATTTTATTTTTCTATTTAATTATAAATAGGCAAGAGTTCTTTACATTCCAAACTTATTGAAAAAATTTACATGTTTTTTCCTTCTATAATCTTGAACATTTAAAATTTTAGACCAAAATAAGTCTCATATTAATATATATTTGAAGAGTTTTCCAAAAATATATTATAAGCATATGACAAAATAAAAAATTATACCATAAATTTAGTATTTTATTAAAGTATGATACTATTATATAAGTTAGGGTTAATCTCAATTTAGGTCATTTATGTAAGACACTTTCCATTTTTTGACAACTAAGTATCCGTTTTTCAATTTTGGTCTTTTATGTTTCAATTTTTTTCCAATTTGAGTCATTTTTCTCAAAATTTTCAAAATTGCTAACGTGTCTTTGTCATATGAATAATCAATTAATTTTTCATTTATTTGTTGCATCTTCCTCCTTCAACCATCAACTCGTTGATGACTGTCACATCATCGCTACCGAAAAACCATCAAAACTCTAATTTTCACCTCAATCCCTATGTTTTTGTCAAATTCAATTGGACATCATGTTTCCATTAATTTTCATACAAATTTGACGAAAATCACATCATTACCATTAAATAACTGCCACCATAGTTACAGAAAAACTTCATTACCGTCCCTCAAGCTGAAAACTTAATTTTTACCAAAACACACAAAATTCACAAAAAATTAATTCTCTCTGCAAGCCCCACAAAAGCCCTTCTTGATTTTTTTAGTTCTTACAGAATTTAAACTTGAACCGAGTAGAAAAGGAATCAAAATTCAAATCTAACCCTTTTATTGAACTATGTTTCGTACATGTAAGTTCAATTCGGGTAAATTTCAAAAACCACGTCAAACTATAACCCTTTTGCACAAAGATATATAAACTTTAGAACTTTAAAACAGTCAACCTTTGTGAATGATACTTAAGTCGATACAGTGGGAATATTGTCCCGAAGATACTTATTTTTGACGATATTTTTGTCTTTTACTTAATTAATTAATTTTTTTATTTGGCTGCATCTTTCTCTTCCAACATCAGCTTGCGGATGGCCACCACATGGTCATTAATGAAAGACCTTCAAAACTCCAATTTTTGTCTCAATCCCTATATTTTGGGTCAAATAACCTTCGAAACTCCAATATTCGTCTCAATCCCTATGTTTTTGGTCGGATTCAACTGGACATCATCTTTCCATTAAATTTTCATAAAAATATGATGAAAAACACATCAATACCATCAAATAACTACCACCATAGTCGCCGAAAAACCCTATCGTTGTCCCTCAAGTTGAAAACCAGATTTCCTTCAAATCTTAACCAAAATGCACAATATTCATATCAAATTAATTCTCCGTGCAAGCCCAACAAAAGTCTCTACTCAAATTTTTAATTCTTATTAAATTTAAACTCGAGCAAAAGGGGGGGATGAAATTCAAATCTAACCCTTTTGTTAAGACTTTTTTTCATGCATGTAAACTCATAAATTCTTTTAGGGTTTTTAATTCTCATGATTTGAGCATCAATTTTCTATGAATTTATGTTATTTTTATTATCTTGTGATTACTCAATTTCTCTCGTTTATTTTCAAATTTAAGGACATGATTTTGAGAAATCAAAATATAATAAGGACTTATTTGCAATTTTATAAGGGTAAATATCAATTATAGTCCTGTAAGTTAGACCATTCCAGTTTTTGTGCATTAAGTTTAAGCTTTCCAATTTTAATCCTAGCTATCGGATTTTTCCACTTGCATTCCGATTTTGATCGGAAATCTTTTAGTGCTGATGTGGCTATCGGAATTGTATACGTGTCACCCCAATTAAAAATCCTCTTTGCCACATTATTAAAAGATAAATAAAATAAATGCAAAATAAAAAAAGAAATAAAAAATCATCATTTGTCTTCTTCCTCCCTACCGAACACAAGCCGTGATTTCTTTTGTCCTTTTGTGGTCGACCACCATTGTAGCCATCCTGTTCACTGACCCACAACATTTCTCATCTCAAAAAATCACAATTTCATCAATTCCCCCAGGAAAATCCAGAATTTTCAATACAATTTTCTAATTAAATAGAAGTTAAGCTTCGATCAACTACTCCATGGGATAGCTTGATCTGAGATTTCAATTTAGGTGAGAAAGAGGCAACAGGTTTGTGAGAAGACAGTGAGGAATTTATTGGAACAGTGGAGAAGATAAATATTGGCAATGATAAAGAACGAAGAAAAATAATAGATCCCCAATTTGCTGGTACCCGGTGATGAAGATCGAAGAAGAAAAAAAACTCCCAAGTTACTTCTTTTAATTTGATTTGGAATTTTTTTATTTATTTTTGAATTTTGAATTAATATTTTTAATGACATGACAAACACATCACTGGATTTTCCTTCTAAGAAATTGGGGATTTCTGTTTTCAAGCCACGCATGCAAATCCGATGGCCACGTCAGTCCGGAAAATATTTCGGTCAAAATCTGATTCAAATTGGATGAATTCAATAGTTAAAGGACTAAAATTGGAAAGTGTAAACTTGATGCACCAAAACTGGAAAGAGCCTAATTTACAAGACGAAAATTGATAGATTACCTTTTTATGAACTTTGCAAAAGCACAACCTCCATCTTACATATAAAACCAAAATTGAAATTATCCCTTAACTTCTAATAGTATAATACTTTAATAAAAATATTAAATTCATAGTATAACTTTTTTTTTCATAAACTTTTATAACATTGAAAGACTCTTTAAATATATATCAATATGAAACTAATTTTAGTCTCAAATTTAAAATGTTATAGAAGAAAAATAATCAATTCATATAAAAAAAATCTAGAAGAGTTGTAAAAGTAAAGGATTCTAGAAAAATAAATAAACATTAAATTACATTACTATTCTTAATAAAGAGTTTTATTTAATTAGGACTCTATTTCACATCAATTAAATTTAATCATGAGGGTTAAATTTGGCATTACAAAAAATGGACAAAACATTCATACTTATATAGTGTTATAGATATGTTGTTTGACAACATAGTTTAATAGTCAATAATTTATTTAATTTAACATTAATGATATAAATAAGCTGAACTTAAATATAATTTAATTTGTTTTGATGCATGTATACATATATGTTCAACGCGCGCCATGCAATTGATACGACCTACACTTGTTGCAATTGTATGCACTGCCAAATACTCTTCCTACACTTGTTACAACTCTTCATATTTAATGTTCTCACCAACTAATTGCTTCTTCCATTTATTTATTACTTCATCTAATTCCTATCACCGTCTTCAAATTTTGATGTAATTTTTACATCTACAAATATTGATTAAAATAAACTTTAATTTGTGTACAAAATTTTCTGTCATACGTACCTTTATACGTGAAATAAGCTAGATCTTTTTATCTTTATTCCTTTCATTTCGAATTATAATTTCGATTAACTTTCTATCTTAATTTACAATTTTGGACATTTATGTCTATATCTATATCTATATATATAATATAATGTAATATAATATAATATAATATATAACATTATATAAGTATGAATGTTTCGTCCATTTTTTGTAATGCCAAATTTAACCCTCATGATTAAATTTAATTGATGTGAAATAGAGTCCTAATTAAATAAAACTCTTTATTAAGAATAGTAATGTAATTTAATGTTTATTTATTTTCCTAGAGTCATTTACTTTTACAACTCTTCTAGAATTTTTTTTACATGAATTGATTATTTTTCTTCTATAACATTTTAAATTTGAGAGTAAAATTAGTTTCATATTAATATATATTTAAAGAGCTTTTCAATCATATACATATATATATATATATTAAAAGCTTATGAAAAAAAAATTATACTATAAATTTAATATTTTGATTAAAGTATTGTACTTTTTGAAATTAACATTTGAATTACCATATTAATAATAAAAAACATGTATATATTTGAAAATAGAAATTAAGATTTAGAATTTTAATTTTTTAAAATAATCCAAATTCTCATTTTTTATGTTGAACTATCAAGATATAAATTTCATTCAACCAAAAAGTATTATGTTGGTTTTGAAGATGATTTAAATTGTAAATACTATCAGTTACTTAAGAAATAAAATAGAAATAATTTCCTTTAATTATGACAAAATAGAAATAAGATGTTTCTAAATTGTAAGTAAATAATTTTATTGATAATTTTTAATTGATTGAACTTTAAATAAATTATGTTAGTTAATAAAATTCTTATATTATAAAAAACAAGTACGTAATGTTTTAGAAAAATAAGTATTTAATAATAAATTATGTAATTATAATATCTCACGTGCAGCGCACGTGTTGTTCTACTAGTATATATATATATATATATATATATATATATATATATTCATTGCTCATCTCTCCTAATTATTAATCTAGTAACATGGTGATACTTTTTTCAATGTATTTGTTATTTTCTAATTTCTACACATATAAAAATTGATGAGATTGATTGATATATATAAAATTTACTGAAATAAAATATGTGTTAATTTGCAGAAAGTGCAATAATAGGAGAAGGGAGGATAGAATGCCAAGGAAAATGTGAAGATTTTCCAGATTGTGACCAGTTTTGCAAAAATGTAGGTTTCCAATCAGGGAAATGCTATCCACTCCTTTACCAGTATTGTTGTTGCTCTACTTGATAGAATATTCTAAATCCAAGGAGATAAAATAAATAGGGGAAAATGCGCGAAACCCCCTCGTGATTTGGAAATTTGGCATCGGACCCCCCTGTATCAATGAAAATGCATGAATTACACGTGTGTTTTCATAAAATTGACGCGAAATCCCCAAATCTGTTAAAGTTGACGACTGTGAGCTGCACGCGCTGGAGGTGCGATTTTTTCTCATTTTTTACCGTTATTTTCATTAGAAAAGACCTATTTACCCTTGTTTTTGCTTATATGTGTATGTGTACACTCAAATATACTTCAAATATACTTCTAACTCACAAACTAGTATATCTTTTTTTTTTTTTTGTGGTTTCTTAATTATTTAATTTATATTAACATGATTTTGTGCACAATTTGGGTTCAGTTTAGTAATGTTGTTTATTTTATCAAATATTCTGTTAATGTATTTGTTTAAATTTATTTAATTAAATTTCTTTATAATTTAATTTTTGTACTCAATAATAATTAATTATTTCTTCCAAATTTTTAATTAACATGATGATGTTTTCACATTAACATTCGAGTAACAAATTAATCAAAATTTAACTTCAGCATATAAAATACACTTGCAATGAATGTCATAAAGTAACAAGAATACAATAAGGATACATAAGGAAATTAAAAATAGGATAAATTTCTTCTGTTCAACTTTCTAATTAGGAAATATCAGGTATAACAACCCACATCACCATGCTCTCAGATAAATAAATAACACGGAATAACATCTGTCCTAGGAACATGCAACGAAACTGACCTGCAATAAAAATGCAAATCACAACCACAACTTCTTGCAAATCTCCAGCCATCTTTGACAAAGCTGCAAGGCCCATAGATAATGCTCCAGCAGAAAAAGTCCCCAATGCTCGATTAAAGCCTTTGTTCAGTGTAGCTCCTACACATACATCCCATCGTATAAAAACAATACGTCCATAAACAATAAAATGAACAACAAATGTTCAATTTATAAAGCATACGAATAGGATCAGAGCTTTGTAGTAGACACTTCAAACACAACCAAATTCAATTCTAAACTAAATCATGACCTGCCTAAGTTTCACACACATCAACTAAAATAGATATCTTTATAAACCAGATGCTCAAAATAAAAGTGATCCGAAAAGTATCAAATTGCAAAATAGGCACTTTTTCAGAAGCAATTAAACAAACACTTTACCTGCGCTGATTCAAGCACAGAAACCACAGCAGTAAAGAAAACCCAACATTTAAAACACTTAAAACACCACTTTCCTCGGGTCGGATCTTCCCATTTCGTATGCACTAACACCAAATTCCTTAATATCCCCCCACAGCCTTGAAACTCTCTCTCCCATGATTCGAAAAATCCGACGAAGACAACCCTCATGCCTGACGTAATAATCATCCAATCCCACGTCAGAATAATACTTTCTTGAAAGCAATCTCTCCCTCCCTTTCTCTACAAAGCTCTGTCTTAACGACCCAAAATTTGCTGCCATGATTGCTGCTATTTTCTGAGACGGGTAAAATCCTGAACACCCCCTCGTGTTATACTAAATTTGCATCGGTCCCCCTTGTGTTACGATAATTGCGTGGTAAACACCTGTGATTTCAAAAACTCTGCGCGAAACCCCCAAAGTCGTCAGACTTCACGGGTTTGCGGGCGACGCGCCTGAAGTGCGATGCTGCCTCTTTTTTGACCGTTATATGGGGTGGAAAGTACATTATTACCCCTGCTTTTGTATTATATATGTATGTGTATGCCCTACGCATTAAACCCCACACTTTTGCAATTGAAAAAAATTTCTCCCCTAGCCACACACTTCCATCAGGTTCGAATTTTTTTTTTGGCAAATTATTTAATTTATTTTGATAATTTTACATAGTCAATTTTATTAATATTTAATTTGGTAAATTTGCATTTAATGTATTAATTGTAATTTTTTGTAGGATAAATGTCTTCCACATTTAGGCCATCGATGTCTAAAAACGAAGAACACTTGGATTTAAGATATAGTTATAAGAAGTGTTATTGTTGTAAAAATGCGGAAATTAAAGTGGTTGGTCCATCCAAAGCTACCGTAGGTAAATTGTTTTGCACGTGTCGGTCGTCTCAATGTGGGTATTTTGCTTGGCTTGAACCCACATCGATTGGAAGGAAGAATTATTCGAATGAAATGCAAATGCCGGATTTGGACGAAGAAGTGGACTCTCCCAACAACAATAATTCTAAAGAGTTGCTTTCCAAATGTGATGATCTGTCAATGAAGATTGAAAAGCTTGACAAAAACCAAGCAAATGTCAAAATTTTCATTTTCATTGTGTGGTGCTTCTTATCATTGTAATTCTCAAGTAGTTGTATTGCCCTTATTTTCTGTAATTTTCCACCTATGAATATGAATATTATCATTTTCCATTTTTACTTTGATGAATATATTGAAGATGTGGTGAATCGAATCTGTTTACAAGTGAAAATAATTGAGAAAAGAAAACAACAATTGATAAATAAAATGTACTGCCAACAATCTGTTTTCAAGGACTTGCAGCTACAAAATACATATGTTTATATCACCATTCAGCCGCCCATATGTACCCAAAATATATGCCAAAAACAGTCATAATTACCCAAAATATATGCCAAAAAACAGTCATAATATACCAAATGCTAACAACATCTAGGCTGCACAAATGTACCAATGCCTATTTACCAAAATACTTTCCAAAATTCCTCACATACCACCCTCTCATCCATTCTTTGTTGTTCTTCTCTTGGGTTTTGTTTGCTTTCTAAGGTTCTTTACTCCAGATTGATGAACCTGTGAAAACAATTAAGAACAATGCATTAATATAAGTTGAAATTGTTATAAAAAGTAAGTTAAAATGCATTGGGTACTTCTGCTACCTGATCTTCTGCATTTGAGGATTGGGTAGGATTTTCAATTGCTGAGGCTTGAGTGGAGGGTTGTGGTGTGGGGTTTAAAGGTGGATGATCTTCATGGACAGCCCAACCAAACAATGCCTCAAAATCTTGATCAAAGACATCTTCTTGTACATCTGCCTGGTCCTATTGAATAGAAGGAATCAAACACATTCAAACACAAGAAATTTCAATTAAAGCAAGGGTAAAGAAATTTCTGCTACCTCATCTTGATGTGGCTGATCTCCTCTTTTTGGATTGCTTGGACACCCCCTTTTGTTGTGTCCCAAAGTCTTGCAAATTGAGCATGTATGGGTAAGCCCCTTCCTTGTTGCTTTCACCCTTTCTTGTTGTTTATCATTCCCATCAGCCCTTCTCTTCTTCTTTGGTCTGCCCCTTTTGACCCTCACATCAGGAGGTGCTATTGGGCCCAAACTGGACTCCTCAAAGTCATGCATACCCGGGACTGGATTGACACTATGGCTATACACCCTCATATAAACTTCCTTTTTGAAACAAGTGTCTATATACTCAGACAGGTTCAGCCTATGGAAGGCTATGCAAGCTATGGCATGACAGCAGGGGTACCCACACATTTGAAAAAATCCACAGGTGCAGTGTTTATCTTGTAAGTTGACTATATGGTTTTCTAAGAAATGCATGACTTCATATTTGCCCTCCCCTGCCCAGCTAGGAAAACAATTCCTACTTAATTTTCTCTGATTTTCAATCTTCTTGATTATGTTTGGACAGATTTCTTCCCCATACCCCATCATCCCAACCCTCTTGACTCACTACTACAAAATTGCCCTTACATGACATCAAAAAATGTCCTAATAGACTATGTAATAATACATTTAACCTATTAAGACACTTCCTACAAGTGTCTTGTATTCTAATGTAGCAATAGATTAAATGCATTGAAAGAAACCCTATTGATACACTTAGAAATGCCTTTAAAAGATTTATGATAAGACACTTCAAAGTGTCGTAATAGATTATCTACAATGTCATTTAAAAGTGCCTTCTAAAGTATTACATAATATTATTTATTTGTTAAATAAAGTTTAAAAACACTATGAAATTAATGTCACTAAATAAATTTCCTATTGACATTCATACATATTATAATAGATTATTTTATAAATCTCTTTCAAGTTTATAATCAGAATTAACATTTATATTTATTTATAATGTTTTCTACGACTTACAATTTAATTTTACATTTCGTTAATTATCTTTTTGATGCTTTAACATAATTTTTTTTCCATAATACATGTTTATATAAATACTTATACAATATTTTAATATAATGCAAAGTTGGATATAAAAGCTGAACTTTCATATCAAAAATCTCGAAGTCATTCAACTGAATTGAACAATTAAAAAACATTAAATGTACAAGTTTAAGAAAAATTATACTTTTGATAAATATTGAACAACATTAAATGTAGCTAATATACAAATCAAAAGCAAACTCAAGCATCACCATCAAGTTTGAATCTCTGAACTTCCTTGATATTAATCCATGGCTTCACCTTCACCTTTACCTTGTACACTTTATTTTTGCCTCTGCTAACGTTGATTGCCTCCTTTAAACTTCAAAAATAAGCATATTCTGAAACAATTGTGGTTCTTCTTCCAAGCAGCAATGCCAAATCAAGTGAAACTCCTAAGTTTTTTAATATAATCATTAGAGAAACAAGAATCATATGGTGGAGGAAGATGACGAATAAAACAACACTTAAAAGAATTGCGCAAATCCATGATTTGCTCCAATAATCTAGAAAATCTAAAGAAAAAAACTTGAAATAATAGAACTTTACACATGAACATCACTACAAAAAATTCAATAAAATATTTAAACAGTCAAACCTTAAAATAGATTCAAAGCTTTAAAAAGATACTTACAAACTGAAATTGAATGCATATTGAATCAAACCTGATATATCAAAAAGAAGATCCAAAACAATTTATACACTATAAATGCAAATATAAACAATAAAATAATCCCCATCATCATCCATAATCTGGATTTTATTTTGAGGGTTTCATGTGCCGTGATTTTCTCACTTTTAGTGGATCTTTTACATTTCCCTATTTTTAAAAAATATTTTAGTAATTATTAATTTAAAAAATAGAAAAATATAAGTAACTAAAATCTTTTAAGGCATTTTACTTTAGTGTCTTAATACTAATATTATTATATTTAATTGTTAAAACACTAATACTATCGAAAGTGTCATAATAGGTATTTATATAAGACATGTAATTTATAAGTGCCTTAATAATATTATTATAATTGTAGTCATAGTGCCTTAATAGGTATCAATCAATAAAATGCCTCAAATGAGCCCCTTTCAAGACATGAAGTTTTAAATGTCACAAAATTAATGTAGTAATAGGTAATTTTTCTACTAGTGACTTGTATCCTAGTCATGCACCTCTTCCTAATCCATTCAAACATATCAATTATAGGAAGATCTCTAGCTTTGATAACATCCTAAAACTACCCCCCACCCATGCATCAATTACAAAATAATCCCCATCATCATCCATAATCTGGAAAATACAATAATAAACAACCAAACATAATCAGAAACTAAACAATCAGGACTAAGCATTTACCATAAAGTCCTAAGCATGAATTTGATATATTCCAGAAATTGATATAAAGTACTAAACATGAAATTCAGAATTTAAAACAGAAATTGATAAAGTACTTTATCAGAATTTATAAAGTCCTAAACCCTAATTCTGGAAATTAGAAATCCCTAAAATTAAGCAAGGAAACCCTAAATCCCTAATTCCCAAAACCCTAAATCCCTAATTCCCAAAACCCTAATTCATGAAATTTGAAAACCCTAAATCAGCAAGAAACCCTAAATCCGTACTTGCAAAAACCTTAAATCCCTAATTCCCAAAACCCTAATTCATGAAATTTAAAAACCCTAAATCAGCAAAAAAACCCTAAATCCCTAAATCCCTAAACCGAAACCCCAAATCCCTACAAATTACTCGCAAACCCGAAAATAAAAACATAACAAACAAACATCATCTACTACATTCACATAAATTCGAAGCAGAAACAAAAAAGACAACTACGAGAAGAAATCGTAAAAGATAACTACGGAGAAGAAATCGTAAAATAATCTACACAATATCCTCTAAACATTAACCCATTAACAGACCCATGCATTCAATCGCATATAAAAACCCAAAAATCCCAAAATCGTGAGCGAAATCAAAAAATAAAACCTACCTTTTAGAGTCAACAAGATTGAACAGCAAAAACGGATCCCGAATACCCCCCCCCACTCACTCACTCCACTCACAGCCACTACAAACAGTCGAAAAAAGGGTGGAAGATTTGGATTTACGGTGAAATTTGGTCTGAGACGACGAGAATTTCTATCTCTAGCCCTAAACTCTCTAATTTTTGCGATGGTTTAGTCAGAATATTCGATCTAGGTATATGAGGGACATAACGGGCAAGAGGGTGGAAAAATATGAAGGCGTTAACACCTGTTAAATGTTGTGGGACGTGGGTTGAATTTCTGTTATCACAGGTGTTTAAGTTGCAATTTCCCTAACACAGGGGGGACCGACGCCGATTTTTTAAAACACGGGGGGGTTTGGCGCAATAATCCCTTTCTGAGACCAACAATCATCAGATCATTTTCATACCTGAAAGACACTCGTAATTACTGCAGAGTGCACTAGAGAGGAATCGGAATTTGATTCTCTCTCTTCTTCTAAATTCCAACAGAAATCTGAAAACCTCGGGTGTGTCGCCGCAGCTCCGGCAACGGAATCTAGGGTTCAGAAAACCGTAAAGGAGGTGGAGATCTGGAAATTGGTAGAAAAAGAAGATGGTTCTGGAAAACGAGATAAGCACTCTCTGGTTTTTGGAGATTGTAATCAGATTGTAATTCTGCTTGTACAGGGGAGACGGAGCTCCACGGCGGCGGCGACGGAAGTGGTTGGGCGGCGGCAGAGAGGAGAGAGAGTTAGAATGAGAAGATAGACGCCATAGTTGGGAGTCTATGAAGGGTATAATAGAAATTTTAAATAAAAATTTAACGCCGTTAACATTCATTAAAAAAAATGGAGCGTGCGTCGATTTTATTAAAACACACGTGTAATTCATGCATTTTCATTGATACAGGGGGGTCCGATGCCAAATTTCCAAATCACGAGGGAGTTTCGTGCATTTTCCCCAAAATAAATATAATATGTACCATGGTGCTTAAAATAATAATCCAATAAATATATTTGTTTACATGTACACTCTAAAACTTGTGTGTCCCTAGGGCACGGATCCCCTAACCCGACCCTATCTTCCTGGTGGGGCCTGCCAAGACATCGATGAATGTAGTAATAGCACTAGTAATACTATGAATACAATGTTGAATAGATGTGCAAACATAATTGGGAGTACTGGCATCAACACAATAGGGTCTTTCACATGTAAGATTTCAGAAGAGAGGAAGAACCAGATGAGATCAACCACCATTGGCATTAGCAGTGCAACAGGAGCCCTGCTTCTTCTTGGCGGGGCTTGGATATTCGCGAAGGTGATAAGGAAACAAATCGAGACTAACCGTAAAAAGAAGTTCTTTAAGCGCAATGGTGGTGTGTTATTGCAACAGCATCTGTCTTCTGATTCAGGTGGGGTCGACAAAGTCAGGCTGTTTACCTCAAGAGAGTTGTCACTAGCCACTGATCGATACAATGATAATCGTATACTTGGCCGTGGTGGACAGGGCACTGTGTACAAAGGAATGCTGCCTGATGGGAAAATCGTGGCAGTTAAGAAGTCCAAGAAAGTGGATGAAGCTGAACTTGATGTGTTAGTCAACGAGGTTGTGATTCTGTCCCAGATTAAACATTGTGAAGCTACTAGGATGCTGTCTCGAAACAGAAGTCCCTCTTCTAGTATACGAGTATGTTCCTAACGGTACATTATTCCAACACGTCCATGATCAGAACGACGAAGACCTCCCATTGTCGTGGAAAATGCGTATGAGAGTTGGAACAGAAGTGGCAGGAGCTCTGTCTTACCTGCACTATGCAGCCTCGGTTCCTATATACCACAGAGACATAAAGTCGACAAACATACTATGAGCAAAGGTTTCAGACTTCGGGACATCAAGGTCAATCGCCATCGACCAAACCCATCTGACCACCAGAGTGCTCGGAACCTTTGGATACTTGGACCCAGAGTACTTCCAGTCGAGCCAGTTTACAGAAAAGAGCGACGTTTATAGCTTTGGAGTGGTGATGGTCGAGCTATTAACAGGGGAGAAAGCGATCTCAGCGGTGAGAGATGAGTCTGGAAGGAGTTTAGTCATACATTTCTTGCATTCGATGGAGGAAGATCGGCTGTTTGAGATCGTTGATCCTAAGGTTCGTAAAGAGGGTTCGTCGGAGGAAATCGTGGCGGTTGTAAAGCTGGCTAGGAGATGTCTGAACTTGACTGGTAAGATGAGGCCAACTATGAAGGAAGTTGCAGCTGAATTGGAAGGGATTCAAAGGATGAAAGAAGGTTGTGTTATTCATGAACATCAAAGAATGAAAACTTCGATTTCCATTCTATTGAGGTTTATGAGGACTATGATTTTCAGTCTACCTCGGACAGCATTAATATGATTAATCTTGTCACTACAGCATTAATATGATTAATCTTGTCACTACTGACTCATCTAAAATCTCCTCTTCTATTTCCAAACTCATGAAAATACGATTTGTGTTTGTACCCCATTTTTCCTTTCAATATTTCTTACAATTTACCATGATGATGATGATTCGATGTACATGACACAATATATCTAAGGCTATGTTTGGTAGGTAGGTTTGGGTTAGTTTCAGTTTTTAATCCAACTGAAACATATGTTTGGTACATGGGTTTGAGACCCGGGTTTATAAGTGGGCATTGGGTTTAGGTTGGGCTATGGTGTCTTTTTAAACCCACCATTCTTGGTGGGTTTGTATTTGACACAATAGTATCAACAATTGAAATTCCAAGTTAGCCCCTACTGTACAAATATATTTTACCATTTTACCCTTGTATTTGTAACAAATAACATATATGCTCTAATATATAGATTGATTTTCGATCATCTTCTCCATCTAACCCTAACCTCTCCATCATTGAGCAGCGGCCCCAAAAATGGTACTCTCCATCGAGGCAAAACCAAATTCCAGACCCATCTGAGCCAGTAACACAAGCCTATCGAGACCATAGCTCACGTTTTGATCAGTGTCCATCTTCATCACTACATAGTCTTTCTCAGACATTGTATTCTTCAATCAGTTAGCAAAATCAAAATCCTGAATTTGATCAACAATTGCCAGAAGATGTCGAACAGCTTGAGGTCTGAACTGGTTGAATCCTACCCATCCCTCTACCTTTCTGCACTTCTTTGTGATCTGGGTCCTTGTTTATCTCGAAGAACAAGGACTTGTTCCTCACCGACTCTTGCTTGCTTTAATTGATGAAGTAGGTAATTCTAAATGGTGGGCTTTTGGATGGATTTTCAATGCTTCTCTCAATTGCATTTTTCTATTTTGTAATGTGATGCACAGCGAAAGTAAACCAAACAATGCACAGCGAAAGTAAACCACACAATACCGAAATCACAATTAAACGTTGATAATAGATATGCCGTTCAATTGCCAGAGAAAAAGAATTCTCAAAGTTTGATATGTCAATCTAAAAGCCGCTGGAAACCCTATAGAAACAAGAATATATAGTACTTGCAAACTAGCCTTAAAACTTAGAAGAAATTGCAAACAAAAAAGGAAATAAGTATCAAAAATAAAAGGAATAAAAATTAGCAGCAAATCAAACTTCACAGCGGCAACCACGGGCTTCTGTTTTGTTACGCATATCAAATTGGTTTAGAAAGGCCAAAGCAATTCGATCCACATCATCTCCCCCGGGGTGAGTGAGATTCGTCCGCGAATCCGATGGGTCTTCATCATCCGAGGTATCTCCATGATAAGGCAGCAGATGCTTGACATTAAAGACATCCGAGGTGCGGATGTGGCTGGGCAAAGCAAGTCGATATGCATTCGGATTGATGCGTTCCACTATCTCCACCGGACCAATCTTTCGAGCAGCTAACTTGTTATATGCATGAGCTGGAAAACGATCTTTTGTCAAAATCGCCCACACAAAATCACCAACATCATAAATTACCTCACGCCTTCCACGATCCACGCGAGCCTTATAATTAGCAGTAGAAGTAAGCAGGTTAGTATGAACTTGTTGGTGTATCTTTTGGATCTCAGTAACGAAGTCATGAACTGTGCCATGAGGACGAACTAAATCCGGAAGAGGTAAGAGATCCAATGGCCCACGTGGAACCAGGCCGTAGACAACTTCAAATGGTGCGAACCCTGTAGAGCGGTTCACTGCCCTGTTATGCACGAATTCAGCCTGGGATAATTTCAAGTCCCATGATTTAATGTGCTCACCCACAAGAGCTCGCAGTAAGCTGCCCAACGATCGATTAACTACTTCCGTCTGGCCGTTAGTTTGCGGGTGATATGCGGAGCTGAAGTTCAGTGAAGTATTCACCATACGCCACAAGCTTCTCCAAAAGTGGCTAAAAAATCGTGTATCACGATCAGAAACAATTGTTGAAGGAAGACCGTGTAGACGATAAACAAACTGGAAGTATAATTGAGCTACAGCAACAGCATCGGTGGTCTTTTTGCAAGCCATAAAGTGGGCCATGTTTGAAAAACGGTCGACAACCAGAAAAATAGAGTCGTTACCTTTCTGTGTACGAGGGAGGCCGACAACGAAGTCCATGCTGATATCGGTCCAAGGCTGCGTGGGAATAGGAAGCGGCAAATACAGACCTGCATTAGTGGATTGCCCCTTTGAAACATGGCAAATACGACAGCGAGAGACAAATCTATTGACATCTCGACGCAAGGAAGGCCAAAAATAAGACTTGGCAATCAGCTGAAAAGTGCGCTCTTGTCCCGCATGACCCAAGGAATGAAGCTCGCGCAATATGAATAAGCGTAGACTCCCCTCCGGAATACACAAACGGGACTCAGTGAATAAGAACCCATCTGCCCAATAAAACTCAGAACGTTCGCCGGCCTGCAGCTTCTGAACAATGGATGAGAAAAATGGGTCAGAGGCATACAACTGGGGAAGTGTGTCAAAGCTTGGTACCCGATTTCTCATTTCCGAGAGCAGGGAATGACGACGGCTCAATGCATCAGCCACCCGGTTAGTGGCCCCCGATTTATGCTTTATAACAAATGTGAATTGTTGAAGATAGGCATGCCAAGATGCATGACGAGCTGAGATCTTGTCTTGGTTGCCAATGTGTCGTAACGCGTCATGGTCGGAGAACAGAATGAATTCCCTATGAAAGAGATAATGTCTCCAGTGTTTAACTGCCTGTACGATTGCAAATAGCTCGACATCATAAGTACTGAAACGTGTCTTCGGGCCTTTGAGCTTTTCACTGAAATAAGCAACTGGTCTGCCGTTCTGACTAAGTACTGCACCGATCCCCAACTTAGAAGCATCACAGTGTAACTCAAACGGCTGAAAGAAGTCTGGAAGCACAAGGATAGGGGCGGTTGTGAGTCTCCTCTTAATTTTCTCAAAGGCCGATTGTGCTGCTGGGGTCCATAGGAGCTTCGAGCCTTGCATGCAATCGGTCAAAGGCGCCATAATGCCACTGAAATGTGGAATAAAGCGGCGGTAAAACGACGCCAGACCATGGAAACTCCTCACTTCGGTGATTGTTTGAGGAGAGGGCCAGCTTTTAATTGCCTCCACTTTTAAAGGATCCACAGCAAGCCCTTCAGAAGAGATAACATAACCCAAAAAGTGGACAGTTTGAGCACAAAAAACACACTTTGGGAGCGTGGCGAAAAATTGTTCACGCCGAAGGACTCCGAGTACATCCCTCAAGTGCTGCAAATGTAACTCAACAGAGGTACTATATATTAGAATGTCATCAAAATAAACAACTACGAATTTACCGATAAATGGTCGTAGAGTCTGGTTCATGATGTGCATGAAGGTGCTCGGAGCATTCGATAAGCCAAAGGGCATGACCAGCCATTCATACAGTCCTTCCCTCGTCTTGAAGGCCTTTTTCCATTCGTCTCCTGGACGAACACGGATCTGGTGATATCCACTCTTAAGATCAAGCTTCGTAAAGCACACAGCACCATGCAACTGGTCCAAAAGATCATCCAAACGAGGGATCGGGAAGCGGTAACGAACTGTGATTTTGTTGATTGCACGGCTGTCAACACACATCCTCCATGAACCATCCTTTTTCGGAGTCAAAAGGGCAGGCACTGCACATGGACTAAGGCTCTCTCGGATATGTCCCTTGGAAAGCAATGCCTCAACTTGTCGACGGAGTTCTTCATGTTCAGCTGGACTCATCCGGTAATGAGGTCTATTTGGAAGAGCAGCGCCCGGTACAAGATCGATTTGGTGTTGTATGCCGCGAAGGGGAGGCAAACCATTAGGTATATCCGAGGGAAACACATCCACAAACTCATCCAATAAACTCTGAACAACTGGTAGCACATCGTCGGGGGACGAGATTGGGTCATTGAAGAGCAAATAAACAACCCCGGACTCAATCATGGCTGTCTCAAAAGAGTTCCTGTTCAACAATGAAATAGGCTTATCTAAAATCTGCACACTCTTGTCACGTTTAGGCATAAGGATAATTTTTTTGCCCTTAAAGAGAAAGGAATATGTGTTGTTCCTGCCATCATGAAATGCAGCCCGATCAAACTGCCAAGGACGTCCCAAAAGGAGATGGCAAGCGTCCATGGGTACCACGTCACAATATATATCATCATTGTAAGTACTCCCAATAGTAATAGAAATCAATGCACGACGAGACACTAGGATATCAGTTCCATGACTTAACCAAGTCAATTTATAGGGGCGAGGATGTGCCTCAGTAGTGACACCCAATTTATCAACAGCAGACTCAGAAATGACATTTTCACAACTACCTGAGTCAATGATAAAAGAGCAGATTTTACCAGAAATAGTGCAGGTAAATTGGAAAACCGAGGTGCGGAGCCAATCATCTGAAGGAGCCCGTGGGCTGAGGAAAGTTCGACGCGTCATGAGCAGTGGACCAACATCTCCCTCTACGACCTCCGTATTTTCCGGTGAGTTTTCAGAATCAGAATATAACTCATCTGTGGTTATGTTATCAAAAGCAGCCAGAGTGCGATTCAACGGCTGGCGACATTCAGACATGCGATGTCCAGTTTCACCGCAATTGAAGCATTTAAACGACGGACCTGCGCGTCCAGTGGACTGTTGAACAGGGGCACGAACGGTAGGGGAGTGTGAACCCGTAACAGGACCACTCGCTCGAGACGGACCAGATCCCTGCGAAGGAGAAGAGCGTGATTGCAATGGAAGACGACGCGCTAATTGCTTCTCAGCCTGAAGGGCCCTCTGGTGAGCCTCAGACATAGTAAATGGATCACACATGTTCATTAAATCTTGAAGTGGTAGACGAAGGCCGCCGATGTAACGGGAAACGAGCTGTGTAGGTGTCTCAGACAAATCATTCCGGGCCAATAAAGCATAAAATTCCCTTGTATAATCATCCACAGACTTCTGGCCTTGGTGCAAATGTTGGAGGCGTTGATATAAGTCACGTTCATAATTGAAAGGGACGAACTCAGCCCTCATATGCTTACGGAGTTTATCCTAAGTACTGATTTTCGATTTGCCCATACGCAGACGATGACCCTTCAGTTGTTGCCACCATGCTCGGGCGCGACCACGCAGGCGGGTCGTGATGAGAGGTACCCGCGAAGCAGGGGGAACCGCCTTAAAATCCATAATATCCTCTACGGTAGACAACCAATCAATAAAGACATTCGGTTGCATCTCGCCGGAGAATTCTGGAATCTCTAACCGCATACCAGTCTCCCAACGACGATCTTCATTGCGGGGGATAGGGTGTTGGGGGGCAAAGGGCTGATCGTTGTGTTGGCCAGCAAATGGATTCATATCCTCATCATCCGAACCATCAGATTCGGCGACAGCGGGTTGTGGGGGATTAGCAGTTAAAGCCGCAATTTGGGCAGTGAGGTGCTCCACTTGACGACGTAGTTGGGCGACATCATCACGATGCAGCACCTCGGCAATTGGGACGTTTCGTTGATTGCGTTGATTACGTGGTGGCATATCCGTTGATCGTCCTGAACTTGATACCAGATGATGCACAGCGAAAGTAAACCAAACAATGCACAGCGACAGTAAACCACACAATACCGAAATCATAATTAAACGTTGATAATAGATATGCCGTTCAATTGCCAGAGAAAAAGAATTCTCAAAGTTTGATATGTCAATCTAAAAGCCGCTGGAAACCCTATAGAAACAAGAATATATAGTACTTGCAAACTAGCCTTAAAACTTAGAAGAAATTGCAAACAAAAAAGGAAATAAGTATCAAAAATAAAAGGAATAAAAATTAGCAGCAAATCAAACTTCACAGCGGCGACCACGGGCTTCTGTTTTGTTGCGCATATCAAATTGGTTTAGAAAGGCCAAAGCAATTCGATCCACATCATAATGTCTTTAAAAATATATTTATTCAACTAAAAACATATGTTGACATTTTTAAATTGATGGAGAGCATTTATGTCAATTCGACATTTTTGTCAAATAAAACAAGCATAATGAACAATATTTTCTAAACAAACCTACTACGAAACCTACATAACAAACACTCAAATCCACTTTTTTTTTGTCTTCCATATATAAAGAGTAAAAAGCCCAAAAGAATTACAATCCAACTCAAACCCACCCTTCGTAGCAAACAAGCCCTAAGAAGAAATTAAATAAATATCACTCTAGAAACTATTAATAAATGTTATTCTTTTATAAATGTTCAAACATCTAATATAATTGAATATTTTTATCAAATACTTCAGCAAGATAATGGGATCTTCAGATTTAAGGGATCATGGATTCATAAAACTCATTAACTGATGAAATTGCATTACTTTGATAGGATAGGTCGTCTAAAATTAACACCATTAACAAACTCAGCAGAGAATTACTATCTTGCTCAATTGAACAAAAACTATCCAAAAATTTGTATGGTAAAAATTGTAAATGTGAAAAATATCTACACATATAAATTGCTACCCAAGTTGAAGGCTAGCAAATGTGAGTTCGAATCTATAAAACTTTAAATCAGTCTTTCTAAGAGTTAGAATTCATTGGTAATATCAGTTGAGTTGAAGTTACCTGGACCGCAAATCACATTTAATAGACAAAACATGTAAATGTGAAAAAGAACTATACAACTTGCTCAAATAGTATCTTTGATATGTGACTTTCAATTTGTTGAGTAGGAAAATAAGCCCTGTAATAAAAAGTTTTAGCAACCACTAGAAAGTTTTGCTTTATGTCTTTACTCATGCCATTGGATGAATCCTCAAGGACTAACTGCACCAGCAACTGCATCTCCTTATCAACTTCCCTGTATATATTCTTCTTGCTTTCTCTTTTCTTCATTTCCATGGCCATTAACTGTATGATCATGTGTGTTTAATCGATTAATACGCGAGCATGAAATCAAAACAGCAAGAGTACAAAGTATTAGAGTAATGAAGAACAACTTGTTTCACCTTTTCATTTCCCTTTTCAATCTCCCTAAGTTGGTGACAGATTTTGTTTGTGAGCCCAGAAAGAGTCCTGTACTCACTGTGAGACAATATGCTTTCAGAAGCTATATGCCCACCACAAATGTTTATCGTATCGATTAGGAGCTCTACTTCATGGATTGCTTCATTTCCTTCACCATGCTTCATTAGCCATATCTGCCACTGTACAATGTACAAACAAATTAATCATGTCCAAAAAATTACTCTATGCTTTTCATTGAATTTTCTTTCTAGTTTACTCACAACATTTAGTAGTAAGTTGCTATTATCTTTGCCAGTCCTCTCATTTGCATCTGTCATGAGTTTGTGTAGGGTTTTAAAGAAGATTGTAATAGACCTTTGAATGATCTTTTGATGGTGTCCCCTATAAAGATGAAAAAGGGACATACATGAATGACAGAATTCACCAACGTAAATGAAATACTATTAAAAGAAATAGAGGTGATGTACCCTTTACTGTGTTGTTTGTTTTGAGATATATTCGATGATTCTGTCGTTTGGTCCAACAAATCAGCTTCTTTAGTAGAAAATAATGTTGAAATAATGTGACATATGGTCTGTGTTTTAAGCCAAGCTAGTCTTTCTCTGGATCTCTCTGCTTCAAATATGCTTGCAGCCGCCAAATAAAAGGCCAGAAGAAGCTCCTTTTTGCTAATCCCAAATTCTTCAAGACTTGAATCTTCAAACCATCTGTGGAGATTTAATGAAAAGACAACTATGGAAATGAGCAAATTAAATTAAATCTGATTTATATATGGGCACATACTGTTGTATATGGGTCCATTCCATCTGGTGCTGAGCTTGACATCTGTTGTAATCCAATTTTGCAAGTTCAAGATAAACAGGATCATTGATTTCCGGCATCCTGCATTTGGACATGAAATCATTATCGTATCAGTTGATGGTGATAGGAAATTAGCAGTGCTGCTTATGCTGACTAACCTGTACAATGACTTTCCGATCCATATGTCATCCACACCGTAATTCTCAATGTAGAGTCGAGCCTCCACCCGAGGTAAACTGGCATACCATGGAATCTCCAACCCACACCTTATCTGTTAAATATTTAGTTACATTATGAAGGAATCAAGTTAAGTTGGGTGACAGATAACTAGTGGTCTCCTATGTTTATAATAGTTACCTCATCAGGAAGGTGTTTGGATATTAACCATTTATCTAGAAGATCATTTTTTTCTAGTCTTTGGCTTAGAAAATTGTAAGAGAATTCTTTGGCTTCTTCAAGAACTGTTTCGCCTGGAAATAGGACCTGAGATGCTCTATAGAGATTAAAAATGGGAGATGGAGACTCGAATCCTTGACCAACGTAGCAAGTGAATTTATTATCCTTCTTAAAGTGTTTTAATGCATCTGTTCAAAGCATCATTAATGTGTTAGAAAAGGCAGGAATTGGAAATCAGGATATTTTCAGTTGTGCATTAAACTATTGAATCATACTTGGGGAAATTTCATATCCATGTAATCTAAGAAGTCTGAAACCCATGGATGTATCATCAATGTCACAGAATTCGCATTCTCTTGCACTAAAAACTCCCTTGTCAGTCCAATATCTGGAGTTCAAACACAACAGATTAAATAAGCAATCCCAGTTATAAGAATTTGCATAAACCTGCATAAATATACATCTTTTGTTTTACCTGTAGACATGATCCAAACAGCCCTTGATTTCAGGCTCAAAAAATCTGGAAATTCCAAGGCGTTGCAGTCGATCAACTGCCCAAAGTCGCGCAAAGATGTCCACAGGGTACACAGTCGGGGCTCCTCCGTTGAACTTATTAACGACATAATTAATAAATTGGAGACAGTCCAGATTGTTAGTGTTGATAACAGCAAAGGCAGAGGCAGCTGGGGAGGTAATATATGATCCTTTAGGTGTTTGCAGATTGAGTAGCTTTGGCCACTCCAATTCTTCAAGCAATTGCAGTCCTTCCAGGTTGTGCAGTAGGCAAGTTGGCTCCTTGTAGAGCTCTTCTTTAGGCACCCTTTCCATTTTTCGATCTCGTGCAGCGAGAACACTTTGCAGCACTGGAGCATCATAGGGAATACCATGAATGCCCAGTTCTTTGGCTTTGTGAAGAAGGGCAGGAAACACAAGTTCAAAGCCACAGGTCATGTGCTCCACGTTGGCATCTCCAAGCTTGCTTATGTTCTCTTTAATGAATAATATCCCTAACAACATTCATGTCAATGTCAATCCAACAATTCATTCCAACTATATTTATAATAAAAGAAGTACCCTTCTCAGTCTTATGAGCATCACGATTCCAGTATGTGAGGGCGACAACAGAGGCTAACGTGTTAAGCAAACGATCATATGGCAAGAAGAAGTGTTGGTCTCCCCACGACCCATCGGAGAGTTGGTTGTCGGAAATCCAGTCGAGACTGGATGGAAACTGAGGAATATTACGTCCTTCAACGTCTCTGATAAGAGCAACCCAGGCTGTGTTGTAGGGCGACACTGTTATGCGTCCATCATCCATCGATCCTAACATCTCTTTTATATACTCTATCTTGCACCACCCATCATTTATTTCTTTCACCACCACCTATATAATAATCAATCAATCAATCATGGGGTCTTCTTGCAAATCAATGAAACTCATGTCTAATTCATTATTACCACTAAAAACAAATACCTCTGTGAGTGGTTCGATTTCAATGAGAGATTCATTGTGCGGGGATACATGTACCACGTCCACCCCACCTGCAAACATATATATTAATCCCTCTTCATTACAATGTATAGTACTGATCAATTTTAAACACAAATTAATTAATATCGTACCTTGTCTTGCCTCATTTGATTTATCTTTATAACCTACAAAATTAGTCCAAGGCACCTCTTTACTTTGTTTCTTCCATTTCCCTGCATGCCCAACACTATTTAATTTTTCAAATATACATGTCAAATTAATAAAAGTATTTATTGAGAAACTCATCGGACACTTAAACATGAAATTCAGTTGGGACCATATCTATGAATTAGTTGTCCATAATATTCCTACGTTTTTTGATAGAAGGAGCAGATTCTTTCAAACAAAATAATATCGAGAGATAACTATGTCAGAAGAAAGAAAACAAAATTGATCGTAGTACTTATACATATCACACTTGTTATATTGACATCTTATGTACATATGAAATGCTAGTCTATCACCCGTGACTAATAAGGTTCACGGTCAATCACCCTCACTTTGATTAGATCGAATTCTCTGTATCAAAGAAATTATGTCTCAGTTGTGCATCACATCAAATTTATTATAATTTGGAAACGCATTGATTTTCAAAACTAATCTAACGTATTTTGAGATATGATATATGTGTGGTGCAAGGAGAGAATCTGATTTGCAATTTGACTCAAAGTATGATTCTCCTTAAAAAAAGATGCAGATCAGCTTGTCGTTTTCAAATCCAACTTTCTCACAAGCTAATTACAAGTTGAATAATTCTATAATTCTAATTCACCTATTGAAACAAATCTCAATGATAAACATACACAAGCTTTTACTAACCAGCCCTTATAATATAGAAGTTAGAGTGGGTATTGGAAGCATTAAATGAGATATATGATTCATCGAATGATAGAAGTAACTTACATGAGTAGTTGCCTTTTCCCGGCGAGAACACCTTTTTTCCGGTGAATGCATTCTTGAGGAAATTGGGTGGCAGAGTTGAGAGAGTGTGCATATTTCACTGTGTGGAGGTTAATTGTATGTTTAAATTATGGAGATAAGAGAGAGATTATATAAAAATGTGGTGGTGCAACACTAGCACTAAAATAATTAATTCTCCTGCCAATTCTAACCTACTCTCGTATTTAATTCATTTCTCCATTGAAGCATTTGTTGGAAGACCACTGCAAGCATCGTTTAACGCAACAGGGAATCATAATTTATATATTAACCTTTTTGTATAACGCTAAATGTTTAAATGTCCATGACAGGTGCAATTTTTAATATGTTCAGCGTGTAATAATTTCATTCACTGATTATATGAAGAGCGAAATAAATTGATATGTGGATATTTGACACGCTGACAGTAGACACGTATTAACTTGTCCACAATGGATAGAGTAGTAGGACGGTGTAAATAATATAATAAATACACATCTTTGTTATAATATTTTTATTTACTAGTTTTCATTACCGCTGCGCGATGCGCGGTCTGTGATATAATGTTGAAAGTCCTACGTGGATCTGCAAAAACAAAAACAAAAATTATCCCAATCAAAGTACACGGTGTTGTCAGCGGTGTCGACAACACCAGCGTAAAACACAGCGGAAAAATGGATCAAAATTAAAGTTGCAGAACACAAACGATTTATCTACGAGTATACAAATACTCGTGGAATGCCTTCAGGGCGAAAACTCCTTTATTGATTTGTGTATGTGTACAAAGGAGAAAGAAAGATCTCTAAAAGAGATTCTTTCGAACAATAGACTCAATACGTCCTATAAGATGAATATGAAACCTAGGGACGTATATAAAAACTCTCAGTTGAACACTCCAAAGAACACCTATACTAAAAGTCAAGAGTATGCAAACTCTATGACACACAAGAAAACGATGTTGTCTATCGGTGTGAACAACACAACCCTTGACACCAGTGTACTGCGTATACTAGACTGCTTAAGCTCTTGATTCTGTGCATCCTTGATCTTCAGCAGCTTCACCTATTTATAAACCTTGAAGTACACTTGGTGTAGAGTCCACTTTCCATGATCTTGGAGTGCTCCATGATCTCCATAACTCCATAACTCACGTGCATGATGGATGAGAAAGTGGAGTGGACTTGTTCTTGACTTCTTCAACTCAATCTTCTAGAACTCTATCTTGACTTGATCTTCTTTGGACCTTGTTCTCTCAACCCACGTTCTCAAGGCACGATCTCACTCTTCAAAAATCACGTTCTCACTTGTATTTATATTGCTTTGAATCCTATGAAAAACACATGAGCAAATAACAACTCCCTAAAACTTAGGTGAGTTTGTTAGTGATGGGAGATTCAAAAATAAATAACACGTGAGATTTTAACAAGTCAAATCTTAAGTGAGAAAATCAAATCCTTTTCCAAATCTTTTCAAATAAACATATCCAATAAAATCTAATTAAAATCTAATTTTTGATTTTAGGATAAACTTGAAAAAGGAAAATTATTATTGTTGGAAAATCCAACACTAACAAATGTCGTTAAATATTAATTATTTGATAATATAATATAAATAATTTTAGTACATGGAAGATATAATAATATTTAATAACTAAGAAAATCTAAAATTAGCTTAAAATAATTCAATTCACAACAACCTATCGATATTATACATATGCAGTCCACTAATTCATGATTAATACTAAAAAGATAAGTATCAATCCACTACAAGAAATTCTCTCATAGACTACACCCCTAAGACATGTGTTTTGTCAAAAAACCCTTGTCGTAGCTGAAATTGGCGTTGTCGTAGATAAAACCGTTGTCGTAGAGTGCAAAAATGCTCTCATAGACAAGGGTTTTTCATTGGCGTTGTCGTAGAGGCGAAGTCGTAGGGTAAAATTGAGCCCTAAGACAACGGTGATGACTTGAGGTTGTCGTAGATGCGTAGTCTTAGGTTAAAATTGAGCCCAAAGACAACGCTTACGATATGAGGTTGTCGTAAAGACGTAGTTATTGTGCCCTAAGACAACGCTTATAATACGAGGTTGTCGTAGAGACATAGTCATTGTACCCTAAGACAACGGTAACTTTTTAGAGTTGTCGTAATATCATAATAGCGTTGTTGTAGATTAAGTTAAATTAAATTTAATTTATTACACATGTAAAAATCAAAAAGTTACTAAGGGTGAAATCAAATCCCTTTTGAAGTAGTAAACTGCTTGCATTGAACCAGTCTTACATTCACTTAAAACATATGTTGCTGTTTCTGCATCTCCATTTGGTACTCATGAAATTACATTCTTAAGTATTGGATAGGAGATCTTGAAAAGAGAAATCTCAATACACAGGCTGAAAATACCATGCAATAGATTTTCCACCAGAAAAGATGAAAGATTTTTAATTAATTGTACATTTAACTCAAGCTAAGGATTTTCATTGCGCTTTTTAATTTCAAATTTCTCTGGTTTGTCAAATTGATGCATCCTAACATCAGTAATATTCTAAAAACACATCTATTGCCAACACATTGTGAAATAGATTATATGGCCTGAATTGATGATAAAATTCAATGCTTACTGCATTGTCATCACTGATGCCCCTACTTGCCCTGTGCAGCAGCTCAGAATTTGATGAAACCTAGTAACAAATAATAAGCAAAAAGGTTGAAACTATTAATCTCTTCATAGAGTTGCAGCTTGGGTTTTTAGAGCCATGATAATTGATTCAATACTGTCAGTAACAAACTTTATTCAATATTGATTCTTTTTTTTTTCTCCTTTTTCTTCATGAAGGATGAAATAATAGCTCGTATCGAGGAAAAAATCGCTGCATGGACGTTCCTCCCTATAGGTATATTATGCGAGAGATTTTCTAAGGTACCTTAGCACTTTCATCATCCTATGAAGTCTCACTTTCTTTCTTGTAAATCTATAATGTAGAGAATGGGGAGGCTATGCAGATATTGCATTACGAGAATGGCCAAAAGTATGAGCCACATTACGATTATTGATATTTGGAGGCAAAATCATTGTAGGATTTCATTCGTTGGTGATCTCCGGTGATTCTTGATATTTGGGATGGTTCTTCATGTTTTTAGATGATTCTTGTTACTTTTGGATGGTTTTATTGATGTTTTTGGATGGATCTTGATGTGAAGAGTTCTTGATATTTTTGGATGCACAAAGTATTGTAGTTTTTGGATGTTTTTGGGATGGTTTTTCATGTTTTTAGATGATTCTTGTTACTTTTGGATGGTTATTGATGTTTTTGGATGGATCTTGATGTGAAGAGTTCTTGATATTTTTGGATGCACGAAGTATTGTAGTTTTTGGATGTTTATTGTATATAATTTGGTGAATTTTAATTTTTGTATATAATTTACAATATCAACCAATTTAATATATAATAATTGTAAAATGCAAAAGTAAAAGACATCACTAATAAGACAATGGTTTTAAAAACCGTTGTCGTTGAAAAAAAGGTTGAAAAGCGTTGTAAACGACAACGGTTTTTTTGGTTAAAAACCGTTGTCGTTGAATCAAAGAACACATAAAGACAACGGTTTTAAACCATTGTCGTAGATATAAACGACAACGGTTAAAAACCGTTGTCGTATAATAAAAGACTTCAGAAAGACAACGGTTTTTAACCGTTGTCGTAGGTATCTACGACAACGGTTAAAAACCGTTGTCTATGAGCGCATAAATTATAATTGTTGGGCTACGACAACGGTTTTTAACCGTTGTCACGCTGTTGTCGTAGGGGTCAACGACAACGGTTAAAAACCGTTGTCTATGAGCGAAATTTTTCAACCCCCTACGACAACACCACCTACGACAAGGGATTTTTTTGGCTACGACAAGGGTTAAAAACCCTTGTCTATGAGCTTTTTTCTTGTAGTGATCATGATCTTTAAAAAAAAAAAAAATTGGAAATTTTACTTGCAAAGTTTATAAGTTTTGAAAAACTTCTTTATACACTACATTTCTAATTGAGACATTTTCTTTTATCACATGTGTTACAAACTAATATCATCAATCACTTAAATTAGATATATTAAAAACAATAAAAATAAATTATGAATTGAAAATCAAATTCAATTACTTAAATTAAATATATGTGTGTGAGTATGTATATATAGAAACAATACACAATAAAAATAGAAATTTTACATATAAACTTGATGCAAGCACAATCAATGATATATTTTCAACATTTTATTTTAAAATAAATTGAATGATATTAGCAATATCTTAGCCTTTTATATTTGTATATTTAACAATTCATCATTAAAATATATCGATAAAGGATAAAGTGTTGAATGATATTACATATATATAACACAAATATTAATTTAAAAAATATTTAGAATGCCATATAATTTCATACTAAATACATATTATACATATACATATAATATATGTATGCATACACATCTTTAATGGTGTTACATTTATTTATTAATTTTTATTAGTTATGATATCAATTATCCCTAATTATTCTAATTATTGTTTGGGCAATATCTACTGTTGGTATTTAAGAAATTATTCAATAAAAATTAATTTAATTAAGATCAAAAAAATAATCATAAACTAATACAATATTTATATTAAAATCAAATCTATACAATATTAAATACAATAAAAATAATAAAAAATACAAAATAAAAAAAGAAAAAATTATTGAACTAATATGGATTAAATAATAAAAAATGTAAAATAAGAAAAAGAAAAAAAATTATTGATATGACACTTTTTTGGGGGAGAAATAACATTTATGTAAATATTTCCAACTATTCCTCTATTATTATAGTATATATTTTGATTGCTTGATTCCTAATTTGTAATGGTTTTCGTTCCCTAGCTTGTCAAATAACGTAGGATCCATATTAAGTGAAATTAACTTTTAAGAAAATCAATAAGTGAATTAACATCATGCATGAAGTATATATATAATTGTTGTGTTGTATTATTTTTTTCGAGTTCTTTTAAAATTTCTTATAGGTCCCATTTATGCCAATTATTAGACCAGATAATTAATCACATGTTGTTAGTAGTTTGTCATGTGGGAAATAAGCCAAAAACTTAATTTCGTTAAAAAATGAAAGCATATATATACCTTTTTCTACTTTATTTAATGTTATGTCCTACTAATTTTTTAGATTTTTGTAAATATTGTTATAGGTCTCATCGTGTAACTGTCAATTAAACCAAATAATCAAATGTTAGTTGTCTTTTATGTAGGACAGTTGGTCAAATTAATAAGCCAAAAAACTGATGTTAAAAAGTGAAAGCATATACCTTTTTCATTTTATTTTTTTTCCGTAATCAAAACACATTCCTAAAACTATGATTCGAGAAATTGTAACTTCACAAGTAATACTTTTTATTTCCTTCATCTAATACTTTAGAAAATTTACAGTTTGATAAGTAGTATTATTGTATATATCAGATAATACTTATATATAGATCGAGTAATATTTTTGCATCAATAACTTCAAATTAACTATTAATTTGAGACGTTCTAATGTGACAAGTAACAAGCTGGTTGACCCAATTGCGTTGGCCTTATTAGTTTGTCTAAGTTATTGTTGTTTATTATTCCGCTTCGTAGTTATTTTTTAGTGCTAGTAGGCATATAAATATATATATATATACGTACACATGCACGTTAGCTGATGCATGTAATTGGGTTGGGTTATCTTAGTTATATATTTAATTAAGTTTGTTATTAAGATAGAGTATTTAGTTTTTGGAGAAAATAGTTGAATTTTACACCTTTACTATAATTTATGTAAAAAATGACCCCATTTAAATTCATATTCACATTTTAACCTAATAACTATAATATTTACCCAAAATAGTCATTGATTTGACATAAAGTGAATAAAAGTCAAATGACAAATTTTTTTATCAATGTTGTCAGAGAATTGTTGCAGAGACAGAGATTCTTTGTAACTTTTTACTATTTTGGGTATTCTCGTGTAGCATATTTAAGTGTTCTCAGATGAATTATTATTGACATTTAAAAATTACAAAAATCCACATCCAACTTTTTCATTTTTTTTCCTGGCATAATTTATAGTCTAGTTTTTGCATGTATTAAATTTAACACGAAAATGTTGACATAAGGTTACACGAAAATGTGTTGAAGGGCTACACGAAAATGATTAAAGTTACACGAAAATGTTGACATAAGATTTAATTTTCGAATAGCACATCAATTTTCAATGTACATTAATTTTCGAACAGCACATCAATTTTCAATGCACATTAATTTTCGAACAGCACATTAATTTTCAATGCACATTAATTTTCGAATAGCACATCAATTTTCAATGCCATTAATTTTCGAATAGCACATCAATTTTCAATGCACATTAATTTTCGAATAGCACATTAATTTTCAATGCACATTAATTTTCAAATAGCACATTAATTTTCACATGATTTAATTTTCGAATAAGCACATGTTTTAAATTTAGGGTTATTTGAATTTTATCAAATTAATTTTCGAATAACCCTAAAAATACAGGGTTATTCTAAAACTATCACCCTAATTTTCGAATAACCCTATTTTTTTAGGGTTATTCGCAAATTATTTGATAATTATGATAATTTTCGAATAACCAATTATCACCCTAATTTTCGAATAACCCTATTTTTTTTTTAGGGTTATTCAAAAATTATTTGATAATTATGATAATTTTCGAATAACCCTAAAAAAATAAGGTTATTCGAAAATTATCACCCTAATTTTCGAATAACCCTATTTTTTTTAGGGTTATTCGAAAATTATTTGATAATTATGATAATTTTTGAATAACCCTAAAAAAATAGGGTTATTCGAAAATTAAAATTATAATAATTATCAAATAATTTTCGAATAAGAGTAATTTTTGTGTAACTCTACAAGAACATTTTCGTGTAACCCTCAACATTTTCGTGTAACCCTACAATCTACATTTTTATGTACAATTGAACCCGTATTTTTTGGTATTTTAGTGTCCCATGAAGATAAGACTACATGCAACCCTAATTTTGACCTTAAACAACATACTCTTCGTGTACAAATTCAAACCAACTTATATAAATTATGGTTTGGAAGAGAGGAATTTGATTTTCAAGCCAAGTATTTGAAATGAGAGATACACGAAAATCATGTCTATTTGTTGCTACATTTTAGTCAAAAAGTTGGACAACATTCCTGCCATTTTACTGCCAAGATTCGCTGCAACCAATTTAATGTCATGTTAACTTCAACATTACTTTATGTCAATCAATGGCTATTTTTGGGATTTCAACTTAGTAGTGGCTATTTTTATCCCATATTATAGTGATTGGACTATTTTGGGCCACTCACCCTAGTTTTTGTGTGCCAGCTAGCTATTATTAGTAGGTACGTAGCCATTGGGATTTTCAAGAGGCAGCAACTGTGAGGTGCAGATCGAATCCTCTGTACCAAAAAATCGTGTCTCACTTGTGTACCATATCAAAACTACGTCGTATTGATATTAAAATAATATTATAATTTATAATTGTTTTTAATTTAAAAACTAATTTAACGTGTTTTGAGATGTTGTACACGCGTGGTACATGGATATGTGGTACAGAGGATCTCATTTATTGTGAGGTCAACTCTCCACTCTTATATACCTTATTTAATCAAAATTGTACAAAAGAATTGGCTAGGACTTTTCATTTTCTTATATATCATTAGTGGAAGTGGGTAGAAATTAATAAACATATAAAATAACAAGATGTATAAAAAAGATTATAAAAATTTGATAGTTTGATAAAAATATCCTTAATATATAAAAGGAGATGAATTTCATGGAACATTAAAATATAAGATAACACGAATTATATATAAGTCGTTTCAACTTTCTACCATTAATATTTACTAGTTTTGTGCCCGTGCGATGCACGAGATTAAATTTTTTTAAAATATAAATATAAATATTTGTAATTTAAAATAATAATATATAAAGTTAATAGAATAAATTTAAGTGATATATTTATATATTTTACATATATATATATATTTGAATTTTTCAGAATAATTTTTACAATATTCCACTATTAAAAAAACTTGTGAATTTAATAAAATAATTTTATTACGGAAAATGATTTTCATAAATTATAGAGCAACCATCCCAATATAAAATAATGATGGAAAAAAATATAAAATATTGTGAAACATCAAAGTCAATTTTACTATGGAAAACAATTTTCTTGAATCGTGTTCTTCACAATTCAAAGTATTCAATTAACAATAAATATATATATATATATATATATATATATATGTTGTATTTTAATGCAATCTATGTATAACCTTTCTAGAACCTTATTTCAAAAACCTATTTCCAAGAATAATAAAATTTATTCTTGACAATGTTGTATTTTAGTGGAATTAAACATTGGATTTGATGCAATCTATGTATAACCTTTTTAGCACCTTATTTCAAAAACTTATTTCCAAGAATAATGAAATTTATTCTTGACAATGTTTGAAATATAAAATTAGTATTTTTGACAATGATCTTAAAAAAGCAAAAACAAAAATGAAATTTATCTTGTAGTGTATTAATTTTAAATCTATAAAATCTCTAATCCAAAATTAGAGACTCTCGACCCAAATTTCTACACAAAATAATTTGAATTGGCGAAATAATATAATATTATATAGCAATAAGAATAACCAATGTACAATACTAATAAAATAATACATATATGAATTGTTCTTCTTCAAATTACAAATAACAATAACTTAAATCATTAAAAAATGAACACTATGGTCATTAATTATTGATCCAAATTACAAATATCTCGGAAATCAATTCGTAACCAAATAAATATACATAAAGAAGAAGAAGAAACAATCCACTAATCCAAGAAAACATAATGTTTGGAATGTAGAATTTGAGAAATTGTGAATGGAAAAGGTGTGAATGAATTCCAAGTTTATTCTGATCTCATATTTATAGTGGATGATATGCTTATTAAATATGAAATTAGTGCACTATTTATGATATGATCATAATTGATTGATATTGTGATTACATAATTTTAGGTTGCCTTTTGAAAAATATCAAATTTTAGATCTTTTATATAAGTTAAAAAAAATATACATTTATTCGACTGAATACAATATTATATCATCTTAAAAATTAATAAATATTTCACATCCAAAATATGACATAATAAATTGATTCTCATAAATTAATAGTCTTCCATATATAATGACATTTGTGATGTTTAAATAAGATTAATTCTAGAAATGTAAAAAAAAAATTCATATGATGATTTTTTTTCTTAATAATTATAATGATTAATCTTTTTAGTATTTTATTGGTTTTATCATTTTTACTATTTTTCGGTCATGAGACTTGTTAAATTCTTTGAGATGAATAAAGGATAATAAAAAAAATCAATGAATCAAATTGGATATTTATGCCAAAAATCAGGGAATGAAATTGATTTTTTCGTTTTCTTTTTTTTGTTTTTCAAAGAATATGTAAGTCTAATTTTTCCGAATGAGAGACTTGTAATGCTACTATACTTTTTTTGTTTTCAAGAAATATGTATATATCACCCAATTTTAAATTAAAAAACACACAGATTTAAGTATTGTTGGAAAGTCTATTAATTATTCATGCAAAATTCACATAATTGATGACCAAATTAATGGACTTGACTATTTCAACTTATTTGCATTCCATATTTATGAATATGTTTAATTATATGATCTTTAATACAAATACAATTGTTTTTACGATAATATATGTAATATTTTAGTATAGGATTTAAATTAACATAAAATCTCATACTATATTTATATTATAAATTAACTAATAATTTAATTTTCTATATTCAGAATGCATGGGATAAATGTGAAATAAATGCCAATCAACTAAAACATATAATATATGTGTTACCATAATATATTATCTTTCCATATATATAATATCATGCTAGCATTGTTTTCCAAATTTAGTGGGGAGGGGGTTGGCCGGAAAAATTATTTTAGGAAACGTTTTTGGTTTTATATATATAAAGATAAAAATATTATATCATTTTATATTGGAGTGAATCATATAAATATATATTATTTATATCCATATTATATCATATACTTTATCATTGCATAGTGACGTGAATTTTATTATATATATATATATATATTATTCATACATTGGCTAATAGTGAATAAATTAAATATTTTTATATTGTTTTTATTGATTTTACCAATTAACATTACATAAAATATATTAATTATATCAATTGAAATTTAATAATTAAAGTTGACTTACTATATAGATAAATATGTATAAATGTTTATTTTCATATCACTTCCTTATATGTATACATCATCAAACAATATTCCATTTTTATTCACATATATATATATATAGTATCTATTTATCTATTAATAGAAAATAAATATCATTTATTATTTATTTTTAAAAAAAATCATTTCCAATTTTAGTATGGTGTTTTTGGCGGGAAAATTTTCATATTACTATTTCAGAAAATGTTTGTGTTTTTATATATATAAAGATTTTACTATAAAAGATCAAGTTCTTACAAGGAACAAAAATTGATAATTTTAAAAATTTGAGTTAAATTAATTTTCTGAGCCGATTAAATTTGGTGTTCCATATGCAATAAAACATATATATGTTGAGAATGTAAATAAAAGGAAAATTTTCACATTTGGTACCTGAAAATAGGATATATTTTAGATCAGGTACCCCAAAGTTCGAATTCATCAATTTAGTCCCTCAGTTTTTCAAAATCCATCAAATTTAGTACCCGCCGTTAAAAATCCGTCCAATCTGACGGAAGTTAACTACCTTGAAACAAATTTGTGCGAAAATCAGATTTCTAACCCTATTTTTTTCCCCAAATAGTGCGCAGCTTCTCCTCTACTCAAAAATCGATCGATTCTGGGATTGAATCGATCGATTGAACCCTAATTTCCTCAATTTCAGCAAAATTCCTTCATGGGTGCCTCAAATCCAACAAAATTCCACTCAAAGACCCTAGTACTCAGCAAGGAGAACTCGAAAATGTTCATCTAGTTACCCTTTCCAAACAAAATAAGCTCAAAGAGGCCCATGAGTTCCTTCTCGTAATGGACCGGTGTGACATTCCTGTCGCTCCTCAATCGTATAAGCATTTACTTGAAGCATGTTCAAAGCTGAGGTCCTTAAGGTTTGGAAAGTTAATTCACCAACGTTTATCAGAAAATTCTCATCTCTTTCTTTCCGATGCTCGGAAACTATTCGATGAAATGACTGAGAGAACTATGGCTTCGTGGGTTATAATTATCTCTAGCACCCCTGTGAAAAATAATGGAGAAAAATCTGATAGCTTCTCAATTGCAAGAAGAGAAACCGAGATTATCCTCTCTATATATGAAAGTCGATACAATATGAAAGTCGGATGAGACTGCATTAACAGACTTTACATCAGCACACTAAATCTAATCCCAAAACTGCATCAGAAGAAAAAACAGTAGTTGAATATAGGAAGCAGAAATGGTGTTGAAATGATAAAAAAGAAGGCTCAGATATGTACCATCCGGGTTAGCCCCGCCAAGATACGGGTCGGATCCGTCTCCATGCCCCACCCAACACAGATGATCATCACAGCCTTTGAGGGAGGATAATGATAGCATATACAGTGGGATTAAATGCCGATAGATTACAATACGCGAAACACAAACCACCATCCCACGCCACCTTGCGCCGCCGCCAAAAGAGAAACGATTATACAACATAAGAATAGGAAGGCAAACATTTACCAGTTGGAAGTGAGCATAACTTAGCCGTAAATGAAGCTGAAAGCGGCGATGAAGGTTTGTGAAAAGATCCGATTAGCAAAGACTCCATTTTTTTTTTGGCTAGACTCGTCGGAGTTGTTCAACCCTAAAATCAATCGAATTGAGGATCTTGAATATCAGAATTGAGGAAATTAGGGTTCAATCGATCGATTCAACCCCAGAATCGATCGATTTTTGAGTAGAGGAGAAGTTGCGCACGATTTGGGGAAAAAATTAGGGTTAGAAATCTAATTTTCGCACAAATTCGTTTCAGGGTAGTTAACTTCCGTCAGATTTGATGGATTTTTAACGGCGAGTACTAAATTTGATGGATTTTGAAAAACTGAGGGACTAAATTGATGAACTCGAACTTTGGGGTACCCAATCTAAAATATAGTCTATTTTTTGGTACCAAATTTGAAATTTTCCCTTTTATTTACATTCTCAATTTTGATTAATGTTTAATTTTGCGTTTAAATATACTTAAATGTCATGTATTAATGAAAAAGTTATCTATAACACCTGAATTGATCTACAAACACTTGGTTATCATTGATTACAGAATGAAATGTTGTGCAAAATAAAAAAATCTTATATCTTCACTTTATTATAAACTAGCAATATACATGTGCGTTGCACAGTGTATTATATATATAATTATTAAAAAAATATAATAACATATAAAATGTAATTATTATTATTTTAACAAAAATATATTGATACTTTTTAATTCATATTAGTATAAAGCTAGGTATTTTAATTTTAAATTTATGCCATTATAAATAATTATATTCGAAAATATTAGAAATTTGAAATATATAAAGTAATATATTAATCTATGGATTAAACAAACAAATAAAAAAATTGTGTCAGAACATTACATGGGTAGTGAAATTTTAAAAAATATTTAATATTGAAAAATAAGTTATATATATTAGAAACGTTATGATTTAAGTATTGATATAAATAAATTTATATTTTAGTGGCATTTATAACTATAAATACACACGTATTTTAATAATTTTTTTTGGTTCAACGCCACATATAACTCATTTATTTTAAATCAAATAAAAAATTATATCAACTTATCAAATACATGAAAATCTCTCTTGCTATCTATTTAAATGAAAAAATTCAAAATTAGACTTAATCTACATATTTTGAATAAAAATTTTATAAATAATAATTATAAGATTGATAAGTCAATATATTAGGGACTAAGAATGATGAAATTTTAATTTGTGAAAAATCAGAAAAATTACCTATGTCCAATCCCTTATGACACATCAATATATTAATCAGAATATAAATATAAATAAAATTTGGCAACAAATAAATATAAAATAAGAAAGATAAAAATAAAATATTTTGTATATTTCAAATGAATAAGTTGGTTAACTTGCAATAATAATTTTAATCTAATTTTTTCTATTTGATATGTTTTATATGTGTAATCTATTAGGTACACCTATAATATTTTTTTATTTCTACATTTTAATATTAATTTACAATAAATTAATATTATATATCATAAAAACGTTTAAAAATGAAAAATCATTGAAGCCCACACACATACATTTCCATATTTCAGTTTGATAAATTTTATATGAATATTAAATTTAAGATCATTAAATAATGATTGATTTTATATATTATATATTTAAAATTGATTTAAAATAGGGTAAATTACAAAAAACAAGCCCAACTATCGACTTTTTTAAAATTGCAACCTAATCTGTTTTTTTTTTAAGATTGCCACCCAGTCTTTCTATAATTTTGCCGATTGCAAAATTTCCGGTCATTTTTCCGGCAAATGAATTAATTTTTTTCACTTTGCAACCCAAATTTTAATTTTTTTGTCCAATCGCAAATCATGATTTTTTTTCGCTTCACACCTTTATGTTATATATATGAGTGTGATATTTATGTTATATAAGTGTGATCGATATTCATAAAATAAATATTAAGGAAATATTAGTCAAAATTGGTGAAATATATGTAACATCGGTAAAAAATCGATGGAATATCAATAAATATCGTTAAAATATCGGAATATATTGGTAAATATAGAAAAGATAACAATAAATATATGTACCTATATTTCCATCGATATCGATATTTTTACGATATTTTCATTCTTGTTTGCAATCTTATAAAAACACAAAGTTCAGGTTGCAATTAGATAAAAAAAAAAAATGTTTAGGTTGCAAAGTGAACAAATTAATCTCCATTTCGCTGGAAAATTTGCAATCGACAAAACCACAGAAAGACTGGTGGCAATCTGAAAAAAAAAATGATTATGTTGCAATTTGTAAAAAGTCGATAGGTGGAGTTGTTTTTTGAAAACATTATATATTATTTATATTGAAAAAAATATTTATGATTTTACATTACAAGAAAAATGAGTATTTGAGATTAAAAAAAAATGCAACAATAAAAAGAATCAAATTATCTAAGTGGATGAATATAGAGAAACAAAACAAATAAGAATTTAAAATACCCTTTCCAACTTTACATTTGTCATGGTTACACACACATATATATACATATTCGCAAACAATCACGTACGATTTATTTTTTATAAATAAATTGGAAATAATATTTTATATATGTTTTCATTTCAAATAATTTCCCAATGAATAATGCCTTAAAGTCTTACTAGTAATGTACCCGTGCGTTGCACGCTATGTGATATATATATATATTATAGTTTTTTTAATGTAATGAAATATTCATCCAATAACACGTATAACTCGTTTATTTTGAATTCAATAAAAAAATTATATCAACTTATCAAATATACAAAAAATCTTTCTTACTATATATTTAAATAAAATAATCCAAAATTGGACTTGACCTAACATTTTCAATAAAAATATTATAAATAATAATGAAAAGATTGATAAATCAATATATTATGTATGATTTGTAATAAATAAAAAATTCACCCTAGTCCAACTCATTAGGAGACCTCCATCGAAAATATAAATACACCAGAAAAGAAAAGCACAAAAAAATGACAACTATGTGTGCATAAAATTAAACAGTAAGAAGGATTATGCAACCTCCATTGAAAATATAAATACGCAAAAAAAAAAAAAAAAAGAAGAAGACAACTATGTATATATAAAATAATACAATAAGAATAATAAAATAAAACATGTGTGTATTTCAAATGAAGAAGTTGTTTAGTTTTGTAATAACAATCTTTTGTTTTGTTTTGTATGTGTAAACTATTAAGTACACTTATAATACATTTCCATTTGTATGATTTTTAATTTCTACATTTAATATCAATTTATAAAGAATTAGTACACTTGTATTTTATCTTATAAAAACGTTTAAGAAAATCATTGAAACCCTCAAACATACATTTTCATTTTTTTTTAATTTGATACATTTTATATGAATATTACATTTAAGATCATTAAAAATATATTATATATTTAAAATTAATCTAAAATCATATAATTATTATATTGAAAAAAATGATGAAAGATAATATATATGCCATCACTTATTTTTTCTTATTTGTCTATTTATATATTAAATATCATAAATAAGTTTCTTAAATTAATTGTTTGTTTGTTTTTTACATTAATAAATGCAAAATTGATATTATTAATGATTTCTAAAAATAGAAATAATTCATAAATGATAAATTTATTACAATTATTTTTGGCAGGAAATCCTATTTTTATATATATATAGATTTTGTCATTTAGAGATAATTTGGAATAAAATTGTTTAATATATAGGAATAATTTTTTCATATGATATTAAAATTATTTATTACCTTCATTTTGAACCGATGTCATATAATTTCATTTATTTAAAATGGTTAATCAATTTCATTGAGTGTGAGATGAAATTTAAGAATAAACTATGCATATTGAATCATATTCATGTTCGTGTACCCAAAAGTCACTTTGCTTGACTCACTTCACTGCGACAAAGACCGATTGTACCAATGAATTTCTAGGCTCCATAATTGACCAAGATTCTTTAAAATCTTTAATATATTATACGTCTCGAAATGATATTAATACGAAAATCAACTGGACAGATCAACGTGTTCAATCTCAATATTGGACAGTGCAAAAAATATATAAAAAATATTGGTGTCACGTTACTATGTTTCTATCTAAAATGTCCACGATAGCATTATTTCTTATGGGATTCCTGTTTGTTCGAACATCTGATTGTTCAAATAATCAGTAGTCAGCATTGGCTGATAAAATATAGGAAAACTGGGGTTCTCAATTTTTTTACTTTTTCGACCCAGGCCACTATAATTTTACTTATAGATATTGGACTATTGTCAATGATGGTACATGTCTCGGCCCATTTTCAAAATAGTGGAATAAAAAACATTTTTGGTCTAATTTTCAAAATAGAGCAAACGCAGCAATTCTAAAAAGAAAAGGGACGTGCAACGATATTTAACTTCCGATAAATGAAATTGTAACAAACCGTCGTCAAAGTTAAATCCCGTAATATTGAAAGAGTTATAGAAAATTACAGCGGAAAGTTGGGTATCGTAATACTTGTGAAAATTAAAACATTTCATCATATAAAAACTAGAGTTTTCCAGAAAATGCTGATATAAAAATATACATCCTTATATATTTGCAAAAACATCAGACATTATGTTCATCCCTCCACTATGCCCAGGATTTTATCTGTAGAAATAAAATCATGGAAGGGGTGAGTGCAAGAAAAATAATTCAATGGGGTGGTATAAGGACACACATAAGCACGTTCACTTTCAATCGTCAATTATTCACTGCACTCAATCATAGAAGATCAACATAACATTTCCTTGGGTCTTTAAACCCGACGTGATTTTGGAGTTTTTTAAATCCAATGTCAATGGGCCATAATTGAAACCCTCGGGTAGCTAACCCACCATGAAATATGGAGTCTTTAAGTCCAGCGTGAAAGGACCATCTTTGAAACCCTTCGGGTATTTAACCCATTGTGAATTGGAATTCCACCATGAACATTCAACATTTACATATATCACATTATATTAGAAATAAAAGCTGAAGATCAACGTTCAAATTCCATAAGAGCATCATAATCACTTTAATCACACATAACACTGTCGCATTTAATCAAGCTCATTCACATTAATATAAAGCAGGAAACAACAAGAATTTACCCTCACCTTTGAACACAGTAATCCTCGTCCAAAAGCTTCCGTTTCGTAAGCCCTCCTACTCATGTTCCTTGTCTGTATCTAACTTAAATGTCTATGAAAGATATATAACATTAAGTTCCTAAGATATGATAATAACGGAAGATTCTAGGATGAGGGTATGTTCTATAAACTGAAGTTTGATGTGATCGTAACCGTAAACTAGGGTTTTCCTGTTTAAAGCTTACGTCATTTTTTTATCAATTAGGGATTAAAACTAACATCTGTAACGTGGTATGGTATAAAAATACACTTATCGTTAAATTTTGTGGTCATAATATAATTTTTGGAAAATTATGGGGTTAAAATGTTAATTTAGCAAAGTTTTGGGGTCAAATTATAATTTCTGTTAAACCTGGGGTCAAACTGCAATTAAAAATAATCTCAGGGCTGAAACTAAATCATTAAATTCTGCCGGAGTAGAAATGCAATAAGGTAGGAGATGAAGGACTGAAAATTAAATAAGTAAAAACTGAGAAATTGCAAAAAGGCCCTGGAATAATCAAATTCCCAAACCCAATCCATAACTCCCAAACCCCTGCTGCCCAGCCGCCCGCCATCACTGCTGTCGGCCTTGGGCCCGTCGCCGGCGGTCACCTTGTACGGAGCCGCCACTCACGGCGGCGCCCCTTTCCCAGCAACACACAACACACGCACACACACTCACACACACCGCCGCAGTGGCAGCGGAGAGAGAGAGGGAGAGAGATAGATAGAAATAGGCAGACATACATATACATACATGTAACAAGCTGGTTTGACCCAATTGTGTTGGCCTTATTATTTGTCTAAGTTATTTTTGTTTATTATTCCGCTTCGTAGTTTATTTTTTAGTGCTAGTAGGCATATAAATATATATATATATATATATATATATACACGTACATATGCACGTTAGCTGATGCATGTAATTGGGTTGGGTTAATCTTAGTTATATATTTAAGTTGAGTTAGTCTCCTGTGCAACTGGTGTATGTACAATTCGGGTCGGGTCCGGGTCGACTCGGATCCGCGCACTTTTATTTATTTTATTTTTTTTGAATTCTATTTTTTCACTTCAGGTTGTTACCTTTATGTTATATGCATGTAACCTTTATGTTATATAAGTGTGACCTTTATGTATAAATGTAATGACCTTTATATACTCTAACTTAGAAAAAAATGAAGAATTTTAACAAAATTTGTACATATTTACGTTTATGAAATATTAGTTGCACATATATCCATCCTTAATATGCACTGAATTTTGAAAATTTCAATTTTTTTCAAAGTTATGGATTATAAAGGTCATAATATTTGTACATAAAGGTCACAAGAACTGTACATAAAGGTTACAACAATACAACATAAAGGTCTTAATCTGAAGCGAAAAAACCTGAAAATCTTCATTTTTTTTCCTAAGTTACTTAACATAAAAGTCATAACATTTATACATAAAGGTCACACTTATATAACGTAAAGGTCACATCTTTACAACATAAAGGTAACAGCCTGAAGTGAAAAAAAAAGAAAAAAAAAAAGAAAATCCAGGTGCGCGGATCTGGGTCGGGTCGCCCCAGTTGCACCAATCCAGATCCGTGCACCTGGTGCACAGCAGCATTTGCCATTTAAATTTGTTATTAAGATAGAGTATTTACTTTTACTTTTAAGATAACCCCTCAAAATACTATTTTTCTTATAACTAAAACACAAAATACCACCCAACATAACTTAATATTAAAAACTACCACTTTTTGAAAAAATGACCAAAAAGTCCTTATGAGATTAATTGATAAATGCTTTTTTCCAAAATCAAGTGTGCTAATTCCAAACTAATTCGTTAATTTTAATTTTCTATATCCATATGATTTTTGACCCGATCCGAACCCGAAGATGGTATATAGGCTGGAAACCTTGCTAGTCGTATGCTGGAACTATTTACAGAAACAAGACAGTCTTGATCTTGATCTGTTTATTTGTTCCAGACAGACTTGATATGTGTAACAACGCCACGTATCGCCTCAAAAAAAGATCCCCTGAAAATGGTATCAGAGCCTGGTTTTATTAAGAACTAGATTTATATTTATTATGTTTTATCTGTAATTAACTTTGGTGAGGAGAATCATTCGAGAAAAGAATGGATCTGGATGTTTGTCCAAGATGTAGATCTTACAGGGAATATCGTCAAACTTTGACGATGAAAACTCAAGAGCATGTACAGAGGGTGATGTATTGGAACCACCAATTAGCCCAAAGACAAATTGCAGGTGCCAACGCAGGATTGCTGAGGCATTGCACCAAGCGAGCAGAGTATCATATGGACCTCCTTAGGATAAACCATATGTTACAAGAGGATCTAACGAACCACCAGACGGATGACCATCGGTTCCATAATTTCTGATGGAAGACCAGAAGTGGAAGGAGATACTTCCAGATACCTCTAAGATTTCTTTAGATCTTAGAGAAATCCAGAAGAAGGTGCAGAGTTATGGCGACCGCCATAAACATATACCGACACAAGTCCATCAGATCCAGAGCCAAATGGAAATGATGTTGAAGAACTAACAGGAGACTCTTGAAATCGTTCATGATATTCAAAAAAGAGTCAAGAATCTGGAGAACCGACCAAGTTCATCCGGAGAAAGGAGACATATAAATTTCGGGACAGTTCCCTATCTACACCTGGATGGGAAACCAACTGAAGTTGTACGACCAATGACTGATGATGAAAAGCTTTTGGCCATCATCAAAGGAAAATCTGTTACAAACAAGTGATGGATTTTGAGAGGATAAATCTGCAGGATCTAAATGACTTAAAAGAATCCTTTGCGGGATTAAGTCTTATAGATCTAAAGATGAACGCAGGAGATGAATCTGCCTTGATCACTCGAGATCAACAACAGCAGAGACAACCAGTCAATCCCAATATAGCAGAAAGTTCCGGATCACATTATGTGGACGAACAAATGCCACATAGAGGGGATTTCACCACAGGAGGAGATCCTATTAGAGTTATAGGAACCCGACCACGTTCCAAAAGGCCGAATTTTATCAACACGCCTTATGGAAAATCACAGTTAGACCCGATACATCCATATGGGTTGATGCTAAATTTGGATATTCCAGATTTTAAAAATCGTGAAATCCTTATCGATGATTGGGCATCGGCTATGAGGATTGCTGCAGGAACCCTCGATCTTATGAAGGAAGGATTCATCTTACTACTGGAGATGAGTCTGGAGGGATCAGTAAAGATCGCATGGGATATGACATCACTAGAAATGAAGAACAATTGGTGAGTCATTAAAAACAATTGTTGATAATATGACAAAATTATTCAAAGTCCATTTTATCAGCATAGGATACTTTGAGGGAATAGAGGAAGAGAAAAGAAGAAGATATAAACAAGCCCTCTACAGCCTCGAGTTGCATGATATTTGTCATATTGACGAATATATCAAGCTTTTCACCGAGTACCGATGGAAGTCTAAGGTGGAAGACCAAGAAGCTTCGCAATTATTCTTTGCAAAGATACCAAGTCCCTGGAGAGAAATGTTAATCAGGGAATACAAGCAGGCAGATGACTTGGATACAGTAGCTAGAAGGATGTCTTTCCTAAAAGCCAAGTTATCTGAATGGTGTCATCAAGCGACACTCTATAAGAACTACAAGAGATTGAAGGGAATCAATAAGATGGTTCCTTTATGTTGCGAAGAAAATGACATTCCAACAGTTGTTGGAGGTCAACCACGGAGGCATAAGAGGCAGAAACAACGAAGTCATCCATACCACCGTGGAAGCAACTTCAGGAGAGGCAATCGCCGGTGTTCATGGAGACCAAGAAGAGTTTGGTCCAAACAAAAGGCCCGAAGTTACAAATCTGGGCAAAGACCAACACCAAACAGAAGAAGGACTTTTACAAGTTCTGATCAAGGAAGTTCCAGCAGAACTCCAGGAAGGAGAACTTTCAGACGAGCTCACACCAGAGCTAATGAAAGTTTTAAAGATTGTAATTGCTGGACATGCAGAGCAAGAGGACATATCTCAACAGACTGCCGAGAAAATGAGAAACGAGGTATTAGACAGTTCGAGGCAACACCCGAACTCGAAGAAGCTGTCTACTATCAAGATCTCATACAGGTGTATCAATTTGAGAATCTACCCTCAGATGAAAGCATCTACGAAGAAGAGATCTATTTTGAGGATGGAAGTGAATCCAGCTCAGAATCAGAGTGAAGAAAAAATTCTTCAAACAACGGTGAGAGAGGATATGTCAGGATACCTCTCCCACACTACGGTGTCTCATAAGACTTTAATGAGGATTATGAAGGAAGATTCAAAGCTCCAGATGTACGATGGTTTTACCATTGGAACTATGGAAAAGACATTGGATAAGATTGGTTTTCGCAGCAGAAAACACCAGATTATCCACAGAGTAACTACCGGAGAATTCACCATCCCGATGGAATTCACTGGTAACATGATCGAGATGCAATTGATCCCATACCAAGAGATACAGGAGATCAAAAGCAGAGTCAAAAGAGAAGTTGCAAATACACTCTCATGGATTCACATCGGAGCCATAAGAGTTGTTATTAAAGCAACCTTCAAAGAAGGAGTTGATTCGCCACACAATCTTGCAATATGCGACAAGAGAATCTCAAATCTCAAGGATTCATACCTTGGGGCTGTTACAGGAAATTTGTGTGCAGGAAAATTGGCATTCAATGTCTATCCAAGGATTGCATACAATTTGTGAGATCGAGATTTCAACCGAGTCTTAACCCTTTATCAAGATTTCAAACGAAACGATTTGATGAAAAAAGGGAACAGACCCTACTCGATCACATACAAGATTTCATTGAATACAATCCTACTCGCTCTTTCGAATACAAGATCACATACAAGATTTCATTAAAAAAGGGAACAGACCCTACTCGCTCTTTCGAATACACATCATTCAGATGTATTCTTGAGAAAGGAATTCATTGAAGTTCCAAGAATCTTTGAGGACTTCGCCAGGGTGGTTCTACCAAAACTTATACAATCTCCAACCATAAAGGAGATTGACATGAGGATCCATGATCAACCCATCTTCAACAAGAGCCAGTGTCTCAGAATTAAGCCTAGGCGGATGTCTTTCCAACAAGACAGGCTAATGAGTAGCAGTTGTTGGGAAGAAAAGAGACCGAGTACAATTCAGCAAGTCCCAGATGTTTTCAAAACACAAGGAGAGCTGAAGTATCCGGAAGGATGGAGAGGAGTTGAAGTAATATTTGACATTACTCAAGGGGAAAATACACTCCCATGTAATGCCCTATATTACCTCCAACAACCCATAGTTGGAAGATTTCAAGGAACCCTAAAAATGGGTGAAATGGAATTAACTATCGGGGGGAGTTCCAGGAAGAATCTCAGATCAGTTGATACTTGGGATTGAGTTTCTTGAGGAACATAAACCTTGGGAAAGATTACAAGATGGAATGGAGTTCACAGTGGCCAAGAAAAGATATAGAATCAGATGACCACTAGTCCATTCTCCATATACATTTCGATCGGAATGATATATGAGGAATACAAGGCCGAGTATTTCACCGCCTACATCGATTCAGGCGCCGGTATATGTACTGCAAAACAGGAGGTTTTTCCTAAAGAAATAGGAGAAGATCTACCAGCTATCGCAGGAAGGGATTTCTCTAAAAGGATTCTTATCCTTAACCGAGGAATCAAGCAAGCGGAAAAAATGATTGGAGGAGCAGGTGGTACCCCATGGTACAAAGTCAAGATGCCACCAATCTATTTCCATGATACAGGCGCAGATGTATTGCTAGGTAACAATTTCCTACAAATATTCAAGCGCTTTACACAGGAAAATGAGACAAGAAGACTTATTTTCACAACACTATGTGATCATAAGATTATTGTCCAAAGATTACGAGAGGCATTCTACAGAAAAATGTCTATCACGTTTCGCAGCAATCGTGGTGATGAAGCCAAACTTCGACATCCAAAAATGGCGGATAGAAGGAGATTTGGCGATGCACTTTTATCCTACCGACAGTTTGGACATACCAGACCAGGAATCAAGGCGTGGGATAATCACTTGTATTCATTTAGGGTACAAGATGAAGAAGAAGTTCCTCCAATAGTTATTGCAGAAGTAATAAGCCTATTGGAGAATTCATCGAGTGAGATTTCTATTGATGAACAGATTTCACTTGAAGACATCAAGAAGAAGATCCAAAGGAATTACAATGAAAATCCTTTGGCATGGTGGAACAAGAACGAGCTCAAAGCATCCCTAAAGGTTAAACCCGGAAAGGAACAAGAGTTCGTAAGATTCAAGCCAATTCTTATGAACCAAGCGGATCGTGAGGATATGCAGAAGATACTTAAGGAACATCTAGACCTTAAGCTAATCTCACCAGGAGTTTCTCCATACAGCAGCCCGGGATTCCTTGTAAGGAATCATGCAGAAATCAAGCGAGGAAAGCCAAGACTTGTTATTAATTACAAAGGAATTAATGACATCCTGGAGTTCGATGGATACTACATCCCGAGTAGAGAACATCTAGTCAACAGCATCAAAGGTGCCAAGGTATTCTCTAAATTTGATTGTAAGTCTGGATTCTACCAGATTATGATGGAGGAAGGAAGCAAGAAGTTTACAGCTTTCTCCACACCACAAGGACATTATATCTGGAACGTAATGCCCATGGGATTGACAAACGCTCCCTAGATATACCAAAGAAAGATGGATAATCTTTTTAAAGATTACTTTAGCTTCATGTTCGTCTACATCGATGATATCCTCATCGCTTCCAAGAACATGAAAGAACATCTCAAGCATTTGGAAATCTTTTCAGATGTTTGTCACAAGGAAGGATTAGTGTTTCTGAGAAGAAGACAGTAATTGCTACAAGACAGATCGAATTCCTTGGAATTGAGATCGATGAATCTGGAATCATCCTACAAAACCATATTGTGGAAAAGATTCAAGGATTTCCAGATATCCTCAAAGACAAGAAACAACTTCAAAGTTTTCTCGGAGTTGTTAACTTTGCCGGTATGTTTATAAACAATCTGGTAAATTAAAGGAAGGTGTTTAGCCCATTATTAAAGAAGCATGCAACATTCATCTGGGAAGATAAACACCAAGAAGGGATTAAACAACTTAAGGAGGTTTGTCAACAACTTCCAAAACTTTCTATACCCCAAGACGAGGATGAACTGGTTCTCTACACAGACGCCAGTGACCATTGGTGGGCAGCAGTCCTAATGAAGGCTACACTAAATGGAGAAATGTCATGTAAATACTGCAGCGGGTTATTCGCAGACAGTGAAGCAAAATGGCATATCAACGAGAATGAATTATTTGCAGTCAGGAAGGCATTCAAGAAATTGCCTTTATTTTTACTTGCCAAGAAGTTCATCTTGAAGATTGATAATTCTAGTGTCAAAACTTTTCTGAAAAATAAAATTGAATTTAAACCAGAAAAAGCTAGGATACAAAGATAGCAAGCTGAATGTCAATATTATGATTACGATATTGTCATTGTGAAATCTCATGAAAATGTTCTTGCAGATTTCCTAACACGAGATGGAAGGATACGTCGCTGACGAGGTCCTCAAACGAGTCAGGCATCTCAGGGATAACCTGGAGAGCCTACAACGAGGTTTTGATGCTTTATGTATCAAGGCAGAAGTTGCTGGACGACTTCAACAAGCTGATCAGAGATCTGTCTCTAATCAAATACGAGCATGCCAATACGCACATGAACAATTGTTCACCGTGCTACAAGTACCTATCCTTCAGGCTGCATCTCCAACGGTGCTAAAGAAGGAAACAAGAGAGCGGGCCTCTAACCTGATTGTTATGGATTCAAATACCATAACCAAGAGTTTTGCAGATGATACATTCCTTGAGGATGCACCAACTGGAACAAATATTGAAGCTCCGGTGTCAAAACCCGAGTCTTCAAGTCAACCCAGCACCTCTGGGGTTAAAGAGGGAGAGTTGAATCTTAGGCCAGAATCAGACAAAACTAAGGTTCAAACTGATGAGAATTTAGTTTCCCCGATACAGGTTTACCAAAAGCAGTGGGAGAAGCTGATTACAAGGAGGGGTATCCATCCAGAGAGAACAATCATTGATATCTCTGGAAAGTACCCAAGAGTTTGGATGAAACCAGGAAGTCATCCAAACGAAGTACAAGAATGGTATAACTTTGGAGCTCTTGCTTCAATCTATACCGTTTCACCAGGATTCCCAGAGATTTGGAAACATCCGAAATGGATTGGGACGGCGATACACGAGACTTGGGCCAATAACCCACATTTGGCCAGAGGTGATATTCTGGAATTGTATTTTTTAAGTGCAGCTCCAGAACCAGCCAAGAAAGGTTTCCATGAAGCCTTTCATGTCATCAAGCTGAGGAGACCTGACAGAAACGCCTTAAAAACCATCAAGACAGCGGCTCCGGAGGATACTCCAATTCTTGTAGGAGCATTTTCAGAGGATGAAACTTCTACCCGATGAGCATGGGGATTATGGGTTTGTCTAACTGAAATGGACAAGGTCAAGTACCCATTCAAGTTCTTTCATAATTCAACAAATGGATCTTTCCTGCTGAATTCCATGACAGGAACAACGACGAGCTTTGCAGAAGATCTTTTCGAGACAAAAAGAAGGATCCTTTGGGAAAACAAGATTCCGGCAAGCAAAGAGCCTTACCGGAAATTCTGCAACATGACACATATTGGCCGATGGACAGATCATGTCTGCCAAGCATGTCCGGAGCAGAAAGAACAGTAGTTTGGGAAAGGGTTTCGACCCAAACTCGACCGACGAGAAAGAGGGGCAGAAAAGGACAAAGGGCCTGCCCAAAAGAAAACTTATCCGCGGGGACCACGAAGGCCGAATTTCTAAGATTCCCCGACAAAGATAAGATGGGCTGAGTCACGCCCCACCAACATCACATGCGAAAAAGTCACGGGAGGAAAAAGCAGATTCCCCGACAATTTCACATGGGATGAGTCACGAGCAGAAAAGCTGGCAATCACGCACTCAGTGGTGAATCCACTCAGAAAAGGTGGACAGCTGGCTTAAGCAGGTTTGGAATCCGAATTTCAAGTCCGGATTTCCATCTATAAATTGGCGAGCAGAAGGAAGCTAAGGACATCAAGTATTCTCCATAGTTTTCTTCAAAACAATATCATCCTTGTAATAGTTTAAAGTTTTCTGAGTTTTTTACTTTTATATGTTTACGAGTCACAGCCATCTCAATGAAAGGCTGATCCTGTATTCTCCTCTCAAAAGGAGTTTACAGATGATATAATAAATGTATTTTAGTTCTTAATAAAAGAGAGGCTTTTACTTCAACGTGTCTCCGTTCGATTTGTTTATCCATTGGAAGGATTACCTTGTACACCTGGTGTAAACGAACCAAGGTTGTGCTGGGCAGTTGCTGAAGGAGCTGGATAACTTGCAGACCAACTTCCCTGAGGGTGAAGTTGAACAGTGAGGAGCTGTTCGTAAAACGGTTTGGGGGCAGTAATTTTCCAGCTGGTGGCATTGCGAACCACCTCACCCGGTGCTGTTCTGGTCGAAGAAAGGTACGATTTCCAACGGGTTAATTTATTTTACGGAAGCATGTTGGGCCTGATAAAAACATATTTTGTTCGGATCAAGATTTAATTATATGGATAGGAAAATCAAAAGAAAAATGAAAAGGTTTGGGATTTTTGTTTTGGAAAGTTAACAAGGGTAATGAGGTAATTTTCTTTGGAGAATATGGTAGAAAGTTATATTAAGTTATATTTGGTGGTATATTGTGATAATATTTTATCTTCAATGACAAAATTTTATGTTATTATATCCAAAGTGGTATTTTGAAGTATTCACTCTTTAGTTTTTGTGTGCTAGCTAGCTATTATTAGTAGGTACGTAGCCATTGGGATTTTCAAGAGGCAGCAACTGTGAGGTCAACTCTCTACTCTTACCTTATTTAATCAAAATTGTACAATAGTGGAAGAGGGTAGAAATTAATAAACATATAAAATAACAAGATGTATAAAAAAGATTAAAAAAAATTGATAGTTTGATAAAAATATCCTTAATATATAAAAGGAGATGAATTTCATGGAACATTAAAATAGAGTGGGATAAAGGCACCACACCAATTTTTAAGGACACCACACTCATTTCACTATTCCATAACAAATTTTACTCATAAGTATAGTGTCCTTAGAAATTAGTGTGGTGGCTTTAGTCCTACTCTTAAAATATAAGATAACACGAATTATATATGAGTCATTTCAACTTTCTACCGTTAATATTTATTTTACTATAAAAGATCAAGTTCTTACAAGGAACAAAAATTGATAATTTTAAAAATTTGAGTTAAATTAATTTTCTGAGCCCATATTTAAATTTGGTGTTCCATATGCAATAAAACGTATATATGTTGAGAATGTAAATATGTTTTTTTTATCAATTTATGTATAAATGATATCAAGGTACTGTTGATGTTTCTATACATTATATAGAACCAAAAAAAAAAAAAAAACACTCATTAAAACACATGTTTTCTATTCAAATTTAAGATCAAATCGCAGATAGAACTACCATTAATAAGTTGTTTTTTTTTTTTTTTTTTGTTTATACATATAGTCACAAACATAGATCACTAAATTCAAATATGGTAATTGGATGATGAAGAATATAAATATCGTCATCATTTGCATGGTTTTTGACATATATATATATATTCAAAATAATTAATTTTTATAAATTCTTCTAGACAGTAATAAGAACAAATGTGGGTAAAGATATAATTCACATTTGGAATACTGAAAACTCGTCGGCCAATTAATTTCTTACTTAACAAATTTTGTACTAATCTTGACATTTTTGTAGAAGAAAAAGCAATGAAGTTTGTAAATTATAAGCGTATATACCTTTCATTACACTTGTTTTCAGTTTATAATTTTTTGGCAAAAACTTATATACCTCTGTGTACATATGGGCACAAATTTAGGTGTTATATACATGTTCTTTAGGTGTGATATATATATTCTACATGTATTATGTTTCTTGGTGTTATACATATACTCTAAATGTATCATATGCATATAAGGGTATACATGTGATCAGTGGCGGAGCCACATGGGAGCATGGGGGTGCAACTGCACCCCCATGGAAAAAAAAAAAATTATATAATTACTATTTTATTTGTTTATAAATTAGGGTTTGTGCATTTTCATATATGTGTATGAAATGTATTGATTTTATGACATTTGTGTTGTGATTTCAATGAGTTCATAATGTGGGTTGATATTGTAGTTGTTAATTTCTTATAAAATTGAAGTTATATATCTCATGTATTGTATTCTTATAATTTACTATTAATTTAATTAGGAATTAAGAACAAAACAAAGGGAATGGAGAAACAATCCGATCTTCGACATATGTCAAAAATAAATTGCGAAATAGTATGAGTGATCAATTATTGAATGATTGTTTGGTCACTTTCATTGAGAATGATGTGTTCTTACAAATTTCTGATGATGATAATGTGGTGGATCGCTTCCAAAAAATAAAGACTCGAAGGATCAAATTGTAGTTTATAATTATAATTTTTAGTTGAATGGTTAGTAATTGTATTTGCATATTTTAGTCGAACAATTTTTGCGTATAATGTTTCTCTATCATATATTTATTTATATGTTCGTACCCCCATCATCCAAATCCTGGATCCGCCACTGCATGTGATGCCTGAAGAGTATACATATTATACTTGTAGAGTATATATATATATAACACTTTATGATGATAAATTTGGGGGCACCGTGCCCCCGGGACACACAAGTGTCACTCTAATTTTTTTATATGGAAATACTAAATATTAAAATTTATGTGAGACGCCCACATATGTAGTTGGTAAGATGGAGTTTCATTATTCATGTATCTCAAACTTTTTTTTTTTGAATAAAATGAATCTCAAACTTTTGTAAACTATGAATTGTGGATTGACTGTCTTACTGAAGTGTAGCCGAGTCTTACTCCATTTTAAATCAAAAAAAAAACTTATGTGAGACGATCCTCTTTACTCATGAGTCAAATTCACATTCATTAATTTATATATAAATTGTAAAGATTGATCATTTTGACCCACAAATCAAACTTATATCTATTAATTTATATATTGATTATAAACGGTGTGTCATAGATTGCTCCCTCACATACTATATTCAATGTCTCATACAATGCCGACTCTTTTTTAAATATAGCAAAATACAATGAATGTTTTGGTTTTATAATTACATTTTAGGAATTGGAAGACAACATTGAAAGTTCCCTCTCCATTATTGGCATTTCCACAAGAAATATGTCCGTAGCATATTCTCTCAAAGTTTTCACTTTCTCGACCTCTGGTAACGGCTAATATTACGTGCACTTATATTTCATATGTTTAGAAATAGGTCTGAATATATTTTGGGTGTGACTATCCAACCACCCCACCAATTTCTAAACATACCCCAATTACTAAATACATCCAAATAAATAATTTAAAACTTACACAACTCTTGAACACGCTCCAATATTTCTCCAATTTACTCGTTTAATTATTTTAAAAAAAAGGACAAGAATTCATTCTTTCCCATCCATGAAAGTGTTGTCCCTCACCCGATTTTCTCTCCATTGTTGAACCGCTGTTGACGCTGCCTCCCATTCAACCTTCTCTCCATTCATCCCTTCTCTCCATGATAACTTGCAATTAGGGTTTGAGAGAGTTTTTTCTGAAGAGTTGGAGTTTTCATGAATGGAGAAAAATAAGTATAATAAAAAAATAAAAATAAAATTCATTTAATAGGGCATTTTAGACTTTTGATATTTATTTATTTTTGATTTATTTTAATATGGGGTGTGTTTAGGAGATGAACTACCCACACCCATATGTTTTTACTCGATGATCTCTGATAGTTTGAAATTACCAAATTCTCCTTTCTTTCCGGCGGATTCGTTTCAAAGAAGGAGGAGAGTCCCCATTACAAAATGCAGCCTCCTAAATACTACGGAACTATTTCTTTTTTCCCCTTTTTTAAAATTACTAGTGTTTCACCCGTACGATGTACGGGCTTAAATTTATTTAAATGGTGAAATTATAATATACTCAAAGATATAATTTATAGTTTATTTAAAATACGTGAATTGAAAGTTAAAATATACAAATTTTGATAAGTCAATTATATATTTTGTTTGATTGCATGATAATTGTTTGATAATTTTCATTTTAATTTTTTTAGTTATATTTTTATATTCGAAAAATGTACAAATTGAATAAAGAAATTAAAGAAAACCTATAATGCATGTAAAATTACACTTTTCTTATTTTATCTTGACACATTTTCTAACAATAACATTGGGTACGGAAAATCAATCATTTAATAAAGGCTAAAATTTATCAATAGTCATCTCATAAAATTGCATATGTTTGACATATTTCCTATATATCATAATAGGAAAATTCAAATTAAATACAAATCAATGTACTTAACATTTAATAATTACTAACAAAAACTAAATATAAACAAAGAAGCTATTCTCTACGTTTTCATGAATGATGTTCATTAGTAATTTGACATTTCTTAGTTTTTTCATGAAAATATTTGACATTTCTTTTCTTGATTTGGTGTGGTTGAATAATTATCTATTTTCCACATATCCAGAATATGAAACAAAATTTAATTAGTAAAAAAAATCAAACATTCGTTTTTTATAAGTGTCAGATCGGTGTAATAATGAAAAATTAATTTATAACATACTAAAAAATTTAATCTCATCAAACTTGTTAGTTAAAATATTTTAATATAATGTATAAAATTATAAAGAGTAATTATCAAATGTATTATATGAAATTTCTTTCACAATGATCTTACAAAATAATCTTACAAAATAAATTGAATTTCTACATATGTGTTGACAAAAAAAATTAAAAAATTGAATTCACAGTTTAATAAGGAAATATTGTGAAGCGTGATACATATTAGACTTCTTTATTTTTTTTTTATACCGATTGTGGGGTTAAATGCATGTCTTTATACAAAAGAAATAACATATTATTAAACATTGTAGCCTATATTTTAATTGAGTTTGTTTAATATCATAATATAAAGTATTTATGAATGAAATTAGACAATTATTAAACTATCATTTTTTAAGTTTGGTAGAAAATTCAAAACAATATGTTTTATGATCAGTCTCGATATATTGTCAATTACCTATAATGAATTCATGTGATTTATCACTTTGTTAATTGATCATTATGCATTTCACCATATCTTGGTTATTGATAACTAATAGTTTTTTTTATCTATAATTAATATTCATTTATTATAATTAAAATTAACTTACCCATTTTAGATATCTCTTAACCATAATAATTGTCGATACATTTACAACATATTTAGATATGATAAATATTATGCATTTTTCTAAGCTCAAATCAAGTAAAAAGAAAATTAATATTGATTATGCGAATATCAAATTCAAACTTTACTTTAAAAATTATATACAAAATATGTTTTTTCTAATTATGTATTTTCTAATTGTATCGAGATTAGCTAAAACAGAATTATGAAATCAAATATATAATTTCTCACTTAACTTTTGGTATAAATGACAATTCGTATCCTTGATTATGAACATATATATACATCAACTTTTGCTACCTAATTTAGTTAAATCCGAAGCAAAATCAATTCTATCTTTAGATTTAGGAATAGCTTCAGGATTTGATGCCTTAATTTTGGTATGAATAATTACATAAGAATTTGATTCTTTAAGTTTAGAAGAAATATAGAAATTAAATCAACGTAATGGATCTCGAATAACCAATTACTCACAAATTACACTATTGCAATCATTCTAGTCTTTTTAAATTATACATTCGAAACAAATTTATACGTAATAGTTGATATTCTTAACAATTAATAATTTTTTCATTATATGCATGTAGTCTTGGACATGACATTTGGAAGTTTTTTTTATTTTATTTTTTCTATTTATGCTAGAAAACCTCATGATTTCTTTTGGCAAATATCACATATCATACCCATTCCATAGCCAGTGTAATTTAAATCTTTAAATATGATAATTTGAAAATATATTTCTTAATAACATTTTTCTTCTTAAATAATCTAATATTGATTAAATCTCATTATTTTTTTATACTTGCTTGCCATACTTTCACTTTATTCCTGTCATGAATCTTTGATTAAAGATATGAAAATTTTCAATGAATGATTTTGGAAATTGATGCCAGAAATTAGGGTGTGTTTGGTGTGTGTGTTTGGGCTGGGTTAAGTTTATTACCCAGCCCAAACAGATGTTTGGTGCAATGGTGTTGGGCCCGGTTTTAGGCTGGCCCGATTGAGTATATGTTGTCCGAATGGGCTGAGTACAAACCCACCTTTTTTGGTGGGTTGAAATTATCCCAACAGTAGCCCATATGGAATTAACCAAACTATCCTTACTGTATATCTTGAAATGATCCTTATGCCCTCCAATGTCCAATAAACTACAAGTATGCCCTTGTATATATTGCAAAAATCCACCGACCAAACATACACCCCACCTCGATTGGAAAATTGCAGCGCATCCACCACCACCATCACCGGCACCGGCAGTAGGACAGCAGCGCACCTCCACATCTTCTCCGCTAGGTAAGCCATGAAATGACTCAAAATGTGGATCATCTATGGCGGGAAAAAGTACTAATTTCCATTTCTCAATTCAAAACTCCTTTCAACATCTCTCTCTCTCTCTCATCAGGGAAAGAAGAAATGGAAGGAACCAACAGCTAGGCCATATTTGAGTCGTTGAATCTGAGCCCCCAGCTCTTCATCAATGAGGTCATCAATATTGTTGATGATCTTGCTCGACGAGGCTTTCAATTTCTTCCTCCAGTGAGACGCATCGCCAATCTTTCTTTGTGCATACTATTCATAAATTCTATCTGCTCTGCTCAATTAGCCTTTTCTTTTCCGTTAAATTCGTTTCAGGGAGGCTTCCGCGCTGCTGAAAACTGACGACACCGATAGATCAGCTGAACTCACCAAGGTGATTCTTCCTAATTTGTTTACTTGGTGAATTTGTAGTTTTGAGGGGTTTTAGTCGCTAATTTGCCGGTTTAATTTAGCATTTAAAAGTGTGATTCTATCTGGGTTAGTGTTGTTGAAATTCCTGTTTTGAAATGATAGGGGGTGGCTTATATTCGGGATTTGATTCAATCGACCCTCGACCAGCGAATGCAGAATATTGTCTTCGATTTTGTTTTACGCTAAATTGATGTGGGGTATGTGATTTGTGGGATCAAAACTGCAATTTCCTCATAGCTAGCTAGTTTCATTAATACTTTATGCGTCCAAATATGAATTTCTTGCACAATTTTCAGAAATTATTAAAGCCTATCCTTATAATTCAATACTTACTCAATATTAGTATATATTAAGGCATTATCAAAAAAGAAAAAGAAAAAGACTAAACAGACGAAACTATTCATAGTAATACATAATAGATATGATTCCAATATTTATTAAGCATGGGAGACAACCAGTATGATTGTTCCTTTATTCAAATACATAGAAGAGTGGAAAGAGTTGGTGTGTTTTTGTTGTTGTTGAAAGGGATTAGGTTAAATTTTAGGCGCATGCAATGGGGTGAGCAATGAGGTAATCCTCACAGGCCTTATAGAGCGCAGCAGACTGCTCTTTGTGAGCTTTGATCTCATCATCGCTCACTTCGTGATCCTTGGTGTGAAACTCTGTCTTCACCTTCACGACGCACCCTCCGTCTGCAGTCGCCTCGAACTTCATCTCGTAGCAGATCTTTGCGTGCTTCCCTCCGAGTGCATCCCCTTCGAAGGTGGTGGCTTTGCAGACCAAGTTCACGGGATCAACCTCGTCTATCCTGTGCTTGATTGAACCTGCACTAGTACCATTAATATGCATGCATGTATACATATATATGAGTATGTATTAATATGATCAATAATGATCAGGAGGAGGCCAGACTAACCCTGGGTGAAGTTGGTCTGGTAGACACAACCAGGGACAATGCCATTGCCTTGGAGGATCTGGATGCTGTTGATGCCAGGTGTCGCTTTGGGAAGCACCTCGTGCGACTCTGTAACCACTGCCTTGAACAGCCTCGACGCTGATACCTTCACTTTGAATTCCTGGTAGAAACTCTTCACACCCATTTTTACTATGTTTTGTTTTGCTGGAAAATATTGAATGTTTTGGGAGAAGATTGTGCTGATGAGTTGTGGAGAATTGAGAAGGTGAAGAGGGGTTTTTATAGCCTCGTTTCGGGGACTAAATGGTCGTGATGGATAATGTATATCCTATGCTTTTATTTTTCTGGATGTCACTAACATATTTCACGAATAATATTGGGTGTAATGCACTAATGCTTGGTGAAAATATTTGCTGATTTTTGGGGAAAAAAGAAACACTGATTTTTTTAGGTACCTTTATCATTTTCTGTAATTTAATTTAGCAAATAAATGTTGGATAATTGTATCATTTTTATTTTATTCCTACCAATTTAATGAATTTATTTTTCTCGAATTGGTTGCAGACAACAGCTATTTAGGGTGTCATATTTACTAACTAATTCAGCAATCGTCTGTCGAAAAAAATATTATAAAAACTCATGTCTAAAAACAATTATATAAATTAAGTAATTCTTTTAATTGAAAATTTATTAATACAATTTTTTTATTGTAAGAAAATATAGACGTACAGTATTATTCGAGGAATAGAGGAGGAGTACTTATTCAAAGAATGGAGGAGTATATTGTCGACATATATTATCTGTGACATAAAAGGTGGAATATTGAAAATTGGTAAAAATAATTTTTCATTCATTCATTATTTAGGAATATTAATCAATTTTCATGTTATGAAATTGAGATTCTAATTTTTAAATTTGGGTCAATTTATCATTTATGATAATTTGGTTTGAAATTTTGAGTTTAATCAAACATGGGTATGTGCGCTCTTGAAATATTTCATTCAATTCTCGCTCAAATAAAGTTTGAATTCAATAGATTGATTTAATTAGGGCTATACTTACACATGAGAAGATGAGTATTCTGACACATGACACATATATTCTGGTTCAATTTTGGGTGAGTTTAATGTAGTTACAGTAGATTCCATCGATGAGTTAACGATTATAAAATGAAATTGTATATAAGTATTATTGGTATCTTAGGAACCAATTTTTTTCAAACAATTAAAGCAATTGCATTAAAAACCAGATCAATCAAGAAACAAGTTTTTCATTAGAAAAAATCGTTGTATTCTAACTCAAATTAAGCTTGAGTCGAACTCAAATTGGTAGAATAGACTTGAGGCTATGCTATTACTTGAGAAAATGAGTGTTTTGATGTAAAAATATATGTTTTATTACATTATAAATATGTTGATTATATATATATATATATATATGTTGTTTGACAACATAGTTTAATAGTTAATAATTTATTTAATTTAACATTAATGATATAAATAAGCTGAACTTAAATATAATTTAATTGTGTTTTGAGAAGAAAAACCAAATGAATGAGAGGTTGATAGGTTATTAATTTGGTGTATATATTAAAGATAGTCATGTGGTGTCTAGCTTGTCGAATGCCTAGGCTCATTCCACCCTACCCTTAGAATACAACGATTTTTTCCACCCTACACATGATTGATGAATATGATCTTGGTGCTCATAAGTGGTTGAATGGGATGTATAAATTGAGCAGTCTATTGGAAAAGATAATGTTAGGGCTATTGAAATGCATTTTCGTAATCCACTCACGGCTAAAGAAAAAGGTTTGTCAAATGCCCGCATAACACGACATTGGGATGATCATGGTAAGAAGAAAGTAGGAAAAGGAAAGAACAAAGTCGATATGTCAAGTAAGTTTTCATCTCTAAAATACTTTATATCTATACTTAGATATCATGTATTATGCAACTAAATGTGCTATTGTGGGCTAACTTTAGGTGAAGAGGTTCTAAAAAAAAGACACAAAACTCACAATCATCAAATTATGTACTATCACAGCAACATCCTTCATATCCACCTCCTCCCTACTTGTCCACCACCACAACATCCTACTTTTTCATCATTGCAATACCCATTTGCACCTCATTTTGCATCTCAGTTTGATGCAAACCAATCACATTGGCAATTTTCCAATCAAGAGGTAAACCTTACTTTTCGTTCAATGTATTTATATTTCATTATTTAATTTTTTATTTTCTCTTACATTCATATCACAGGGAAGTAGTGGAAATATATATTCAAATGGTCAAACTAATATATTTGGTTATCTATTTGGTACTCCAAACTCATCACAGGTATAGTCAAAGTTTTCCAACTAATTAAAGTTGAGATAAATACAAGTCTAATAATTGTTTTTATTTCTTCTAATAGGGGCATGATGACAACGGATGAAGACTTGTTTAAAGGCTTGAAATATTGAAGTGTGACCCAAGATAAACTCTTAGAAATTATATAACTCTTTTATTTATGTTGTTATTAGAAGAATGTGAATTGATGTTGTTGAATGATATCATAGATTGTGTTTAATATGTATTGTACTGAATTATGAGATATTGTTATTTTCTTGTATGAGAAATGAATTGTCATTCCTATTCATTAAGGGTTGAAAATGGAGTTGCATTAGCATTTTGAGTTATTCTCTCAATAATAAACAACTCTATATTGACTCACGAATAATGCATATAAATAGAATTAATATATTATAAAAAAACAATTTGCATTTGTATATTGCATATACAAGTAATAAATATAAAATATAATTAATATATGGTAATGCTACTCTAATTATACGCACTTTAATAAATATAGAATAATACATATTGAAATACTGATATATTAATATAAATATAATTAATATATTATAAATAATAAATGGAGGAAATGTTCCAAAGTACACAAAAAAATATAATCAATTGACTTTTCTACCATTCAATTTAACAAAAGTACTTTTCTACCACAAAAGATAATAAAGTGACATTTTCTACACTATTTTGACTCGGTCATGCATGGACAAATGATTGAGTAATGATCGAGTGATGATATGTTCTATTTATTTATTGTGTAAGATGGACTGGACTCTCAATGTAAATGTCATATGGTATTACAATAAATAAATAGATAGATGTATTACATAAAACTAAAAATAAATAATAATTGTATATTGAAGATGAAATTGACTATGGTTAATAAGGATATAGTTAATAAAAAGATAAATTTTTATGTTAAAAGTGGTGCCACATGTCATTCATTTATGTGGTTATGGTATTACCTCTAAGGGTAAGGTGGAATGAGCCTAGTTTAGGTATGATGAGCAACATTGGAATCAAAGATGGCACAAATGGATCATTGCTTTCTACTTTTGGAGAGAGATAGAAAATTCCTCTCAAAAAGTTGGAAAGACAAAATTACAAATAATATTCGGATGGATTGACAATTTCAAAATATTCTATTTTGAGATGGCCCACAATAGTGTGGGCCCAAATTCCAAAATAATTTTTACCTTTTATTTAGCATAATAATAAGAGAATATTGAGAGTGAAAATATTCCTAATCCAAACCAAACCAAATAGATGTATGTTTGCCACATTTCTCTTTTTCAATCATGGAAAAGCTCCAAATACTTATGTTGGCTTCTATTCCATTCAAGTTTATTTTGTGTCAAAATTAAATACAATTTTAGTAATGCTCAAAAACAAGCAGCTAGCTTATCTTTTCCAAGTAAAATTGTGGATGTTAGTTTTTTGATTGATAAAAACTAGGGTTCATAAGTACCCCTACACTATTCTAGACTTTCTAATAACTAGATTTGGGGTTAGATGCTATTATTTGAGAAGATGAACATGTTTTGATGTAGAAAGCATATGTTTTTATTAAGTTTTAAATTAAATGGATCCTCCTCTACCATTTCTATCATCAAAATCCACCGTGATCATTCTCCACTAATTTGATCAAGTAATTGTGCAGGGATGAAAATATCGGTTTCATTGGATTTATCAGTACTTTAATTTTATGGAAATGTCGATGGATATATCGGTTTCAGTAGAAATATTGATACATTTATTTTACCAATATTTACCGATATTTTCCCGATATTACCGACATTTTCCGATATTTACCGATATTTTTCCGATATTCCACCGATATTTACCGATATTTCATTGATATTCACAAATTTTCCTATAATTTTTACCTGAAACCATCGATATCGAAATCGATGTCGATATTTATCGATATTTAGCTAATAATTATTGATTTTCATTTATATTTTTACCAAAAAATGAAAATATCGGAGATATATCGTTACAACCCGTTTTCATTCGGTCACATCAAAAAACAGAAATATCAGGGATATATCGGCATATTTTCATCCTTGACATGAATTAATAAGGATGAAATGTAGCATCAATTGCCAAAAAAGTTAGGCAAAAAATTGTGAACCCTGGGGGCACGGATCTGAGATCCGTGCCCCCTGACCCTACCCGGAGTGTGGGCAGCCTCCACGCGCACCCACGAGCGCCCATAGCAAATTTGGTGTGCGCCCACACACACTTGATTCCGTAGTTAATGATTTAGTGATGGGTATTACATGTATACTCTATAGGTATTACGCATATACCCTATAGGTATTACACTTATTTTTCTAGGTATTACACTTATTTTTCTTATGATTCAATGATAGGTATTATGTGTTTACTCTATAGGTATTACATGTATACCCTATAGATATTACACTTATATTTCTTGAGATTCTTATAGGTATTACTCTTATACTTCTTGAGATTCAATGATATGTATCATGTGTTTACTCTATAGGTATTACATGTATACTCTATAGGTATTACAAACTTACTCAATAAAGGTATTGATTTTTTGTTCAATAGGTGTTACATATATACTCTTAAGGTATTACATGTATACTCTTAAGGTATTGTGTGTTCATTCAATAAATGTTTGAATTATTTGTTCGAACTTTTGTTTTATAGGTATCACATATATACTTTATATGTATTACATATGTACTCTATAGGTATTACGTTACAGTATAGTGAGTTTAAAACTTATAAATTCTAAAATCAAGATTTATATCATATTCTTCCTCATCTTTTTCTGCAATTCATCATATTCTTCCTCATTTTTTCTGCAAAATTTACAGAATTGCAGAATTCATATGAATTTGTATCACAAAAAACATTGTGCAAAGAAACCCTAGAGCAAATCTATTCAATTCGATTAATCAAACAAATCTCATCTATTTGATCAAATAACCATACTCTGCAAACCAAATCTTTCCATAACTTAGTCAATACAAAGAGTGAATCGAAGGCTTTCTCATCGGAGTCGAAGTGGAGATGCGAAGTAGAGTCGGCGCAGAGATGAGAAATAAACAAGAAGAAGAAGAACGCAGCAACAACAAAAAAGAATGCAACAAAGAAGAATAAGAACAGAGAATAATAATGGAGAAGAAGGAATGTGCGCAGAGAAGAAGAAGAAGAAGAAGAAGAAGAAGAAGAAGAAGAAGAAGTGATGTGGAAGAAGAAGGAAAAAGAAGGAAGAAGAAGAAAGAAAAGGTGCAAGAAGAGTTTGATTATATATAGTGTATCCAGGTCAGGTTGGGGGCACCCGAGTCCTACTCTATAAGTTAAAACACCTGCAAAATCTGTTAACTTATATTATTATTGTTTACTAAAGCTAGCTCGTTGCTAACAGCTCATGGATACACTTGTGTGTGTATATATAATATGAAAATGTCATCGATGGACAACTTTTAATACGTCAATCTATGACGTGTAATGATCATATCTCCTAATTATATGTAAAGTGGAATTAATAGATATATTGGATATCTGTCACGTCAACGATAGATGCAATTATATGTGCTCACGGAGTAGGGTATAGTAGCACTGAAATATATTTTATATATATATATATATATATATATATATTCTACCTTAGTCCATTCCTATTTTGGGTACGAGCACATCTTTTTGTGAATGGCACAAATGCACCTTGCTTTCTACTTTAAGATGGAGATAGAAAATTCCCACACAAAATGACATTCATTTGGGTCATATATATTCGGAATTCAGATAGCTTACCAATCTCTCTCTCTCTCTCTAGAATAATGATGGGTCCAAATTCCAGAATAGTTTTGAACAGAACAAAATATTTTTGACAGTCCCATTTTGTAGTGTTAATTTTCTTAATCCAAATATAAGTTTGCTTACGTACGCCTCTTTTTCAATCATAGAAAGGCTCCAAATATTATCCCACAAAAAAGAGAGGCTCCAATTACAATATTTAATAGCTATAGTACAAGTTCTTTTGAGTGAAAATTAAATATAATTTTCTAAAAACTTAAAAATAGAGAGTCACGCACACTTAACGTAAGAAATTAGCCCAAATTGAAAATTCGGTGTCAATTAATTAGTCTGAAATTGGTAAAAATTATGTCATCAAAATGATATTGGATCTCTACAAACGTCAGCGTTTTAAAACTGTAATAGTTTTTCCTAAAAGATTATAAATTGATATGACTCAAATATATATATATATATATATATATATATATATAAAACAAATGGATCCCATCATTAAAGCAAATTAAAGACAAAAATAATGGGCCTCATATATTCACACGTTCCCTACCCTATGCGGTAGGGATGTAAATGAGCCGAACCGAGCCGAACAGTACTAGGCTCGAGTTCGGCTCGTTTGATAATATTCGGGCTCGAGTTCGGTTCGAGCCTTAGGAATTGAGCTCGAGCTCGGCTCATTTGGAAAATATTGGGCTCGGTATTCGTTCGAGTTTGATTCGGATAAGGCTTGTTAATAGGACATACGAGCCCAATTCAAGTTTGGCTCAATAAAAGCTCGAAAAAGGTTCGGTTACAAGCTCGAATTCGACCTTGATTGTTCGAGCTCGAGTTTGGGCTCGAAAGCTCGTTAACACTAATTTTGGTCTCCATTTCAAAATTTACTAGAAAATAAACATAGTAGCACATACAAATTTTACAATTCAACAATGACATACAAAAATGATTAAAATAGTCAAATTTCAAGTCGACATAATATTCTAAACATTAAACTTCTCGATATTTTGTCCTTGACAACAAATACATATGAGACAGATCAGAAAAGTCAATTGTCACCTACAATGTTCAAAACAGTAAATTATGAAAATTAGAGATGTTGACAACTAAAAAAATATAGATATGTTTTATGATTAAACTATAAATTTTAGATAATGTATTATATTTTTAAGAAATATATAATTTATCTTTGTTAATAAGTTGATATGTTAATATAAGAATGTAAAATGTATAATTATAACTCTAAAATTCTTATTGATGATAAATATAAAAATGTAAAATATCTAATTATAGATATGTTTTATGCTTAAAACTAGATAATATGTTATGTTTTTCAAGAAATATATATTTATCTTTGTTCATAAGTTGATATGTTAATATAAGAATGTAAATTGTATAATTATAACTCTAAAATTCTTATTGATGATAATATAAAAATGTAAAATATCTAATTATAGATATGTTTTATGATTAAACTATAAATTTTAGATAATATGTTATGTTTTTTAAGAAATATACAATTTTTCTTTGTTAATAAGTTGATAAGTTAATATAAGAATGTAAATTGTATAATTATAACTCTAAAATTCATTGATGATAAATATAAAAATGTAAAATATCTAATTATAGATATGTTTTATGATTAAACTATAAATTTTAGATAATATGTTATAATTTTAAGAAATATATAATGTATGTTTGTTAATAAGTTGATAAGTTAATAAAAGAATGTAAATTGTATAATTATAACTCTAAAATTCTTATTGATGATAAATATAAAAATGTAAAATATCTAATTATAGTTATGTTTTATGATTAAACTGTAAATTTTGGCAAAATATTTTGTGCAACTGGTGCATGAATCTAGGATTCATGCACCCAGGTCGACCCGCCCCACGCGCCTCTGACGCGAGTTTTCACGCGCCCAACGCACCCCCATGCACCTAGTGGGTGCGCTCAAACCCACCAATTCGCTCCAGGTAGTCATACCCTCATGTTATGTTAAAGTTACCTTCATGTTATGTTAGTGTTACCCTCATGTTATGTTAGTGTTACCCTCATGAGCGTAACACTAACATAACATAACGTGAGGGTCACTCTAACATAACATGAAGGTATGATTAACATTGTTTTTTACCTATGTTAATGTTACTTTCATGTTATGTTAGTGTTACCTTCATGTTATATTAGTATTACCTTCGTGTTATTTTAGTTTAGTGATTTTAAACTAATGATATGAAATCTGGAGATGGGGTCACATTAACATAACGCGAAGGTAACCCTAACATAACATGAAGGTAACACTAACATAATGTGAAGGTAACGACCAAAACACGCGAAAAAAGTAAAGAGGCACGGGCGGGCCATCAGGCGCAGGATGACCCAGTTGCACAAGAGAATAACTCATAAATTTTAGATAATATGTTATAATTTTAAGAAATATATAATTTATGTTTGTTAATAAGTTGATATGTTAATATAAGAATATAAAATGTATTATTATAACACTAAAATTCTTACTGATGATAAATATAAAAACGTAAAATATCTAATTATTGATATGTTTTATGTTTAAGTTATAATTTTTTAGATATTATGTTATATTTCTAACTTATAAATATATAAATTTTTTTTGTTAATAAGTTGAATAATTTAATTAATAAGTTCGTTGATGTTTGTTTGTTAAAGTTAACAATATATAATCAATTATCTACTTAGTTTGTTCGAAAACTAAATAAACCAAACACAAACATTCGAGAGTTACGTTTAGATATATATATATATATATATATATATATATAATAATAATACTATATAAGTATGGATGTTTTGTCCATTTTTTGTAATGCCTATTTTAACCCTCTTAGATAATATCAAATTTAGAGTCCTAATTACAAAATACTCTTATTTTTTGTAATGCCTATTTTAACCCTCTTAGATAATGTCAATTTTAGAATATTAATTCAGATTAATACAAGTTAATACAATTTGTTTTATTCATTTCAAGTTAATACAATTGAAACATGAAAATCAAATAACACAGATTCCATCCAAATCAAACAAATTTTGAAAGTAGGAAACCTAATACAATTAATGTCAATTTTAGAATATTAATTCAGATTAATATAAGTTAATACAATTTGTTTTATTTATTTCAAGTTAATACAATTGAAACATGAAAATCAAATAACACAGATTCCATCCAAAACAGGAAATCTAATACAATTAGAATTCTAAATTTCATGCAAATACAATTAGAATTAGTCTTTTTTGGAAATTTTCCAATTGCAGCCTAAATTATTTTTCCGGTCATTTTTCCGGCAAAAGAATTAATATTTTCACTTTGCAACCCAAACTTTATATTTTTAGTTCAATTGCAGCCTGAACGTTATTTTTTTTTATCCAATCTCAAATCATAATTTTTTTTTTCGCTTCAGGCTATTATCTTTATGTTTTATGAGTGTGACCTTTATGTTATATAAGTGTGACCGATATTCAAAAAATAAATTATCAAGAAAATATCGGTCAAAATTGGTGGAATATAGGTAAATATCAGTAAAATATCGGTGAAATATCGATAAATATTGAGAAAATATCAGAAAATATCGGTAAATATAGGAAAACTATCAATAAATATATGTACCCATATTTTCATCGATATCAAATATTTGCATGATATTTTCGTGCACTTAAGATACCTACCGAAACCGAAATTTTCATCATTGGTTGTAATTTCGTTAAAAAAAAAAAGTTCAGGTTGCAATTAGATAAAAAAAAAAAATACAAAGTTTAGGTTGCAAAAGTGAACAAATTAAGTCATGTGTCTCACACCTGATCTCCATTTCGCAGGAAAATTTACAAAAGACTAGATTGCAATCGGAAAAAAAACTAGTTGCAAAATGCTTGGGTAGTTTATAACTATTATTATTATATTGTTCAACAATCTCGTCATTTTGTTTTCCAAATTTGGTTTTATTGTTAAAGTTTGAAATAGCACTTAAATTTTATTTTCAATTAAATGGTGTAAAGATTAAATTTTTTTTTCAAATGAATTTCATAATTTATTTTGAAACATATATTCAACAAAAACTATTTGATCTCATAAAAGAATTAATAAGTGTAAAAATTTTGAATTTTCATTTTTTAAATCATTTTTATTTGTGTTTATTCTTTTTTTTGGTTTATATTTTTCTATAATTTTTTTAATCAAGTGGATTTCAAATTTATAAATGATTTATTTATTTGAAGTACATGTATTTAACCAAGTTTATTTTTTTTACACGTATTTACATATAGTAATAATAAATAATAAATAAAGTTAATTTAGTCTACGACAACGCTACCATAAGGTTATGACAACGCTATAAAGTTACCGTTGTCTTAGGGATATATGGCTACGCCTCAACGACAACCTCATATTGTACCCGTTGTCTTAGGTATCAACGACTACATATCTACGACAACCTCATATCATAAGCGTTGTCTTAGGGTGCATTTTTTACCTAAGACTACACCACTACGACAACCTCAAGTCACAACCGTTGTCTTAAGGCTGAATTTTACCCTACGACTACGCCTCTATGACAACCCCAATAAAACGCTGTTGTCTATGAGCTATTTTTGCACCCTACGAAAACGGTTTTGTCTACGACAACGCCAATTTTGGCTACGACAACGGTTTTTTGAAAAAAACCATTGTCTTTGGGGCGTAGTCTATGAGAGAATTTCTTGTAGTGTCTAAACAACTTCATGCAATTCTAAAAGATATAGTTACAAAAAGAAATTGAATCCTAATACAATTAGGAGTACTAAGACTATAAATAATCCTTCAATTAAACTAGAAAATATTCAAACAAAAAGAGATAGAAAGAGAAAGAATACAATTTATCGATATCATATTATATCTTTTCTTGATTATCATATTATATAAGTTCATAATTTTGTTATCACCAAAAGAATCTTATATTGACAATTTATTAAATTTAGAGTTAGTCTCCTGTGCAACTGGTGTATGTACAATTCGGGTCGGGTCCGGGTCGACCCGGATCCGCGCACTTTTATTTTTATTTTTTTTTTTGAATTTTATTTTTTCACTTCAGGTTGTTACCTTTACGTTATATGCATATGACCTTTATGTTATATAAGTGTGACCTTTATGTATAAATGTAATGACCTTTATATACTCTAACTTAGAAAAAAATGAAGAATTTTAACAAAATTTGTACATATTTACGTTTATGAAATATTAGCTGCACATATATTCATCCTTAAAATGCACTGAATTTTGAAAATTTCAATTTTTTTCAAAGTTATGGATCATAAAGGTCATAATATTTGTACATAAAGGTCACAAGAACTGTACATAAAGGTTACAACAATACAACATAAAGGTCTTAATCTGAAGCGAAAAAACCTGAAAATCTTCATTTTTTTCCTAAGTTACTGAACATAAAGGTCATAACATTTATACATAAAGGTCACACTTATATAACGTAAAGGTCACATCTTTACAACATAAAGGTAACAGCCTGAAGCGAAAAAAAAAAAAGAAAATCCAGGTGCGCGGATCCGGGTCGGGTCGCCCCAGTTGCACCAATCCAGATCCGTGCACCTGGTGCACAACAGCATTTGCCTTAAATTTATGATATATTCTAACGATTCATAAGTAAATATAATACACTGGATTTATTAAACTTTCTGTATTCTCTATTTCTTATATGCACGATTTTATTTTGTACACTTATAATACATGTAATCTTAGAGGGTAATTAATATATAATAAATTTAGCATAAATATGATATATAAATAAAATTGAATAAAAATATTTAAATACACTAAATTTTGATGGACTTTTATATTATCAGTTTATGTTAAATTATAGTTTTATTTAAATAAATAAACAAGTGATTATTGTATATGAGTTAAATTATAGTTTTATTTAAATAAATAAACAAGAAATTCAAATCTAATACGATTAGAATTCTAAATCTCCATTGAAACCTAATACAATTAATATTTGTAACTCAAACCTAATACAATTAGGAAGACTAAAGCTCTATAAATAAGGCTCAACATTAAAGTAGAAAATATATACAAACAAAAAAAAAAAAAAAGAGAAAGAGAAACATAATAGGTATTATTATCATGTTTATATGTTCTATTAATTTTGATGGATTTTTATGTCGGAGTTTTCAGCTTACGATTATATTCTAATTTTTATGGATTTTTATATTAGAGGTTAGAGTTTCTAGATTTCGATAATGACTATATCGGTGCTCTACTTTTGGAGTTAAACAGAGTACTACACACAAGAGGTTACCTCATGTGGTCAACAACTCCAATGTATAGAAAACTTGAGGAAGACGTACAAATATTGAAAGGTACATGTATTCTTAATTGTTGTTTATGAACTGAACTAACCCTTTCTTTTTATTCTTTTGTTGATATATATTTTGCACAATATTGTACGAATATATATAGGAAAAATTAAATGAATTTTAATTTGAACAACCGATGACCGATATAAATGGCGTCAAAGGAAACTTGCTAGACAAAAGAGGAAATATGCAAATCTTAATGATGCTCAGAAAGAAAAAACTTTGTAGAACATGTTCTGCAAAATCGTGAAAAGAGACCGGCGACATGTAATTTACAAGTTCAAGCAAATTTAAGTAACTCTGAAGGTATATATTTTTAATATTTTTTCTTACATTTAAAATTAAAAATTGGTATTTTAATATATGTATCTACTTATGAATTTTAATGTTAGAAGAACATAAACTAAAAAAAATGTCAAGTTGCATTTACTGTGGAGCAACAAGATTTGAGCATGAACCTCCCACTTTTTGTTGTGATAATGGAAAAGTTAAACTTGCACATTCAGATGTTCCAGAGAAGTTGTATGAACTACATACATCTCAGTCAAAAGAGTCTATTGATTTTTGGAAAAATATACATTCATACAATTCCATATTCTCATTCACTTCATTCGGAGTGAAATTGGATAAAGAGCTTGCTTCAGCACGACGAGTAGTTTTCACTTTTCGGGTACAAGGAATGATTTATCACAATCTTCCAAGTTTAAGTATTTATGGAAAGAAACCAACTAATTTTCAATTATATTTTTTTGATACTGAAAATAGAATGTGTTTTAATTCACATGTATCAAAAGAAATTGTTCGGAAGCTCACTGAAATACTAGAGGAGAATCCATATGTCAAAATCTTTAGAAAACTAATAGAGTATTGTTCTCTAGATGATGTAAAACTTTGCATCACAAAAGATGTGAGATTAGATCAGCGAGTTTATAATGCTCCGACAGCAGATCAAGTTGCAGCTGTTTGGATTGAGGGAAATAATGATAATGTAGGGTTTGAAAGAGATATTATTGTTAGTGCTCATTCCGGGGATCAATATAGAATAATGCATTATTTTGGATGTTATGACCCTTTACAGTACCCTCTTTTATTTCCAAGGGGTGAAACAGGATGACACCAAAATATTCATAAGGTTGACATACAAGAACATGCAAATGAAAAAGAGCAAGGTACCTTTTTATGTTCTAATATATTTGAAGAACATATATCTTATAAAAGATAATTAAATTTTTTTCAAAATTTAACTTTTTCATTTTTATCAATACACAACAAATATACCAAATGTGATGAATGTTTTTTTTCAAAATTTAACTTTTTCATTTTTTTAATACATAGCAAATATGTCAGATGTGATGAATGCTTCAAGACATACATCAAGATCTACTCCAAATGAAATTATCTCACAGGAGCTAAAAGGTATGTATTGCGTCGTTAAAAGTAAAAATTATATTGAAGTTGACTTTGTAAAAATCTCTCCAACAAAATAATCTACTAAAATTCTTTTATCTGCATGGTCAATTTAGAAAGGACAATTTTTTCAAGGTGCATTTTTTTCTTTTATGTTAACATTTGTCTTTTGTTTTTTTAAAAATAATATTTCTTTGATGTTTTGATTTGAGCACACTTATATTATTTTCTTGCGGGTATAAAATATAAAATTCAGTTCATTCTAATCATTCTAACCATTTTTTTTTTATCTAAATAATCGTTGTAAAATGAGATGTAAAAAGAGTTTCTTGCAGAGAGTACAATTGTTATAAGTTGCAGATTAGAGATCCAAGACACTCTACTCTATTATTTGCTGGTAGATTGTTGCAACAATATGCAATCGATGGTTATATAAAATAGGAGACAACAAGATTAAATTTTTTCAGATTGCACCAAGCAAATTTGAGAACCGAATTTTACCAGGGGATCATGGATAGTGTTTTTAAAGGTGAATTTCGTGGAACTGAATTTTTCTTCCTGCATCATTTATTGGTGGCCCAAGGGATATGCGGCGGAGATACCTTGATGCATTAGCGTTATTCCAAATATATGGAAAACCAGATCTATTTATCACCATGACTTGCAATCTTGATTGGATAGAAATACAAGAAAATCAATATGAAGGTCAAAAAGCTCAAGATCGTCCCGATTTAGCTATAAGAGTTTTCCAAGCAAAATTGCATGACTTGAAAGATCAATTATTTAAGAAACAAATATTTGGAAAAGTTGTTGCACATGTTCATGTGGTCGAATTTTAGAAAAGGGGACTACCACATGCTCATCTACTGATTATTCTAAAGGGCAACACAAAATTCATACAACTGATCAGTTTGATAAATTTGTGTGTGCTGAAATCCCTAATGAAGAAAATAATCCTCGAATGTATGGATTGGTGAAGAAACACATGTTACATGGACCATGCGATGAAAAAAATACAAAAAATTCATGTATGGTGAATGGTAAGCATACATATCATTCTCCAAAAATATAAAATTAGAAACACATTAAAATATAACTTTAACTATCCATTTTTAGATCATTTTTTGTCTTTATTTTCTTTATTTATACTTAACCAACTGTTAGTAATTTATTTCAACCTTGATTTGTAGGTAAGTGCAAATGTCATTATCCAAGACCTTTTTGTGAAAGCATCATACAAGGTAAAAATGATTATCCAATCTACAGAAGACGATAAAATGGAGTGGTTGTTTATGTTCGCAATGCTGAATTGAATAATCAATGGGTGGTTCCTTACAATTCATATTTGTTGTCAATATATAACTGTCACATCAATGTTGAGATATGCTCGGGAGTGACGACTGTGAAGTACCTTTAACAATATATTTACAAAGGTCATGATAGAGTGGCAGTTAATCTATCCCAAAATGATGATGATGATAATATGATCGATGAAATCAAACAATTTCAAGATGCAAGATGGGTGTCTTCTCATGAGGAATTATGGAGGATTTTTGAATTCAATTTAAATGAGATATACCCTGCAGTCTTCAACTTACAACTTCATCTGCCAAATAAACATTTCGTCACCTACTGGAATAATCAAAATTTGGAAAAGGTGCTCACATAATATTTTTTAACATGCGCTCAATGTGAAAATGCTAGACAATATCTATACAAAGAGTTTCCAGAACATTATGTGTGGAATAGACAAAACAAGTGTTGGAGAGAAAGAAAAAAATGAGAGGTGATTGGACGTATTAATACAGCAAATCCCACGGAAGGAGACAGATATTATCTATGATTACTCTTGAATCACGTGAGAGGACCAACATCTTTTGAGTTTTGTTGATAGTAGATGGTGTGCAATGCTCAACATTTAAAGAATCCGCACAAAAAGAGGATTAGTTGAAGCAGATCATAGTATCTTTGAATGTTTAAATGAAGCCATAACATTTTAAATGCCACATGAATTGAGAAGACTTTTCGCAATAATATTGGTATTTTGTATACCAACAAATGTGAGAGTTCTATGGGATACATATTTCATTGCAATGTCCGAAGATTTGAAAAAAGAAGCAGACATATTGTAACACCCCGTTTTCAAGAAAACCTGTATTTCATATTTCACAAAATTTCTTTTACCTTTAAATTGAAAATGATTTGAAGTGAACGTTTATGTTATCTAAAGTCATGATTTAAGTATTATGTTGTGCTCAATGATTTTTAAGTATTTTGTGATCTAATGTTTCTTTCGAGATTTTAAAGTATTTTGCAGGATTGCTTACGGAGGAAACCGAGCTTGATCTCAACTCACTTGACAATCATGGATAAAAGTAAAAAGATAAGATATAGATAAGTTTAAATGAGGAGAAATGATATTAGATTTTTATGCAAAGATTATTCGTTTGTGTCGTAAATGCTTTTATTTTATTAAATTTTATTCGTGATCTCTATATGTGATTTTATGTGATAATATAATTTACATAAAATGTGCTTAGTAAATACTTGTGTATAAATTATGTTATTGTAGTAAATTATTATTATTATTATTAATGATAATCTTTTATTTATATATGTGATATGGGTAGAGGAACGGGTTCCTCATAAATAAAAATAGAAAATAAGTACCCTATGAAGAGAGAGGTTTAGCAGAGCACATGCAGAGGAGGTCCCAGCAGAGCATTTCCAAAGGGAAGTTCAGCAGAGCACGTGTAGAGGAGATCCTAGCAGAGCAGGCCCAAGGGACAATGGACAGACGAACGGACGCAGACGAACGGACGCAGACGAACGGATGCAGACGAACGGATGCAGACGAATGGAGGCCATCAAGTAGATATTGTACGCTCGAAGTAGGGGATAATAATCCGAAAGCAATGATGAAAAGCATGCCCTAGAGGCCTACTGACGTGGACAGGAAGAGTAACAGAAAAAGGAATATTCTAGAGAAGAATGGGTGTACATAGAGCTTGAGAGGAAGTACCCAGAGGAGAAAAAGGCAAAAATGCCCCTCTCCACCTTTGCTAAGGACTAGTATAAATAGAGAGAAATATGTATTTCAAAAGGACTTTTCTCATTTTTTCTTACTTGGATACCAAGAACATCTTTCCCATTGTAGAGAGCAAGTTGTGTAGAACAAGTTATCATTTGCCCTTTTATTCATTTACATACTGATTCACTTCGATTATTTAAATGTATGTTTATTTTTGTTGATATCTCAACAATGGCGCCGTCTGTGGGAACTGCCTGGTAAGAAGTGAGTCTCCTTCTTGTCTGGCCAGATTTTCACCATTTTTTTGCATTTTGTAGCCAGTTTTCTTTCACTTCGTATATCTGCTTTGTGGGAGAATTTCTGGGAGCTGTCTTGAGAGGGTAGGATCAATGACGAATCGAGTAATCCGAGATTTGGATGGGGATTTTCTAGAAGTGGCGAGGCCAGAAACGTCAAGGATAAGAGGAAGATCGGAAGAGTTGAGGGAGCCCGTCGCTCCAGGTCTATGGACCTTCACGCCAGAGCAATTGGACAGCTTCATCTACTCGGCTGTGCAGAAGGCCCTGGGAAAAGCTGCTGCAGCGAAAGAGAAGGAAGAAGGCGATGAAGAGAGACGCGAGGCCGCAGATATGCGGGGCAGAAAGACTTCTACTCCAGGAATACGCCCATGTCAACCAGATACGGCTCTCGAACAAAGTGCCGATAGCCATCCAGGGCGAGGAAAACACCAAACGCAAGAGGCAGCTTCTCTCATTGACACTTCCACGCAACAATCGTGCGACCGAGAGGTGAGAAGACAAATGGAAGAGATGCAGAGAGAGATACAACTATTGCGGCAGAAGATGGGCTCTGCTAGTCGGATCCAGGTTCCGGGTGGAAGTCCTTTCGCGATGGTGGTTCGGGCAGATGAGTTACCTGCAAATTTCAAGCCGTTAACCTTTGAGTACGACGGAACAACAGATCCCTACGATCATCTTCTCCGATTTGAAAACGTGGCTTTGCTGCATCAATATACTGACGGGGTAAAATGTCGGGTGTTCCTCACTACCCTCACTCAGGCCGCCCAAAGATGGTTCGGACAGCTAGCAGAAGACAGCATCTACTCGTTCAGAGAATTTAGCTCAGCTTTCTTACACCAGTTCGCCAGCGCGAGGCGACAGAGGAGAACTTCACAATCCTTATTTACTCTGAAGCAAGGCGCGGAAGAATCCTTAAGAGCGTTTATTAAGCGATTCAGTACTGTGGCCCTTGAAGTGCCGTCTGCCACGGCAGAAGTGAAGATTAGCGCGCTAGTGCAAGGGCTGAGAGAAGGGGATCTATTCCGATCTCTGGCCAAGAAGCCGGCTGCAACGTTCGAGGAAGTCCTAGCCCGGGCTGACAAGTTCATAAACTTGGAAGACGTAAGTAAGGCGAAACGTGCTGAAAGCAGAACTGCAGCCCCATCGCGGGAAAGGGAAGGCAACAGAAGGATAGTGGCTGCACCATTGCACACTAGAGGTGAGCAGAGGACAGATCCAGGACGGGATAATTATAGCCATTATGCACCGTTGAGAATTCCCAGAGCCCAGATTTTTCAGTTAACAGAGAAGTCCGTTTCGTTCAGATTCCCACCTAATCGATCGCTGGCACCCACACGACCCAGGGGGAAGTATTATTGTGTGTTCCACAATGACTATGGACATGACACTAATTCTTGCAGACATTTGAAAAATGAGATCGAGAGGTTAGTGAGGTTGGGAGCTCTGAAGAGGTTCGTCGATGGCTCACAGAGCAGAGACGGAAAAGCCAGAACAGAATCAGAGAAAGAAGAAGATGAGGAAGTTACAAAGGATAAACAGAGGAGAGAGGAAGATCGGGAACTGCCTCCCCCACCGAAGAAAGGGTCTATCAATATGATAGTAGGGGGTCCATGGGGTGGAGACTCGAATCGGGCTCGAAAGTCAGCGGCAAGATATACCCAGAGATGGCATGAAGCAGAAGTTGGTCCCTATCATACCAAGCGGCCCGTCCGCAGAAATGAAAAAGGAAAATCAGAAGAATACTATGAAGAAGTCATGGAAGTGCAGCGCAGACCTGATATAATATTCGGGGAGGATGATGAGTCACCCCTCCTCAGACCTAACACTGACTCTCTGGTGGTAACAGCTGAAGTAGCTGGGTATGATGTGTCCAGAATTTTTGTGGATACGGGAAGCTCTGCGGATATTATCTTTAAAGAATGTTTTGACAGAATGAACATCTCAACAAAGATCAGGCCTGTACAAACAGCTCTATATGGGTTCACAGGGGGAGCAGTGCATCCTCTGGGAATAGTGACGCTTCACGTGTTGGTAGGAGCATGGCCTAAACAGAAGAGACTCATGACGGAATTCTTGCTGGTTGATTTGCCTTCTGCATACAACATCATTTTTGGGCGACCCATCCTCAACGAATTGAAAGCGGCTGTGTCCACATATTATATGAAAGTCAAATTCCCGACCTCGGCGGGCATAGGAGAACTGAGAGGACAACAGATCAGCTCTCAGAAGTGTTACGTAGAAGCGGTGAGGACTGCAGATAAATTGGCGCTTCCACGCAGAGGAGGGGGAGACATGATGGAAGCAGATCCGAAAAAGCAGAGGTTGGCAGATAACGGGAAAGAAGAGGAACTAGGAAAAATGGTGGTAGACGAGGAACTAGCACTGGTGGAACTCTTTATTGATAAGAAAGGTTTTAACACCAAGATCGGAACACGAATGGAAGAAAATGAGAGGGCAGAGTTAATAGATTGCTTAAGAAGAAATGCGGATCTCTTCGCTTTTCAGCCGACGGATATGACGGGGATCAGACCAGAGATAGCTATACATCGTCTGAATATATCGTCTGCAACCAGACCGGTAAAACAGAAGCTTCGGAACTTCGGGAAGGAGAAGGACCAGATAATTAAGGCAGAAGTGAAAAAGTTAATGGAATCTGGTCATATTGTGCCAGTACAATTCCCTGAATGGTTATCCAATGCTGTGTTGGTTCCAAAAGCAGATAAGAAATGGAGAATGTGTGTAGATTTTCGAGATCTAAACAAAGCTTGCCCGAAAGATCATTATCCACTTCCAAGAATCGATCAATTGGTAGACTCCACGGCTGGGTGCGAAAGGCTCAGTCTAATGGACGCATATCAGGGATATCACCAGATCAGCCTCGATCCTGCAGACGTAAAAAGGGTGTGTTTCGTAACTGCTGGAGGGACTTTTGGATACGTACGCATGCCTTTCGGACTGAAAAATGCAGGAGCCACATACCAGAGGATGGTAGACAAACTTTTCAAACCCATGCTGGGAAAGAATATGGAGGTGTACGTTGACGACATGTTGGTGAAAAGCCAGAAAGCGGCAGAACACATCACAGATCTGGAAGAAGCATTCCAAGTGATCAGGGGAAGTGGGATGAAGCTCAATCCAGAGAAATGCAGCTTTGGAGTCACCTCTGGAAAATTTCTGGGTTATATGGTCACGAAACAAGGAATTGAAGTGAACCCGGCCAAAGTTAAAGCGATCATAGAAATGAAGGCACCAAAGAATATAAAAGAGGTGCAGAGGCTACTGGGTAGAATTACCGCTTTAAATCGCTTTGTATCAAAATCAGCAGAGAGAAGTTTTCCTTTTTTCAAAATACTTAGGAAAGGATGCAGATTCCAGTGGGACGAAGGGTGTGATAAAGCATTTGAGGAATTGAAGCAGTATTTAGCAGATCTGCCCCTGTTAGCAAAACCCGAAAAAGAAGAAACCCTGTACATGTATCTTTCGGTAGGCGAGGCTGCAGTGAGTGCAGTTCTGCTGCGAGAGCAAGAGGGTAAGCAATGGCCCATATACTATGTCAGTCACATGCTACAAGGACCTGAGGTCAGATATTCAGAAATAGAAAAAGCAGGTCTGGCGATCATCACAACAGCTAGAAGGTTACGCCCCTACTTTTTGTCTCACCCTGTGATAGTCCGAACCAATTACCCGCTAGGGCAAGTTATGGGAAAGATTAGCACTTCTGGGCGAATGGTGAGATGGGCCGTAGAACTGGGAACCTATGAGGTAGAATTTGAACCAAGGAAGGCGATAAAAGCTCAAGCCCTAGCTGACTTTATCCAAGAGTCTACTGGTCAAGATATTCAAACGGCAGAGGAGTGGAAGATATTTGTGGATGGCTCGGCTACCAGAGAAGGGTGCGGTGTGGGTATTCTGATGGAGGGGCCGGGAGGAGAAGTACTGCAATATGCTGTCAAGCTTAACTATGTGGTCTCGAACAATGAAGCAGAATACGAGGCTATGGTCAGAGGTATGCAAATGATTGTCGAGGCAGGGGGAGAAAATTTGATAGCATTTACAGATTCGCAACTTGTATACCAACAGTTCCATGGAGGTTATGAAATCAATAAAGATTCTTTCGAGAGGTACCTGGCAGAGATGAACAAATTAAAAAACCAGTTGAAAAAATTTGAGCTGAAACAGATCTCCAGAGCTGATAATGTGCAAGCTGATTATCTTGCTAAATTGGCCAGCGCATACCCACTCCTGCAACCGCGAAAAATCACACTACTGGTAGCAGAACCACCCAGAGCAGAAACTGATGTAGCTGAGGTAGAAGACAGAGAAGATTGGAGAACCTCCATTATAAATTCTTTAAAGGAGGTGACTGCTGCAGAGGAAGGAAAAGGACGTGTGAAGAAAGAGGTTTTGAAATATTGCTTGATAGGAGAGCATCTATACAGGAGATCTTTTACTCAAGCATATCTTAGGTGTGTTGGGAAAGCAGAAGGAGAAATAGTCCTACGAGAAATCCACGAAGGATGTGGAGGAGACCACGCCGGATATAAATCCGTAGTTAGAAAAGCACTAAGGGCAGGGTTCTTCTGGCCCACCATGAACACAGATGCAAAAGAGTTGGTGCAGAAGTGCAAGGGCTGCCAGATGCACGGATCACTCATTCACTTACCTGCAGAAGAGTTGGGCCAAATGCATTCACCATGTCCGTTCGCAAAATGGGGAATCGACCTAGTGGGACCTTTACCATTGGCCAGAGGACAAAAGAAGTTCATAGTGGTCGCCATCGATTACTTTACAAAGTGGGTGGAAGCAGATGCCTTAAGTAAAATAGATGAGAGTAACATCATAAAATTTTTGTGGAAGCAAATATGTTGTCGATATGGTGTCCCCCGAATATTGGTGTCAGACAACGGCACTCAATTTAATGGAAAAAAGATCCAAGGATGGTGCAAAGAGATGAAAATTGAGCAAAGATTTGCAGCAGTAGCCCACCCACAGGCGAATGGTCAAGTTGAAGTCACTAATAGAACAATACTGAATGGGCTGAAAGCCAGAGTTGAGAAAGTGAAGGCAAATTGGGTGGATGAGTTAGACTCAGTCTTGTGGGCTTATAGGACCACCCCCAGAACTACTACGGGAGTTTCACCTTTTAACTTAGTATATGGCGCCAACGCAGTGATACCAGCAGAGATAGGTATGGAAACACACCGAATCATGACCTTCAACGAGGAACAGAATGACCAACTTTTGGCGGAAAATTTGGACATGGTTGAGGAAGAGAGAGAGCTGGCTAGATTGAGGGCGGACAAAATCAAAAGTCGTGTGAAAGCGCTCTATGATAGTAGAGTAAAAGTCAGACGTCTGCAACAAGGAGATCTGGTAATGCGAAGAGCGGATGCATTGAAGCCAAGGGGAAAGTTGGAACCAAATTGGGAAGGGCCTTTCATTGTAACAGAAGTCCTAGGCGGCGGAGCCTACCGCCTAAAGGATGCAGAAGGGAAGGAAATACCCAGAGCATGGAATATCTGCAATCTTAAAAAGTATTTCGCCTGAAAAAACGAATCCACAGGTACTTATCTCGATTTACAGGAAAACTCATGTGTGAATCTACGGAGGTCAACGAGTATGAATCTTTAATCGCCCTAGAAAGCAGCCCTGCTGGTTGTCAGACCTCCGGGCTGGCCAACCAGCAGAGGTGGGGCTTGAATCTTTAATCGCCCTAGAAAGCAGCCCTGCTGGCTGTCAGACCTCCGGGCTGGCCAACCAGCAGAGGTGGGGCTTGAATCTTTAATCGCCCTAGAAAGCAGCCCTGCTGGCTGTCAGACCTCCGGGCTGGCCAACCAGCAGAGGTGGGGCTTGAATCCTTAATCGCCCTAGAAAGCAGCCCTGCTGGATGTCAGACCTCCGGGCTGGCCAACCAGCAGAGGTGGGGCTTGAATCCTTAATCGCCCTAGAAAGCAGCCCTGCTGGCTGTCAGACCTCCGGGCTGGCCAACCAGCAGAGGTGGGGCTTGAATCCTTAATCGCCCTAGAAAGCAGCCCTGCTGGCTGTCAGACCTCCGGGCTGGCCAACCAGCAGAGGTGGGGCTTGAATCCTTAATCGCCCTAGAAAGCAGCCCTGCTGGCTGTCAGACCTCCGGGCTGGCCAACCAGCAGAGGTGGGGCTTGAATCCTTAAATCGCCCTAGAAAGCAACCCTGCTGATGACCAGCCCTTCGGGTTAGTCCATTAGCAGAGGTGGGGCTCGAGCTAATAATTGCCCCTTGGACGAAGCTTGGTTAATGGCTTTAAAGCTCGCTTGGAACTTAAAGAGGGAATAATGATCGCATTTTGTTTCTTGATCCGCAGGAAAAGAGAAGGCGGTGAAAGGAATACTTGTTAAGTTCCTAAGAAAAGCTCTGAAGGATCCAGTAAGAAGAACAAAGCAAAGGAGGTGTGGAAATCATTAAAATCTCAGTGGGATGTATAAGAAAGAACAAAATTTTCTCTTTCGGAGATTCATATTATTACTGCTTTTCTCACTTATCGTTATCAAGATTATGTTTTCTAAAGTTTGCATCTATATATATGTTAATAATTATGCATGGCTGTTGAGCACATATACATCTTCATTCCGTAAGAGAGGCAATAGTCAAAATAACACGGGATATGTTATAAGTGAACAAATAACATAAAAATGTACCATAATCTAAATAAAGTAACCTAAAAAGATAACGTCAAAAGGTAAAAATTGTCTGTAACAAGCAACAACAAAAAATAAATTGTTCAGTGAGCAAGGTAAATAAGGAGATAAACTGTTCAGAGTAAGTTAAAAGAGAAGCCAATTAAACATCAGCAGAAGCAAGGCCCGAAGAATCATCCAGAGGCGCCGAGGAAGGATCAGCAGAGAAGCCATCCAGGGGAGCTATGGGGGTCTCAACTCCCTCGGAAGAAGGAGGCACACCCTCGAGCCGTGGCATCTGGGGAGGATTATCACCTTCGAACGGAGGTGGCATAACCAGGTCTGGAGAGTCCTCCCTAACCACAATCAGATCCACCTGATCCCCAGAGGCATTCCTGAAGGGCAAAGGCTCTGCAGCTTTGTCTGTTAATAGGGGATAAGTAAGCAGCTCTGGAGCAGGTAGGGATTCCAAATCCACCTTGGAAGCCCGAAGGTCAGCATGAGCCTTCTGGAGAACCGGGAGCCACCAGGGAGCCTCGATGTCCTCGAATGGATCACCCTTAAAAAAGGGTGAAGCCGGTATCTCTGCCAAGGGGCCATTAATGTCCAAATCCCCAGAAAAGCCTTGTTCCTCTGCCTGCTTGCGTGCCGATCGGAAGCCATACGCGTAATAATGGCCTATGTGAGGGCCAAAATCCGCCAAGGAACAGCTACTTTGAAGATAAGCTTCCTTTAGGCCATCGACCAGCTGCTTCAAGAAAGCCTGCCCGGCTTCGGTGAGATGAAGATTTTGATGGCAAGCTGTAACCCCCTCTGCATACTTCCTAGCCCCATAAAGGCGTGCCTTCGCCTTCTCATCAGCTGTCTTTTTCTTTTGAAGATCCACCTCTTGCAGAAGCTCCGCCACCCGCTTGGACAAACCAGCGTTGCTTTTTTCCAAAGCCACAGACTTCTGCTTCACCTCCACCAGCTCCGCCTCCTTCTCTGACAGAGCTCGGGAAGTCTCCACTTGATTCGCAGCAGAGACTCTGGCCTGGAGTTTGCTGAAATAAACAGCCGCCTAAAAACAAATAACGATAAGATGCATCGATAAAAAAAAAAAAAATTAACAATTGTAGGAACCTAATCAAGATACTCACCTTAGTCATGTGATGAGCTCCCATCGCCAGCTCATTATCTAGCGGCTGCTGGCTCAGAAGAAGATTGTCGGTAGAGGTGACGATCAGCTTCAGGAAGTGGCGGGACTCCTCTGCAGTGAGTTCCAAAATAGATTTTGGTAACTCCAGGGTAAAGGAATCATTCGCAGAAGACCGAACACGGCTGGCGCGAGGTCGGTTAGAAGGATTGGCTGGGATCTCTGAGCCGCCCCTCGGAGGAGATCGAAGGCGTTGGCGGCGGGCCTCTGGCAGGGCATCAGCAGAGGTCAGAGCTCGTTTGCCCTTGTCAGTAGGAGTTTTGCGGGCCTCGCGGGAACCCCGTCGATCAGAGCCTGATGCAGCGCGGGGCGGGGAATCTGAGGGCACAGTAGGGAGAGCCCTTCTCCAAGATTGATCTACGAAATGCAAAAGCATCAGAAGCCTTAACAAGACTGTAAATATGGAGACATGAACCTTAAAGAAATAAAGAGAAAAATAAGCTGATACCCAGATCTGATGACGGAGAGACCTCTTCCCGAGAAAACCCAAACTGAGAAAGTATGGCTGGCTGTTCTACCAGCCCAGCCAGATCAAAAGGACCCTCATCGAGGAAAGATTGGTTTAATTTTTCTATCAACTCCAGATCAGATTTAGGTAAGGTATATTCGAAGGCTTTTCTTAGAGGAGGCTTATTGTATATCCAATTATCCGAAGGAAAATTCCAAATGTTTCCAGGAACTCCAACATAAAAATAGTCCTCTTTCCAGTTCTTATCCCTACTCTGAGGTTTCCCTAAAAATTTTATTAAGCCTCGAGGGCCAGCACTGACGTAGAAGAAGGGAGGCTTGAATTTCAAAGAATAATGATAATAAAACATCTCGGCAGTAGGGTTACCCCCATAGCCTTTTAGGAGAATAAAGAAACCTATCATCATCCTAAATGCAGAGGGGACAAACTGGTTCAAGGGAACTTTGTACAAGGCAGATAATCTACATAGATATTCAGGAACAGGGAAGCGAAGCCCTGCTCGAAGCTGATTCAACCAGAAGCATAAATTACATCCAAAGGGTAAGTTAGGCCTTTGAAAGGAGGAAGGTCTATACAAAGAAAATTCCAACGGAATATTAAAAGTAAGGCGAAGCACCTCTAGCCTATCTAGTGTCATCAAAGAAGAACCGCCTACAGCATTGAAGTTGGGATCAGAAGAGGAGACGTTCAAAGGGTCAGCAGTAGAGACGGACTCCTCCCCATCAGAAGGCATCAGTTCTGGAGTATCAGAGAGATGGCCACTCCTGGTGGGACTTATCGACCCAGATAGGATAAGGCCCTCCAAAACCCTATGGGCAGGCACTTCTAAAGAGGTACTATTTTCAGAGCTTGACGAAGGAGCAGTTGACGCCATAGATACAAATTCTAAAACTCAGAAAGACCAACGGGGGAAAATATGCACAAGTAATCCAAAACTGATAAACCTAAGAAATACCTTATTATGCACTCCCTAATCAAAATAAAATCAGCAAGCATCAAGGGGTCAAAGATTACCTTTCGCCATGGGGAAAAGGGAGGAAGTGAGAGGCGAAGGGATAGAGACAAAAGGGGGAAAACCAGGGTCGCCGGAGAAGATCTACACACGCGAAAAGAGGAAGGCTCCACTGAAGACGAGAGCAGGGAAGGCGTCGCCGAAGTAACTGCCGCTTAAAAGAACGGAGAAGAACACCGGAGAAAGAAGTCAGGGGAGCGTCGCCGGAGGAGAAGGGGCACGAAGATGCTGCTAACGGGAGAAGGGAGAAAAAGGGAGAGAGAAGCTGGAGTATGTCTTTTGTCCAAAAAAGAAATTAGGGCACGAAATGGAGGCGAGAAGGACGAAGCATCTGAAAAGGCAAGATTTGAAAGGACACGCCTCGAAAAGACGCGAAGCAGGTGCAATCCAAGCGTCTATTGAGCGACACGTGTAGGGTAGAGATCAAAAACAAAGTTGATAACGACAAAACAGGAGGGAAAGGTAAAATTTCGAAAAAGAAGAAAGTACGAAAGAAGCGCTGCAGTCTACCAGTTCTGCCAAACCAGATCTGCTCGACTGCACCAGGGGGAGTAGCTAATGGGGAAATTAGCTCTCTGCTCGAGAAGGAAAAATACAAGAAATGCTGCAATCGACCAGCTCTGCCAAACCAGATCTGCTCGACTGCACCAGGGGGAGTAGCTAATGGGGAAATTAGCTCTCTGCTCGAGAAGGAAAAATACAAGAAATGCTGCAATCGACCAGCTCTGCCAAACCAGATCTGCTCGACTGCACCAGGGGGAGTAGCTAATGGGGAAATTAGCTCTCTGCTCGAGAAGGAAAAATACAAGAAATGCTGCAATCGACCAGCTCTGCCAAACCAGATCTGCTCGACTGCACCAGGGGGAGTAGCTAATGGGGAAATTAGCTCTCTGCTCGAGAAGGAAAAATACAAGAAATGCTGCAATCGACCAGCTCTGCCAAACCAGATCTGCTCGACTGCACCAGGGGGAGTAGCTGATATGGGTAGAGGAACGGGTTCCTCATAAATAAAAATAGAAAATAAGTACCCTATGAAGAGAGAGGTTTAGCAGAGCACATGCAGAGGAGGTCCCAGCAGAGCATTTCCAAAGGGAAGTTCAGCAGAGCACGTGTAGAGGAGATCCTAGCAGAGCAGGCCCAAGGGACAATGGACAGACGAACGGACGCAGACGAACGGACGCAGACGAACGGATGCAGACGAACGGATGCAGACGAACGGAAGCCATCAAGTAGATATTGTACGCTCGAAGTAGGGGATAATAATCCGAAAGCAATGATGAAAAGCATGCCCTAGAGGCCTACTGACGTGGACAGGAAGAGTAACAGAAAAAGGAATATTCTAGAGAAGAATGGGTGTACATAGAGCTTGAGAGGAAGTACCCAGAGGAGAAAAAGGCAAAAATGCCCCTCTCCACCTTTGCTAAGGACTAGTATAAATAGAGAGAAATATGTATTTCAAAAGGACTTTTCTCATTTTTTCTTACTTGGATACCAAGAACATCTTTCCCATTGTAGAGAGCAAGTTGTGTAGAACAAGTTATCATTTGCCCTTTTATTCATTTACATACTGATTCACTTCGATTATTTAAATGTATGTTTATTTTTGTTGATATCTCAACAATATGTATACGTGTGTAATACATATAATATGTATAAGTTTACATATCATGTGTATATTTAATATTTATCTAAAGCACATACATGTATATTATTTATTTATTGAATGTAATAGATAAGCTTGGATCAATTTTGGAGAGATAAGTCAAATGTATTAACCTTTCCTACACTTACATGTGTAAGATATATATATATATATATATATATATATGAAAGAAGATATTTCTTCTTCCTCATTCATCATCAAACTTTTCTTTGCAGAGAGTTTGGAGAGTAGAAGGGTAAAATTTATTTCATTTTCTTGCTTTATGTTTCAATTGTAATTTCTTTCAAGCTTTATTCCCCAATCAAAGTGTAGATGTATATGTGTATCTATGTGTGAAATTATATATGTTTTGTGTGCTGTGGCTTGAGGCATGGGGAAGAAAAACAGGGGAAAAGATGGGGAAGAAAACAGAGGAAAGGAAAGGAAGAAGAAGAGGGGGAAATAGTGAGAGACAGGAGGAGGCGCCACCGCACGGAGCGGCGCCGAGCGGAGACGAAGAGGGTGGCGCCGCTCACGGGCCGCCGTGGTGTGTTTTGTGTGTGTTTTGTGTGTGTTTGTGTGTGTATCATGTGTATATATGTGTGTATATGGTGCATATGCTGTAGAATAGGAAGAAGGAAAGGAGGAGGAAGAAAAGGGGGAGGGGGGCGCCGCCGTGAGTGGCGGCGCCGTGCAAGAGGGCGAGCGGGCGGCGGCGGCCGTGCTGCTGGAGGAGATGGTGACGGGATTTGGAGAGAAGAGAAGCAGGGGATGGAGTTTTAAAATTTGATTAGTTTCAGGGACCATTTTGCAAATTCATATCTTTGCTTAATTATTGTTTAAGCCTTGATCAATTGCTCAATTGCTTTTTAATCCCTACAAATTTTATTAATTTGAATTCAACCCCTGAAATTAGTTTAAGTTGCAGTTTAATCCAAAACCTTACAAGATTTTAATATGTGATCCCAGACTTTATAGAAACTGTAGAATCATCCCAAAACTTTACTACAATTATAAGTTGAACCCCATAATGTACTGAATATTATTTTATGATCCAAACCTTTATATTTTATGTGTTATTTTAAGATTTAGAATTTCTAGTTAAATACCTAAAGTTTAAATTATAAGTATAATTGTTGTTTATATGGGAATCATGTTAATATTTATGTATGGTATAAAGTCTTTATATTTAATTACTAGTGTTTATGCTTTAGATTTAATAATCAAATGTAAGATACAAAAGATCATGTTATATGACATAAGAAACTAAACGATTAAGTATGTCGAGTGCAGTTGAGACGAACGGTGATTCCAAAAGCAATCCTCGAGCTGTCATCTTAAGGTGGGGGTAAAATCTTATCAAATGAATGTTTCTGTTTATATTATACCACTTTTTATGTGACATTTATGGTTATATGTGGCATTATTTTCAGTGAACAAGTAAAGTCGATTTCAAGTTATTCGTTATTATATTATGTTTGATTTCCGAGTAAATTACATATATTTTCGAGGATTACTGATTTCAAGGGATTCAAATGTCAATGATTTCATATGATGAAAAGTCGGGATAATACCCGTACAGGAAGAGTTTCTTTAGAAACCAATACAATGAAAAGTCGGGATAATACTCGTACAGGAAGAGTTTCTTTAGAAACCAATACAGGTCAAAGATTTATTTGCATCTCGTTACTTGGCATGAATTATATGAACTTACGTGAACGTGAACAATGTGTATTATGTGTTATGTGAGAAACATTATGTGAAATACTTAACTGCGCATGCGCATCCTATGCCAAGTATATCGGGTATTCTACGGAAACCCCACATGAAGGGTATAAAAACCCATAGGGTCGGCTTGGGGCCCGGATAGATTTTCTGTGTGATATCTATCCCAGACGGTTTTCAGGGGACTACTCGGGAGTCCGCAATGTGTACTATATATATATAGTATATGATAATAGTATTACGTGTTTCCCCTTTCACAGTGCAGGTCAACCCACTGAGTGTAATTTTTGGCACTCACCCCTATGTGTAAAAATGTTTTCAGTTTAAAGTATTCAGGACGTGGCGTGCGAGCGATGAATGCCGGTAGCCGATTTTATCAAGGTCGTAGAAGATTTTAATAAAGAATTTTATGTTTATAAACTCCAATTATGTTTATTTATATAAATGTTTATTTATCGCTCTTTTCAATGTATTTAAAAATTTGTTTGTAAAGAAAGGAATTTCGATAAAATCATTTCCGCTGCATTTTCCCAAATACATATTTCATAACAATGTTTGATGGAATAATATTTCACGGTTATTCCTGAATTTGTTTATCTTTATTTTTATTTAAAGAGTCAATTTCTAATGTAAGTAACTTCAAAACAGGATTTTTAAAACGGGGCGTTACACATATCGACATCATATAAGATAGCGAAAACCTTGAAGAGCATTAATTCTTTTTTGGAGAGCATTAATTTATATGATCTCCCAAACATTATTTTGGAAATTAACGTTGTAGAAGGAGAATGTAGAAGACAATTACGAGAAGAATTGTCTATTAAAATTTCTCTTGAAGATAAAGAAGCAAAAAAAAAGTTGAATGCTGATCAACATATGGCTTTTACTATCATAGTGGAGTGTGTTGAAAAGGGAAATAGGAGAGTTTTCTTCATTGATGGACCGGGGGGAACTGGCAAGCCATTTTTATATCGTGCATTGTTAGCCCATCTTAGATCAAAAAATCAAATAGCTACTGCGACTGCCACATCTGGAGTAGCAGCGGCGTTGATGCCAGGAGGAAGAACAACACACTCACGATTCAAAATACCAATAAATGCAGATGGAAACAATAAACAATAAATGTTCTATTTCAAAACAAAGTGGAGCCGCAGAATTATTGCGTAAAGCAAATTTGATTTTATGGGATGAAGCTCCAATGGCAAAACGATGGGCAATTGAAAATATGGATACATTACTGAAGGATGTTACTGAAAATGATAAAGATTTCGGTCGAAATGTCATGGTTTTTGGAGGAGATTTTAGGCAAGTCTTACTTGTTGTCCCAAGGACAACAATTGTACAGACAATTTCTCCTACCATGATCGAATCATATTTGTGGTCAAGAATGCAGAAAATATCATTATCCAAAAACATGAGAGCTGTAAAATATCCTTATTTCAGTGAATTCTTGCTACGAGTAGGTAATGGGGAGGAACCAACAGATGAGGAAGGAAATATCTCAATTCCAAAAGAAATGATTATTGAGTATGATAATGAAGAAGATTCTATACAACGACTCATCAGTGCCATTTCCCCAGATTTACAGAAGAATGGAGAATCAGCAAAATATATGACAGAGCGAGCCATATTATCTGCAAAAAATGAGCAAGTTGATAAGTTGAATGATAGACTAATATCCATATTTCCAGGAGATGCAAAAACTTTTAATAGTTTTGATGAAGCAACTGATGAAACAGATAAACATTACGGAGAGGAACTTCTAAATTCTTTGACTCCAAATGGTTTACCTCCTCATAAATTGGTGTTGAAGAGAAATTTTCCAATAATTCTTTTAAGGAATTTGGATCCTTCAAATGGTTTGTGTAATGGCACAAGAATGGTTTGTAGAAATTTAAGGAATAATATAATTGATGCTGAAATAGTTTTTGGACAATATACTGGGAAACATGTGTTGATTCCCAGAAAACCCCTATCACCTGTAGAAAGTGAAGGATATCCATTTCGAGTTAGGCTAAACAGTTTCCCGTTAAACTAGGTTTTGCAATGACAATCAACAAAGCTCAAGGACAAACAATTCCTCATGTACGTTGGTATCTACTTGGCCCAACCTGTATTTTTTCATGCACAATTATATGTAGCTCTTTCAAGAGGACTAATATGGCATCCACCAAAGTGTTGATAAATCCAACCATGGATGGAAAAAGGGAAATACAAGAAAAAAAAAATGTTGTTTACAAACAAATCTTCGGACAAGGTACACAAGAAATCTCTTTTTTATACTTTAGTATTTCTCATTTTATTTAAATAAAAGTCTAAACTATTTTTAGTTCTTATAAAAGGTTATTTTTTCACTTTTCAAATTAGGAAAAGACAATCATACATGGAATGAGTTTGAAAGTGAGAGTAAAGATGAAGAATGCAATTAAAAAGGTATGATATAACAATTTCATTTGTATGGACTTAACAAATACATAATTAAAACAACAAAGATGACTTTAGTAATGTATATTGAAAATCTCATACAAGCATTGTTTTATATTTTTATAGGGCTTTGTTACAACCGCAACTTCGTGGTAGATAAATTAGATTTTCATGTAGAGGAAAATAAAGAAGGTCTTGGTTATTGATTTCATTCAAATTGAACAAATGTAATTGATTATGTATCTTTTGAGGTTATCAGATGTATAGTTGTGCACATTACTATTTATTTTGTGAAAATTTGTAACAGTTGCCATGAATCTTTTGGCAATTAGGTTGTCATGTTCACTACCATTAAGAGTTTTCAATAGAATACAAAATTTTATATATATATATATATATATATATTTTGAATCAATTGATATGGCAAATGTGATTTCATGGGAGTAAAAAAATGTACATGATTTGTTTGCAGCCACACAAATAAATAAACAAAATTTATTTCATTCACTATTCAAATACTTATCTCCATAAATTCACATTATGGATAAATAAATAAATACTTTTGACAGTTAGGTTGTCATGTTTACTGATAACTTCGTTATTTGATGCATTAACGAATACTTAATTGTCAAAAAAATGGAAAGTGTCTTACATATAAAACAAAATTGAAATTATCTCTAACTTCTAATAGTACTATACTTTAATAAAAATATTAAATTTATAGTATAAAAATTTTTTCATAAGATTTTAATATATCATTGAAAAGCTCTTTAGATATATATTAATATGATCAAACTAATTTTAATCTCAAATTTAGAATGTTATAGAAGAATAATTTTAGTTTGATAAATTATTTGAACCAAGCATGCAACATCACACTAAAATTTATTAAAAAAAAAAACCAATGAAAAAAACAATTCAAGGACCCGAGTCGGGTCAGGTAGATGGTTAGAATTTGCGAGCACCTAGGCTCGACACGCCACCCGGCCGGGCTACCCGTCACCCGGCCCGGGTCTTCCGTTCTGCATTGCTAATATCTAGGACTTCAATGAAATTCCATAAATCAACTGTTTGACATGTATAATGCAGGTAGTTCCAATTTGATAAAACAAAAGCTAGACATGCAGAACAACAGAGAAATTATTTAAAATATATAATTGCTCAGAGAATTGAATAGGATCTTTGTAAGCTCGCATTTATTTTATTAAATAAATTTATTTACATAATGCAAAACACCAAATAGAAAAAAATAAATATTAGAGGGTCAAGATGCAAGCCATGTCACACTAAGAATCCTTCATATATGGGCCACAAAAATTCTGGTTAAATGCACACATTCAAGTTTAAGAGTTACTATGCAATAAGCTCATGAATAACTTTCAGCAGCATATCACGTATTTCTACATGTGACCTGGGCGGGTTGCACATCACCCGACCCAGGTCGAATGTTCGAATAAAACCAAGGAACAGTGATACAACTCACGACCCGGCCGACCTACAGGTGACTCGGCCGGGTCACACCTTTGACTTCGGGTGTATTGGAGCTGGACACGTGACCCGGGCGGGCTGCCAGCCACCCGACCCGGGTCGCAGGTTCAACTTTTCGGTTTCTGGCCGGTCCAGACACGCGACACTTGACCGACCCGGGTCGCGCAAAAGGTAAGTTTTCTATTTTTTCCCCCTTTTCTTTTCAACTTCATGCAAATCTAAAAGATATAGTTACTTTCGTCCATTTTTTGTAATGCCTATTTTAACCCTCTTAGATAATGTCAATTTTAGAGTCCTAATTACATAATACTCTTATGAAGGATAATAGTGTAATTCAATAATATCTATTAATAACATAGATATACATATACATATAAATTTATATTTAAAAAATATCAAAAACATAACGAATAATTATATAACATTAGTAAATTTATAAATTTAACTTTATATATATGTTGGAATTTTACCACATAACAATGTCGGAGCAATCGAGCATGAGAATTTTAATTTGATATTATCTAATTACACAAATTTCATCCAAATCAAACAAATTTTGAAAACGGGAAACCTAATACAATTAAAATTCTAAACTTCATACAAATCTAAAAGATATAATTACAAAAAGAAATTGAATCCTAATACAATTAGGAGTACTAAGACTCTATAAATAATCCCTCAATTAAACTACAAAATATTCAAACAAAAAGAGATAGAAAGTGAAAGAATACGATTTATCGAAGTCTTCTTCCGAAACCAGGTATAAGTGAAATAAGGTTATTTTTTTATCTTATTATTATATTTATGTGTTCTGATTTTATATTGAGTTGAATTTTAAAGTTATTTTAATTAATTATGCGTCATTAGAAACTTTTTCTATTTAATTATTTATACTCATTCGGCTAGCAGTAAGTTAATTTTAAATAATGTTATAAAAACATTGTGGCCTGATTAATCTCCAATAATAAGGGGATTTATATAAAAAAATTGTCACCTATATTTTTTCATCATTATCTTCTTTCTACTTTATTAGTGTTTCCCACTATTTATTGCATTGCTAAAAATTTCATGCTTAATACTCTCTTTTCAAACAAACAATGATATACTTTAAAACATCTTTTGTCTTTTTCTTTATTTATTTATGTATCATTTAAACTCATCCACTACTTTTGTTTGGCGGCAATATGGGTAACATATTTGTTTATATTGCTTATATTAAGACTTTGCTTTTATATGTGGTTCTCTAATAGGAGTTATACTACAAGACAAAACACGACAAACATGTCAACATAAACAAATTTGTCCATAAAACTTTTACAAATCGGAGAAAATGCAAAATCAATACAATTGAAGGTTATACGAGTTGACCACGAAGTATGTTGTGGGAAAAACAATTCCATAAAAATTCTAAAAATGATAATGATGGATGAAGAGGTAAGTGGATGATCAAGTTTAATTTCATTTTTATCGTGACTTTTTTTAGTTGTATGTATATTTTGATTTATTTTTTTCATTTATTTATCCACCAATGCCTAATCATGCAGGCCATTCAAATTGGAGTCATCATGTTTAATGATGACATCAAAAATTTTGCAAGTGAATTTAAAAGAAACATAACATATTTGATTGAAAATGTGATGGTTAAAGGCGTCAACAAGAACTTTGCTTCAGTACATCCTGAAAAAGAATTGGTTTTAAACCATTTCAGCAATGTGAATGAAGTTTTAAACAATATCGAGGAAATGAGTACAAAGACTTGCGTGGTAAACATGAGGAGAGCGTCAAAATTGGTATGTATTTTTCTATTTCAATTTACTTTCAATAATTTATAAAGATAATCATTGATTATATATTTTGTTTATGAAGATATGTGGAGTGCTTATAAGGGTGAAGGAAAGCATGATTGTTAACACCCAAAGGAAGGTGGCCTTAAGATAAATCACTTTGATAAATGAAGAGTAAATAACCTATCTTCTATAATAAAGTATGTGAAAAATATATGAATTTAAGTCCCCGACAAAACAAAATAACTAAACAGAAATTCGACTTAATTTTTTTTATTTCATATGCAGACACCACTATATTAATGTTTCCCTTTGGGAAGACATGGCTTTGAATGAAGGAGCGGAATTGCAACAAATTGTTGACCAAAAACCGACGATTTCCATCACAAAAGTCACAACGAAGGAATATCAAGGTAAAACATAAACCCAACTAATTTTTTAGAAAAATAAAAAGACAATGAACAAATGCAAATGTCTTGAGAAGGAAAATGATTTTTAAATTACAAATGTTTGCTTAGGTGAGATCCAATTGCAAACCACTTCAATTTCAACTATACAAATAAATGTGAAATCTATACAACTTGCAAAACTGTTGTGCATCGTTCATGATCCACTGGAAATATGCAAGTTGAGGATGACACATAGAATGAGAGGAGGAAAAGAGACTACTCTTGAAGATCTAATCGAGAGAAAAAATTCTCTATCAAAGGTACGTGACTATAATTTATATTCAAGCTATATGGATACGTCGTGTCTTCAATATAAAACATTTTTTTCCTAAATGCAGAATGAATATTATTATTTCACTGGACTTATGGACAAGGTAGAAAATGAAACAAAAATATGGTACAATGCATGCAAAAAGTGCACAACATCAGCACCAAAAGATAATGGAAATACAACATGTAAAAAGTGCAATGATGACCCAGTTCAAACAATACCAAGGTAGAAAATTAAAATAATAAATTATAAAATAAGATGAGTAATGACAAATCGCTATACTTTATATAAATTTATTGTTGTAGGTATGTAGTCAAACTAAAGGTGATACAAAATCATCTTGAAGCTACAATGACAATGTTTGATGACACGACAGCAGTATATGTTGGATGCTCAGTAGAAGACTACTTGAGGTCCATTGAGAAGGTAACAATTTTATTTTTTAATAAGGTCTTCATTAAAAAAATAAAACAAATATACATAGAGTGACAACCATTTTCTCATGTCCACAATTTAGTCACTATATTTTTATTGTTTTTCTAAATAAAAATACATACATAGGGTCAAAGCATATCTGAACATCACAGACGGTTGATCTTACAAGGAGCAAGTAAGGTCCATTTTTTATTGCCCTAAACTACAACACAAAAGTTGGAGCAAGATTGAACGCAATTGTTGAAGCCATAGAAAAGATGGAAACTGTGGAGATAATAAATGACAAATTCAACAACAACAGTGGACACTCCACCAAATGATGAACCAAAGAAAAGAAGAAGAATCAAGAAGATAAAAAAACAAGGAATAATGCATCCATGTATCCAGCGGTGAAGAAGATGATACAATCATACATTTATTAAACAAGTCAAGAAGGAAGAAGAGTAAGACAGAGAAGCAGATCAAACAAGAAAAAATATAATTGGTAGTCGAATTAGATTGTTACCTTTTCTTTTAACTAATTTTAGATTAGTTATAGTTAGTAGTCAAATTAGATTGTTACATTTTCCTTTAACTTATTTTCGATTAGCTTTATGAAAGCTTTTCTTTTAAATTACTATTTTTATAACTCTTATTAAATTGCAAAATCAATAACTTAAAAAATTCAAATGTTAACTACATTCTAATAAAATATTAAAGAAAAAGTGAAAGGAAAAAATACCCTACAAAAATCAAGCAAAATATAGATTTTAAAAGTTTAACTCCTCACGTGCAACACACGTGTTCTCTAACTAGCTAGTATATATATATATATATATATATATATATATATATATGCGTGTGTGTGTGTTTGTGTGTGTGCGTGTGTGTACACATATATATCTGTGTATATTTCAAATCCTATAATATTGAAGAATCTAAACTCTAATTAATATTTCTATTTTAACTATCTTAAAATATTAATTTTAAATATTTAAAAAGGCTAACTGTGTAGATATTGATAATTAATACATATTTTATTTTTAGTTATATACGTATTTATATGTCATAGTTATGTGTGCTCCAAATATCATATATAAATATTTAAAATATTATAAATGGAAAATCCAAAATTAAGATACCCAAACTTTAATTTATATAAATATTTAAAGCATATATCTTTTATATAAATATAATATATCATCACTACATTGTATCATTAATATCAAAATATTAAAGATAATATATTAAAAATAAGTATATTGTATTGAATTTTAATTAGTTAATATGTTTATAAAAAGAATATGTTTAATTTAATCCTGTAATATTTGTGTTAAGAATTTTTTAATTTATATATTTATTTAAATTTTAAAATCTAATACTATTATAAAATATATAAATAAACTAGCCCACGAACACTAAACGAATATGCTAACAAACTTTTCACGAACCTAACGAACATGTTCACGAGCCTGCTTAACAAACTTGTTCGCGAGTCTGCTTAACAAATTTGTGTATTAATAGGTTAGAATGTAACATATATATATATATATATATATATATTTGTAAAATAAGGTGGTATTTGAAATGTATGAATCTTCTAATAAACATACCCAAGGTTTCTGAGTTACTCTCCTGTGCACCAGTTGCACGGATCTCAGATTCGTGCAACTAGGCCGCGCGCGGGCTGGGCTGGCCCATCCAGCCCGCACCTCTTTACTTTTTGGCGTGTTTTGGTCTTTACCTTCACGTTATGTTAGTGTTACCTTCGTGTTATGTTAGAGTTACCTTCGCGTTATGTTAATGTGACCCCATCTCAAGATTTCATACCCTTAGTTTAAAACCACTGAATTAAAATAACACGAAGGTAACACTAATATAACATGAAGGTAACACTAATATAACATGAAAATAACATTAACATAACATGAAGGTAAAAAAACAATGTTAATCATACATTCATGTTATGTTAGAGTGACGCTCACGTTATGTTAGAGTTACCTTCATGTTATGTTAGTGTTACCCTCATGAGAAGGTAACACTAACATAACATGAAGGTAACCCTAACATAACATGATAGTATGACTGCCTGAAGCGAATCTTGGTGGGTTTGAGCGCACCTACCATGCGCATGGGGGTGCGTGGGAGCACGTTGGGGTGCATGAAAATGCGTATCAGAGGCGAGTGGGGTGGGTCGATCCTAGTGCATGGATTCTATATTCATGCACCAATTGCAAAAACAAAGTTTCTTAATTTTGAATTCACCTAATTAATCTCTTTAAATATTATTCACACGCAAGAATTTTACAATCTTTCTTTATCTCAATTTTCACGTAGATCCATATCTAATTTTATTGAAGGGAAAAATAATTTAACATTAGATTTAAATATAAAAATTAGAAGGTAAAAGAATATTGAGCGTAAAAATTCACATGTCTCTTTTCTATCTTTAAAGAAGTTGGAAAAAACTTTGAAAAAAATAACAATAACAACAATGATGATTAATAAGTATAAATTTTAATTTGTTTGTCTTGCTTAACAATAACAAAATTTACATATTTCTATTATGATCTTCTAACTATCCATTTATTTATTTTTTTCAATTCTGTACAATTTGTCTCTGAATGACAATTTAGAATGCGTGAGTGTTGGAAATGAAAAATTCACATCAAAACTTTTCATGGTATCAAGATAAGCAAAATCGAACTAAAATTGAAGTAAAGTGATATGTCAAAAACTAAAATTAAGATACGTAAAATTGATGATCAAAAGTGGATAAAACTTAAGTTGTATGATAAGAGTTACAAAATTTCCATTATAATAATATGTTGTGTACGTTGAGAATCCTTTTACAATAAATATAACTTAAAATCTTCACAGAATAATCCATTCGTTTTTTGTTAAGAAATTATCGGTTTGTGAATCTTTATGTAATCAAATAAGGTATTAAACCCGTACGTTATTTAGTTGTAGGAGTAGTTTATCATGTTTTCGAATATGAATTTATGTTTCTTCCACAAATTTTCAAAAATTATTATATGAAACGAACTTTATATCCTTATATAAACTTGGCCATTGAGAATGTGCAAAACATTATGCTCCTTGAAAATTGGTGCAAAGCCGCCAAACGTAAACAACATCTAGATACCGAAGCATTGGACGATGGTGGTCCCGATTTGTTTGGCTATGACTCGAACACATCATCCTCCGGCGGTGGCACACCAACCAACTTCGAAGATTATAATTATTGAAGAAGGTAAGTTGATATAAGATAACTACGTGAGCTTTGATTCCTTAATTTTATAAATTAAGGATACGTAGACAATTTCATTATAAATTTGGAAATGAATTTCAATTCCAAAATTATAATGAAACTCAAGTTCTTTCAATTTTTTTTCCCCTTCCCAATCTTTTATTTACAAATTTGTAGATAGAATTGAAAAGTTGTAAAAGATAGAATTTTTTTATGTAAATTTGTAATAGAATTGTAAAGTTTTTTTATGTAAACTCAAGTTGTAATAATTTTCCAATTTTTTATTAAAAGTTTGTTCACTTAATTATTATTTGTTAGTCTCATTTAATATTTTGTATTATAAAATATCAATTTAGTCGAAAAAAAGTATTAAAAATCATAATTGGTGATTGGAAAAAAAAAAAAAACCGGCCGAACTGGAGGTTCCGGTTAAACCGCCGGTTCCGGAACCGGAACCGCCATATCCCCTCCTCGATTCGGTTCCGGTTCGACCATTCCGGAACCGGGAACCACCGGTTCCGAATCGGGAAACCAGATGAACATGTCTATTATTAGTGTATATGTCGAATATTAATGACTGAAAGACTGTCATAGTAGAAATTTAGTTGTGTATTAATAGGTTAGAATGTAACATATATATATATATATATGTGTATATATTTGTAAAATAAGGTGGTATTTGAAATGTATGAATCTCCTAATAAACATACCCAAGCTTTCTTGATTTTGAATTCACCTAATTAATCTCTTTAAATATTACTAGTACTCACACCCACGCGATGCACTATCTGTGATATAATATTGGTAAATATTAATTATTTGATAATATATGTAAGTAATTTTAGTATATATAAGACAATATAATATTTAAGAGTGAGTCTTGTGTATGATCCGTGAGACGGGTTGACCCACAACCAAAACTTCCTAATTCACATATAAGTTAATGGATATGAGTTTGATTCATGGACAAAAAATGATTCGTCTAGCCAAAATTATCTTTGAGACCATCTCACACAAGCTTTTTTGAATATTTAATAATTATGAAAATCTAAATTTGTTTAAGGTAATTCAATTCAGAACAATATGTCGATATTATACACATCCAATTCACTAATTAATCTATATATGATTCATACTAAAAACAAAAGTATCAATCATGATCTTCAAATCAAAATTGGATATTTTTCCTACAAAGTTTGCAAGTTTTTTTTAAAACTATTTTATACACAACATTTCTAGTTGAAACATTTTTTTATCATCTGTGTTACAAACTAATATTGTCAGTCACTTAAATTAAATACACTAAAAAAACTAAAAAAAATCATGAATTAAAAATTAAATTAAATTATTTAAAATAAATACATGTGTGTGAGTATGTATATATAGAAACAATACACAATAAAATTAGAAATTTTTTCTAGGAACTTGATGCAAGTACTGTTAATTAATTATATATTTTCAACCATTTATTTCAAAATAAATTAAATTAGATTTTTGTTTAATTAATATCGCTTAACAGTGAAGATGACAGATAAGTATTCCATTATAAGTATCACGTAAATTAATTGATATAGCACGACATTGGTCATTACAATTTAAGCTCAACACAAAATCAAAATGTAATAGTAGTGATCATGATGATGACAATATAATTAGAAACTAAGCATATAGTTTAGATAATTAGTTGAGCCATCTAAATTCAAAACGTGCACTCTCACATAAAAATATACGAAGTCCTAAGTGTAAAGTAAAAGACGAAAATTTTATTAGATTATGAGACATTTATAATTTAAAAAATATTTAGGATGATATATTATTCAGACTAAGTACATATTATAAACATATATGTAAATATACACATCCTTAATAATTTTATATTTATTTATTAATTTATAATAAATATGATATAAATAATCCCCATGCAAATTAATATTTATTATTGAAATTACTGTTTGGATATCTATTGTTGATATTTAAGAAATTATTCAATAAAAATTAATCTAATTAAGATCAATAAAATGAGAATGAACCAACACAATATTTATATTATTAAATCAAATGGATTAAATAGTAAAATTCTAAATAAAAAAATTTGTTGATGGTACACTTACGAATATTAATTTAAAATGTATTTAGGATGACATATAATTTTACACTAAATGCATATTATATATATATATATATATATACACATATATATATACACACGCATCTTTAATAGTGTTAAACTTATTTAGTTATACTTATATTAAATATGATATCAATTATCCCTAAACAAATTAATATTTATTATTGAAATTATTATTTGGACAATATGGTATTTAAGAAATTATTCAATAAAAATTAACTTAATTAATATTAATAAAATAAGAATAAACTAAGACAATATTTATATTATAAATTAAATGGATTAAATAATAAAAATATAAAATAAAAATATTGTTGATGTGAAACTTTTTATTGGGAAATGTTACTTATGTAAATATCTTCAACTTTTCCTAGATTATTATAGTATAGAAATATATAAATAAATTTGTTTATTTATTTTTTCTTTGAGTTTCTATATAATAAATATAAAATGAAATGTCTTAAATATTGATATTTATGTATTTGTTTATTAATAAATTTAAAATGAAAGTTATTAATGATTTCTTAAAATGGAAATATTTAATGAATGAGACATTTATTGCAGTTATTTTTGATAGAATATTCTACTTTTATATATATAGATTCTCACGCAAAAATTTTACAATCTTTCTTTATCTCAATTTTCACGTAGATCCATATCTAATTTTATTGAATGGAAAAATAATTTAACATTATATTTAAATATAAAAATTAGAAGGTAAAAGAATATTGAGCGTAAAAATTTACATGTCTCTTTTCTAACTTTAAAGAAGTTGGAAAAAACTTTGAAAAAATAACAATAACAACAATGATGATTAATAAATATAAATTTTAATTAGTTTGTCTTGTTATTTAGTTTATTCAATTTTTGTTACCATAAAATTTACAGGGTCCTTCTGTAGTACACCTGATTATTAATACACCAGGTTGTCAGTCATTTTTATCCATCAGATTTGAGGACTTTAAATCCTGACCATTCATTTCTCATTTACCTTTTTTTTACTTTTTTTTCAATATTTACTGCGGTAACTTCTTGTGATTCCCCAAAATGGTATAATGTCATAGATTATGAGTCTAAATCCCCCTTCTCCTAAAATTTCATTTATCAGTCATTATCATATAAAACCAAATTCACGTATTCTAGTATTATGCATTGTTCGTATACGATGGTTACATTAGGGATGACAATGGGGCAGGTCGGGCGGGTAGTTAACTACTCAGGCCACCCTGCCCCGCGACCCGCCGTGGGTCAGAAGCTTTCGCCCCATGCCCCACCCCGTTCGGGGCGGGTTCGCCTCGCCCGCCCCGTTTTTAAAAAAAAAATTGTAATTTTAACATGAATAATTTGAAAAACACCTAATTAAATCATTAACTAAATAATTTGAATAATTATTTGATTGAATAATTTGAAGTGAGGATTTAATTTTACTATTTTACACACCCAACAACAAATTAAAAACATTATTTTACATGTAATATTACTACTTTAGTCTTTTACTTAATTAATTAAAATATGATCCTAAATTACTTATATATTTACACACACATATACACTTAATTAATTATCATAATATATATAAACTTAATTATCACAATATATATTATGTATATAAACTTAATTATGTATATTAAAATATATTATATATTTTATGAATGTTTATAAAATGTCCTCTCAACGTAAACATTTCTCAAAATTCACCAATAAAATATTATTTTAGATCTTCAAATGTGTATATATATATATATACACACACACACTAGACTTTATATCAATAAAATACAAAATCCTTATAATTCTTCTCTCAGTTATATACACAATAGTGCAATGTAAATTATGTGGGAAAATATTCATTTATAGTGTAAGACATTTCATTCAATTGCAATGCATCAACGCATTGCTGCAAGTCATCCAAAAATTTTTTATGCATAGTCCATTGTGTGAACGGTTAAAATGATTTGTATCGATTAAAATAGTTTGTATACATTTTTATTTTTGTTAGTATGATGCATTGCAATAACATCACACATACTACGATGCATTGCATTATGTCAATTGCATGATACCATGCAACCAATGTTATGAATTGCATTGCATTATATCACTTGAAATATGCATTGCAAATCATTAATTGTAAGTATAATACGTAATATATACAAACTATAATATGCAAATATATATAACATAGATAACATTGGTGAATTAAAATAAAAATTATGGGACAATATACAATTCATAACATTGCTTGCAAGCAATATCCTATGACCTGTTCATATATTACAAGATAAAATAGAATGCGTTAATGACATCCAAAATTGTGAGGGTAATATGCAATATATACAAACTAGTTTGTATCTTATCAATGACATCATGCAATGGTTAATGACATTCAAATGTATACATTGATGAATTCAAATAAAAATTGTTGGGCAATATACAATTCATAAAAGTTGTTGCATGGTATCACGCAATGTTAATGACATCTAAAATTGTGGGGTAATATGTAAACATATACAATATACGATGATAACACTTGGTGAATTAAAATAAAAATTGTGGGGCATCTACAATTCTTAACATTGGTTACAAAGCAATATATGACTCGTTCATATATTGCAATAATTACATCCAAAATTGTGAGGTAATATGTAAATATATAAATTAATACTCCCTCCGTCCCACTTAAAACTGCCTACTTTTCATTTTCGTTTGTCCCAATCTAATTTGTCAGCCCCAAAATGGCAAAGAAAATTTACTCCCTTACCCCTCACTTTCTTTCATTTTACAACTTTTGCACTCAAATTATACCTTTAAATTACAAAATTGTCACTCAAAAACATTAAAATAACACATTCAATCAAAGTCAACAGCTTTTTCTTAGGATCCGTGCCGGTCAAAGTAGGCATATTTAAGTGGGACGGAGGTAGTATACAATTAAAACATTCGTGAATTAAAATTAAAATTGTGGGGCAATAAACATATTAATATATCTGAAATATATTAATTATTTCAATGTAATGGTTGTAGGGTCAAAATATACAATAATGTATGGTTGAAATACAATGCTTGCACATACAATGTTTGCACTGTATAACATGGTTAAAATGGTTGCAGTGATATGAAAATTGTTAAAATAGCATGTAACCAATGTCCCTGTTTAAAAAAGCATGCAAGGTTATAATGGTTGCACTTACATCAAATTGTTAAAATAGCATGTAACCAATGTCCCATGAATTGGATTTGTTACCATCTGTTCACCTTTTTCTTTAGGCTACTACCGCAAGTGTACGGTGTAAATTGCAGAACACGGTAAGCAAGGTCGATCCCACAGAGACTGTTATCTAGGAATAATCGATTACCCAAATTTAACCCCTAATTTTATCTAGGCTATCAGATATCAAAGAATTCAATTACTTATACTAAAACAAAAACAAATAAATACACGAAGACAAACAGATAAAACTGAGACAGGTTCTAGAACATGTTTTCATCTAATTCTCATCACGATATCACTTGACCAATCCAATTCAATGATTAATTATCCTATATGAGCAATCAGAAAATATCAAATTAAAAGCTCTCTCGAGTCAATTTAACCCGTTAATTATTATGCTACCAGAGGTATCTCTACTCGATCTGATATAACACAACAACTCCCAAAAGCACCTAGGATTGAAAATCTCATAACATATGTCATTTATCTCTCGATCTCATACTGCATATATGTCATGTGTTTACTCTTCCGTAATTAAATCTCATCTCTCGAATTTTGACTTAATTACTCAAACATGCTCAATTAGTGGCCACATAATCAAACAAGCAATCAAACCATAAACACATCACTAGGATAAATAATCAAGAAATTGAATTGAAATCAAAGATCCATCAGATTCGAATTAGACTACTAACAAGCCCTAGAAACCCATGAAAAACTAGCCAGACATGAATATCAACAAACTCATAGACAAGATTGAAAATATCATATCAAACTAAAATAATCCAACAATAAAAGGGAAGATAAAGAAAAACTCTATATGAACGATGATCTCTCGATTCTTTGATTTTTGAAGTCTTCTTCTCCTCTCCAGATGTTCTCAGAATATGTGTTTTCTCTCTATGGATGCTTCTTACCCTAATAATTGTCCTCCTATCTGAATGCTGCTTTTTGGGACGAATTTGGGTATATATAGAATCTTGGAGGTCTCCCAGATGGTTTATAAGTGTGAGATATGTCAAAAATCAAGTTTGAGATGGAACAGGAGTCTCTCGAGCACGATCATGCCCCAGGACACGGTCACCCGTGCGCCAGTGCTAGTGTTTCTGCGCAGTGGGACACGACCGTGTCCCAAGACACGGTCGTGTGCTGGTGCACATTTCCGAATTTGACTTCGACGTCTTCATAAAAGTTGTAGGTCTTGAAGTTAGCTTTCACATGCCACCAATTTCACCTCAATAGCAGTCTTTTACAGAAAGTTATGATCAAAATACTAGAGTCCTGTCACGACGAAAAACCGAACGCACAACTTCGGTTTTTCCTTAATATACTGATTTCTTGAAGAACGAATTGGGAAAAGTGTTCAACATCAAAGTTTTAGATCTCTTCCTTAGCTTTCCAACAAAATTAAGATCTTCTAATTCGAACTTCTAGATAGTGAGATATGTCATTTCTTCCACAACTGCGCATGTAAGCTGAAACTTGCAATTTTTGCACTAAAAATACAAAACCATCAAATGCAACTAATAAATAAAAAGTATCTAAATCACTATAGAAATGTACATAAACATGCTCAAATAAACACATAAACATACATAAAAATATAGTAAAAGCGACACTTATCACCATCGATAAAAAAACACGTAATAAAACTAATTTTATTATGAAATTTATTTTAACTCCATGATCAAAACATATTAGTATATCTCAAATATATTAAATATTTAATTTCAATTTCATCACAATGGTTGTTAATGTTTTATCATTTATTAAATTAGGTATGATCTATGCAAAGAAATAAGTTTGTAACAAAGATTTATATTTTATATAAATGAGCATTCTACAGCGTACAATTCGTACGACCAAAAATTAAATGTAAAACACACAATGCATTTCATAGCCCAAAATACACCCAAAATTAAATGTAAAGCACACAATGTATTTCATAGCCCAGAATACACAAATCAAGGTATTGCAGCCCATTGTCCAAAGGTACCAAAAGTTGTTACACAGCCCATACATATTACAAAGCCTACAACTCCTATAGTCCAAAGTTCAAAAAGTTGCCTTAAAAAAAGTTACTGCAGTAAAAATTTCTGGTGTATTAATATACCAGTTGTACTACAGAATTACCCAAATTTACATATATCTATTATGATCTTCTAACTATCCTTTTTTTTTTTTTTTTCAATTCTGTACAATTTGTCTCTGAATGACAATTTAGAATGCGTGAGTGTTGGAAATGAAAATTTCACATCAAATTAAAACTTCTCATGGTATCAAGATAAGCAAAATCGAACTAAAATTGAAGTAAAGTGATATGTCAAAAACTAAAATAGATATGATTCCAATATTTATTAAGCATGGGAGACAAGCAGCATGATTGTTCCTTTATTCACAATTTTGAGAAATTATTAAAGCCTATCCTTATAATTCAATACTTACTCAATATTAGTATATATTAAGGCATTATCAAAAAAGAAAAAGAAAAAGACTAAACAGACGAAACTATTCATAGTAATACATAATATATATGATTCCAATATTTATTAAGCATGGGAGACAACTCCTTTATTCAAATACATAGAAGAGTGGAAAGAGTTGGTGTGTTTTTGTTGTTGTTGAAAGGGATTAGGTTAAATTTTAGGCGCATGCAATGGGGTGAGCAATGAGGTAATCCTCACAGGCCTTATAGAGCGCAGCAGACTGCTCTTTGTGAGCTTTGATCTCATCATCGCTCACTTCGTGATCCTTGGTGTGAAACTCTGTCTTCACCTTCACGACGCACCCTCCGTCTGCAGTCGCCTCGAACTTCATCTCGTAGCAGATCTTTGCGTGCTTCCCTCCGAGTGCATCCCCTTCGAAGGTGGTGGCTTTGCAGACCAAGTTCACGGGATCAACCTCGTCTATCCTGTGCTTGATTGAACCTGCACTAGTACCATTAATATGCATGCATGTATACATATATATGAGTATGTATTAATATGATCAATAATGATCAGGAGGAGGCCAGACTAACCCTGGGTGAAGTTGGTCTGGTAGACACAACCAGGGACAATGCCATTGCCTTGGAGGATCTGGATGCTGTTGATGCCAGGTGTCGCTTTGGGAAGCACCTCGTGCGACTCTGTAACCACTGCCTTGAACAGCCTCGACGCTGATACCTTCACTTTGAATTCCTGGTAGAAACTCTTCACACCCATTTTTACTATGTTTTGTTTTGCTGGAAAAGATTGAATGTTTTGGGAGAAGATTGTGCTGATGAGTTGTGGAGAATTGAGAAGGCGAAGAGGGGTTTTTATAGCCTCGTTTCGGGGACTAAATGGTCGTGATGGATAATGTATATCCTATAAGCTTTTATTCTTGTGAAATGCCATTAACACATTGAATCTAATTCTTTGTATGACTTTATGGGGAAAAGGAAGGGAAAGAAAAGAAGGAATCAATGACTCAGTTTATGTATTATGAGTTCTGTAGCTCAAATGTTAGTCTCATTTGGCTGTCATCTCTACATGATTATAAATCGTTGATTTGTTGACACACAATACGTTAAAATGCTCATTATTGACAACTTTTAACATGTCTAAGGATATTGATGTATAATGTTTTTATTAACTAATTATATAAAAAGTGAAATTAACAAGTGGTTGTCTATGATTTGCACATATATATTATTAAATTTGAAGATTATTATTATTTAATGAGCTTGATCTTTCATTAGAAAAATTAGTTATTGTAGTAAATATAAATATATTCATCATTCTACATTTTTATTAGATACATAGCTTTGTGGAAAAATCTAAACAAAAACTAATCTATATAACCCTAAAGACCTACTTTAAAACTAATGATTTCATCAATAATTTAAATGTAGATTTAATACATATTGTAGATTAGCGGGATTAGATTAGCACAGACTGTGAAAAATTAAAATAGATGGTCAAATCATGTGTGAAATTTATTTTATTATATAATATACATGGTATTGTTAAAAGATTTTATACATGGTTGATCACCTTGTCGAGTGCCTATTATAGGTAGGTATGAATGATCACATTGGAATCTGGACTTTTTTTTATGTATCGCACACATGCTCCATCATCATCATCATCATCATCATTGCTTAATTTCAACTTTAGTAACATAATATTTTAAAAGTTGGAGATAGAAAATGTACCCAAATGGGTTAATACCCCAAAATATGTTTACATCATTCATTTAAATTACACATATGTTTACATCATTCATTTAAATTATAAAAGGTCAAATATATATTATATTCGATTGGAAAGCCTGACAAGTATAAATTATTCCATTGATTTGCTGTCATATAATCTAGAATAATGCCTTGTTTTTTAACATTATTTGGTTTTTCCTTTTTCTAATTTTAACATAAATCATTTTTCTAAATTGATTGGAACTTTTAAGAAAGTTTGTTTTATTTATTTTGAGATTTAAATTAAAAACTCACGTGTTTTACTTTTAAGAGTTAAATAACTCTTAACATACTTTTCTTATTTTTAGGAAGTGGTTCCCATCCTTTTGTTCTTGTTTTGATAGGGTTGGATGTGAGTTAGTTATTGGATAAGTGGTGCAAGTTCGTGGATTCACCTGAGTCTATAAATAGAATGAAGAGACTGAAGCTCGGTGTGTAGGAGAGAGCATTGAAAATCACGAGTATAGCAGTCTGTTAGTGTCCCTTTTATTGTTTATATAGACAACTAAGTTGTGTCTATTTTTCATAGAGTCATTGATCAGGTTGCATATTCTTGGCTATTTTTCCCTTAGATATAACTTGTTAGGTGATCAACTGAGTCTTTTATTAGTTTATACGTCATTAGTCATTTTGAGAAAACTTAGGACATATTGATTGTGTACAAAGAGAGTCTATCTCATAGATCTTTTTGTTGTCTTTGTAACAAGAATATTGGTAATAAGAGTTTTTGCCCTACTGGCGTTCCACGAGTAGTTTTTATCCGTGGATAAATCTCTGAGTTATTGTTGTCTTACTTGTGTATTTATTTTATTCGGTTGCATGTAGTTAGAAATGTTGTCCATATTGTAGACAAGGTTACTGTAGGAATACATATATATCTGCATGCATATTGGAGGATTTCAGAACCGGGTTTAGATCGAGCAAAACCGGAGTAATGATGCGTGAACCGGATGATTCTAGCTGCAGCCGGTTCAAGGTGGTTAAGTGGCAGTTAGGGTTCTGGGCGCAACTTCCGGGATTGAAACAGAAATTCGGCGCGATCCGTTGCTGATCTTTTCCAATTAGTTTAGGGCTTTTACTCAGTATATATTCATGCATCTTCAGTTGTAATTTCATAAGTTTTGAACGTGAGATTTGAGAGCTAGAGAATTAGGGTTCATCTTGAGTGTTGCATAAACCCTAATTTGGGAATCTGCTTGTAATCGGGAATTCGTTCGAAGTGTTATTAAAATTGCCAGGTTTTGGCCGTGGATGTAGGCTTGTGGAAACAGCCGAACCACGTAAACGTCGTGTGTTGTTTTCTTTTTGCATTTTCTTTTCATTCGCCATTGTTGAGGGTTTGCAGAGCTTCGAAGTTTGGTTGATTAAGCTGGTTCAGATTCGTGGGTAATCTTAACAGTTTTGGCACCGTCTGTGGGAATCAACCTGGGCAACAATGACTTCGATGCGTCTAGACATGGTGAAATTCACCGGAAAAGGCGACTACAACCTGTGGAAGGTGCAGATGGAGGCTCTCCTCATTCAGCACAACCTGGAAGAAGCCTTGGTGGAAGAAAACCCTGAATCATCTTCAATTACTACGAAAAAGAGGACTGAAATATGCAAGAAGGCAAAGAGTGCTATCATACTATGTTTGGGAGACAAAGCTCTAAGAGAAGTGTGTAAAGAACCTACAGCCGCTGCAATTTGGAAGAAGTTAGATTCACTATACTTCACAAAGTCGTTGCTAATCATTTGTATCTGAAACAGAAGCTTCTCAACTTCAAGATTTCAGATGAAAAACGTATTGCGGAGAAGCTAGACGAATTCATCAAGATTGTTGATGACTTGGAGAATATTGAGGAGCAGGTCAAAGATGAAGACAAGGCTCTCATGTTATTAAACTCCCTGCCCAAGTCATTGGATGGATTCAAGGATGCTTTAATCTATGGAAGATTAATTTCTCTAACACTGGATGAGGTTTTAATGGCAATAAAAACAAAGGTACTCCAAAGTCATGTCGAAGCCAAGCCACAAAATCTTGGGGAAGGTCTAGGTATAAGGAACAAGAGTTTCAAGAAAGGGCAAGGCAAGAAGAAGGAGTCAAAGGCAGTTAACACTGGAGGAAAATCTGGAGATGATAATCAGGAAACTAGAAAGTGTTTTTCATGCCATAAAATAAGGCATCTGAAGAAAAATTACCCTGAACGATCAAAGGCTAAACAACAATCACAAGGAAAGGGACCTGAAGCTGCAATAGCTGAAGATAACTATGAGAGAGCAGACATGTTATGCATTTCTACAGCAACTATCTCTGATGAATGGGTGTTGGATTCAGGATGTAGTTTTCATATGTGTCCAAGAAGAGAGTGGTTTTCAGAGTTAAAGATGGAGAAGAGTGGCTCAGTTCTCTTGGGAAATGACCAATCTTGCAAGGTGGAAGGAGTGGGAATCATCACTCTTAAACTGCACGATGGGAGCATCAAGAGATTGAGCAATGTCAGGTATATCCCAGATTTAAAAATGAACCTAATCTCACTTGGCTTACTTAATTCTGCAGGATATGAATTCAATACCGACAGTGGACATATCCAAGTCACAAAGCAAGGCAAGCTCATTCTAAAAGGGAGGAAGAATAATGGTCTTTACATCCTAATTGGATCCACAATTCAAGGGGAGGTGGAGGCAACCATGAATCAAGCAAATACTAATCTGTGGCACAAGAGATTGGCTCACATTGGTGAAAAGGGACTCCTGCTATTATCAAAGAGAGGAGTTCTTGGTGCAGAGATAGCAACCAAACTGGAGTTTTGTGATCAATACACATTGGGGAAAGCCAAGAAACTACCCTATCCCACAGGAAACCATTACTCATCTCAGAAATTGGAGTATGTACATTCGGATATCTGGGGTCCATCCAGAGCCACAACTCATGGTGGAGCAAGATACTTTATGTCAATCATAGATGATTACTCTAGGAAGCTGTGGGTATTCACTCTAAAACACAAGAGTGATGCATTCAAAACTTTTAGAGATTGGCTGCAGAATCAGGAAACATTGACAAGTAAGAAGCTTAAATTCTTAAGAACTGACAATGGTTTGGAATATATGTCTGAAGAATTCCAGGAATATTGCAAAGAGAAAGGGATAACTAGACACAAAACAGTACCTGCAAATCCCCAACAAAATGGCACTGCAGAAAGGATGAATAAAACACTATTGGAGAGGGTGAGATGCATGCTTCTAAATGCCAAACTTCCAAGGAGTTTCTGGGGAGAGGCTGTTACAACAGCAGCCTATTTGGTAAATAAATCTCCTTCCTCAGCCATTAATTTTAAATGCCCCGATGAGTTGTGGTATGGATCTTCTATAAATTATTCTCATCTTAAAGTTTTTGGATGTCTTGCTTATGCTCACATTAGACAGGATAAGTTAGAACCTAGAGCCTTAAGGTGTATTTTTATAGGATATCCCACAGGTATCAAAGGGTATAAACTGTGGTGCTTAGAGGAAGGTCATCAAAAGTGCTTCACTAGTAGGGATGTTGTGTTCAGGGAAAGTGTAATGGGATATTCTAACACTGGGAATACTCAGATTCAAACCGATATTTCAGTGGAGGTGGAGCATCAGGATCAGAGCTTGGAACCTGAAAACACCTCAGAAATCACTCTTGATCAGAATGGTGATATAGAAGCAAATTCAGAAGCTCAGGATGAAGATCAAGATAATTCAGATCCAAACTCTACAGATTTGAGACATTATAGCCTTGTCAGAGATAGGGAGAGAAGGAGAATTCAATCTCCAAGTAGATTTGGCCAAGCTGATATAGTTTCATATGCACTTGCTGTGGCACAAGACTTGGAATATGATGAACCTCAGAACTACAAACAGGCCATGGCATCCAAGGAGAGACATCAGTGGTTATTAGCTATGCAAGAGGAACTTCTATCTCTAGAGAAGAACCAAACCTGGATACTTGTGGACAAGCCAGATAAGAAGAAGATCATTGGCAGCAAGTGGATATTCAAAAAAAAGGTTGAGGTTATAGGGACAGAAAGAATCAGATTCAAGTCTAGATTGGTGGCTCAAGGATTCAGTCAAAAGGAAGGTATAGACTTCAATGAGATCTTCTCTCATGTGGTAAAACATTGCTCAATAAGATTACTTTTAGCCTTGGTAGCTCAATGGAACCTAGAGCTACAGCAGTTGGATGTAAAAACAGTCTTTCTTCATGGTTTTTTGGAAGAAGTAATCTTCATGAAACAACCAGAGGGTTTTGTACTACCTGGAAACGAAGAGAAGGTGTGTAAGCTGCAAAGATCACTCTATGGATTGAAGCAAAGCCCAAGGCAGTGGTATAAAAGGTTCAATGAGTACATGCTGAAAATAGGACTTCATAGATGCCCCTATGATAGCTGTGTTTATCTTGAAAAGGAAGATCAAAGGGTGGTTACTTATCTACTAATCTATGTGGATGACATGTTCATAGCAAGTTAAAGCATGAATAGGATCAACAAATTAAAGGAGAAGCTGAGCTCTCAATTTGATATGAAGGACTTAGGTGATGCTAGAAGAATTCTGGGAATGGATATTCTCAGAGATAAAGAAGCTGGAAGATTGTTCTTATATCAAACTGATTATATGAGAAAGGTGCTGAAAAGATTAAACATGCACTTAGCTAAATCAGCCTTAACTCCTTTAGGACCACATACAAAACTATCCAAGCAGCAGGCCCCTATCACAGAGGAAGAGAAGAGATATATGGAAGGTGTTCCATATGCAAGTGGAGTAGGGAGTGTCATGTACTCAATGATCTGCAGCAGACCTGACTTGGCCTACGCAATGAGTTCAGTAAGCAGATTCATGTCAAATCCGGGAAGAGCACATTGGGAAGCCTTAAAGTGGATGCTAAGATATATTAGAGGAACTGCAGATTTGGGGTTAATGTTTGAAAGAGATGAAACCAATCAATCTCAAGAGTGCTTGGTGGGATTTGTGGACTCAGATTTTGCTGGAAATATAGACTCAAGAAAGTCATTAACTGGATATATTTTTACTCTTTTTGGAACAGCCATTAATTGGAGAAGTATTCAGCAATCCATGGTGGCTTTGTCCACCACAGAAGCTGACTATATGGCCATGACAGAAGCCATCAAGGAGTCTATATAGTTGAGGGGTATGATCCAAGAGCTAGGCATTGTTCAGAAGAAGGTGTTGATCTACTGTGACAGCCAAAGTGCTTTACACTTATCAAAGCACCAAGTGTTCCATGATAGGTCAAAGCATGTAGATGTTAAGTTTCATTTTGTAAGGGACATAATTGTTAAGGGTTTGGTGGAGGTCAAGAAGATTAGCACTGAAGAAAATCCAGCTGATATGCTGACTACATCATTGAATAGCATTAAGTTCAATCACTGTATCAAATTGGTAAATGTTTTACCATGGCCGTCTAACACATAAGTGTTGTCTTTCAAAAGTGTTGTGTTTTGCAGGTGTTGTATTTCGATATAGGTGGAGAATTGTAGGAATACATATATATCTGCATGCATATTGGAGGATTTCAGAACCGGGTTTAGATTGAGCAAAACCGGAGTAATGATGCGTGAACCAGATGATTCTAGCTGCAGCCGGTTCAAGGTGGTTAAGTGGCAGTTAAGGTTCTGGGCGCAACTTCCGGGATTGAAACAGAAATTCAGCACGATCCGTTGCTGATCTTTTCCAATTAGTTTAGGGCTTTTACTCAGTATATATTCATGCATTTTCAGTTGTAATTTCATAAGTTTTGAACGTGAGATTTGAGAGCTAGAGAATTAGGGTTCATCTTGAGTGTTGCATAAACCCTAATTTGGGAATCTGCTTGTAATCGGGAATTCATTCGAAGTGTTATTAAAATTGCCAGGTTTTGGCCGTGGATGTAGGCTTATGGAAACAGCCGAACCACGTAAACGTCGCGTGTTGTTTTCTTTTCACATTTTCTTTCATTCGCCATTGTTGAGGGTTTGCAGAGCTTCGAAGTTTGGTTGATTAAGCTGGTTCAGATTCGTGGGTAATCTTAACAGTTACAAAATCCGTTTACTGTTTGTTTGTGTTTTCTTACACAGGTTTACAGACCCACGCAAAATTTTCAGGACCAAATTTCACAGTGTTTAGAATATATAAATAATTTTTGTACTTTATCTAATTTGGATTTCTTACATTTTAATTAGTTGTTTATCTATTTATTTTTCATTTTAACCTTCTTATTTGTGTATCGAGGATATATATAAATATACACTCCTGTTGGAATATCTATCATGGACAAACTAATATATATTTACCTATCACGATTGTCCATCATACACAATTTATCGATTAAATATTAGGTCAAAATCACTTTTGATCCTTGATGTTGCCCTTATTTTGCCATTATAATTAAAATGGCCCCGTACAATTTATTTTTCTTCAAATCCACCCTTTTTAAGAATTTCGTCCAATGAGTGTGACGAAATCATTAATATGTTTGTTATGATTTCCAACATTTCGGACGATTTTTTAATGGAATTAATGAATAGAAAAATCACTAATAACTTGAGAGACTATTTTTTTATGGACCGCAAATAGTGGATACCGATTTTAAAAATAAAAACAAATAAAATCTGAGATTTCCATATTTTTTAGGAAAAATGATAAAAGATATATAGGTTGCACCTTTTTTGTTGTTATTTTTCTTTTCAATTTACTTACAAAAATATTTTTTTATGAGTAAGCCGTTTAGTGCACCTGACGTCCGCATGCACTCGGATCTGATGCAGGCTAGGCTTGTCTGGGCCAGCCCAATTTTTTCGCGTGTTTTGATCTTAATCTTCATGTTATGTTAGTGATACCTTCATTTTATGTTAGTTATACCCTCATTTCCAGATTTCATACCCTTAATTCAAAATCGTTGACCTTTATGTTATGTTAGTCATACCTTGATATTATGTTAGTAATACCCTCATTTACAAATTGCATACCTTCATGCTATGAGGTATAACTAACATCGCATAAAGGTACAACATATTGAGTGAATTTTTGGTGGGTTTGAGCGCACCCACCAGGCGCATCAGAGTGTGTTGGAGCGCGTGAAAACGCATGTGAGATACGCGTTGGGTTGGGCCGGGTCGGGCCGGCGGCCCGAATTGCCACATCTAACCATGAACACATTTTCCAAAACTAGATGTAGGTAAGGGACCTTAGTGAACAAATTTGCAAGATTGTCATTCGAGCGTACTTTTTGTATAATTTCATAACTTTTTAGGAGTTCATGAACTGTGTTAAATTTTCATTTCAAATTCCCGCTACACATTTATGCAACACAAGTTGCAAGTTCCTCATAAATGACTGAGAAAAATATAATATTTACTAATACCACATGACTCACAAATGTGTTTTATCATTATTTTTATCCATACACATTTTCATGAGAGATCATATAATAATAAGTGGTTTGAAGAAGTGGTAATCAAATTTTGTTTAACACATTTTCTTGAAAATGTAATACCTCCACATAGAAAACTTAACTAGTGAATAATTCTCCAAAATTTATTGTAAAGTAAATAAGGTAACATGAATTTAGAAGATACTGAAAAATATATTTAATGATAATTCAATATAATTTTATTGGAGGAGCACTAAACCTTTACTGGTAGATTTACCATTTCTATAATATCAAATATAGTTCATTTTGAAAGATAAATTGCAAGTGAGGAACTTCAGGTCCTATATATACTCAAACACTTCTTTATATTTAAATGAGTTCTTGCCCATTTCAAGAGACATCGATTGGTTTACTTAGTCGATGAAACATATCCATGTAGAATCTTTCTAAAAACCTTCTTAATTCGAGTAGATTGATTAGTGTATGAAAATTCCTTCACGGAGATGGTCGATCTGCAAACCGAGACAATATTTGATCTTACCTAAAGGTTTATTTCAAAGTCGACTTTTAAATTCGAACTTGCTTCTTCAATTTCCTTATGTCTTCCAATAATATGTATACACAAAATGATACAATATTCATCTATTGATTTCTTTATAATCATCACTCAAGAAAAATGCATCATTATTTGAATATAATCCTCCTTCAAGAAGAATTCACTTATTCGATTTGTATCGAATTCTACACGATGAATGTAGATCATCTAATGATCTTATAATTTGACATATATTGCAATTCTCATTTTCCTCATTAAGAAATTGTAAAATCTATAATAAATTCTCACATAAATATTCGCAACTAAAGTTTGTGTAGATATATAGTAGCAATGTTTATCAAATGTGTTCTTCAATTCATATTTGTTGCTAGAGATAATATGTAGTGGAACGTTATATGATTCATAATAGGAGAATATGTTTGATCAAACGCAATAACGAGTCTCTGCGGGAACCCTTGAACTACCAGTCTCGCTTTGTAATTCATTATTCTCATTTCTTTTCCATACAAAAACTCATGAATATCCTACAGGGATATCATCCTTTAAGGTATGTATGATAAATTCATAAACTTTTATTTTGTTCAGCGAGTCTAGTTCGACCTCAATTGCATCATTTCATCTTACCCAATTTGAGCGTTACTGGCACTCAGCCATTGATTTAATTGGGTTCTGGATCCAGATTATCTTTATAGATGATAAGAGCAATTTTGGAGGCAAGTATGTTGTCGACAACAATAATATTTATATATTTTCTCTTATGCATCAATAATAATAGTTGCAACTTTGATATTTATATCAACCAAATCCTCATTATTTTCCAAACTATTTTGATATGGTCGTTCCACAATTCTAGTGTTTTAATTATTTTGTGCACGTGTATTGGTACTAGGATTTTTCGTCTTTGGAACGAATCTCTTTTAAAGATACTTGAAGTGACTGAATATTTTTGTTAGACATTGTTTTCCACGGAATTTTATCTTTTGTATTCATATGCCATTTACGCTTCAAGCACAGAGTTACATCAAATGTATTTGTATTTTTAGGAATTTCCACTCCTGGTGGTGCATTCAAAGTAGGTATATGTGATTATGATACTCCTTTATGATCAGTAAATGCATCTCGCAGGTTATTTGTTAAATACTGCAAGTTAATTATTTTTTGAACCTCCAGTTCAGTTTGACTAGTGTGTGGATCTGAATACTATAGATTTTCCAAGTTCAATAAAATTTATTGGCATTTTTTTAATTATTCAGTATTATCTCCCCCTAATGCCGATAAATATTTTTGATCAATAAATTTATACTATGTCATGGGCACGCACTAATTGTAAAAGGTGGAATAGTCAAGATATTGCAAATTTGCATGAACCCAACATGATTCATTTAGACCATTTCGAGTGTGGATGTAAGGAATCAAATGCTCCACTTTAATTTCTAATGGCATACAATAGTTATCAAATGCTTTTGAAGCGAATTCAGCGGAATCATCCTTTCTAATGGGTGTAAATGGATAATCAGGGAATTGCGCCGAAGTTCAATAATTTTGGCAATAAATTTCCTGAAAGCATTATTTCGAGTGGATAAGAGACACACATGAGTCCACCTAGTGGAGGCATCAATTAAGACCATTAAATGTTGAAATGGCCCTGATGTTGGATGCATTGGTTCACATATATCTCCATGAATTCATTCATAAAAATAGGAGATCCAGTTCAATTTAAGTAGTAGAAGGATTACTACAACTATTACTTCATCTTTAGAATAACTTCAATTTTCGATGGTCTATATCACATGATATTATATAAAATCCAACAATCAGGTTGTGTCATGTCGGGAATGACTCAAATGCTCATGTTAAACTAAAAATTAGGATCATCAAAATTTTCACTCTAGAAGGTCGGATGTATAATACAATCCTAATGAGGAAGAATGAGTTTTTCCTACAACTTGCTTCCAATGTTTTATGGACTCAGTCACTAGGAGATATTCTACAATATTCATATAAGTGAAAGTCATTTGGTTTGAGGATATGATAATATATCATGATAATTAAATTGATATAAATATGGAGAAAAGCTCTTCAGGAGCCTAATATCTGCAAACTATAATTGTAGCAATTCTTCATTTATTCTAAGTTCAACTTGATATAACGTCTTATCTTTAAGGACAATATAAATAGTATTACTCTCTACCTATTATAAGATACCCTTTTTCTCCATATACTGAAAAATTAAATTGACAATACTTAAAATAAGCATGCTAGCAAATTTTGAGGATATCATATAGCATGCATAATATTTCAAAAAATAAATCATATCAAATCAAACTGACAAACATCAAATAGAGTGATGTAAAATAAATTGCTCATTTTCTCAATGAATCGATAATATTCTCAATAATTTTGAGTTAATATTCAAGGTATTACCATTAGCAATATTCGAGTTCATATTTGCTTCAAGCAAATTAGTATAATGAGGTTTGAAAAATTCAATCCTTTTACCTATATGCGGAAAGAAAAATGAGAACCATGTATCCTTATTTCATTTAAATAATAGAGTTTTAATTTCAATGTTAAAACTCCTGTGGAATAATTGTTCTAATCAAAGATGAGTTTAATTGATTCATTTTCTCAATGAATCAATATTATTCTCAATAATTTTGAGTTCAATATTCAAGGTATTACCATTAGCAATATTCAAGGTCTTTTCATTTAATTTAATTGAATTAAGAATTTTTTAACAAGTTTAAAAATTTATAGATTAGAAATTAAGACATCATTGCATTTTAAACATATTAGTATCCAACAAGTCTTCAAGTCTACATGTCTTCAAGTCGTTAAGCAAAGGAATTATGCAATATATGCAGTACTAGTAATACATATCTATATCTTCAAATACAAACAAATTCAATCTCATGAACAAGCGTAATCTTAACAATCAAAAACCATAAAATAAATCATATTATTTGAATTGGTTCAAAGAAAATACCTTGCAGGAAAGACACGATAACGTGTTGTAAAATATGTTGTCAATACATATTTTTGGATGAAACAATATATAATCAACAATATAAAAGTAACAGAAGATTGAAAATGTGATATCACTACAAGAAAATTGCCCGACAGTGACAGAAAAATCTGTCACTAAAATCAGAATTTCTGTCACTAGCAGGTAGTAGTGACGGATTTGTAACGGAAACAGCCTGTCAAAATCAGTTTTGTCACTAAACTTTAGCGACGGATTTTAATTCCGTCACTACAGGTGTGATGGAAAATTCCTTATTCATCCTTATTCCATGAGATTTTTATTCATCCTTATTCCATCCTTTGGGTACAATATATATACATATAATAATATGAACTCCAGAGGTCATGGAATATGAAAAGACTATATTAATGTCCACATAAATATAGATTTCATCCTTATTCCATCTTTTATGTTATGTTAGTTATACCTTCATATTATGTTAATAATACCTTCATTTATAGATTTCATATCTTCATGTTATGAGGTATAACTAACATATATAGCATAAAGGTACAAAACATTGAGCGCATTTTTTGGTGGGTTTGAGCGCATTCACCAGACGCATCGGAGTGCGTTGGAGCGCGTGAAAACGTACGTGGGAGGCGTATGGGACGAGTTGATCCAGGTGCACATATCCTAGATTTATGCACTAAGTGCACAAAAGTTTTGGGTCTTTTTAATCCATTTATTATTTTAATTGTACTTATCATTATTATTCTTACAATTATGATGATAAAAATATATTCCTACCAATCACCATCAAGTACTGATATACTTTACATTTCAAATAGAAATAAAATACATTTAATTTCTTTACTGTGAAATTAAAGTAATTTGGCCAGCAAATTAACATCCTATTATACATTTATATTACTATGCCCACCATTGTGTGTCAAATATCTAAACATCTATTAATTTTAGTCATTATACATCATCGGTGAATGAATTAAAAATTGTACAGCCGATATTTTACTATTTTCTACTCAAGAGGAATTGTTGAGTACTATCTTTGAGGAATGGATGCAGACACATGAATGAATTAAATGAAATTTGGATAAAGTTGAAGATGAGCATACCTACTCCCTATGCATAAATTAAATAATAAGTTGACCGTCAGTTATCAAAACCAAAAAAATAAAAGAAATCATGATCCAAGTTTCAATAAAAATTAAATGTAATTTGCTTTCCAAAGTTTGATTCTACCTATTTAAGATTAACACGAATTTACAAAAATTCATATGAGACGGTCTCACGGATAGTTACCGTGAGACGGATCCTTATTATCCATGAATCAAACCCACATCCACAAATGTTCATATGAATTTTAAGTGTGGGTTATGGGTTGACCGTCTCACGAAAAAGATCCGTGAGACAGTCACACAAGACGACCTATAAGATTAATTACTGTTTGTGGAGTCCCAATATGATCATATTTGATTTAATACAATTTCATACGATATGTACTAAAATTTGAAGTCACTGATTAGAAATTAATTTAATGATTAAAGAATGGGAAACCAGAAATTGACAGCTTTGACGCTCCATTCTATCATTGTTCCTTATTCATTTAGCGCGTAATCGAGTATCATGTGTCTATTATATATTTTGTGTGAGATCGTGATGGATTGAATCTCTTAGTTAATACAAGTTTATAATACTTGGATATTATCTGATAAGCATTTTTGGACTTTGTCCGACTATAAGAAAATATGCAATATTTTTATATGTATTAGGTAATACTTCTCTATATATGAAATACTAGCTATATATTTTCTTATATATGTCCAACTAGATCCGACTTGTCACATATATGAAATAGGATTCGTGAGACGATGTTATACAAGACTCATCCTATTTTGTGGAGTTTATGACATGTAATATTCTTTCAATGTGTTGTACCTTCAATTGGTCCAACACAATGTCTTATCAATTCATAGGACACGTACATGTGAAATGAATCAAGACACAACAAGCAAAGTAGACTTGAAGTAGTCGTCGAACATAACCAAACTAATCATAATTAAAAGACTCCATTTGGATAGAGCGATTTGAAATTCAGGGTTTGAAATGAGTGGATTTCAAATCCTCTCAAGTTGGAGTGGATTTGAAATCCACCAAAATGACTCCAAAATTAGTTCAAAAACCATGGATTTCAAATTTATATGCATCCAAACATTACCGGTAAATTAGCTACCATGAATTTCAAATATCTTCTCAAATCCTCCTCTCCAAATGAACCCTAACATAATTAACACGTTGACTGATCAAAATCAAGATGGACCAAAAAGTGTTGTAGTTGTTAGATCAAGAAGATATATGTTCTCTAGTCGATCATGGACTGATCAAAAGAAGTAGGAAGACAAAGGAAATTAACTTTGATCAAACAATAACCTCCCTTAATCAACTGCAAATCAAGAAGACGAGACAATGGATGACTACTTAAGTTCAATGAGGCTTAAATTATGGAAATAAAGTTTTTGTCACAAATCAATGGTGGATTGGCTCAATTCATTGATTCATAACATGAGCTCCAATTTTGTGTGCACTCAATAACCTTCTAAATTTAATTATACATCAGTATGTAATCTCGACGGAAATTATAAATAAAGTTTCATTAACACGGAAATAAGGTTCAACATCAATTGTCTTGAAGCTAGCATTTGATTTTGTTTAATGGTCTGATTTGGTTGATAATAATGATATATCACCCGAGCACAACTGCAGTGCTCTTCATTCACTTTACTCGATATCTTATTCATTATGAAATACGTACTATCTCCTCCAATCCCAATTAAGTGTCGTTTTAGAAGTCAGATCTTATTAGCTTTATTTGCTAGACTTTTTATGCACATTATTTCCAAATTATCCTTCATAAATTTCTTTAATTGGTCTAAGGGTATAATAATATTCACCCCATTTTATATACAAGTTAATTGGAATTCAAATAAGTAACTTTACTCGTATCTTTTTTAATATGTAATATAACGTACACAAAGACAATCATATATATGAACATTAGTTATTACTGAAATGAAACTATAATAAAGAAATAAAAAAAAAACATAAAAAGAGAGATGGTATGTAATCAATCAAACCAAACACAATTGAGATAGAAAACCAACATATACATCGATCAACCATCGAAACAAGTGGTGTGATGGTTCCTTATTCAAATACACTGCAAAGAAAAAACACACACGAGAGTTGAACAACTTCATGGCAAACCATATCTTAATAGGGACACGTCACGATTAGGGTTTCATTCTTAGGTGCATGCAATAGGGTTAGCAAGCAGGTATTGCTCACAAGCCTTGTAGAAATAAGTGTTGTGCTCTTTACGTTCTTCAACTTCCTCATCAGTGAGGCCATGGCCATGGCTCTTTGAGTGATAATCAGTCTTCACCTTCACCACGCACCCGCCATCTCCACTCTCCTCGAACTTCAACTCGTAGCAGATCTTCGCGTGCTTGTGCCCCAGCGCGTGCCCTTCAAACGTGGTCGCCTTGCACACAAGGTTCACCGGGTCAACCTCGTCCAGTCTGTGCTTGATGTAGCTCACCTCTGAACCTGCATGAATCATGGAAATTAGTGATCACGTGTCTAGACATATGTCTTAATAATATGTCTTAATAATATGTCTGTGCTGATATGTAAAGATCACATCCCTTTAAATATTGTGATTTGAAATTAACAATACAGTATCATACTAAACGTACCCTCGGGGAAGTTGGCCTGGTAGACACATCCATGGCCGATTTTACCGCCTTCAAGGATCTCAATGTTCTTGATTCCAGGAGTCACCTTCGGAAGGATTTCGTGGGAGTCCGTCACCAAAGCCTTGAACAGTCTGGATGCTGATACCTTCAGTTTGAATTCCTGGTAAAAGCTCTTCACACCCATTTTCTTAGAACGTACTGGGAATTAGAGGGATTTGAAGCTAAGAAAATTGTAATGAAAGCTAAAATAGGAAAGTTTTAGTTTGAGATGTGGAGAATACACAAACTGCATAGGCTATTTATAGAAGGTTTTCAGGGATTGAACGGTCATTTTGCATGGATGTTACAGCCCAAAGTTTCTATAATTAAAAAATATACATTGACTAAGAATAGTTGCTAACTTTTACGCAATTATTTATTTATTTCATGTGCACAGCGCATTTATAAAGGAGCCAGAAAAGGGGATCATACAATGAAGGATACGACAAGCTTGAATATCATAAATAGGTTAGGTTGTTGTGTTTAGTTCGGTTGAAAGATTTAAGATAGAGTTAATTTCAATTTTCGTTTTGTATGTACGACTCTTTTTATTTTTGAACAATAAAGAATACGTTTTTTAATTTTGGTTCGGTATGTTTCTACTTTTTTTAACTTTGATCTTATATATTTCAAATTTTCCAACTTTGGTCCTGTATGTTTAAAAAAAATTCGATTTTGGTCCTGTATGTTTCAATTTTTTCCAATTTCAATTCAGGATTACCGTCGGGAAATCTTATTTGACATCTACGATTTTGATAATTCCAACCGAAATTGGACTGAAATTGGAAAAAATTGAAACATATAGGACCAAAATTGAACAATAGGACCAAAATTGGAAAACGTATATTTGATTGTTCAAAAATGCAAAGGATCATACATACGGGATCAAAATTGAAATTAATCATTTAAAATATATAAGATTCTAGAAGAATGCATGAATTTAAAATTCATTCATATTGAAAATTGATTAGTACAAAATGAAAGTAATGAATTTTCAAATTTATATCAATCCAAATACCACAAACGGATTTACTATTATAATGTATTTGTGATCAGAAAATTAACAATTTGTTTTTCTTTTTTCGATAACTTTAAAAGTACTGGAACTTTTTTTATTTTTTGTTATCACAGTGGAGAACAAGAAGAGGATATCGTTATATAAAGAGCAATTATATACACACCCCAAGCAATACTAAATACACCTCATCTATACATATAAAAATTAAAATAATAAAAAATATATGTGTATAAATGGGGTGTGTTTAGTATTGCTTGGGGTGTGTATAGAATTGTCCTTATAAAAAATATCGCTATAGAAGACTAAGACATCGAATTATTGTCCAGATTTTCTGCTTAATTTAAGTCACTTTCCAATGTACATATATATTTGAAAATGAGATGTGAATTATTGTGATTTTAAAATCGCAAAATATAATCATCACCATATTAGTTGTAAAAATAATATTTGATTATTGAATAATCTAATCATTTTACTTTAACATATATTATCACCACTTGTTAGAGCAGATAGTGGTTTAATATTATAATAACATTGAAGGTGATAGTATGATCATGCATGGTCGATTTTTGTGTAACATTTCGACAAATCCACACATAATTAAATTATTACTCCCTCCGATCCGTTATTACTACCTTTATCCCAAAATAAGTGTCATTTTAATAAGTACAATTTATCACCAAATAAGTATTGTTTTTGGATTATAAATATACCAAAGGATACCCTTCTATCATATAAATGTTTTTAAGAATGAAAAGATAAAAAGACTCCACTTTAAATAAACTTAAATTTGGGTGGATTTGATTTTTTATCATATTCCTTAAATTTAGTTTAAAAGACTAAAATGACACTTATTTTGGGACGGAAGTAGTACAAATCATATTTTCTCAAAGTATAATTTCATGCTTTAATTGAATTTTTTTTTAGTTGTACAATTTCATATTACTTAGTTTAATTTTCAATAAATTTGAAAAATGCCATGTTTGCAATATTTAAATGGCATATAACAAAGAAATTGGGGATTTTCGATCATTACTGACAAAGGATTAAATGATACTGGCTGAACTTTTTGATAATTGGCTTAAATAAGTAACTAGGACAAATTATATTTAATATCGAATATTTCTTGTTTCAAAAATAAAGTAATATATATTTCAAAAAATGAAGATTGTTTTTGAATGATTGATAATGTCCTCATAAATAAATATTTAATATAATATAACATGAATATATAATATTTGTGATTGCACAGTCAAATTTATAACATGTTTATTAAAATATCATAAAGTCGAAAATATCAATATATATGGGCAGAAATATTTATACTCTAATTTTATAAAAATACTAGTGAACATATCTATATCCATACTAAATTTTACCTGAATTTTATTAAATTTTGATGAAATTCAACGACAATCCATTTCAATTAGACATGGTCATCTGGTTTCCCGGTTCCGGTTCCGAACCGGTTCCGGTTTCCGAAATGGCCGAACCGGAACCGAACCGGGAAGGGTAATAGGCCGGTTCCGGTTCCGAAACCGGCGGTTCCGGTTAAACCGCCGGTTTGGGCCGGTTTTTCAAAAAATTTATAGATTTCAAAAAATTCAAAAAAAAAAGAAAAAGGGGGACGCTCCGGTTCGAACCGGCGGTTCGATCCGGTTTCTTCATCTTGACTGTTGATCTCCAAGGGCCCGTAGATCGCCACCGTCGATTTCAAAAATTTTCAAAACCGGCGGTTCGAACCCATAATCCCCATGCTCGTCGAGTAGAAGCTTCATCCTCTGAAAATGCTCCTACATGAATTGGAGTATCCTCCGGAGCTGCCGTCTTGATGTTTTTCAAGGCGTTTCCGTCAGGTCTCCTTAGCTTGATGACATGAAAGGCTTCATGGAAACCTTTCTTGGCTGGTTCTGGAGCTGCACTTAAAAAATACAATTCCAGAATATCACCTCTGGCCAAATGTGGGTTATTGGCCCAAGTCTCGTGTACCGCCGTCCCAATCCATTTCGGAAGTTTCGAAATCTCTGGGAATCCTGGTGAAACGGTATAGATTGAAGCAAGAGCTCCAAAGTTATACCATTCTTGTACTTCGTTTGGATGACTTCCGGGTTTCATCCAAACTCTTTAGTACTTCCGGGTTTTATCCCTGAGATGCCTGACTCGTTTGAGGACCTCGTCAGCGACGTGTCCTTCCATCTCATGTTAGGAAATCTGCAAGAACATTTTCATGAGATTTCACAATGACAATATCGTAATCATAATATTGACATTCAGCTTGCCATCTTTGTATCCTAACTTTTTCTGGTTTAGATTCAATTTTATTTTTCAGAAAAGCTTTGACACTAGAATTATCAATCTTCAGGATGAACTTCTTGGCAAGTAAGAATAAAGGTCATTTCTTGAATGTCTTCATGACTACAAAGAATTCCTTCTCGTTGATATGCCATTTTGTTTCACTGTCCGTGAATAACCCGCTGCAGTATCTGCATGGCATTTCTCCATTTGGTGTAGCCTTCATTAGAACTACTGCCCACCATTTTTCGTTTTTTGAGCCTTTGTTTTCAGGTTTTCAGAAAACAGGATTTGGATCAGGATCACCCATTTTTATTAATTCCGGGGGTTCTCTGAATTTGAAAGTTATCACTTAGTAGGTCAATGATCACTAGCGTCTGTGTAGAGAACTAGTTCATCCTCGTCTTGGGGTATAACAAGTTTTGGAAGTTGTTGACAAATCTCCTTAAGTTGCTTAATCCCTTCTTGGTGTTTATCTTCCCAGATGAATGTTGCATCCTTCTTTAATAATGGGCTGAACATCTTCATGTAATTTGTCAGATTGTTTATAAACATACCGACAAAGTTAACAACTCCGAGAAAACTTTGAAGTTGTTTCTTGTCTTTGAGGATATCTGGAAATCCTTGAATCTTTTCCACAATATGGTTTTGTAGGATGATTCCAGATTCATCGATCTCAATTCCAAGGAATTCGATCTGTCTTGTAGCAATTACTGCCTTCTTCTCAGAAAGCACTAATCCATCCTTGTGACAAACATCTGAAAAGATTTCCAAATGCTTGAGATGTTCTTTCATGATCTTGGAAGCGATGAGAATATCATCGATGTATACGGACATGAAACTAAAATAATCTTTGAAAAGATTATCCATCTTTCTCTGATATATCTGAGGAGCGTTTGCCAATCCCATGGGCATTACGTTCCAGATATAATGTCCTTGTGGTGTGGAAAAAGCTGTAAACTTCTTGCTTTCTTCCTCCATCATAATCTGGTAGAATCCAGACTTACAATCGAATTTAGAGAATACCTTAGCACCTTTGATGCTGTTGACTAGGTGTTCTCTACTCGGGATGTAGTATCCATCGAACTCAAAGATGTCATTAATCCCTTTATAATTAATAACAAGTCTTGGCTTTCCTCGCTTGATTTCTTCATGATTCCTTACAAGGAATCCCGGACTGCTGTATGGAGAAACTTCTAGTGAGATTAGCTTAAGGTCCAGATGTTCCTTAAGTATCTTCTGCATATCCTCATGATCCGCTTGGTTCATAAGGATGGGCTTGAATCTTACGAACTCGTGTTCCTTTCCGGATTTAACCTTCAGTGATGCTTTGAGCTCGTTCTTGTTCCACCATGCCAAAGGATCTTCATTGTAATTCCTTTAGATCTTCTTCCTGATATCTTCGAGTGAAATCTGTTCATCAATAGAAATCTCACTCGACGAATTCTCCAATAGGCTCATTATTTCTACAATAACTATTGGAGGTACTTCTTCTTCATCTTGTATCCTAAATGAATACAAGTGATTATCCCACGCCTTTATCCCTGGTCTAGTATGTCCAAACTGTCGGTAGGATAAAAGTGCATCGCCAAATCTCCTTCTATCCGCCATTTTTGGATGTCGAAGTTTGGCTTCATCACCACGCTTGCTGCGAAAAGTCATAGGCATTTTTCTGTAGAATGTCTCTCGTAATCTTTGGACAATAATCTTATGACACATAGTGTTGTGAAAATAAAATACATTTAATTTATTTACTTTGAAATTAAAGCAATTTGGCCAGCAAATTAACATCCTATTATACAATTATAGTCGTGGGCATAGTGATATGCCCACCATTGTGTGTCAAATATCTAAACATCTATTAATTTTAGTCATTATACATCATCGGTGAATGAATTAAAAATTGTACAGCCGATATTTTACTATTTTCTACTCAAGAGGAATTGTTGAGTACTATCTTTGAGGAATGGATGCAGACACGTGAATGAATTAAATGAAATTTGGATAAAGTTGAAGATGAGCATACCTACTCCCTATGCATAAATTAAATAATAAGTTGACCGTCAGTTATCAAAACCAAAAAAATAAAAGAAATCATGGATCCAAGTTTCAATAAAAATTAAATGTAATTTGCTTTCCAAAGTTTGATTCTACCTATTTAAGATTAACACAAAAATTCATATGAGACGGTCTCACGGATAGTTACCGTGAGACGGATCCTTATTATCCATGAATCAAACCCACATCCACAAATGTTCATATGAATTTTTAAGTGTGGGTTATGGGTTGACCCGTCTCACGAAAAAAGATCCGTGAGACAGTCACACAAGACGACCTATAAGATTAATTATCTGTTTGTGGAGTCCCAATATGATCATATTTGATTTAATACAATTTCATACTATATGTACTAAAATTTGAAGTCACTGATTAGAAATTTAATTTAATGATTAAAGAATGGGAAACCAGAAATTGACAGCTTTGACGCTCCATTCTATCATTGTTCCCTTATTCATTTAGCGCGTAATCGAGTATCATGTGTCTATTATATATTTGTGTGAGATCGTGATGGATTGAATCTCTTAGTTAATACAAGTTATAATACTTGGATATTATCTGATAAGCATTTTTGGACTTTGTCCGACTATAAGAAAATATGCAATATTTTTATATGTACTAGATAATGGCCCGTGCGTTGCACGGGTGTCATATGTAATTCTGCATTATTTATTGAATTTTTTTCTTTGCTGTTATAAATATACTATTCCGTTAATATATTGTGCTAGCAATGCATGTAAATCTTTATATATGAAAGTGAGCTTAATTTATTTTTATTCTTATCCAACAAATATTATATATTGATGGAGAATAAATTATTTTATATGAATCTAATATTTTTAAATGTTAGCCATCAAATATGTCCATTGAAATTTAATGAAGATTTAAAAAACAATTTAAATCAAGTCTAATATGGTTTTGTACTTCATTGACATGATCATAATTAAAAGATAGTTTTGTGATTCAATGACATAACAACATATGGCAGAAATGAATTCTATAGTCAAGAATTGATTTATTTGATTTGATCTGATTTATGGGAATTTGATGATTAATATATCTATACTTCTAATTGAAGTTAAAACTGAAATGTAATGTGCATGCTACGTGAAAGCATTCATCAATAATGGGGCATTTGCTTGATCACTCTTCAGATTCAGTAGATTTCGACATTAATTGCTTATGTATGCCATTACTCTCTACTTACATCTACAAAGACAGAATTGACAGTTAAGTTTGCTGATTTAAAGGGGCGAAAGGACATATAAACATGACATGTATTCATGTTTCCACTAAGCACAAGCTTCACTCTCAGTTCTTGAAATTTCAAATACATATAGATAAGTCACAGAACAACGTTCAGAACTTATAAATGAATTATAAATAAATATCCAGTTGGATGTTAACTTACTCTTCCAATAAGATGTGAAGCATTAATCTTTTTGATCCATTTGCACCGATTATCATGTGTTTGTGTATATTACACAAGAATCCAATCACATCTACATATTGCAAATGATTTAAATAAGCGATGTTACTAATGCATATTTTGATTAACTTAAGAACTCAAATTGAGGAATGGTACCTTGTAATTCTTCATTCTTCTCTGCCAATTTCATCAAGTCATCATAACAGCGAATACGATACTTCTCAATTTGGATCGAATCATTTTTATCTTCAACTTCTTCCATGGAAGTAGTATTGTTGAATCGAATCATGAATTTATGATCTGTTAGCTTGTATTGTATTCTAGTCTTGACAACTTCGAAATCTTTGATGATGAATATTCGCCCCTCCTTTAGTTGTGAAAATTGGTTTAGAAGGGTATGATTGATCGAAGCTTGTATGACGCAATCCTGTTTAACACCAATAGCATTGATGAATCTGTATCCAATTTTCAAGCCACAAAGTTAATAGATAAGAAAATCACCAAATCTTGTGACCACAGTTCAATGCTCAATTACAATCTCAACTCATGTGAACTACTACAAGAAATAAATTCCAATGTAAGCATGGAAATCTACCAAACATAATGCAATAACAAATCAGAGAATGAAGCATAAACATACCATTGTTTTAAATTCATTTCCAAAATCAGAGTCAAAAGACCATAACAACAATGACAACATTGATATTGAACCATATCAGAAACTGATATAACACAATGTTAATACATATATAAGTTTCATTTTGACACTGTCATAAGGCATCAGATACCAAAACAATATGATTGAAGCCTCAAATAAATAGATGAAGTTTTTCATGCATAGTTTGTTTATATTTTGTGGATAATGATATACTGAGGTGTAAAGATCCAGACTTGAATATGAATAAGAACGTGCAAGACACACAAGTTAGAATAATGAGATGAAAGTCAGGACTGAGCAATTGGTTCTCATGGCAGAGATAATATTAAACTTGATTAATCTGTTCCTAATCTGAAATCAATCAATGGCTACTGAAAATGATTCTCACCTTCTCATCCAACAGAAGAAAATCAACACTCATTAGTTCTCGATTGCGTTTGAAATTTCATGCTTCCCATGAACGTAAGAGTCTAACCATGATACACTCCGAGCCACTACTGAGGTTAACTTCATCTAAGGATAAATAAGTAGAATCAAGTTTCGGATGTTCCACATTTGTATTATTCATTATACCTTCAACCAAAAAAGAAAAAAAAGACCTTAATATGATAAAGTTTGTATTGCAGACCAATTTATTCCCTCAAATTAAAGCCCTTCACATTTCTTGGGAGTTACTTTACAATGAATGAAATTTAAGTTAAATATGACTCTTCAATTGATCAACTTTTGAGCTTGCATAGATGGATAAGATGGTTGAATTAAATTAGGGAATAAATCAAGTTAAAGGTTTCAGAAAATCAGGGTAGTAAAATATTCTTTATGAGTTTCTAGCGTATCATTCATTTCTCATGTAGAACTAACCGGTATTGATTAAATAATTCAATTTTCATTAGTTAAAGATACTTGTACGATCTAAGATTGTACAACACCTGATCATCAAAAGAAACTGCAGGGTATTCATTTTCAAATTCCAAATATACAAACTTACCCTTCTCGAATTCAACATGTTTAGAAGACAATCCTAACAACCAACCCAACTTAAATGCTCCAGCTTGAATGCCTCCAACTATAGCTGGACCAATGACAATCTAATATGATGGCACTAATCTTACACCTTCAGTCTCAGCCCTGTGGTTATCTTGCTCTGAAATGGTCTACTAAATGCAAAAAATCATATATTTATGATTAGCTATGAACAGATTTTTGGTGCTAGCATTCAAATGGTAATAAATGTCTCATGACTGATGGATTTACAGATGCTATATCAAACAACTAATTTGTGAGAAAAGATGTATAATATGTATAAAGTTCCATGAAACAAACCTGCTCTACTGAAGCATTAGTTAAGCCTTGAATAAATAAATGGTTCATAAAACTCTGAATACTTTCTTATTTCGCCAGAGGTAATAAATCTGAAGAACATCACGACTGGCAAAGAAGTGTAGTTAGTTGAGAAGTAAAGGTAATGAACACCCTAAAGTTCAAATTTCAGATGCATGTTTAGATATCCTTTTACTGCTACTCACAATAGTCAGAAATTGATTGATCTTGACTCCTCTGTAAAAGGTCCTCATGGCAGTAACCACGATAAAGGACATTAGAAACTGAAGGGAAAAACAGGACATTGATAATACAAAAAAAGGTCAGATATAAGAAGAAAGGTTTCTGAACCTTATGTGGAAGCTTCATTTCCTAAAAGAACACTTTCAAGTTGCTCAAGGAACAGCTGAAAGTAAGTACATAGATCTGAAAGTTAAGCTTCAGGATGTTACACCAATCAGGAAAAATGCAAACCTTTTGCACATATAAAGCTTTTCTATCTACGCTCCAAAAATTCATATATGTCTTAATGTGCCTAAGAGCTATTGATTGAATTCAATGTGTTATAGGTACTTTTGATTGGAGCATTAACATGTACTCAAATTTCTGTCTAGAAAGTAGCCAAATAAACACATTTTAAGGCATACATCAACTGACATGCATAAGAAACTCCCAAGATGACATATAAACAGAAATCCTGAAATCTAAGAAAGTATCGAAAAAAAATCTTCAAATGTAAATTCTGTATAGCCCAACCGTGAAGCTACATAATAATCACTCATCCCAAAAAAAATATTAAGGTCAAGACATAATTTTTAGCCTTACATTCAATAAAATAGAACCCTTCCATACACCTAAAGACTTGCAAAATTGCAAAATTTAGAATACTGACGACGAAAGTAAAAATGATTTTAAGCAGAATATGCATATATTCAAAATGTTGCAACCAATTATAAATTCACACATCTTTGCAAAATAGATATTGCAAAATCAGAACCCAACCAATTAGTTAAGCAAAATATGAATACAATTAAAAAGAAATCAGAACACTTTTAAGCAAAATATGAGTAACAATCAAAAAGAAAATCAGAACACTTTTATTCAAAATATGAATACAATGCAAACTTGTTAAATCAAATTCAATGTTATCCGACCTCATTTCTTAGATTGTGGAATCAGATGCTCCCCTACATGAAGATCAATAGAAGCACATATGTGATTATCCTCAAATGATGGCTCTCTAGCGCAGTCTCATAAGTCAAACCCAGATGTGAATACTCTCTAGCGCAATCATAACTCAACCCACATCAATTGAGCTGAACAACTTCTCAAAAATACAAACTTTATAGTATCAGATTCATAAGTTCAAAAACCAATATTTAGACCCAAATGTTCGATGAATTGACTGTGAGGAAAAGCACGAACCTGCTCCAAGAATTTTACAGAATAAGACCCATTCAACCAGATATAGAAAGTCCACCCAAAAAACATAAACAAATTCCAATATTGCAGACCACTCAATCTGACAATTAAGTCGAATATAATTGAAAACATTAAAACTCATAATCGATAGAAAATCAGCGTACCCGGATCTTCTGGACCTGTCCAAGGAATTCCCTCACAACCCGTTTCAATCTTCCAACACATTTTTCTTTCCTCCTTCTTCACAATCAGAGTTCGACCTTTGACTTTCTTACCCTTCACACTCACAGACTCATCAGTCAGGCAAACACTGGCTTTAGGGCGCACCATGGCTAGGCACGGAGGATACGAAGGGATGGAGATGAGAGGGAGATGAGAGAGATGAAGTTGAAGATCCTGATCAGTATTCTTCTCAAGTTGTTGGATCTGAAAACATTTTTTATTAATTCGCTTCCTTCTTCATTCGAGTAGAGATGAAGGGTGGTCTTTTTCGCTCGAGTAGTGAATATTGTTCTGATTCAGAGAGGCCAGAGAGATGAAAATGTGGTCTTTTTCATTTCCACGGGGAGAGAGAAGGGAGGAAGAGAGACATAGATGGAGAATAGGATGATATGGCAAGACACGTACATGTGAAGATGACTCAAACTAAGAAGGAGGACACATGGCAGCTTCATATTCATTTAGAATGCTGATGTGTCGGCTGGAGAGAGTCCACAAACCCTCTCTTTATATATATAGATTAGGTAATACTTCTCTATATATGAAATACTAGCTATATATTTTCTTATATATGTCCAACTAGATCCGACTTGTCACATATATGAAATAGGATTCGTGAGACGATGTTATACAAGACTCATCCTATTTTGTGGAGTTTATGACATGTAATATTCTTTCAATGTGTTGTACCTTCAATTGGTCCAACACAATGTCTTATCAAATTCATAGGACACGTACATGTGAAATGAATCAAGACATGCACAACAAGCAAAGTAGACTTGAAGTAGTCGTCGAACATAACCAAACTAATCATAATTAAAAGACTCCATTTGAATAGAGCGATTTGAAATTCAGGATTTGAAATGAGTGGATTTCAAATCCTCTCAAGTTGGAGTGGATTTAAATCCACCAAAATGACTCCAAAATTAGTTCAAAAACCATGAATTTCAAATTCATATGCATCCAACATTACCGGTGAAGTAGCTACCATGAATTTCAAATCTCTTCTTAAATCCTCCACTCCAAATGAACTCTAACATAATTAACACGTTGACTGATCAAAATCAAGATGGACCAAAAAGTGTTGTAGTCGTTAGATCAGGAAGATATATGCTCTCTAGTCGATCATGGACTGATCAAAAGAAGTAGGAAGACAAAGGAAATTAACTTTGATCAAACAATAATCTCCGTTAATCAACAGCAATCAAGAAGACGAGTCAATGGATGACTACTTAAGTTCAATGAGGCATAAATTATGGAAATAAAGTTTTTGTCACAAATCAATGGTGGATTGGCTCAATTCATTGATTCATAACATGAGCTCCAATTTTGTGTGCACTCAATAACCTTCTAAATTTAATTATACATCAGTATGTAATCTCGACGGAAATTATAAATAAATTTTCATTAACACGGAAATAAGGTTCAACATCAATTATCTTGAAGCTAGCATTTGATTTTGTTTAATGGTCTGATTTGGTTGATAATAATGATATATCACCCGAGCACAACTGCAGTGCTCTTCATTCACTTTACTCGATATCTTATTCATTATGAAATACTCTTGATTCACTTTACTCGATATCTTATTCATTATGAAATACGTACTATCTCCTCCAATCTCAATTATCTCAATTAAGTGTCGTTTTAGAAGTCAGATCTTATTAGCTTTATTTGCTAGACTTTTTATGCACATTATTCCAAATTATCCTTCATAAATTTCTTAATTGGTCTAAGGGTATAATAATATTCACCCCATTTTATATACAAGTTAATTGGAATTCAAACAAGTAACTTTACTCGTATCTTTTGTAATGTGTAATATAACGTACACAAAAACAATCATATATATGAACATTACTTATTACTGAAATGAAACTGTCATAAAGAAATAAAATAAAAAAAAACATAAAAAGAGAGATGGTATGTAATCAATCAAACCAAACACAATTGAGATAGAAAACAAACATATACATCGATCAACCATCGAAACAAGTGGTGTGATGGTCCTTATTCAAATACACAAAGAAAAAACACACACGAGAGTTGAACAACTTCATGGCAAACCATATCTTTAATAGGTACACGTCACGATTAGGGTTTCATTCTTAGGTGCATGCAATAGGGTTAGCAAGCAGGTATTGCTCACAAGCCTTGTAGAAATAAGTGTTGTGCTCTTTACGTTCTTCAACTTCCTCATCAGTGAGGCCATGGCCATGGCTCTTTGAGTGATAATCAGTCTTCACCTTCACCACGCACCCGCCATCTCCACTCTCCTCGAACTTCAACTCGTAGCAGATCTTCTCGTGCTTGTGCCCCAGCGCGTGCCCTTCAAACGTGGTCGCCTTGCACACAAGGTTCACCGGGTCACCTCGTCCAGTCTGTGCTTGATGTAGCTCCCTCTGAACCTGCATGAATCATGGAAATTAGTGATCACGTGTCTAGACATATGTCTTAATAATATGTCTGATATGTAAAGATCACGTCCCTTTAAATATTGTGATTTGAAATTAAACAATACAGTATCATACTAAACGTACCCTCGGGGAAGTTGGCCTGGTTAGACACATCCATGACCGATTTTTACCGCCTTCAAGGATCTCGATGTTCTTGATTCCAGGAGTCACCTTCGGAAGGATTTCGTGGGAGTCCGTCACCAAAGCCTTGAACAGTCTGGATGGCTGATACCTTCAGTTTGAATTCCTGGTAAAAGCTCTTCACACCCATTTTCTTAGAACTAGGAATTAGAGGGATTTGAAGCTAAGAAAATTGTAATGAAAGCTAAAGTAGGAAAGTTTAGTTTGAGATGAGGAGAATACACAAACTGCATAGGCTATTTATAGAAGGTTTCAGGGATTGAACGGTCATTTTGCATGGATGTTACAGCCCAAAGATTCTATCATTAAAAAATATACATTGACTAAGAATAGGCAGTGAGTATTATTTATTCATGTGCACAGGCTCATTTATAAAGGAGCCAAAAAAGGGATCATACAATGATGGATACGACAGCTTGAAAATCATAATTAGGTTAGCTTGTTGTGTTTATATCGATTGAAAGATTTAAGACCGATTTAATTTCAATTTTCATCTTGTATGTATGATTTTTTCCGTTTTTTGACAATCAAGAATATGTTTTCTAAGTTTAGTTTGGCATGTTTTTACTTTTTTTCAATTTTGATTCTATATATTTAAATTTTTCAATTTTAATCAAATTTTCCAACTTTGGTTATGTATGTTTAAAAAATTTTTGATTTTGGTCCTGTATATTTCAATTTTTTTCCAATTTCAATTCAGGATGGCCGTCGGGAAATCTTATGTGTCATCTATGATTTTGATAATTCCAACCGAAATTTGACTGAAATTGGAAAAAATTAAAACATATAGGACCAAAATTGAACAATATGACCAAAATTGGAAAACGTATACTTGATTGTTCAAAAATGGAAAGGATCATACATACGAGACCAAAATTGAAATTAACCCTTTAAAATAATAAGATTCGAGAAGAATGCATTTTCAATGCACCCATAATTAGGATGGATGAATTTAAAATTCATATTGAAAATTGATTAGTACAAAATAAAAGTAATGAATTTTCAAATTTATATCAATCCAAACACCACAAACGGATTTACTATTATAATGTATTTGTGATCAGAAAATTAACAATTTGTTTTTCTTTTTTCGATAACTTTAAAAGTACTGGAATTTTTTTTTTTTTTTATCACAGTGGAGAACAAGAAGAGGATATGGTTATAAAAAATTAATGTCACTATAGAAGACTAAAACATCGAATTATTGTCCAGATTTTCTGCTTAATTTAAGTCACTTTCCAATGTACATATTTGAAAATGAGATGTGAATTATTGTGATTTTAAAATCGCAAAATATAAACATCACCATATTAGTTGTAAAAATATTTGATTATTGAATCTAATCATTTTACTTTAACATATATTATCACCACTTGTTAGAGCAGATAGTAGTTTAATATTATAATAACATTGAAGGTGATAGTATGATCATGCATGGTCGATTTTTGTGTAACATTTCGACAAATCCACACATAATTAAATTACTACTACTCCCCGATCCGTTATTACTATCTTTATCCCAAAATAAGTGTCATTTTAATAAG